>OX421918.1:4800000-6000000 GCA_949128165.1 Lathronympha strigana | reverse complement strand
CCTTTTCAGAGATCTAAGATGTCTACGAAACACAATACACACAAACCTCATGTCGACGTATATTCTGTCTGCATGCAGTTGGATACTGAATTTATCTTTACAAGTAAGTTAAGTCTATAAGTAACTCCACTTAAGTAAAAGTAGTGGTTTTCAATCTACTAACCACCAAATCCAATTCTAATTATAAAAATCTCATGAAATTTGTTCATGTTAAATAATATTTAAGATGGGCCACGAATGTAATTTTTGTTGAATTACACTCGACATGTTTCGATATTTACGAAGACCGTCATCAGAAGCGACCACCTGCAACCGAAGCAAGTCATGCGAGGCAAATTACGTGAGTGACCTGTTTTAAATATTATACAACAAAGCCAATACACGAGTCAAGAGGAGTTGAAGGAAATATCGGGTCATGAATAAAATTCACGAGAGAAATGAAAATTTTACACTAGAAATCTAGTTATAAAGCAATATCCATACAAACAACCGTTTTTATTAGCACTGAGAACACTGAATTATAACTTTGCTGGGGATTATACGACATACCTACAGATTTTATTATACACTTTACTTTGATTCCTAATCACAAAATGCTATCCAAAGGCGACATAAGCAATGAATTTCGGTCGTATTGAATATTAGAGATAAACTACAATTCAACTAAAACATCATAAAATTGTTTGTAATTAGCAGTTGCTTTATAAATAATTTACACCATTACAAAGTTTGGCAGCTATCCAACTCTAATATTCAAACTGGAATGATTCTCTAAATCTGAGCTTCCCAAACTTTATCTTATAACCGCAAGACCCACACACACCTTTTTAAATTTCTCAAACGACTGCGGACTTTTTTGTTTGATTACATTTGATTGATTACGACTTATATACGTGTAACATACGTTTTTGATTATAAATTAAAAGAGATGTCATATACCACAGAAAAAGTGACGAAGGCCCACTTTACTCACTCGATTGATCACTTTTTCTGTAGTATATGACATCTTTAATTAGAAAACTCCTGTGAGTATCAGACATACTAAAATACTTATATCGGGTTACTCACGTCAATAAAGTCGAAAATAGCTCGACATGTTTCGGAATAGTCCGTGTACACCTTATTCATTTTCAGCCAGACGCATGACTCATGAAAAAGGCCAATAAGGGACACGGACTGTTCCGAAACATGTCGCCTATTTTCGACTTTATTGACGTGAGTAACCCGATATAAGTATTTGATATGACATTTCTTTCAATTTATATTATTTTATTCAAAAGAAAAAAGAATAATTAAAAAACAAAATAAAAACATGAATCAAAACATTTATTACAAATGATAAATGATTTGATACGTGGTTTACAATTGTATACTTTTTTGACATCAATCAGGCAGCGATATCCATGATTTAAACTTTCACGATTTTTACACATGTTAGCGCATACAGATCAGAGTCGGAGGCACATTTTAAAATTTAGGTAAAAGTTCCGTCTTACTTAATAATAATAGCGATATTCGTCGTAAAGAAGTTCGGATTTTCGGGTTATCCTGTATATACGGATGGTAACTTTAATTAGAACAAGTCCCTCAGGAACGCCTCTAGTCTTCTCTGACACACTTTCCGCCGAAAAGGCACTTTCCTTGTTCCTAAATAATTCCACGACGAAGACAAAAAGAGGGCACGTTCTTCAAATAAAACTAGTCACAAACTAAATTTGTAAAATTTACTCTAAGGAAGACAGCTGAAAGTTCTTTGAGTAACGTTGACCTAAATGTCAATGGGCATATTGCGTTTGTGGAACGCATAAACAAGCTGACAAGGTTTGTTATTACGAAAGTTCTACAAAGCGTTGCTTGGTGCTTGAGGCGAACCAGTAAAAGATTTTGGTCACCTTTACTTGCAATTGGCCTTCGCACAATGATGTTAATGTTTTTATCTATATATTTTTTTTTATTGTTAAGCGGATACGGTATTTTTGAAATAAAAATTTAATAAGGAAACGCATTCTCTTTACATTTTTTTATGATTATAAAAGGTCATGAAGGCTTCTGGCTTCTAAACAAATTAATACCAGTCAACCAAAAAAAAATTTCAACCTATTTCTTAATTTTTTTTGCTGCATAGACTTAGGCAAAATTATAAAGAAAGGATGCGTACCTACACATTAATATTTTGGGGTAAATAGAATTACAATAAGTATGTTTAATAGTATATAGGTACAGATACCTACACGTTTCAGAAATCTTGGAATACCTATACACTTCTGTACCTCCCCTATTATTATATACCACGTCGGTGGCAAACAAGCATTCGGTCCGCCTAAAGGAAATCGGCCACCGTAGCCTATGGGCGCCTGAAACTCGAGGGGTGTCACATTAAAAAAACGTGTACACTCCTTTTTTAAAGAACCCCATAGTCTTTCGGGTACCTAAACTAAACCTAAACCTCGGCAGGGAGCTCATTCCTCAGCCGGAGCTTCCGCGGGAGGAAATTTCTCTGAAACCGCACAGTGCACGAACATTTAGGCCTTCCCTATTTTTAAAGCTAAAGGCCAAGTTATATTGGGCACGGGCCGCAAGTTGGAATGAACGTTTGGTGAATTAATGAACAAGATGCCCTTAGCGTAATGGACAAGGGAAGATTTACTGTCTGTCTTTTTGGCCTGGTAACCACAAAGAGAAGAGTAGACAAGTTAGTTTTTAAATGTTATCCTAAAACAAGTCTGCATTAAGTTCATAAAGGTCATATTCAACGCGAAACTAAACAACTTCATTATTAATAATATAAAAACTTTAAAAGAAACCGACTTCAAATAGTGAAAAATAAAATGTATTAATTTTTATTTGCTGTAAGGTTCGGAAAGTATGAGTAATCAAACAAATGGAGGGAGAACACCACATAGCGCTACCAACTGATACGTTTGAAGTCGGTGCCAAGCCAAAACACTATTCAATGCAAAATCAAATGCATATCACCCCAGTTTTTTGTAATTTTCTGCAATATGTGTCATTAAGTTCTCAACCTCTTAAGATGTCACAGTTCCAACAGTCGTCCTAGCTTATTTTTGCAGTTCTTCGTTTTATACTTCGTTCGTTTCGTTCGGTTTATATTAGGGTTGCAGTTTTTACTTCGCGTTGCTTTTAATAAGTGACAAATATACAGAGTTATTTGCTGACCATATACGATCGGACAATCTTTCGGATATCCATAGTGGGTATGTACAACGGGCATCCGCCAGACAATATTCCCATACATTGATTGGCAGATCCCACGGATATGCACGAACGGCTAGCAATTTTCACATTTATAGTGGAAACATTTGATGCAAGCATGCATGGCATTAACGTCGCCATATCATATGTAGATATTATTTTTAAAAGAGAACGATGAGTTTTATTACTAACCAGTAATGTGTGATTTGGCTTGGCACCAACTTCAAACGTATAAGTTGGTAGCGCTATATAGTGCCACCTCCATTTGTTTGATTACTCATCTTTTCTGAATCATACAGCAAATAAAAATGATTACATTTTATTTTTCACTTTTAAAAGTCGGTTTTATTTTTTGTTAAAAGATTTTTATTTTTCTTTTTTAGTTGGTAAGTACTAGTACGAGTAACGCAGTAATACTAATTAACAAAACAGAATTAGTCAATTCAGACGGCGGAGCTCGGAATTATTGGCTTACGTAGGTATGTACCCATGTAAAGTCTTCATCATTCTTCACATATTTCACCAAATTTATAATTTTCCGGAATAAAATGCTTAGGTCACTTAAGGAAACACCAAAATCGCCATATACATATTATATGTGCCTTTGAAAGTTGAAGGGTTTCCTAAATTCCTTGTGGATCTTATCATCAGATGAGAACCAAATTCTTATGGGATCAATTAAGAGGTGACTCCTTTATAATAATAAAAAATTGCTCAAATTGGACGACGGAGCTCGGAATTATTGGCTTATGTATCTGAAGATCCACATGCCATGCCTGGTCTCCATCATCAGGTTTACCTTATCAAAATTATGGTTTTCACAAGAAATTGCTTAATTTACTTAAGAAAACACCGAAATCACCATACATGTGCCTTTGAAAATTGAGGAGTTCATTTAATTTCTCATGGATCCCATCATTGCATCAGCAAAAAATTACTATGGGACCAATTTGAAGAATTGCTGAAATTGGACTACGGAGCTCAAAATTATCGGCATATGTATCTGAAGTTCTACATGCTATCCCTGGTCTCCATCATCATGTCTACCTTCCCGAATTTATAGTTTGCGTAAGAAACTGCTTAAGTTACAGAAAACACTGAAACCACCACATATGTGCCTTTGAAAATTGAAGAGTTCCCTTAATTCCCTTAGTTCCCATATTTATATGGGACCAAATTGGAGGAATTACTATCGAACAAAAAAACAACACCAAAATCCGACGACGGAGCTCGGAGTAATCGGTGACCATACATACAAAAAAATACAAACAGACAAATACATAACCGCCTCTATAAAACTGAAATACACGATACTGAAATTAAAAACTAACTCAAAACTGAGACGAAAATCTATTCCTCTAAGGGCCACTTGCACCACCCGGGGTAAGCCACATAACCCGGAGTTAAGCGAATTTTTGGTATTTTTTTTTATGCTATAGGGGGCAAACGAGCAAACGAATCGCCTGATGGTAAGCGATTAACGTCGTCCATGGACACCCGCAACACCAGAGGTGTCGCAAGTGCGTTGCCGGCCTTCAAGGTGGGAGTACGCTCTTTTCTTGAAGGTTTGAAAGTCGTATCGGTCCGGAAACACCGCTGGCGACAGTTCGTTCCAAAGTTTAGCTGTGCGAGGCAGGAAGTTTCGGGAAAAGCGCCCAGTTGAGGACTGCCAACCATCTAAATGGTGAGAGTGGAAATATTGTCGCGTAGGGCGATGGCGGAAAGAAGCGGCAGGGATTAATCCGAACAACTCCTCGGAACACTCCCCATAATACATGCGATAGAAAATGCAGAGTGAGGCCATATCTCTACGCAGCGCCAAGGGATCAAGTGAACAGAACTCCCCGCATGATCAGTCTTGCTGGAGCCCAGCCATTCGGCATTATGGGCGTTAAAATCGCCAAGAACGATGAGCTCAGCGGAGGGGATCTGCTGCTGCACTGAATCCACAGCCGTTTGAATCTGCTCTTAATGGGACCTATAGAGGCACGAATAGACGCGAGGATGATCATCACGTAGCCATAAGTTGGAAAGGTCCCTACCTTCAAGATTGCTGAGGCGACGAGAACTGATATCGTACACACACACTCCAGCCCTAGGCAGAAAGGAATGCTCTAGTTCGTACCCAGGGTAGGAGAGGTATTTTGTGTCCGCTGTAGACGCTATCTGCGTCTCTGTCAGAGAAAGCAAGGCCGGCTTAGCTGTCTCGAGGTGATGATGGACAGCATTAAGATTAGAATGCAAACCCCTGATGTTGCAGAAATCGTGCACAGCGAGCGTGGCAGGGGCCGCCGTAGCCGTCTTGTTGCCCCCCCCCCCCCCCAGAGTACGAAACGGGGCGCTCTCGGCGTCCACGCTCAGGCACGACATTACCTGAGCATGGAAGCCCAGAAAGGGATTCTCCAGCGCTAGAGCAGCTGGTACCCTTGTTGGACGTAGTTTAAGGACATACCCGGGTCCAGGTATGGGATTTGACAACTTTAGGGTTAACCTTGGATGGTGCAAGTGGGCCTAATTCTGTTATTAACTGTCATCGAAATGAAACTTAATGTTTTATATAATGCAGAATAATCTAAAATCAAAATGTCTTTGCTTGAAACTCGTCAAAAATATATATCAGGTCTACGTATAAAATAAAACACGAATAAATGTATTTGTCCTATAATTACTATTTAAAACGAGATATTTACCATGTATATTTGTTTTTCTGAGCTCCCGATATTTCGGCACTGTTACAAGTGCCATGTTCACGGTGTAACTGATTTGCTGCGAGTTTTTATTTTATTTGTGGTGGAGGAAAGGGAAAGTGGAAGTTAAAACCATCCTCCCTATTAAAATTTCTAGGGTGTTTCTTGATTTCAATTGCCTCTCGAACTACTACTACTCGAGGATAATAAATCAAGAAACACCCTAGAAATTTTAATAGGGAGGATGGTTTTAACTTATCACCAACTTGGGGACCAGTGATCCAGAAGTTGCAGCCACGGGATATATCTTCGGATGTACGCGGGGATATTGTGAGTGTCGTGTGTCGGACTATTGACAATAATTAACATATGTTTTGTGGGTAGTTTAAAAATTGTGTGTAAATCAGTCAGCCGCGACCATGACCAGTGAAACCTGTGTCGAAACGTCGGTAAATAAGGTAAACAAATTAATTCGCGTTAGACCCGTTTAATAATTATGTTTAAATATGTGTTTAAATCGCGGAAGTTTTAAATGTTATGATGTGGTATTGTTATACTAATACTTAATAGTATTACATGACTTTATACAAAGTCGGGTAACATATAGTTATTTTGTACAACCCTGTGTTCCCGAACGCAGTAGGTGCCTTTCACGTCGCCGCTGGCGGAGTTTAGCTACTGAGTCGTCCTTATACTGTGGTTGGGTGCCGGGTGGCTCCGCTTATACCGTAACGAAAACGGTCCCTGGGCTCTAGTGAGCTGTGACGTTACACCTAAAAACGCGCATGAACGATCCGAACTTTTAAAGTTAGCAGCATGAATGCACTGTCTGGGTGCGACTGAGTAATCTTACGTCGGTATGTGTACGCGTAGCTCCGAAATCCACATCAAGCCGAATCGGGATACAAATAATAATAGCGATTTGTCGCAGAGATTTACATGTTCTCTCTCTTTTATTTAATGTTCATTTTGTTCCGTTTTCTCCTAGTATCTTTTTAAGAACTTCCGATTTATGGCTGACCATAGGTTGAGATCCAGTGCCAATCTGACCCTCTCTATCCCTCCACATAAATCTCATGCCTACGATAAATTGTTCGCGGTGCGCTCTGTGAAGCTGTGGAACCAGCTACCCCCCGCTTTTAGAGTTGGCGTCGGCTGCATCGTTCAAGAGGTAATTGAGGAGTATGTGGCTATCTGACTCCTGATATGCATCTCATGATCTCCCTTTTATCATTGTATTTTGTTTCGTTCTCTCTTTACTGCTATCCGTTTCTCCTTTTAATTTTTCGTCTCGTCTTTTCATTCCTTTTCGGTATAATATATTTATTTTTGTTCATCTTATGATTTCATTGGTATTATGTATGTATATTTATATACAGTGTGTATTATGAATATTACCACAAACTTTAACCAGACCAAGGTTTTAGTGCTAAGAACAACAACAAGTAATTATAAGTTTGGTCCTAACTAACAGAGCGTAATTACCTATTAAAAAAAATTGAGCAGCAATGTATTGCGCGATCAATCAGTTATCACTTGTGACAGTTCTTACGTCAAGTCAGCTAAGTACGACGTATTGAACAAAAGTAAAGTACAATCACATTGCGTGCTGAATTATTTTGTATGAAAAAAATAAAGTAGTCATATTTAATTAACACAAAAGAAAATAGATTCCTTAGGGCTTGTACTAATAACCCTTTAAATATGCGGTAATATCAAAAATACACGCTGTATATTGATATTGTTTAGTTCTTGTACCTTGTTGTACATATTGCTTTACTTGTATGCCTTATTTGACCGATTCTCTCAAATATTCAAAGGTTAACTGGAAGAAATCCCTTAAAGGGATAAGTTCGCCTTTGTACTTAACATTTCTACTTGTTACTGTATTTTTCAACTGTGTTTGTGTATAATAAAGTGTTACTTACTTACTTACCTTCCAACCCAGAGGGTAGCGATTATTGGGATAAGTCCGGTTTCCACACGATATTTCTTTTGACCCAAAAGCGATTGGTAAATTAGATTAAAATTTCTTGCTTTTACAATCTGATTTATAGCGTCACTATAGCCCTACAGTGGCCTAGGGTTCCAATTGGTTGACTGTAGGGTAGATAGGTACATAAGTTACGAAGATACAGAAGATACAGTTTCGTACAGAAGTCCATTTAGGGGGAGGATATGAATTCCAAATTCAAAAAGACGCCGACAGTTTTGTCTACACGACTTTTGTAGTGAGTGTATTTCTTTTAACTGCGTTTTATGTTTTTAATTGAACATTTATTAAAAATACGAGTAGCTATTTAATTGCCTCTTTAAAGAAAAAAACATTTTACTTTTATCAACCTGTTCTATATCTACTAACTAAGAAGTTGGAATGGAGCCAACAAACTTAACAGTTATTTTTCTAGTTAATTTATTTATTTATTTATTTTATTCATTTATTTGCATAAAAGGAGTTACATAATGATTTATTCCAATATGCTGTTGCTGTTGTCGTAGAGAGCTATTTTTAATGGATCTTTGAACAATCCTGAAATAGTTCCACAGCTTTGAGCCTAAAACTGTTTACGTTTTAACGCCGCAAACTGTTCATTTTTAAAACGTATACGTACGCCGATATCCTCTATTTACTCATCTCTAAAGTCTTAGAACATTAAAGCCTAGAAACCTAATTCCATAATGGCACACTGTTCAAAAGGGAAGCCAAAATACGACAATATGGCTATACCCATTAACCAATATGATACCGACACGAAAGCGTATGTGTTATCTCGACTTAAATATATCTGAAACCTGTCTAATGAAAGGAGTTACTCGTAAACAGAACTTGTTTTACAAGTGACAAGCATTTAATTAACAGGAGCAAGGCCCTAATTAGAAAAATCACAAATGTCTAACCAGAGCAATAGTCTGAATTTAGAGTACTTAACGCATTTTTGTGTAGACATTATGTGTCGAGGTATATTAGCCGTCGCCTCAATCAAGTGAAAAATGTATCCTGCAATAATGAAAATTTTATAACAACGGCAGTAAAAATGATTTCACATCGATTGTTAACGGAGAAAAAGTCTAGTACCCTTCAACAGACTTTTTCTTCAGCGCATATACGCCCACTGTTGTGCATACGCCTCCCCAATTCTCTTCCTCGTTGCCCGATTTGTTGTTTCTCTCATGCAGAAAGGGCCAGCAAGCTTCTTTGTATTGTGCTCCCATCTGGTTGAAGGTCTATGTTCCGGTCATTTGGAACGAGGGCGCCATAATAGAACGGGTCTGCTTCATCTTCTGTCAAAGATTTATTTACTCATTAATTGAAAATCGTGCTCATTACCTCGTTAGAATATCGTAAAGAGCCAATTTTTCTATTAGTGAGTAAAATAAATATGCGATTGTAAACTAACATTGTCATTGACATTATAATTACTATTTAAAACGAGAGTTTGAGTTACACCGAATGCGCTTGTGCCGCAATATCGAGAGCTCACAAAAAAAATACCTACATGGTAAATATCTCGTTTTAAATATTACGTATTTAAGAATAAAGTTGTCACAAGCAAAAAAATAACATTTTATGCCACACCTGGCCATAAAGTGCCTTTTTCCGCACGCTACGCGTACGGCAAAAGCCGATTTCTGCCCAAGTGCAGGCATAAAATGATGTACCTAACACGTGAGGTAATAAATAAAGCCCTTGATCGCATATTTACGTCCCTCGCTTGCAGCTCGGGTCGCAAACATCTGCGATCTCGGCCTTTCTTTGTTTTACCGCACTAGTTAGGTAATGTACTAATGTCACACTTGTTCGTTTTCTCTTTGCTTCAATATTCTAAGATGAAGTAATTAAACCCCCACATCCCACATCAAAGGATTCCCGTGATTTCGTGTAAACCTCGCGTCATGGATTCTAACCGTCTTTCTTTTGTTTAGAACTGGTCGGACGAGGCGTCGCAACATCAAACGTCGTGCATGATCCTGGTGATTTGTATGCACTACTTCTATCTGACCAATTTCTTCTGGATGCTGGTTGAAGGTAAATAGTTTATTTCTTAGAAATAATGGAAAAATGAAAAAAATCATAACCTAGGGTGGGACTCGAACCCGGGACTCTGGGATACAAGCCCATCGCTTAGCCAACTGAGCTACCGAGAACACGTGGCCACGAGTTTTTCGACCACATCCGTCGTATGTTCCTTAGGGGGGAGGAGCCGCTTAACAATTCCACTTAGCAATTTTTCCACTTCCTTTTTCTAAGAAATTTGGTATCGTTCGCAGACGATTCCGCTTAAAAACAATAGAATAATTTATTTATTTGCCATCAATTAATAACGGTGTTCCGGACCTTTGGGAGACCTACGCGAAACCAAAAGCAACATATAATTAGGTGCCTATCGACAATTGGTTTGAAAAAAGCTCGTATGTTCGCCTGAGCTCTCTATCTTCGCCTTGTGTATAAAATTTTGACATTCTGACCTTAATTTTAGAGCCACGGAAGAATAAGTTAAGCATGGAAGTAGTACAAAAACTGTCAATGAGAACAGTTTGGAGCGGACTTCAAATTGGTAATGGATTTCGCAAATGTCGGAGAAATAACAAACACATATACATCTATTTTTGACACGTCCTTTACTTGGTGAAGAAGTGAAGGAAGGGTTTTAAATGACTTTGATGTTCTTAGTTTTGACGCGGGGGGGGTGCTTGTTTAGAGCAGAATATGCGGGTACTTGCTATATAGGATATAGTTTTCTGTGCGCCCAGCCCTCAAAATAAGGCTGAAATATAATCGTTTTAAACTATGCGAAGATAGGTCCCCCAGGCGAGAATACGGGAGGATATGTGTTGCATTCTGAGTTACTGAGTTTCAACTTTGATTACTTAGATGAGATAAAAGATAATTTCAAAGTAGTAACGACTGGTATTCTTATAACACAACAAGGGTAAACCGGACATCGATGCTGAAAAACATTCAAACAATCTAGATATTTAGATTATCTTTCTAGTCTGTTTACATAAAGTTTTATTATTTTAAGATTATTTCTGTCCGACTTTAATGGTTGGCAACTGCCAATATTCATATTGGAAACAAAATATGATTCATGAATATCATGAACCGAAAATAAAATACTTACATTCTTTCATACTCTTATGTTATGCATGAGCAATAAATTAGAATCCAGAATCATTTTTAGAAATTACAATCGTAGCTGGGTCAATAATTTAGTACGAACGGAGGGCGAATAGACCAAATTGTGGGTCTACATGAGAAGTCAAACTATACGAGTAAGTGTGCGTCTTGTATTGATTAAGAGAGTAATCATGTCATTAGACAATAATGCCAACATGACACTTATACCTACTGTTTCATTATTGTCAATAATATAGGTAACTAGTGCGAGTGAGACACAGGGTTTTAGTTTAGTTTATGGTCTCGAGTGAACTTTATTGCTTAGTCATAAGGTTCAATTTAGTATGACAAAACAAGTAAACGTAAAATATATAGGTTCATGGATTCCAACTATAAATGGGGAGTAATGTAATCAAATTCTCCAGAACTGACAGGTGACAGCCGAAAGATGAACGGTGTATATTTATATTTAATTGATTCCATTTAGTAAAATATTTTCCGACGGAATGCCGGATGCTTCTACCTAATATATCTAAGTTCAGTAGTACTTATTATACATATAGGCAGATGTGACAGGTATTACAAATGGCATTGAAAACACTACCATTTATAAAAGCTGTCACAGCTCCGGACACCTGAGAACTGAAAAAGATATATTAAATTTTAAATATTGTTGTTTACATTATATTTCTCTGAAAATGTTTAGCGTATTATGGACTATATAAACGTTATTTAAATGAAACTGTGCTGCAACTACAAAAAGTACCTAAAAAACTATAGACATAATAATATTTTCATAAAATTACGATTAAAGCTCACTTTTTGCGACGTGTTCCGTATATCCTAGGATTCCATTATCAAGCGTTGTTTTTCGTGCGCGATGACGCAGGCGGACGTACTGCGGCGCGTCTTGCCACGCGCACCGCCCTCGACGACAAAACCGGATGAGGATGATCCTGTCTGGGAATCCCGGGATCGTTCGAATGCAGATTTCGTTCATTCAATGTAAACGGCGGCAAGCACACCGAACTCACTGTGTCCACTACACTGTCACTATCTGCATTGAAATGTTGACAATGGACAATAGGTTTCAATGCCGGTGGCACCGCCACCAGCCACCAAAACATGCACAGCAAAACGTGTTGCGCGTTGTGACTACAAATACGCGAGTATTATCCGTAGTTTTATTAATAATAGGTAGGTATACTATATCAGTGCAGTAAGCGCCAACTGTGAGCCTGTCTAAACCGTTTTGCATCTTTCGTATAGTATATGTATGTATACTATGTATATTTATACATTATAGGTCTATACCTGAATAGTCCATTTTACGTGCGCTCGAAACGCACTTGACTGTTTTTAGTAGGTACACCTAAGTAACAATAAAAAATCCTCTAAAAACACGTGCCATAGAATGAAAATACCACATAATATAAAAGCAAATAGGTTTGAAGGCATAGAAAGTAACGGTTTAATTAAAATTGTAATAAAATAAATACACATTATCTTAGCTTCTACCTTCAGTATTCGCTTTTTTAACCTTCCTTAGATAATGATAATTATATATCCAGGGAACTGTTGTGTTTGATATATGTAATCTTTTGTGGAATATTTTAATTAAAGTAATGATGCCTTATTAAACAAAATGTTTGTTTTAGGTCTATACCTCTACATGCTTGTGGTGGAGACGTTCACAGCGGAAAATATTAAATTAAAAGTCTACACGACAATTGGATGGGGTGAGTAAATGTATATTAATGTGTTGTACTAAATATCAAATCCATACCATTCTCATATAATAAAAATTCTCATATAATATTTAAGTGCTTCTTATACAGTGAGTAATTCCAATGTCAGTATATAGTAGAATTAATCCATGTAATAACTAATTTATGAAATGTGTTTCTAAGCGAAATGTATCTCCATATTACTTCTTACTTATAGTTGGAAGGACGGACGGACGGGACGTGAACTATGGCATTTTTTATACAATGTAAAAGTGTGCTAAATCAGTGCTAAGTTAGCGTCGAGGATGCACTGTAGGTAATTTGCTTCCAACAGTTAAAGATTCACCCATTTAATACAGTCGGCTACAAATATAATGAATACAGCCAAAGTGGTAAAAATATGTAGGTTATTTTTGGCACTTTGACTGTATTCATATCTCTGTAGATGACTGTACTTAGTGTACTTACACATTGTATTCTTACTGGCCAGTGAAACTCAACTGCTGAAAGACTCAATTAGAAATTTTATAGACAACTTAAAACACAATACTTCAGTACACAGAACTTACAGAGTTTGTCTGAAAGTCAAATCAGCTTAATTTTTTTGTACCTTCTGTAAACTCAGAAGTGATAGCACGATCAAATAGCTTTGAAGTTCTTTGCGGTTTAGGAAAGACTCAATGACTTGCACTAACGGGCCGAGGCGATCTGTCAGTTTCTATAGAAAACGTCACGTGACTTCCGAGGGCTCCGAGCTGTCACGTGATGCTTTCTATAGAAATTGACAGATTGTCCCGTCCTGCCCCGTCCCGTGTCGTTCTAGTGTGAGTTATCCTTTATTGAATCGAAATTGTGTCTGAAAAAACTGCGGTCTAAGTATTTCCATTAATTTTCTAGCTAGTGCTTTATTGTCTGATAGGTAATGTATATTTATTACTTCAATCTTCATTTCCATAAAGTATATTGTTAATTTACTCTATCGAGATAATTTTATAAAACGAAACATATAATGAAGTGATACTCAATATAATTGATAAAAATGAACTGGAAATATATGAATACACGCGCTCATGCACGGGTATAAAACATACAAGTATAAAATAAATACCTTCATATTTTTGTACATACGAATACACTATTATATTCAGAGTTAGAAAATACGATACCGATACGAGTTTAAATTTTTCGTCGGTTGATAAATAAATACGTATACAAACGCGGGAGAATGGATTGCTGTTGTTTGTATTTTTAAATTCTGAGTATGACAGGTGACAGATTTACGCCTACGCACTTTTCAATTTATTGTTTCCGTTTCATGAAATTTAATGAGCATTTTCTGCCTACGCTGAGCCCGGGAATGGTACCTACGTGAGCAATACTGAAAGGTTCTGGAATTATATACCCACTTAGAGATCATGCAGTGTAAAGAAGCATTCATTTTCTGTAAATATAACGCAATTGGAAAATTATAAGTCGGGCATTTTTACAATTTCCTTCCAAGCAGAAGCGGCGTAGATGATCTTGATTTCATAATAATGCCTACTTCTTGTCGGAATGTATGTAGTAGGTATTACACTTTTAATCACTTAAGTTTTTTTTTTCTTATGGAGATTATTGAGAAACACGTCATTCAACAGCCATCCCCTAATTTGAAATCTCATCAATCCGGTAAATAATAAAGCAAAGCTGGACAACCATCGGTAAGGTTTGGATACCTAAGGCTTGGTATTGGATTATTATCCAATACTAATTCCAATATCAACATTATATAGAGACAAACATTTTGATTTATGGTTCCTTTCATGATCACATTTATAATAGGTACTACATAATCCCATGCCATTTAAATTTGAGCTTTATACTCCACTATCACGATTCATAGTAGTATGTTGTAAAGTTTAGGCTCGGTTTAAAATTAATTACCGTTTATGTTCACAGGCGCGCCAGCAGTCTTCCTAACGATATGGGTGATATCGAGGTGTCTAGTCACCGTGGTGCCATCCACCGGCTCTGATGGGGTAATTTATCAATTTACCGGTTATTTGGTCGCCATCTTGAGGGAAGTTTAGAGCCCGCGCAGACAGAGAGCGGCAGCTTTGCATTCTTTACAATGTGAGGGCCCGGCCCCACTGCTGCGTTGTGTTGCGTTACGTCGCCGTATGTTATAGGAATTACGTCACATGCGTTGTTGAGGCTGCAAGGTTTTTTATGGCATACCGCGACGCAGACTTATGTGTCCTTCAAGCAACACTGGGAAGGGTTTCGGCATACATACTGTTTCCCCTTTGCCGAAGTACAGGCCCAAATGGGCATAGCGGGCCTGTGTTGTGACCAGTCCGTACTCAAAAATGTGAAGGACTTGTTAGTGTAAATAGTTGTATCATTTTTTAAGTGTCGACATTACAGTTTTTTTTTTTTGCATGCAATGTGTAAGAAGTGCTTCTGTGTGCCGTAAAGTCACAGAATAATTTGTACGGTAAGATGTCACTGTCACTTTGCAGTGTCCCTTCCAACGTTGAGGAATGCTTTGTGTCCCTGTAGCGAAGGGCCCCACCAAAAACTTAGTAGTTCTTAATGACACCGCACACAACAAGCGTTCAGGCTGCGTCGGTCAGGTATATGGAACGCCTGCATTCTAGCTCTCAAAATTATGAAAATCTATGTAGAAAATAATTGAAACAAGAGATTGTCAACGTAATTATCAAATCTAATTAAAAAAAAAAAACACGCACGATTTTAAATATTGATCCTTCCTAATTTTAAACTGCTATTTCATAGTTGTTGAAAGAATTTTGATTTAGAAATTCGAATATTTGATATCGTCACCTACTCGTAGTTCGCTCTGTGTCTGCACGGGCTCAACTCAGATGCCAAAGTAACTTGCCATTTTGCTCAAGGAATTTCCGCATGAGAGCGTTCTGAGTTAACTCAAGTGAAGCACACGGGTTATTGCCGAGAAGAGCTAATTTACTCTTACGTCGGGGTGACTTATTTTATTTATTTGTTGGCCATATACGTTCGGATATATCCGCCACATTTGCCAATCAATATATGGAAAATTTGTCTGGTGGATGCCCGACGGACATACCTACTATTGAAATCCGATGTATTGCCCGAACGTATATAAAACGTAACTTAAAAAAGGATAACTTTTAATTCAAAAAATCCTCGCCATCAAATGATATAAACATAATTATGGAGTGAAACATGCCGAGCAGATTCCGCCTTTTAAAAATGCGAGTGACCCGTTTAAATATGGATATTAAATCCCAGTCACGTTGATTTTGTGCTTCAAGTACAGATGTTTAACTGGGATAAGTAACTCGTTTTTTTCTCAACGATAGCAAATGTTACAGACATTTCTAGCTATTGTGTACATCACAATGACAAGTAAGTGTAAGTAAATAATACTTTAGAGCCACAACGACCTGACATCTTCACATAGTAACACTTTCAGTTACCCACCACTCCTAGCGCAGCGCAAATATAAATATTGAACAATACGTAATATTTTCTCGGCAAAAAGTAAACAGGATAAACGTCAAAGAAAAGGCTATTGATATATATCAAGTTAGCACATCAACGCGCTTTTTATATTTCTCAGCCGCTTGATGTCAGGCAATTTCTTTTTTTGTATTCGAAAAGAAAGACCATCAAATATTGCAACAACCATAAGAACCTTAGATCATTTAACCAACTGGACTGGATATGTCTATCATTTTCTATACAAAAAATGTCTCTCATATTTGCGGGGGAGGGGCAATTCAAATGTATAATGTATGATCTATAGGTACGTAATGTACAAATAACTATGTCAGATAAACTACAGTCCATACAATGAACATGATCGTTGGTCAAATGCTTTCGGCAGAGGGGACACCTGTCAATTGCCAATTCGGTTGGTTAAATGGTCTAACATATGAGCATAATTATAATACCAAAATTATTACGATGTGTAGGTTTATTGTATATTTCCACTGCAATAGATTATGCAATATGATATGAAACATTATCTATGATGACAAATATCTTTAAATTAGCCTACATAAAAACATATTAGTGTATGGCATTTTAAAAATATAATCTGTAAACTAGAACACATTATTACTCTTAAGCAATGTAATCCATCTTAACGCGATTCAGTTTAGGACCTAAACTGAGTCGCCGCCATACAACTGAGCACAGTTAAAAACCTAAACTGATTTGTGTTAAGACGTCATGGTAACGGCCCAGTGCGCGTAGCCAAGATGCCAATCGCTCACCCTCAGAAACGTATCGTAGTTATCTTTCTCTATCACTCTACCTTATTAGTAGGTATGACAATGACAGTTACGTTTCGTTCGCGAGTAAGCGTTAGCGACTGGCATCTTGGCTACGCAGCCAGGCCCCTGTTTCACTACGCTGACAATGTCGGTTGCAAACTAAAGTTTATAGAAACGTAACAACTGTCGCAATGTCAGCATGATGAAACAATCTGCACGTAGCCGCCCGTAAAACAGCCGGAGACACTTCCACCTTGACACCCTTCGGATAACCCTCCCTTAAAGAATAAGTAATAACGTCTGTTTTAGCTGGCGCTGGCTGGGGAGGCGAAGGTGTGCCTCTGGATGCACGAGCACCAGGTGGACTGGATCCACAAGGCACCCTCGCTAATAGGGCTCGCGCTCAACCTCTTCTTTCTAGTCAGGATCATGTGGGTACGTATAACACCACTGTATGCTAAAGCTGATCTTTAGAGGAGAGGCGAAGGTATGCCTCTGGATGCACGAGCACCAGGTGGACTGGATGCTCAAAGCGCCCTTGCTCATGGGTTCGCGATTAACTTATTTTGTAGTCAAAATATTTATTTGTTTTAAACTTCGATAATATCGTATAATCAATATTAAAAGCAACCGATTCATACACTAAACCAGTTTTTAGGCCTAATAACCGAATTTTCGAGGACATACTTTACTGAATACAACGTTGTTTGTACTCATGCGCCAGCCGCCAAATTATATGTTAATACTGTACCTAATAAGTAAAATTATACTTTTTTATAAGTCAAAACACTATAAAATACTTAACTCAATAAAATTTATAATTTCTTGTAGGTATAATTTGTTATGAAAACTAGAAACACGAATAGGTGACATCGCCTGACCATAATTCTGTATGAGCTATTAAATAATTGACTTTATTTTTGGATTGTTTTCCTGGTTACACCCATCCTTGTCCTTTCTGCCTTTAAACGTCATTTGAAAAACATGGAATATTTGACACGGTCGTATATTGAACCTTCCCGGAAATCAGCCCTCTGAAAACTGAAATAGAACACCGTGGCTTATTTATTATTTACACGCAAATAAACCGCAACCGAACACTGTTTAGTTTTAAAATAATTGGATGAAACAGGGATTCGTTGCTCTTGGTAAATAACTACTAAGTTACTTTAGAGAGCTGGAAGTATCTTAAAAGCTGTAGTCCTTTATTCATATAATGTAAAAGTAATAAATGGTGACAAACTATTTAATTTTCTTTGTTGAAGGTATGTAAATTAACATAACCCAAAACAAAACATTTACATGGGATCAATCTACTACTAAACACGTAGTTCATTAATAATGTAAACTGCTAATTGTGATGTACCGATTTTTTTTGTTGTTGTTAGGTGCTTCAGTTATCAGGAAATATATAGGCATTTTCGATTGTAGCTGAAAAATGATTAATAAATAAGTTATAAGGACTATGTCTCTCTCTGTGCCTGGGATATCCTCGACATAATACGTATAGAAATCCCTGTTGCCCTCGATAGAATTCACTGTCTACTTTTTTGTACGGTAGGCGGCTGAGACACAGTTACTCAATTATCACGTTTCTCCCAGGTTCTCATAACAAAACTTCGGTCAGCCAACACCCTGGAGACGGAGCAATACAGGAAGGCGACCAAGGCGCTGCTGGTGCTGATCCCACTGCTGGGCATCACCAACTTGCTGGTGCTGTGCGGTCCCAGCGACGACTCCTGGTTCGCGTCGGCCTTCGAATATGCTAGAGCGTTGATGCTGTCGACACAGGTACCAGGAAACCCTTAGATTTAAAACTGGGTCCCAATATTCGATAAATACATGATGTAGTTTTTTTAACTGGCAATATTTAAGGTGATTATGTATATGTAGGCCATTTGCAACTACTTTAACTATAGGATCGACTCCGAAATATCGAACAAAATTTTTGTTTCATTCATTTCAGATGAAAAATGTAGTGTCGGGTTAACAATTTCAGCACCTCCTTTCCTCCCGTGGATGATATGAGTTAAAATGGTTGTTGGGTTGATAGATAGATAGATAGATAGATTTTTATTTCATGAAAGATAATTACATTATAAGTTTACATTTCAATAAATTTATACGAATTTCCATCATGATCGTCACAAACACGAATTAATTAAAGTATAATAATAATAATTAACAATAATAATGAAATTGTGTCTCCCAATAAGGATCGTCATGAGTGTAATATCTAATAATAAAAAACAACAGTAAGTATGTCAATACTTACAAATCAGTAGGCTCCTTTCACTGCAATATCACAATTTCGTTATATTAGACCCGCTTAATTGCTAGATCTTTATCAAACAGTACTCTATATCGAATAAAGATTTCCAGAATAAACTAATCTTGGGCACTAGAAAAAATAGTAAAGGTTTTGTTATTCCTAATTACAATACCTGGGCCCTTAACATAACGTCTTAACGCGATTCAGTTTAGGTTCCTAGCTGTGCTCAGTTGTATGACAGCGACTCAGTTTGGGTTCTAAACTGAATTGCACTAAGACCTCATGGTAAGGGCCCGGTATTGTAATTAGAAATAACAAAATCTTTACCGTATTTTCTAGTGCCCAACGCCCTGCTCCTGGGAAATGAGAAAAACAGAACCATTATAATGCACTGCATTGTGACTTAAAAACACCGTTTTTTAACAAATTGTAATTGGAGACGGTAGCCGTGACTCAGAGCCCCCGCACACTGGCCACTTAGTGGCGGCCACGCTTCAGCCACTAGTGGCCGCCACAACCTGCGGACGCGTTTCTTCATACATTTTATATAGAATCGGCGCACACTGAGCGCTTGAGTGGCCGCGTCCGAGCCACAAGCTGCGAGAGTCGAGCGCGCTCGCTACTTGTGGCTGCGTTTTGTCGTTCGACTCGTGCGCATACACGGCCACAGTTGCCGGCTTCTTCCCACCCCTGCGCGCCGCTCCCCAATCCCGTCTCCCGGGTCTAGTCTTGTTGTAAGCTGCGTACTGAATGCACGTGCATGATGTCCACGGATCCGATTCCTCATTTTGATGTAGACGCTTTTATTTCCGATGTCGAAGAGCGACCCGCTATTTGGGATTTAAAGTCAGATTTGTATAGCGACAGGGGTAAGAAAACTGAAGCTTGGGAGGAATTGTGCCTAAAATTTATTCCAAATTTTAGTGAAAAAAATGTAGCGGAAAAAAACAAAGCAGGTAAGTTTTTGGACAATTTTATTTTACATTATTATTATATATTTATTATATTTTATTATTTTGCCAAGGTACAGCTCCCTCGTTGCTAATAAAATAATCTTTCAATATATCTCTGGTGTTTAATGAACGACGAGATTGCACGTGGGCGTTATCGATATCGTGAAGTCCTGGTACAGTCAATGTATGATGGAAATTAAATCCATCTCTCTGACGAACAAAGTTGTGTAGTATACAACAGGCCTTCACGATGTCTTCGGCGAAATCTATTGACACATTCAATGGTCGATGTAGTATTCTCCACTTATTCACTAATATCCCAAAGGCACACTCGATATGACGCCTGGCTCGAGAAAGCCTATAGTTGAAAATTCTTTTTTCAATATTCAAGTGTTTTCCTGAATAAGGTCTCAACATGTGTTCTGCAAGACCAAAAGCTTCATCACCAACAAAACAGTAGTTTACAGGACCAGAACTACTAGAAATTGCTTTTGGTGCAGGTAAATTCAGGGATTGGTCTTCCAATTTTTTGAATAATTTCGATTCTTTGTAGATAGTCGAATCTGAAGCTTTCCCATAAGAGCCGACATCAATAAATGTGAACTTATAATTCACGTCACAGATAGCTAGAAGTACGATGGAAAAATAGTGTTTATAATTATAATATAAGGATCCGCTATCTTGAGGCTTAATAATCCTTATATGTTTTCCATCAATTGCACCACAGCAATTTGGAAAGTTAGCATATTCTTCAAACCCCTTAGCTATTTTACTCCACATCTCTTCAGTTGGTTGTGGTACGCAGATATCTTGAAGTGATGCATAGATCAATTTACATGTTTCTTTTACAATCAATCTCGCAGTTGACGCACCACATCGATATACTAATTCAAAATCACCAAATGAACAACCAGTAGCAAGGTACCTGCAACAAAAAGAACAGATTAGAAACCTTTGATTATGTTATTTTTATGTTTCAGCATCCCAGTTGCAGCGAAAATGGAAAAGCCTTCGTGACTGCTTCAAAAGAGAACACTCTAAACAAATGAGCGTTAAAAGTGGATCTGCATCATCGAGTCGCAAGCCGTATATATATTATCAACAACTATCTTTTTTAAAAAACTTGGCTGACACACGACGTGATCCCAGCCCATTACCGAACGAGGTACACGATGCGACTGAGAGAAAAAGGCCAAAAAAGAACAAGACAAATAATGAAGACATTCAAGCAGAAACTGATATACTTGTTAGTATTTCAGAACAATTACAATCTCGTCATTCTAACAAGCATGAAGAAGACGCTGACCATAACTTTGCTTTGTCCTTGGTCCCGCACTTTAAACAAATACCCAATGAATTTAAATTGGATGCTCAAACCGATGTATTGATGGTACTAAAAAAATATAAACAGTATATGCGAACATCACAGAATCAACAACATGGATATTTCACATCATCATTTCAGGAACCACGCTCATACCATACTATGCAAACATCTACTTCGGGTTATCAACCGACTCCGCGTCCATCTGCTTTGGGATATCAATCGGCTTCGCGTCCACCTTCTATGGGATATCAATCAAATTTTGAGCATGACTTTTCCGTTACCTCGCCATCTGCATCTGATAATACTATGAATTCTGTTTTGTCAGATGATATAAATGAACATCTTTTTGACAACTGACTATGTAAAAGTAAATGTGTATTTGTTATAAAAACTGTATATCTGCGATATGTAACTTGATTTAGTTTGCGATTTTTCAATTCTCATTAATAAATAATTTCTATTTCAATTTGGCTTTTTTAATTGTTTGTTTTACGTTCTAGAATCCACGTGAGTCGCAAACTAATAGAAGCAAAATGATACGAATGGATGATACTTACCTTAAAGTTATAGCCAGCCTTTCTGTTGGAGAGATGCTTTTTCTCATGCGTGTATCTTGATGTTTGAGGTCATCGTGCAAAACGCTAAGTAATTCATTGAATGAGTTCACGCTCATTCTAAAATACTTGAAGAACTTATCTGGATAACATTTTAACTCTTCGAACAGCAATTTGTGCTGTCCATTTTTATTGCGTGATGTCAGAATTGGATGTACCCAGTGACGCCGATGAATTGGTCGTCGATGGTTCTGAATTCGGCGCCGTTTTCTACGTTTTAGAATAATAAGCAACAATAGCGAAATCAAGAGTGCGTCCATTCTTGGGCAACACACGTCTAACTCTGTCGAGATACTTGCAGCTAGTGTCTGACGCAAGTGGCAGCCACTGGTGGCTTGATGCGGCCACTAGTGGCTGCCACTGGTGGCGGCGTGTAGTGGTCTAGCCGAACTACTGGTGGTCGCGTTTAGTGGCGGCGACTGGTGGCCGTAATGTGCGAGGGCTCTCAGTAGCCGTATAAAATTTTACTTTATATCATATTGTAAAATCCACGAAATACTTTGACAATACGATAGACAAGTTTCGAAAACACATGATTATTCAAAATCGCAAACATAACAAAATACAAGCTTTAAAAAAGAAACGGCAGAACTGTAAATACCTGGAATGAAAAACACACACAAAGTTTCACAAGTTCACAAAGTTTATCTTCCTCGTCCGTAATATCATGTTACTGAGCAAAGTAAATAAAAACTAATCTAACGGTGCTTCCACAAGCCAGCTTAATCTAATCTAGCCCTTATTACATTCGAATAAAAATTCTTTTTAAATGAACGTACAGAGTCTCTGAAAGTAAAAGTAGGTACTCGAATTTCCCGTGCGTCTATATCACAATTGTTTTAAATATCATATTTTCGAAAAGATTTATAAAACCTTACTGCGATATTTTGACCCAATCAATCCAATCAATTTTTAAAATTAATGGTCTCGGTTCAGTTTACGACAATTTTGTTACCTACGTGGGTCACTAGGAAAGAAATAAGATTTTTCGAATTCAGGATATGGTATGTTCGTGAATTGTTGTTAAAAACCGTGTTTCATTAAAAATAGTACACTATATATATATATATATATATATATATAATTATATATATAGATCTAGATCTAGATCTAGCTAATAGTGTACTATTTTTAATGAATATTACAGTCATTTTAGATCACCGATCCGCACGGTTTTCTGACACACGGTAGGGCTAAAAGGAGCACATTTTCATGTTATTTTATTTAACGACTATTAATATTTTAAAGTGAAAAGTTTCATATGCAATGATTATAGTCAGCAAAAGACGATTTTGTGACTTTAAAAGGGTTTGACGTAACCTCATTTAGAACCATAGAGGCGACCAATTGTTAAAAGCAGTACCTATACTTACGAAATTGTGTGCCTTTGGAAATATTTGTACGAGAATACCTATAAATTTCATATGTAAATATAGAAAAGATCCTAGAGATTGTATCGTCAGGCATAATACGATACAAGTGCGAATAGGAGAAAATTCGCAATGAGTCGTGATAGAATAAAACACAACCGAAGGAGTGTTTTAATTTAACACGAGTTGCGAATTACCTATTCGCACGTGTATCGTACGATGTTTTACACTACATGTGGCCCTTTGAATTTTTGAAATAGGCACATGAAGTGCTCATTATCGCACTAGTGCGGTAATATAGCACCATATGTACTGTAAATAAATATTATTTTTTATCCCCATCTCGGGAGTGAGGAAGCCTTAGCCTTTCACATTTTCATACAAAAAAAAATTTCGCGTGTCGATGAGGATTACCGCGAGTCGATTTTCCGCTAGGGGCGCTAGTGGAACGTGGGTCCTGGGGGAACATTTCAAACGTCACTTTGACAATTCTCTCATACAGACACAGGAGCCGTCTGGTGAGCGAATATACGGAAGCTCCCATTCCCATAGAAACAATATAACTTCATACTTTCTATATTTGTTGAATTTAAGAAAAACTGATAATGGTGTTTAATTTCTATTAAAAAATGCTATTTAAAAACATATTATAAAGGTGCATCCCGTGGATAGATTTCGAGCATCTCAAAACTTTCCTAGTGACCTAAGGTACACATTGAAATCCATCAAACAACGTATGCTCCAGTCTGTGTTAAGCTGGGTTCACACTTGTATGACGTCCATACTAACGATCATGATACGCGTCGGTGATTTGCGACGGAGATACCATACGGCAAAATGATACGAGTGTGGACCCAGCTTTAATAGAAATGGGAGAGAATACAAGCGTTTAAAAAACATAACCTTTCTTCGCCAGTCGGAAAAAAATAAGTCAGATTAATTAAAAAATCCTGTGATCAAGATATTTCCAAACCGTTTCAATTTACTAAAATACCTTTTACCAATTACAGAAATTTAAAAAGTTTATTTTCATAATACCTTCATTTAAAGAACAGAGAAAAAGTTTTGAATCATAAAATTTTAATTGATTTATGGAATTTCTTTTGATTGTATAATTGATGGTTTGGTGATTTCAATGACTACTCAGTTTCAAAGAGTTTTGAAATATTCCTCTTATTTTCAAACTCGATTAACTTTGCTTCTCTATTTTACAATTAGGCATTTTTATTTACCCAAAACGTTTAAAGTTTTTCTAAGACCGGCTGATTTTATTAAAAAAAACTTTTATTTTATTGAAAATACTTTGGTATGTGACATTTTAAGGAGTAGTTAAACCACAGAATAAATAATAGTACAGTTAAACCAAGAAAACATTTATATAAAATTAAACGTGTGATCATACCTTTGTACACACGCGTTCAGAATTGCATGGGCAGTTTATGAATGAATTCATTCATAAATTGCCCATGCAATTCTGAACGCTATAGTACATAAGTACCATTAAAACAGCTTCATACGAGATGGCTACAAAGAGTCGCTTTAGACGCTAAGTCCGACTCAGACAGAACGTACTTAAACTTTTGCACAAACAGTTTGGAGGAAAAATGTGGTTAGTAAAAATACAGAGTTAAATGTGAAGTAATTGTAAAAAGACATTAAGTTTCCACTTTTACGGAATCCTTAGCCTAGTAGGTATTGACCCTGTAATACGAAGCTCGAATGCCCGGTAAAGGCATTTCTTTATAAATATAACTTTTATAATTAGTAATTTGATTTATGAATTAATTGACAATTATTTGTTTCAGGGTTTCACCGTAGCATTGTTTTATTGCTTCATGAACACAGAAGTACGGCATGCTATTAGGTATGTATCGAACGTCATAGCGATGCAGAAATCGTCATATTCAAGACAGTGACATCTACCGACAAACTGATACAACTCCATATTTTTAGTCGAAGCCACTGAACTATCGACTATCTCTCTCTGTCCAGGTACCACGTAGAAAGATGGAAGACAGGGCGAGCCATAGCCGGAGGTCGGCGGAGAGGCGCCTCGTACTCCAAGGATTGGTCTCCCAGATCCAGAACAGAGAGCATACGGTGAGCGAGCGTTTTAGCTTCAGCATGACTGGTATTAGCTTTGTCTTTAGTAAGGTAACCTTAATAAGCGCTTATAGCGTGCTGGCTCGCTCAAAAGATTACATTTGAATTAAAAACACATTGCTGTCTCCGAGCGTGGTTGACTACAGAGGCCATTAGGTCTAAATGGTTTGCTGCGAAATTGCAAAGGCAGTCTCGCAGTCACAGCAATACGGCCCTGCAACTGTCCTATAAGGTAAATTGTGTCGCTCAATTGTGCAATTAATTAAAAGTGAGTTTATTGACGTGTAAGATGGCAAAATCGTTTATTGACATTGACTTTTCAGACAGCGATACTACCAACCTTATTGCAACACAGCAATGTGTTTTAAATTTAAATGTAACCTTTATGTTCTAACTCGATGCTTGCCGGTAAGAAAAGGCATATTTTACCAATTTTTTTTTTAGTTAAAGCTCAAAGTACTTTGAGTAAATGATATTGAGATGTAAGGAGCAGCATTACTTACTCATTGTTTCTTAGGACAACAAAGTTTCCATAAATAAACGTTTTATTTGAGCAAGAAAAAATATTAGATTTACACGATATTTGCAACGGTAAACAGGCTTACCTTAGTCACTGAAAATAATACATTTCAATTTACCTTATTTTAGTTGCCTTTTTATTTAAACGAATATAAAATGACTTCTACAAAGTATTTTATTTAAGTTAGGTTTTGCTTTTGAGTGAGGCTTTTTTGATTCCAATAACAGATGGTTATATCGTTTTATGTAAATTAAAAAGCTACCTAAATTGCTACCAATATTGCTTCTCTTCAAATTACTTTTTTCTCACGAATTGAACGTCCATACAATGTTTGTTGCAAACTTTGTAGTGATAGATTTAGGTAGCATTCAATTAGAGTAATCTGTCTTATCCGTTTTTTTGTGATATTGTTTGGAGATTGACCCTCGGAGTGAATGTATTATTGCTCTCATTCATTCCTTTAATTAAGTTTCGTAAGCGCGGGTGCTAATTAAATTGTCTGGTTTTATTTGTTTTTATAATTAACTAGTTTTTCATATAAAAGGGTTTTCAAAAGTAATTCAAAGGAATTTAACAGTGCGCTACCTAGCTATAATGCTGTTTAATTTGTGTTCAAGTAAAAATATACGCGATATTAAAATACTCTTTAAAAGTATCATAGTCGTGGTATGGTTTTGATTAACCTACTTTCTGTATTTACTTTAAAAAAAAATATTTTTTCCAATACGTATGCCGAGTTTAATATCACACGTATATCCAAAATAATAAAGAATATTTGGGGGTCGAGTTAATACTTATACTTATAGCAAACTGTTGTATTTGTTATCATTGCAGAACTTAAACTATTAATAAAGAAACTTTTGGGTCGAGTTAATACTTAAATAGCAAACTGTATTATTTGTTATCATTGCAGAACTTAATCTATTCACAATATATTAGCAAATATTTTCAAAGCTAGCTAGTCTATTTTCGGTAGCCTTGTAGACTTTGTGTCTTTCATTTAATTTTAAGACAACAACCAAATTTTTGAAGGCCTCATTTCTAATAATATTTTCCTACAAAAAAAAGGTGTAAATGACGAGTACTTTGCAGTGCCAGTGTTTAGGTAGTTTACACGATTACAGATAATCTAATTAGCGCCATGCGTTTGCATGTATCACACCGCTTCAAACCTCGCTTATTTAATTTTCCTTCCAAATCCATATTTGACGTACAATTTCTGTTCCCACTAGGCTCACGGTATGAAGAAGCCTGGACATTCCGGATACGATTAGTACCGGCCGGACTTATTGCATTTACGAAGACTTCAGGAATAATGTGGATTTGGATAACATTCTCTTTTTCGTTACTTTGTTTATAATAAATGTAACGTAATTTGTTTTACTGGTTTTTTTATTCACTCTTTCGCATAGCTTACCACTTTAACCCGAGGACAACTGCATGTGAGATTTTGGAACATAATTCCGCACTCCGTAATTTATAATATTTTGAGTTTTGATAAAATTTATTCGACTAATGCCATAATTACTTTACTAAAACTAAACTTGCATGCAAACTTTGGCCAATTCAGCATTGAGCTGCAAACCATCGACTTAAAAGAAAATAAGCCAATAAAAGGGTAAGTAAGCATAATTTTTTTTTGCCTGTAGTACAACTTGCAGAACACAGACGTATACAGTTGCAGAATACGATTGAGCTTAGATGTAATTGGCACTTAACATATTGTAGCCAACAGTATCATATGATATTAAAACACGTATTTAAACTTTCACGATTTTCACACATTATAATTTTAAACTTTGAAAACTAACCTCCCACGTTTCATTGCCCCCGTGATCCCAGAGAAAGACTGGCTATGGTTGACATCAACAATCGGCGGCTAACGTCGTCGTCGGCGAGTTTTCAGAGTAATTTTATTTTGTTTGTTTTTTTCTAAATTTTTTACTTATGGTCTTCCCGTTTCACTGTTTCTAGATATGGTTTCTTATAGAACTATGAATTGAAACATACTTAAAAATATAGGGGAGAGTCGGCGATATTGTACCGCCGGTTAAATCGTACCACCTCTAGATTTCCTACTTAGCAGCCTATTTTACTTGGCATTGGGTATGGGGCACCCAACAGAGCGCCTATGTTATAATCATCAGTTATCGAAATAAAAATGACAAAAAGTCAAGAATTAACTTGGCAGAGAAAAATATTGATTTTTGTCGGACTCGATGTAACTTTTGATGTGATTTCGTAATTGTATTACTTGTGATCTACATATATTAAAATTACAGAATTAACAGTATTTCACTACAATACAGGTTTGCTGAGTGGTATTTAGAAATTGTAAAAGTTTTGTGGTTATATATTTTATATTATTTATTTAAAAAAAACACCTAGTTGGTTAATTCGTACCATAGCTCACGCTCATATGTACGATTTAACCGACCAAATATTATTTAATTGTATCAATACGATTTCAGTGTATTGCTATAAATAATGGGTATTTAAATCTAAAATAAACAATTAACATTCATAATACTTAACTAAAACAGTTTGAATGGTGGTGGTACGATTTAACCGACTGGTCGGTTAAATCGTACCGATGGCAGTCCCTTTGGATGTCTTTTATTACACATCGTTAATTTAATCCTAGATTATTCAATTCAATATACAACATAGCCAAGGAACTGAACATTCAAATGAATAAACAGTCACATTTCTATTCGTTTAAGTAAAAAGTGGTACAATATAACGGACTCTCCCCCATAATATTTAAATTATTGTTGTGGAATAAGTCTTCCGACTTTCTTACCGGTAGATAATTATCTTCTTGGGCTGTGGTATAGAGTCAGACCAGTGGTAGCTATGTTTTTTATAAGTTGTATATCTACTAATAGGATAGAATAAAAACCATTATATCCTGTGACACGAGTGTTGAATTCGAAACGTCGAGATATACACGATTTAATCCGTTTTAAAGTATTTTGATCCCGAGTGAACGGATTAAGAATTTCACCATCTTTTGCAACCTGTCACAATATCGTTATCTTTATACCCAGCAGTTTCATGTGCCCCCGTTGGGAATAATATAAGCGTGAGTATGTTATTTCAACGTAATACCTACTTCTTACGCTTACCTTTTCATCTTATTAAGAAAAGTTAACGCAATCCAGAAAATAAGTCTACATGAGATGTTAGCCTCCAGAGGCTAAGGCCACGTCCTATTTTTCAACTGAATACGTTTGTTATACCTATCATTAATTTGTTTATAATTATAAATAACAGGTCCTAGGCGACCCTGATGTCCGCAATCAACCTCCCTTGTATCAATCTCAATTGCACTTTAGAGCTTTTCTGAATCTATTGAAGAGGTTGAATAGGGTTTAATTTATATTTCTTTGGACTTTTGACATGAAATGACTAAATAAAGCCTTTCATTTATAAAGTTTATTTATTAAAAATCTTAGATTTTAATTTTACATTTGAATCCAAATATAATAATGATTTATCATGATAAAATCTTTATATTAAGACGAAAGAGGTTTATTGCAATCAGCTTTGTTGTTTTTTTCATTACTTACTGGAGGTAAAATAAGACTATATATGGCATTTTGGCGGCAAAATTTTGAAGGCTTTGAAGGTTTGTTCTTGGTACTAGAAATAAGGATCTACTGAGTCCTAGAAAAAAATAGGCGTCTAATTTCTTTCAGGGGCTCCAGGGCAGGGGGTAGCTTTTTATAAATGCACATTTTACAAACTAGGCAAGTGAGGTACCGTTTTCGATGCAATTTCGTGCGTTGAATCGTCGAATGAGATAATAATCATACTTATTGGATTAATATTTTGCGAGATCTACATGTTACTATTTATTTCAACAACGAGGCCTATTGCATATTGGCTTGTAGCTTGTAATATTAACGGAAGTCTCTTTTCAATCCCTTTTATTAAAAAGAGAGTTCCGCCAATATTACAAGTTACTAATTATTATGCAATCAACCCCAGTCATTAACTTGTAGTTTTCAACTGTAACGTGATAGCTCAGGGTATCCTCCAAAAGTTGACATCTAAATAATAGCGCTAGTTAAAATATTTCACAAGTTATACGAGTTCTTTTCTACTCGTTTTGAATAACAATTAGTTAATTCAATTCACAACAAATCAAGTAATTACTTTGCGAACATAAATATTCATTGTTATTCTCAATAAACCAGTAAGCTATAACTAGTCACTATTATTTAGCCGCGTAATCTGCCATTGACAGTTTGACAAATTCATTGAGCTGTCACATCAGCTCGGTGTCATTATAATCGTGGGCAGGGTTCGAGCGAGTCGATCACGAACGAGAACCAAACAAGCTTAGTTACTATATTTATCCATCATATTTTATACCGCGTATACAATCATATCATACTGTAAAGTGTTTTTCTATATTGAAAAAACTAGGTTGTAATTTTTTTTATAGTTAATACCCTAATCTGGGTGCAGCCAGACTTTTTGCTGGCTAACAATAAGTTCAGCAAAAATGTTAACATATTGACTGCGACGAGAGAGTTCTTGGAGGTCTTATAATCAGACCTAAAGAACGCTCCGTGCGAACTCAAATCGATCGTCGTTTGTCTTGTGTCGGTACGGACACCCGCGCTGCCCACATATCCCGCGCCACGCACACGCCGCTGCCAGTATCATATAATATTTCTAATAGTGGGCAAGCCTAGCCTTGTGCGGGGGAGGCCGAGTCTCAATTGTTTTTGCGTAGTGTTCAAAACGGTTTGTATTTGCCATTTCTATGAGAGATAAATATCTATCCTTAAGAACTAATGTGTGTTAATCGTTACGGATCTCGATGTCGCAACAAATTGGCGACAGTCATCGACAAGCTCACCCTCGCAAATAGAATCGCAATTAAACAACTTGATGAAATGCACGTAATTAGTAAAGCTATAGAATATAGAACTGGGGCTTACAAACGCTGTGTAGATGTATTGTGTTTAAATTCATAGCGAAATCAGTTTCATTATGTACACAATCACAACACAAAACACAGGTACTTGAACCTAATGAAATATTTGTGAGATATAATCCACTTTGCATACATTTGGAACTATTTTGATAGATTGGGATTTACTTTTAGTCTAATAGAGCTCTAGCCTTCTATACCTTCTAGAGACTTTAAATCTACTGTGCTCAAGTAATAAGGTCCATGTCTAGAATTGGTTAAAAGATTAAAGTCGTATGACCTATAACCGCATTTTCACTTTTTTCATTTAGGTGTCTACGATATTTGTTTTTCTTAGCGCGATTCAGTTTAGGTTCTTAATCATATGAATCATCCATGATTAATATGTAGGTAAGTCTACAGGTTGGTTAATTTACGTCTTTATGATTTTGACTTATAATAACCATTGGCACAGGCTTAACGCCGTAGGCTCAAAGTTCTTAGAAGTTCACCAAGTAAAAGTTCACCAAATTTCAAATAGCACTGCGTTTTCCATACTAGTCTCATGTATTGAATCAACAAGACTTATCATCCTTAACGTAGTAGGGAGATTTTGTTGTAGTTGAGATAGTTTTAACAAATTAATGTAAAAGATTGGTACAGGTTGTACAGCCACCCGTCGAAGCGAGAGTCAGCTGCGTCGGAGACAACCACCACTACGCTGCTGGTGCCGCGGCACTCGCTGGCGCCCCACCATCTGCATGTCGTAAGTACCGTAATATGTGTTTGTTTTTTCTTCGATTGTGTAGGTTGTCAACAGTTTTGCTGATCTCTCTTGATGCAATTCATAATGTAGCCAAAGTCAATACATCCTTGTAATTTAGTAGTCGGTGTGTCAATGCATTTCCTACAACTTAACTTAGTCGCATTTTTCGAGACATTTGCAAATTTCAAATGTCATAATATTGTCTTCTGTTACCGGGATTGTTATTCATTGAAATTAAACACATCATCTTAACCCTGTGAAAACGAGTGCTGTAAAGGGCTCGAAACGTAGGATCATGGTGTTAATAAACGCGATTAATCCGTTCTAAAGTGTTTAATTTCAAATGTCATGTAAAAAGATTGGACAACCGACATGTGAAAAATCCATTGCCAATTTCAAGGTCAATGTAATAAGCTCCAAACTGTTGACATTTGACAGTTGTTGTACTAGTTCAATGCTTTTGTCGCTCACCAGGCGGCGCTACTCATGCGTGGTTCTTGTGTCCATATGAATGAAAGTGACGTTTGAAATGTTCGCGCCAGACCCACGTTCCACTAGCGCTCCTAGCGGCGAATTGACTCGCATTAATTCCTATTAAAATGAATATAAATGGTTGTACCATCGCCAATGCGCTCTATAGTCCGACTATGCTATGTTTCCTAGATTTTGATAGCACCGACTGTGAAAGTGTTAAACGTCATAATTTCATAAAAATTTGACGTTTAAAATAACACTCTTAAGTTAGAAAGTTAATTTGCTTGAAAAAGATAACGTGGTTTGACTCTACTGATGTTCCGATTTGAGTTTTGATATTTATTCTTACACGACCCAAGAAATATTTTATAATTACCTAATATTTGTACTACCTATTAATATTTGTAATTTTCCAGCTCATCTCATTTGAAAAAAAAATACATGCCTAAAAATCGACCTGAGAAATATACCTCGTTTGATAATTGTATAGTAATTAATTACCGGTACTGGCCATATCTATTAACAGATTGTGTTCTTCAGCAGTCCCAATTGCCCCAATTGTCCCATTGGTACCTTTGTAAACATAATGCTGAAAAAAAACTGCCTAACGCAGTATTGCAGCAAAAACATTGATGTTTTCTATGTATATGCGCAGGAGTACACCGGCAGCGGTAGCGCCAGCGGCGACCAATCCCCAGTGTGAGGCGAGAAGCGAGGGGGGCCCCCGCGTCTACGCACTTTGCCCGAGGAGGACGCTCCTGCCTCGCCAGCCTCTCTCGCTATCGCCTTCAACTGTCCCTTCGACGTGCCTACGATCTCCGTTCAATGATGTATCAGTCGTGAGACTCGTGAGCGCCGGTCGTCATAATCGCCAGTGTGAGAAGGACGAGAACACTTCTGTCGTTATCGCCTTCAACTGTCCTTAGACGTACCTACGATCTCTGTTTATTGATGACATATGACAGAGTCAATGCCAGGAATTAAAAGGACGATATAAGGAACATCTGTGCAGCTTGGTACCTGTGTCGCTTCCGCTTTCAACTGTTTCTGCAACATGCCTATTAGATCCGTTCAAAAAGAGACGCAAGGAGTGTCTGATCTTACTCAAACATTTGCTGTTATCACTCTCGTCTTCTCTTAACTCTTTTATGTCCCTAATGAACTCAGTGCAGTCACTTTTTGCGAAGATGAAATTTTAACTATAAAACTCTCGTGAGACTCGAACATATTAAATAATATTTAAAACGGGTCACTCACGTAATTTAGTCGATTTCGACTAAATTACGTGAGTGACCCGTTTTAAATATTATTTAAGATGATGAAATTGTTGAATCTACTCGTAAAATACTGATTAGTATACAGTTACATTACTTCATATTTACCGTGAAATGATCATAAGTATAATAAAGAACTTAGTAAAAAAAAGTAGTTTTAATAAAGATATTTTTTATGTCGTTGGTTATCTATGACTCGATTAGTCTTGCTAGTTCATACAAATGTTCAGAATGTTTCGATACTAACGTTCACTGACTTCGGAATTTTTGTTTAAGGTTCAGATCCTGAGTCTTTAATGTATTTAAATTGCAACGGTTAACACTCACTTATTTTTATCACAATAGGCGTGACGTGTTGAGCCGCGAAGGTGACAACACTACTCTGTTTGTCCGACGATGACTGCCCGATGCAGTCGAAACATGTCACGCCTATTGTAATAAAAAGACGTGAGTGTCAACCGTTGCAATTTAAGGTCAGTATGACTCACGAAAAATTAAACTCTAATGTATTTAATAAACGACTAACAAACGACAATAATAAATGTCTATCTGTTATTTATACTTGACGAAACTGTATAAATAACTTGATAAGACATACAAGTAGGTATTTGTATCAACATCTTTAGGAAACAATGGATTTTATTAAATTAAAAAGACAGCGAAATGTTCTTCAGTAAGGGCACTCCTTTTCTCACTCTTGTAGAATGTAGTACTAGTGACTATATTTTCCGTTGAGTTATGGTTAATGTGGTAACCCAATTAAACTTTTGTAAGTCATGTTAATATTGATAGTACGGATCTGCATGAGCATATTTTCATATAAAAAATTATTGCAGATTTTTGGATATTTAGGGAATATTTATATAATCCCTTTCATATAATATTATAATATTAGTGACGATATAAGCAATCTTGCACATTTGTTTTCGCGAATAGAAAACCATTTGCTGATTTTTGTTTTGGTTTTTGTTAGGACTTAGTATTTATTTTTGTATTTTTCGTTTTGTATGGATATCTAAAAAATTATAACAAGGCACTAATGTCGAAACTACTAAGTATACATTTTAACTTCGCGCAAATAACTTTATATGATCAACTACATGAAACAGTAATATAATACAAAACCATGTGCTGATTTTTGTTTAGGTTTTTGTTAATATCACAAAGATATTTCACGTGGTAGGCCCTCTGCAAAAACTTTTGTATGAAAAATGAACCCTGCACATTTACCTTAAAAACAACGTCACGCGTTGGATGCGACGCGAGAGGAGCAAACACTCTCCGGCGATGAAATCCCTAAACATGTCAAGCCATTCTGATGAAAATACGTGAGGTTTTACCTTTGTTTTTAATATCACTATGGTCAAATTCAGTAAGTACTCAAAAAACTTGATGAATGCCATCGCATATTTTGATTTGAATCCGAAACGTTGCAACTTGCAGAATGATCTTAACAGTGGATCGAATTGTTTATCTTTTAAATATATTAATTAAATTACATAAACTTGTACATTCAATAAATATGTTCCTTTAAACCTAGAGTGTATTCGGGTAATTGTCGGAATTTTATAATTTTTCGGAATTTTACAGTTTTCGGAATTATCCTAGTACGCTTTATTTCATATGTTATAGAATAATAGCCGCTTGTCACACACACTTAAATCTAATATCGATTTTAAGATTTTATAAATGTTGTGCATTTATTAAGTTATACTAACATAATGAAATATTTGTTCAAATAGCAATGTACATTGCTTTGAGTGTTCCATTGTTTCAAATTGAAAATTCTGGTAGCTTGTTATTTCTACAGTATAGCTATAACATAACAATATCGTACTGTATAGTATTGTATTGTATAGTATTTTAAATACAATAAGTGTATATAATAATTTAATTCTGGACGTAAATTGTAAATAAAATGCAGCTGATAGTGCCAACACGCTATCACATTAATTAATATACCTATAGAACTTTCCGAATCATATCAATTGTGTATCTGTATTACAATTTTATTTTTCTACTCCAGCACTTCTATCTGTCAATTAGATGACTGACAGCGATATTTAAAAAGTATACATTATAACGTTGTCTGTGGTATTCCATAAGAACACTGCTCCTATGGATTTTCATACATTTATATTAGCACTGTTGTTGTTTTTTTTTAATTTCCATAGTGGGCACAACATCTTCCCTATTCTGCCACGTTTCTAGATTTTGCTTTTTACGCTATTTTAGCTGTCGTAGAAAAACTAGGGTATGCAACAGCTCATAATTTGTTCTTAAACTCTCGGGTCTATTATTACAAAACTCGGCTTCGCCTCGTTTTGTAACGGCGACCCTCAAGTTTTAAGAACCCTTATTATATCACTGTTGCATAAACTACTATTATTAAACTGTTAAAACAATAGTAAAACCAGTTAAAAAAATACTACTTATATATCACTGTTATCTTTAATAATATAAAAAAAATATTCACACGAATTGAGAACCTCCTCCTTTCGAAATTATGAAGTCAGTTGTAAAGTAATCAGACTTCATCCATAACGAAAAAAACTACGTGCCTGTACCTACTCGTACTCGTACCTACCTACATATATTGTAAAGTGGTAGAATAAACATGTGGGCCGTATGCTTGTTTGTCACTGTGTTAGTATAAGAATGAAAATGTCGTATATAACTTAATCCTAAATTATAAGTGCGATACTATACCACTGTTGGGCATAATACTCCTTTGCCTTATTTCATCATTTGATTTTAAGATGAAATAGGGACTCAATTGAGGTAACTTCTTACAAAAAGTTATTTTTCAGTCCTCCGGCCGGTAAGCGCCACTTTACGCAAAACTAAATTGCCGCCTACCGGCTCCGTCGGGCAGAAAAATAGTATACAAACCTCGGCCGTTAGATGGGAAAGCCTCGGATCACATGTTCGTCGACCTCGGCTTCGCCTCGGCCGACAATTACATGGGATCCGAGACATTTCCCACTAAAACGGCCTTGGTATGTAATCTACTATTTAGAGATGCCATAGTCCCCTTTTTGCTCCTCCAATATCGAACATAGGTTTTTTTACATACATATATTAATTATTAACTGATAGAAAAATAAAGTTTAAATAAAATATACATAAATTATAAAGCAAGAGTATTAATATGTCCCTGTTTTATTTTAATATTTTGCGGCGACTCTAGTAGGCGGTAGTGAAGTTTGTAATTTTATCACACATTTATAAGCATTTCTATCCCATAAAAGGATAACATAAAGACAAATACTCTTCGTCAGCGTTTCAATGACAAGAGTCTAATTTTTGAGCCATATTTAAGAAAGCTGCTACTCTCACCTCCACCGATGAACCGCTGCTTAAAGCCCGGATTATTATTATTATTGCAAGCCTATACTGTCCCACTGCTGGGCAAAGGATCATGTTCAATAAGCAAGCATTCGGTCCCAATTAAAATTGTGTAATGATTATAGATCCCAATAATGGATCTTGTTTTAATTAACATTTTATACTGAACAGTGTCGTGTCTCAAACTAATTTTCTAGTAATTAATTTTAGATACCTAATTAATTTGGCGGAAAATGCTTATATAAAGTTGCCAAAGAAATCTAGTTGATATATAATTATCACATAGGGATATGGTGTAATGTAATTATATTGGGAAACAAGACGCTATTTTGTATTATAAAAATCCGTAGCTAATAAGAAATTATTGTAAATTATACGTAAACAGAAATCTATATTGTTGTACCTCATTAATTTTCAAGTGTTTTAAATGTGAATCTGAAAGAATGGTTGTATTTATATGGATAAGCTAATTCGACGACTAAAAACCGTGTATTTATATTATAGCTTAAACATTTTCATTCACTGTGTAAGTAAATGTAAAAATAGTGTTATAAGAGCTGGTAATAATGCTGCAAATTGAATCACAGGAGAAAAAATCAGACGTCAAACTCACTTATTTTTAACGAGTCGTAAATATATTAAAGAATGTTGTAAAATTATGAAAAAAATATGTCATACTTATTTTTTTGCAATTGGACGCAGTTACGCGACAATGTTCCAACCTACATGAATTTTTAATTATAATGAATACCATATGACAAGTAAAACACATAACATTGTCTTCTGTTACCGCGATTGTTATTGATTGAAATTAAACACATTAGAACGGATTAATCGCGTTTATTAACACCAAACGTGATTAATCCGTTTAATTTCAAAGTAAAAGACAGTCATAGAAATGGCAGATTCATGTGGATTGGAACGTTATCGGGTAACTATTTTCGTGCAATTATAAAATCGCCTTCAACAACATGTTTGGATAAACATCACTTGATAGAAGTAATTTACCTCTATTTTTTTAGTGCTATGGCAGAAACACTATGAACTGTTTTACCCGTTATTACGTAAATGTATTGGTAGTAAAATTGTCTAGATTAATTCGCTAGGTTTGTCAATGACATTATTTATTTATCACTAGAACTAAATACATTAAAAATTTACGAGCGCTACCACCAATTTTTTATCTACTTAACTTCTATTATTTATTCTGTGACTTAACTCCTTAATTCCCATATGCCCATTCTCTATTTCACCGGCCGGAGCGTAGGAAAATATCTGCCTTAATTATTTTTGTATTAAGCAGAGAAGTCTGTGAACGAAATTAACAATTTTATAATTGAAAAAAAAATCAGGGGTGTTCAGAGAGGTCGTGGGTTCAAATCCTACTCGACGCGGGTAATTTTTCCATTTCCCTTTCGACAGCAACTAATGTAACGTGTAGTGTACTCCTATTGTAACGTGTAGTCCAACTTCAAACTAAAAAATGTACCTCTCAAAGTCTCAAGAGAAAACGAAGACTTAGAATGATTTCTAAGCGTTCGGCCGCGGGCTCGCTGGCATTACAAACAATATTAAATTAGCAATCAAAATTTGTATTTCAAACGTAATATTTTTAAATGTTTGAAGATGGATAGAGTAAAAATATGTTTATATAGTTTATACGTGCAACTGTACAAACTATTTGAAAGATGACATTTATTGGTTAGCCAACTAACCCGGGCTAAGAATTTTTTAGTACAGAATTTGCTAGCTATTTGCGGGTTACTTGATTAACCCTGGTTGGCGCAAGCGGCCCTTAGACGTCTAAATATATCCCACTCGTCATGCCCTGAGCTATAGAAAATATTGAAAGATTATCTGATGAAACATATGACTGATGCTGGCTTACACTCTTATGGCGTTATGCAATATGCATAAACGCAGATCAAACACAGTTTGACTAAATGATTATTTGTCCTTATCTATCACTTTGACATTTCTTGAAAGAGAGAAAACATATTTAACTAATTTTGTTTTTATTTTGATTTCGATTTGTGTAAGATTTTCCCACGAATATTTATTTATTTATTATTATTTTATTAAGGGCCACTTGCACCACCTGCTTAACTCAAGGTTAGTGGGCTGTCAACTGTCAAATTCAATATAAAATGGTGGGTTAACCTCAGGTTAACCCTCCATTTTCGGTGGTGCAAGTGACTCTAAGGGGGTTAGTACCTGGTTTGCCCTCATAAATATCACCCGCAAGCTCTTATTAATTAAGTACCTATATCATTGTTGTGGGAATGATTAAAATTATAGAAGATTAATGTACATTTTATTGGTCCTTTTTTATCGAGCTTTGTTCATAATTGTATTTGTTAAATTATAATCAAAGCCCGTACATTTAATGCCGATGTCGTCACGCCGTGCCTGTACACGGCGTGACATTTTATTTGCAATTTGAGTTGTTGTGTTTTAACTTTTTCTATATCAACGGCTTTTGAAACTTATTTCCAACACCCTTAGAAATACGCTGGATTTTGTTTCCTACGCAATTATTGAAAAGTGGTAACAGTACCATTTAATAAAATGTATGTATGTAAACTAAACAAAGAGTTTTGTTTACGTTTCACATATCAAGTAGGTATTGATTATTCCCCGTGAGATTACTTTTGTAGTCATTTGTACATGATTAAAATGATTGACGACTAATCATTAATAATTACAATACAACTATTTGGGATCATCACCATAACAAAGTACCTACTATACTTAGTAGTATTTTAATTAATAAACCTTGACATACCTTTATTAAATTGATATGTTTATGTGTACTTCCTTCTTGACTTGTGAAAATAAGTAGGTACTACCAATATGTTTAGTACTTATAATTTTATTTTTTAATACGTTGCATATATTATGATGAATTGTGCTGATCTGTAACAACCATTATGTAACTACAATGCACCTGCCATGATTTTAGCAAAGAAAAACTATGACTATCACTGAGTACGTCATTGGTATGAAAAGTAAGGGTCCAGATTATAATCCTCGGTGTCGAAGTTCACTAGAATCACTGTAAATAAATAATATTGTACAAAAATAATTAATCAGGCCAAATTATGGTAACTACTAGCACTTATGCACATTCAATAACTTTACGTCTCAACTAGATCCATTGTTTATATGAGCGTAATAATCAAATGTGAAGCTTTTGAAAATATTGCTCTTACGTGCATTTATATATTATGAATATTGTGACTGTGAAACAGATTTTATATAAATAAATTCTATAACTTGAAAACGGAGTGTTTATTGACCCTTTGACATTTTCTATACTTATACTCGTACTCATACTGCTTTATTCATAAAACCAATTTACATGTCAAAAAAAATTACAATATTAAACAAAGATTTGGATTCGTAATAGTACTAAATTATATAAAATAAAAAAAATACAATTAAACAGTGTCAAACTCAGATAGTCAAATTAGTAAAATTGTCAAATTTAGTTAGCGGCTGATTTATGCGTTATGAAGTCGTTCGTATACATGTGCTATATGTATGTTTGAACTCTCTTCGTAAACTAAAAGAATTACTAGGTTTTAGGTAGCCGCGTAAGCGCGCGTGGAACATGTTTGAATATACATATATTATGAATAATAGCTTTTGTTCACGTGTGCGCGACACATTCCTTTAGACTTTAAGTATTTATATTTAATTATATAACTAAAGATATTTTAATGATAAATATATTAAAAATACACTCAGAAACAGATATGGAAATAGGAAAATATGAAACAAAATATGTAAGTCGACGTGGGGAAGGGCGGCGCCATCGTCGAAGCCAAGCCATCTGGCAGCGGGCTTGAAGCGGTGGCGTGTGCCTCGAATGCACATATATGCTTGTAGCGCGTATTACTGCGACATTAATTCTCGCTCTAAGCCAGCCTAGGATGGTACTCAAGGAGCGATTCCAACGTTCAGAAATGGTTTCTGCAATGTTTCCTTTAGACTTTCATTACAAACTGACTAAATTGTTTATCAGTGCTTTTCTCCTGCAAATATATCTTTATCAACATCATTGTATAGTGTTCTTTTTTATAAATAAATAAATATTGTAGGACAATCTTACACAAATCGACATAGTCCCACGGTAAGCTCAATAAAGCTTGTGGTGTGGGTACTAGACAACGATATATATAATATATAGATACATATAAATACTTAAATACATATTAAATAATATTTAAAACGGGTCACTCACGTAATTTAGTCGATTTTCGCTCGACATGTTTCGTTCTTTACGAAGAACGTCATCAGGAGCGCCCACTCGCGACAGAGGCAAGTCGTACACTGCGGGCTAATGCCCTATCTGCTCTGGTACTTGCAGCTGGCGGTGGGAGCGGCGCGGGGGGCGACACGGCGGACGATCTACCCTCGTTCTCATTATCATTGCTTTTGCCAACCGGGTTGCAAACAACACTCAGACCAGAGCAGAACAGTACCAGAACAGTACCAGAGCAGATAGGGCATTAGCCCGCAGTGTACGACTTGCCTCTGTCGCGAGTGGGCGCTCCTGATGACGTTCTTCGTAAAGAACGAAACATGTCGAGCGAAAATCGACTAAATTACGTGAGTGACCCGTTTTAAATATTATTTAATATGTTCGAGTCTCACGAGAGTTTTATAGTTAAAACTTAAATACATAGAAAACATCCATAACTCAGGAATAAATATTCGTGATAAACACACAAATAAATGCCCTGACCGGGATTCGAACCCGGGACCTCCTGCTTCGTAGGCAGGGTCACTACCAAATAATCTAGGAGGCCGTTTAATTTCGCTCTTTTCGAGTTTTCTCTACGACCTTGATGCTTAGACAATAAAGGCTATAGGATAGAGTGATTCAAGAGGAAGGTTTATATGTATAATGTGTAATGTTAATAACCCGTGCGAAGCCGGGGCGGGCCGCTAGTGTTTAATAATCGTGGCATAAAAGTTATCTACTACTCAAAAACCTACAGTCGTGGATAAAACAAGCATTTAACATTTAATATTTTTTATAAAAACATTGTAAGTATAAAATATGAACAAAACTCCAAGATAACCTAGAAATACCAGTGCTCGACGCTGCACCAGTATTCGACATGGGCACTTTATGTCAAAGTGACAAAGTTTATATTCGAAAAATCTCCGTACTTGAAATTTAACCTATATAAATTTGACATAAATTGCCCATGTCGAATACTCGCGCAGTCTAGAGCACTGGTACTTCTACGTTAAATAAATTGGTATAAAATGTCAAGAAGCCAGTCTTGTGCTGCAAGTAGGTAATAAGGCGGCTTGAATAATGTACCTTTTATTCTGCCCCTTGGATAAAAGAGCGGCTCAATTTACTACAGTATATTCTAACAAATTCACAAAGCATTTCTTGAATAAAGACGGTTCTAAGAACTTCTTTTCTCACATAGTAGTTCCTAGATTGGATTTTTTGTGTTGCATTTTATTGAAATGGAAAATCAAAGAAAACTGTATGATATTGATCATATATGGCACTGGCTTCTCTAAATTATTATTCTTAGTTTGACATGATAGTTACAGATAATAGTAGATTACATACCAAGGCCGTTTAAGTGGGAAATGCCTCGGATCCCATGTAATTGTCGGCCGAGGCGAAGCCGAGGTAGGCTTTCCCATTTACCGGCCGAGGTTTGTATACTATTTTTCTGTCCGACGGAGCCGGCAGCCGGCAATTTAGTTTTGCGTAAAGTGGCGCTTACCGGCCGGAGGACTGAAAAAAATTATACACGATGTTTTTTGGGTCATGGAGCAGGAGTGAACAGGGTACCAGGGAGGGTCACACTGAGCAACTTTCACTATGGCAAACACCAAGTCGTGAAAAAAAAAACGTAATTATGAGTAAATTGATAGTTAAGTATCAACTAACTCATTCTCAGGAGCAATTCAATATCATTTAACTTTTAATTAGGAGATATTTTTTTTCGGGATTTCGTGGTTGTCCCCATAGTGAAAGTTACTCAGCGTGGTCCTCCCCAGTACCCAGTTCACTCCTGCTCCATGACCCAAAAAACATCCTGTATATTTACAAAGATGTAAAAATATCTACGCGCCCTTATGCACTTCAAAATAAAGTTAGTGTCAATGAAATAGTTGAGGTAACCATTTGATTGGCATTGCTGTTGCAGCTTCTCGACTGCAGCTGGTAACGTGGGAAGATATGCTTGAAAATCGCCACAGTGTTGCATCGGCTAACGCACTCAAGTCTTAAAGAAAACAGCGGTAACAGACTAATTTTGAGATCAAATTTTGAATGTCTCTTACGAAATCCTTTTGCCTTGTATGGCAGCTACTTCAATGAAATCCGTAAAGTTCGAGAAAATACTACCAATTTGTTAGCCAAGCCATGAAATATGATCACACACAAATTCACTTTCTTGGCATTTTCAGAAGTATTTCTCGTAGAATATCCCAGATATCTTTTTGGTTTATGATTTGAAATGCCTTATCCAAATAATAATAAACCTATTACCTTCCATTTAAGTTATTTCAAATGTAATGGTGCCTCTGCCTTCACAGGAGTATTTCTTTAATTTAAATAAGTAAAGAACATTTTATGTACATACTTCGTATTCAAGCTTTACATAACGCGAAAAATACAGGATGTTCCCTTTTAGGACGGATTTTTATTTTGTTGTCGTTTTTTTCTCGCGTCAGATTTGAATGAAATTTGGTAGGTAGGAAAAGTTCCTTATTCTCTTCAAGATAGACCCAATTTTCCAGTATGTCCTATAATTTTTTCCCATGCGATTTCGTAACTCAGTGGGAAAAATAGTACAGAATTTTGTCGCTCATTGGGATTTTGTATCTATCTAGCGTAGAATAAGGAACACTACTTACCCACCTAAGACCATGGAAAAATTTATATGGAGTCAGGACCAAAAATCAACAGCGATGAGATTTATGACATTAAAGGGATCTTATCGTCTGGTTCATTTTGTTATCATCATCATCAATAACCTAAGATAATCCACTGCTGGACGTAAGTCTCTCCTCTAACACGCCACTGAACTCGATCTTGGCGCCTCCATCCGCAGCCCTGCCACCTTAGAGAGATCGTCACTCCAGCTTGTTACAGGGCGTCCTACACTACAATCCGTTTTCCCCAGCGGTTATCGGTTCTTAATTTTGTTATAATAAGTAGAATTTCATTGCAGATCTGAAATATTCGTAATTAACTGCGAGAACCTAATATGAGAGTAAAATATTCACATCCGCGCGCTTATGACGTCGGATCATTCCCACATCAAGCGGATAGAATGACAGCCTCGCTGCATGCATTGACTTCTCAGTTACTTCAACTCACTAAAAATCGAACTATCTCAGCTCTTCAATGGAATTAGAAACAGACCTATCATATAAGATAACTCTGACCTCTGTTGGTTTTGGTCCATTTTTGTTCCTGGTCGTTCGATTCAAAACTTTAAGATTGAAAGCGGGAATCTTCAGATGGTGCCATGCAGATTGTTATACAACGCCTTTGGCGTATCAGCCTCAACGACTGAATCGCATTCGCACTAAGGCGGCGTTACATTACTTGTGTGAGCTTGCTGTGGACTTGGGAACTCGCCTGCCTATCATTGCGGCGCTGAGGAGCAGAGCACATGATACAAATTGAACGACGAAGCTCTCAGTCTCAAATAAATTCTTTAGAGTTCTCTTTATTCATAATTCATAATTTATAATTCATAATTCTTTATTGCAACCATGGTATTTTAGATGTACATAATATTAATAAAAATAGTTCCACATGGGCCCTGTTAGGGCAATGCAAGAGTACTTACAATACTATTTATGTTCTTAAATAATCTTTTACAAACTTAACTTAATTAAATTCAAAATAAAGAGAACAGCCATAAAATAAATTAATTGACATTTAAATGTAAACCATTTGGTTTTGTAAATAGAATAAAAATAAAATACAATTGGTTTAAATAATCCATATCATTCCATTAAAATATTTGAATACAATATCAATTAATAAATTTGGATAAGTGTTAGAGTATCCTATATAAAATATTCTGCGGGTTTTGCGGTCTATATGTAAAATCTACATATAACTGCTCCTTATTTGAAGTCTCTAAAACTCTAAGAGAATTTTTAAATTTGAACTTATTGGTACAAAACTTATGTACAAAAAAACTATTATTTTGAACTAAAATTGCCAAAGTTTGATGCCGTATATCTCGAAAACAGCTAATATTTCAGTGAATATGATAAGCTGATTTTCATAAGGCCGTTGGGGTTAATGTAATAAGCCATAAACATACTCGAAAATTGAGAGATACAGATCGAAGGTCATTGGGACCAGGAACGGCCTTCAGTATTTGAATAACTTGTGCTATCTTTTACCAAAACAACTCTTCGGTGTAAGAATTCCTGGTAAAATCTCCCTTTGATATCTTTTCATTTGCTGTTGTTTTTTCCTTACAAAACCGAGTTTTTCTTTGATTACTCGAGGGCTATGAAATTTTAATTTCTCTCTCAGATTCTTAGTATACAGCGTGTATTTTAATAGCACCTCAAATTTTTACCAGAAGTAGGTATTAGTTTGTGTGCACTTTTTCCCTTGTAAAATAATTCAGCACGCAATATGTTGCTACTTTGTCCTACTGGTGTGCCGTCACCAATGGTACATGTTATATCTAACTGCGGTCGAATAAGTGTACGCAATACATAGCTTGATAAATTTTCAAATAATATGCATTACGCTTTAGTGGTTAAGAAAAAATTAAAATTACCTACCAATATAGGTTCAAACTACTTGAGAGTATTGGTGGCCCAGCAGTACGACAAACGTTCAAATCCTGCCCAGGCAACCGGACTTATCCCAATAAGGCCTAGTTTACCCTCTGGGTCGGACGATCAGATGGCAGTCGCTTTTTTACCGGAAGCGACTGCCAAATTTGCTCAATATACTCTCTTGAGAAACTTTAGCAAATAAGTAAGTCTTAATTACGTTTGTTTTCTTTTTTTAATCTTTTAGTGCATCACTCACTTTTTTTTGTTAATCATTTTATTTTTATTTCTCTGTACCCCTTTGCATGTTTCATTGTAGTTTTAACTGATTTGTAATAGTTAACACGTGTACCTATTACTCCAGTTCATGTAAAAGTCGTTTTACCCTCTCCGGACTAGCCCTTATTACCTGAAAATGTGTCTGATAGTTTATTTCTAGCCCCACACAGGTTCTCTACCTAGTTTGGGGGTTGGAAGTACTCTTCCACTTCAAAAAGACGTTTTTGTACTTACCTGTTGATGAACTGTGTATATATATTTCCTCATGTAAAGATTTATGTACAGAAAGTATATATATTATCTGATCGTGAATTTTAGTACAGTCACCAGCATAAATATATGACGGTGAACAGTCGAGCAAAAATATCTGACGCTCTATTGGGTGCATAAGTATCTGACGACAGTACCTCGGTAAAAATATTTGATGATTTGTGGGCGGAAAAAATATCGTTACTCCGTATCCGCATAAATATCGGATCGAGGCGCTTATACACATATGATTACTTATAAAAATCAAAATTATGTGATCACTCCCATCGGCAGAAATATCTATCCACTGCAAAAGCAAAAATATCGGATGACTGATGGATCGCCTATATATATCTGACAAGATATTCAAAGCTGTGAAATCAATCAGCAAGAACAAACTATATCTGTATGGCATTTAGATGGCCGTAAATTGTATGAAGCAATTTGACAATTCACGAAAAGAGTGCAGACTTGTCATTTACTTGTCATTGCATATGTGTGTCTCACATTTTCCCATTTGCAATTTTAAATAGTAACATTAAAATTCAGGCATCACAAGACTTTTCCTATGAGATCTGAGTAGTGAAGTTATAGTGATCAACCTCCTTTTTCCAAAGCATTAAAAAGAAAAATATAATAGTTATATAAGTCAACATTTAAACATTTATCATATGTCACTTTTCAGAAAATCGCACTCAGGCCATAACTCAATCACAATAGTACTTTTTCTACTCGCCGACTTTAATCTGCCAATTACGAGTACATAGACAAAACTATAAGCTCATACTTTTCGATATTAGACAGTGCAACTCAACTATAAAATCTCATTTCGATACGCTGTAGGCAACTATAATAGAACTTCATACAAATTCTATACTTATTTGCGATGCCGCCTGGGACTTTGCCGAGCGCGCGCTCCACGCCTGCGCCGACCGCGCCGGCCTGCCGGCCATCTTTTTGTGTTATATCCTTGTTAAGTCAATGAAATTGAATGATGAAATTGTTCCTCCATAGATGATGATGATGATGACTCGTAGAAAAAGTATTGTATACAATCGTAATATAATTAAGTTTTTCAATCTCGTACCTTACTTAGGCCACTCAGCAAGCTTCGTGGCCTAAACACGGTACTCGACTGAAAAACGCTTCATTATATCACGATTGTATAAAATACTATTATGCAACAGTGATATAATAAGGGCTCTTAAAACTTGAGGGTCGCCGTTATAAAACGAGACGAAGTCGAGTTTTGTAATAATAGACCGGAGAGTTTTAAGAACTAATTATGAACAGTTGCATACGCTAGTTTTTCTACGACTGCTAAAATAGCGAAAAAAGATAAATCTAGAAAGGTGGAAGAATGTGGAAGATGTCGTATAAAAAAAAACAACAGTGCTCATATATTGTATGAAAATCCATAGGAGCAGTGTTCTTATGGAATACCATAGACAACGTTATAATGTATACTTTTTTAGTATCGCTGTCAGTCTAATTGAGAGATAGAAGTGGAGTAGATTTTTTTTTTTTGCATCAAGCAGGGATTGTAAATAATATTTAATATAAGTATTATAATCGAACGCCATTGTCATGGCGACATTTCAACTGGACGACGACACAAACACAGAATCGTGTCAATGCTCGACTAGTAAATTACTACGATTTGGCTGCTTGGACGAATTGCATCAAAATAGATCAGAAAAACTTTTGACAACCTACGGAATCGGAGAAATAACAAACATATAGATTTATTTTTGACACTTCCTTTATTTAGTAAGGAAGTGAAGGAAGGGTGTATGACTTTGATGTTCTGAGTGTTGACGGAGAGCTTGGTTGGACACGCACGCCTGGTCTACTACCAAGAAAGTCGAACAAATAAAAAAATGTAGTTATCTCCCTTTCTATCGCACTTATACCTATTCGAACGAAAGAGATGCAGATAGAAAATCAAATTTCCGATGTTTGCGGTAGCCTCTCACATCTCTCAGAGCAACTTTATTATTGTTATATTTCAGCAATTTTAAACGTCGATTTGATGACAGAATAAAACGTGAGACAGACATATGCAATGACAAGTCTGCACTCTTTTCGTGAATTGTCAAATCACTACATACAATTTACGGCTTTATGCCAGCCAGATATGGTTTTCTTTTGCAGATTCATAAAATATTTTTAACTATCGTGTCAGATATAGCTACCCATCAGTCAGCCGATGTTTTTGCTTTTACAGGGGATAGATATTTCTGCCGATGAGAGTGATCACATCATCAATTTATTTTTTATAAATAATTACATATTTATAAGCGCCTTGATCCGATATTTTTGCGGATACGGAGTAACGATGTTTTTGCCGGCCACAAAGCATCACATATTTTTTACGAGGTAGTGTCGTCAGATACTTATGCGCCCAATAGAGCGTCAGATATTTTTGCACGGCTGTTTACCGTCATATCTTTATGCTGGTGACTGTACCTATGCGTATTGTACTGTTTTTATTCTTAAATATCGTCCTAAAAAACCACTGTAACTGAAAAACATATTATAATATTCTAAGACAAACTTTTACCGGTATTCTTTAAAAAAAAACATCCGTTCGGCTGTTACAAATGCCCCGTACATACACCCGTCCACAAACCCTAACCCTAAACCCATCGAGATATGTCTAAAAAGACAATTATATTTCTTACATCTGAAGAAATAAAATAACTAACCAAATCTTATCGAACTGTGATAAAACTAACTGTAGAGGTATGTTTATTAGTGGTCTCACCTCGCCCCCTTTTAATAAATTTTAGCAAACCTCCTTTCAGTTATATCTCTTTCTAAAACATAATAAATATCAAATAGGGTCATACATTTGGCCGGCATTTTTAAATACGGGCCAAATGCGGTCTCTTAGCCTTGTTAGTATATAGTGACCCTGCCTACGAAGCAGGAGGTCCCGGGTTCGAATCCTGGTCAGAGCATTTATTTGTGTTTATGACTAATATATTTGTTTCTTATTTATGGACGTTTTCTATTATATGTATCGAAGTATTTACACCCCAAAACACAAGCCGTATTGAGCTAAAGACTCTATGTCGATTTGTGTAACACTGTCCCATAATATTTTTTTATTTATTTTATTTAATATCTATCCTCCTTAATGCCACTATAGTCTGGGATTATTTGTGATATGTCAATCTTTTTAAACTACAAAAGTCGATTAACAATTATATTTTTACCGGATAATGTAATACAATTCCATATAAAACAGACGAGCTCAACGTAGGTAAAGAATTCACGGATCGTAAAATATGAAAGCCCCGCTTTCGGCTCCAAGTTAAACAGATGTTCATTCATTCCACATAGGTCCACGGGAAGTTTAACATCATTTTTACAATTTGAACCTTACGCCACAGACATACGTTACAAAATGTAGTGATAAACGGCGTGCCTGAACAAGTAAATTTATTAATAATTCTGGTTATGTTGAACGCGCCGAAAAGAAAAATCAACGTTTATATTTTGTGTCGACTAAAAACATACATATATACGGACAATACTGATAGTAATAATGGATCGGGTTACTCACGTCTATAAAGTCGAAAATAGCTCGACATGTTTGAAAGAGTGAGAACCGCTTGCGGCGATTTCTCTGCCACACTGCGCGCGACAGCGCGCTGCGTCCGGCGACTGGCCGGCGCGAGGGGTGCGAACGGCGCAGGCGCAGCAGGCGGCACCAGTAAGTATAGGCGAGATAGACACATGGAAGTTTTCGCAATTAGTACTATCAGTATTGATTGATTCTTCTGTGTGACTAACAACTTTTGCCTTTTATTCAATGAGTCACGTCAACCTAAGTGCGCCAACTAACGTGGAGGTAGCTGGGCAATTTACTACGCCACTTTTTTTGGTTTGGAAAATTTTATGTGAGATCTACTCAGAATAGGAGAAAAAAGTGTCCCAAGCTTTTTTTCCCATTTTTCATAGACTTTGTATGGCTGTAACGGAGTGGAAAGTTTTAAAAAAATTATGAAAATTTTGGTCTCAGTCTACCATATAAAAATACAGTTTAGAAATTCCAGACCAATAAAAATCCTCAACGTGCTTAACTCTACCCTAGTTGAATAAATTCCGAATATTAGAGCCCATATGTGCAAATCAGTATAGTAACTGAAACTAACTGATATCGGCTTTTAGCCAAATTGTATTCAAATTAGAGGAAAGATAACTGAATTCATTTTATGCCAAATCCACGCCAAAATAAATTAAGAATTTACCTATCGTAAACAAATGCCAACAGAAAGTGGGAGTTCGCAGCCGTTTTTTTATTCCAAATCGATTTAAATATGGCAACATCGCATGGAAATTAAATTCAATGTTACGTGTAACGTTCGTCGTTCTTATGTTAAATGTCACTTCTTACGAGGAACGAGGTACCTAACTTATGTTAAAAATAATTGATAGTATAGGTTCGATATTTGAGAAGGAAATAGAGGACTGCATTAGTCGAACAGATTTAAGAAAAACGTCACTTCTGTGGAAAAAACATTAAAAGTTAACATTAAGATAGATAACAAGATTATCAGACTTTTCGCAGTTTTGTCCCAAATATTAAAAAAAATGTGTGCCGGTGTATAACATAAAAATTTATATTCAATTATCTTAACTTTTGCAATGTCCACAGAAGAAATATAACGTGTTAACCATACAATGAAATCTGTATGACCCGATTTTTTGTATGGAGCGAGCGCAATTGAGCTCATGCTCTCAATTCCTTAGGTGGTAGCGTTTTACATGTCGCGACTCTGAAATTCCCTTGAGAAATTGAGTCAGGTTAGGAAAACACCTGAATACGTAATTGCGAATGCGGCCCGTAAAATGTAGCAGGCTAGGTACGTACAATATCGTTTAGGTACCGTAAACCGGGGTTACTTTGATTTGCGGGTCGACTTTGATAACAACTTCCATCCGCTACTTAAACGCTCGTTTAAACGAGTTGAAAAACGCCAAAGCAGTTTCTTTTTCTTTTTTGGCATCACTGATAGTTGCTCCAGCACATAGTAACCGGACACGTGTGTAGTGCTACTATTTCGTCTAGAAAAAAAATATTAATGGTAAGTACGCTTATCTTACAGATTTTTAAGGTTAAAAAACTTTGACTATACTTGTGCCAATAATAACTATGTGTTTTTTAAGGTGTCTTATCTTAATCAGTGTTTTGTCGTGAACTTGAAAAAAAATAACCTCAATCCGATAACCTATACACGCGCACGTTGCCGGGGAATCCATGGCTCGGGGTGTCTTTGATCACTTATACGTGGTGAAATTGATCAAAAAAGGCTGATTATATCTGTGATGACAAGGTATTCTAAAGTGCGTTTAAGTGCTTTTATACCTGTTCAAGCGAAGTACCTACGTTTTTTTGCAATAAATAATCTAACAGAGCGCTTGTTTGTTTCATTTGGTATGTTATCAAAGTAACCCCACATATCAAAGTCACCCCATACATTATGAATATAAATAACGCAAAAAGTAGGTACTTAACCGATTTTTATTTTTTTATTTTTAAAAAGGTAAAAAAGTGGTAGTTTTAAAGTATTCTCAATATAACTTTGATCGTGTCGTTTTTTTTTTGACAAAACTATAAGTCCATATTTTATTTTATTTTGTGTATTGCAAGAAGAGAAAAAACCGATAATTATATTTTAATTTCATATTTTTATGTATAATGGGATCGTCAGAAATTGGTGTCAAACTTCAAAATTGATCAAAGTAACCCCGGTTTACGGTACCTTTTCGTATAACGCTGAGCGTTCCCCGGCTTTTTTTTGTTATTGTACAAAGAAATATAAACCAAATAGGCTATATGACTGAAAATTTTATTTAGTCTGTCTGTTAGATTATTAAAAACATATTGTACTTGAATCACACCGGTCCCTACGTAAGAAAGGTACTTAATGTTCTATAAAATGTCCAACAAATCTTAATCTAAAAAAGGCTAGCCCTTGTTTTCTCTTTGTTTTATGTTATGTAACATATGGCTAGGTGAAAAGAAATGGCTTTACTTGTAGGTACTTCGTCGTAAACAGTTCCTTTACAAGTTATTCAGAAATATCCTCTGCATCCCTTGTATATCTCTATATATTTTTGTTAGGTGTGCGCAGAGAAATCGTCGCGAGCGCATCTCACTCACGATTAAGGGATACGACTGTTCCGAAACATGTCGAGCTATTTTCGACTTTATTGACGTCAGTAACCCGTTACAAGTACTTAGGTATATTAATATTTTTGGTTACTTAATTAAAAACTGTGCATTCAAGCGACTACGTACTGTACGTACGTACACAAAACCGGCCAAGTGCGAGTCGGGCTCACCCACCGAGGGTTCTGCACAAAGGATGGCCCCCCTCCACCCATTTATGACCTTAGGTACTTACTTAAAAATACTGGTGATCTCTCAGTGTGCGGCAATTATACGGTTCTCGGATTTTTTACTGTACTGGTGCTACAAGCTCTTACTTTTTGCCAAATTTCGTGATTCTAGGTCAACGGGAAGTACTTACCTACCCTTTACATTTTGAATCCGATTGCAAATGTATGGGAAATGCGACATAATGGTTATTGTAGGTTATCCCTTATAGATAGATAGATAGTTAGTTGTGTAATTTAATTATTTTCACTGCACCCACCTTAATTATTTCTGTTTGGCCCTATGGTTGACTGGTAGAGAATGCCCAAAGGCATTAAGTCCGCCTTTTGTACACTTTGTTTACGAGCAATAACGTTTAAAAGAAATAAATAAATAGACATATACCATCGCGAGCTTTACAATACTGTAGTACATTATTTTGATCCATCTCGTAGGCCAGCGTTTGCAATGTAAGCGCAAAAAATGTGTTTAGTTACGACTTCAACTAGAAACCTCTAAAATTATCAGTGTTTCATTACGCATATTATACATGTATTATACACATAAACCTTCCTCTTGAACCACTCTATCTATTTAAAAAAACCGCATCAAAATCCGTTGCGTAATTTTTAAAGATTTAATAAAAGCATACATAGGTACATACAGACAGCGGAAAGCGACTTTGTTTTATACTATGTAGTGAAGTAGTTTACCTCCTATGACAAATAAACGAAAGTTACCTTTCAGCAAAGTCGGTTACCTCAAAAATTGTATACTCCCAAGGGAGTCAAAAAAATACTCCACACTGTCCAGGCAGGTAGGTATTACAAATCGCACCACGGTAAACTACTCGAAGCATCATACAACATTTGATTGATTAAGATGATCTCGCAGAGATTACTGAATTGTTCATTTTGAAATTGAAATTGAAATTTATTTATTTGTCAGAACATGGTACATTAATTAGGTCTTAAATTATTACATGTTTCTTCATATTCTACCGTCAAGGCGGTGTACAAATATTTATATCTTATATCTAAATCTTATATCTACATATTTACTTAGGTATATATATATACATTTATAAAGAAAATTAGAATAACTATAGGACATAGGTCACTGACACATAAACGCGTTTACACTATAAAAACAGTGCTCTTCTACAAGTACAAATACCTATCTAAATGTTTCTTGAAGAGGGTGGTCGGTTTATTTTTTAAATCATCGGGTAACTTATTGTACACTTTTATTGCCATAAAATATACATTTTTTTGGAACAACGCTAAGTGTGATTTAGGCAAAGTTAGCTTGTGTTTCCATCTAGAATTTGAGCCGTAAGCCTCTTCTCTAGTCTTAAAGAAGTGTGAGTGTTGTTTTACAAACAGACAGCACTCCCCTATGTATATGCATGGCAACGGTAGAATCCTCAATTTAGTAAATAGTGGCTTACTTGCCTCCATGTACGCAACCTGGTTCAATATTCTAACACATTTTTTTTGTGCCTTAAATGCTCTGTCTACATCTACGGAGTTGCCCCAGAGAATTATACCATATCTTAATATAGAAGAGATGTATGCATGATACACACTAAAAAAAAGGTTAGATATATTGAAAATATATCTAACCTAATTCCATTAAGTTTTTATTCAAACTCTAGCTGTCCATAAAAATGCAACTTGGCCAAGCAATACCGTGTGTCAAGATCTTATTTGTTTTATGTAGCATGCGGCTTACGACGCAATGTCACACGCCATCAAGCGGCCCTTAACAAAGTTCACGGGTTTAATCAACGCAGAGCTTAGGTCTTCGTTTATATGACCTAAAATAAAATGAGAATGTAGCTGTAACCTAAAATTGGTAACAAATGTTCGTGGTGACAAGACAATGACAATGAGGATATGACTTTTCGAAAGTTGCATTTTATTAAGTTTTATGTGGCATGTGGCTTATATCTTAAAACTGAATGTCGCAGATGTCAATCGTAAACGCACAAACCTAAGTTAATTAAATTAAGCTCTTTTTCAGTTTTCATCAGTAGTGGAAGGTAAATGACAGCCTTCAAATCAAGGGTGAACAGGCACCTTCTGGGCGAGTTCGCTCTATCTTAGGCCGCGTGTTTGCCCTCGGCTAGTCTGTGGCCAAGAGTAAGCCCATCTGTTATTTAAAAAAAAAATGCGAAACTTAGGTTAATTTCTCAAATGCACTGATATTCTAATTAGCTCCATTTAGAAATAATCACCAATTTAATTTTATCTCAAAAATAATAATGGTATTTGCAAGTGTGTAAACGGAGTATGAGTATTTGACATGGCATTAATATTGTCATAGATGTCACTTACTCAGTAAAGTTAATTCTAAAGCCCGTTTTGATGGAACATCTAATTATTTTGTATGAAGTATGAAACAATCAAAATTTACGGATTTAATAAAACTAACTAACTATTTCTTCTGGTACCGCGATTGTTATTCATTGAAATTAAACACTTTAGTATGGATTACTCGCGTTTATGATCCTAAGTTTCGAGCCCTTTACAGCACTCGTTTTCACAGGGTTAAGATGATGACTGAGAGAATGCGAATTCTCCCTGTCAGCACCTGTCAGTCAAAAAAGTTACTTGTCAAACTATGCCATATGACGAAGTTAAAGCAAATGCTCAAGAACACCCTGTATATATCGTCGTCTAGTATGGGTGTTGTGGGCAGCACGAGCCTTATTGAGCTTACTGTGGGACTATGTTGATTTGAGTAATATTTATTTATTTATTATTATTTCTTATAGAATTTGTCACGTTTTTACCACTTTTAAGGAAAAAACGGAACTCTTATAGGATCACTCTACTGTCCGTCCGTCCGTCCGTTTGTCAGTCAAGGCCCTTTATATCGGGAACGCGTTAATGTAGTTGAAATGATTACCACATACATTTCTTGAAACTTTCTTTCTTTCTTTAAAAAAACCAAACCTTTACGTCAACGCAATCACAAAATAGGGCCGTTTATGTAGCATTCGCCATACTGGGAATCATAATGTATATCATCATCAATCAAAGGTACAGGAAAAAATCCTAAAACCGTACAATTGCCGCACACTGAGAGTTCTGTGCCACCAGTATTTTTAAGTAGCAGTAGTAGTAGTAGTACCTAAGGTCATAAAGCATCCTTTATGTGGAATTCTCGGTGGGCGACTCCGACTCGACCTTATTAACAAATACCTACCATTTGCAAAACTCAAACACATTTTAGGCATGTTCTTAAGTAACAATTTAATTAATGTTACACATTACGTAAAATAAGCATGTTAACATCGGGTTTTAAAACAAGCAGCTTATAGGATAACTATTTTTTAAGTCAGTTGAAAATGAAATTGCAAATAAAACAGGTCTTACTTAGCTATGTACCTATTTTGCCTGCGGGAAAAGCTATATCATAGAGGTCACATAACAAACTTTAAGTAGCAAGAGAAAAACAAAATGTTAAATCACTCAAATAAATCATATTTAACTTTGACAAGCCGCAAAAATCTTTCTGACAACTTTTTTATAAAACTAATAACGTGATTTATAAATTCAGCGAAAAACATTTTAATGCCATTTGGAATGCAAATTTTTCATCTTGTTTGGTCGCTCCGATTGAGTATTTGTCTTTCAAAATATTTTACAATGCGAGTGATCGAAAAGTGCATTTTCTATGGTGTCAAAATGTGCAGAAGTGGTACTTTGTCCCTAGTGCTATTTACTTTTCAGCACTCTACAAAACTGATTGATATTATAGAAGGGACATTTAGATTTTTCATCTAAGGCCATACCCATACCCAATCGGGTGCGTAGCGTTATATATCGCTTTCACCTAAATTTTGTATTATGGATAGAACAGCGACCTAATTACAAACCCCATTAATAAACTACTTTTTTTTAATAATTTCAACGTCGAATTCTAAAATAAATTATAAAATCTCGGTGACCATCTAATTCAAACTTTCGTGAGTCATACTGACATCAAACTTAAACGGTTAAAGTAAGTAAGTAAAAATTATAAACAAAACTTAAAGATAATCTTACAAAACATTAAAACTTTATATTTAAAAGGTATTTAACCTATAAATAAAAAATGCCCCAAAATCGATGTCAGTGGGCAGCGTGCCCAGAAGGCTGGCCGCATTGCCACGTTGAATGGCAATGCTTATAAATTCTTTGCGCGAAAAACTGGCCAGCATTCTGGTCACCAGTCTCTTCAATGAGGCGTGACGCTAAATCTTTATAGATTTTGTGCGCACCAGATCCCCACGACCCTTGCGTTTCAACCCCAAACGCCTCGAATATAAAGCCGCTTCCAACAGTAGCATATTTGCGGCGTGTGACGTCTTCAGCTAAGGATACGGGGCGTCCAGCACCAATAGCATCCCAGACAAAAGGCCGTCCCAACCTCAAAAAGGCATCAAAATCATACCGTCGGGCCTCTTCCCATCATCTCTTGCCAGACCAATAGCCTTTAAGACGGTCGGCACTTTGACACTAACGAGGGCACACATATTTTTATCACAATAGGTGTGACACCCGAGCCGCGGCGGTGGCAACACCACTCTGTCTGTCCAACGATGACTGCCATGCAGCTGAAACATGTCAAGCCTATTGTGATAAAAATACGTGAGTTTTTACTGTTTAAGTATGATCTCGGTGACACTCTATTCCGTTTTAAATGATCTACAAGGGCACTTTAACAGACATAAATTGCTTACAAGCAATCAGTTCAGTTTCACAAGGGGATCTGCTACGACAGCTAAAAGTACTCATAAAAGATATTTACAATATTTGGGAAAGTTCTTCTGATGCAATTGGTTTTTTTTGTTGTCCCTAGTTGACTACGGAACCCTAAAAACGCGTAACTCCGGGTTAGTTTTATAACCTCGAATGGTACAAGTGGCGTTAAAAGACTTAAAATAGGCTTCGATGATGTTGGAAACAAAAAAACGCGCAAACCAATAACAAATCAAGAAGTAAATTGCCGGGATAACAGACCTTCCTCATCCCAAAACTCGTGACATGTCCTAACGAAGTTGTCATGACTGACATAAATATGGAGATGCCGAGGGTTCAAACAAATAGCACTTTCATACGTCAGCTGTTGTGCGTGCACAACACAGATTACCTCCGATAGATAACTCCTAGCCTAGATACGTCTAGTTTCTACTAAAATCCATAAGCGTTATTGCGTCTGTTATTTTGTTATTACGTGTTAAAATGTATGTAGAAAAGTTGAAATGACATTCATTAGTGACTAAGCTATTATATTAGAAATTATTTTTACCCATAAACAGCACTGCAGACTGCACCCGATTTCAGAGCGATATTGACAGCGTAGTTTTATGGAGTGAAAGGAACAAGTTGTGTTTCAACTCATCCAAGTGCGTGACTATTAATTTTTCTCGTTCACACACCCCAATCTTTCATGACTACTGTATCCACGCCGAAAAGTTAAAATGAGTGACAGAGGTACAAGATTTAGGTTTAAAAGTTACATCTGATTTGAGATTTCGAGATCATATTAAAAATATTTGTAAAAAAGCTTACAGGACACTCGGTTTTGTACTGCGTCGATCTCACAGCTTTACAGATATTGGAGCAGTTGCGGCCCTATATAATGCTCTCGTCCGCAGCCGCCTCGAATATAACGCAGTTATCTGGGCTCCGCATGAGGTGAAGTACCAGTTAATGGTCGAACGCATAAAAAATAAATTTGTTCGTTTTTTGTATTTACGTATATATGGAGTATATCCTTTTTACCCCCTTACGTACCCCACGTTGTTCGTTTTGGGCATGGTGGGGTACAACAAGTTGCAGGTTCGAAGAGAGTTGTGTCTGGCGACATACTTGTTTCGGTTGCTAAGAGGGCGCGCCTACAACAGTCTCGTGTTGAGCTGTGTGAGCTTGTACGTGCCCGACAAGTACGTGTGGCGGCGGCACCGGCCGCGGCTGCTGGCCGAGCGGCGCACCAGCACCAACCTACTCGGGAAGGCGCCGATGACGCTCGCTGTGCGGACTCTGAACCTGGTAGCCGACAATATTGATTTTTTTTGGTGTTCTCTGGCTGAATTCACAAAGTCCACATTGTTCACGATACGAGTATGTTATATGCGCCATAAATTTGAATAAATTGTTATTCATGTTAATAGTTACACTATTGTCTTAGGTTTAGTACCTGTAAAGATAGTTGTAAGTGTGGAAATAAATAAAATAAAAATAAAATAAAATATTCAAAAGTGCCCTAAACGTCATGTCTTTAACACTTATTAATTTATTTAATAATTACAGTGGTAGCCTTATTTTAAGCAAACTGTCCACAAAACTGTAAAAACAGTTTGACTGTTTGGGATTAGCAGTCTCATGCTAAAACATATTATCTTATCTTATCTGATCTTAACGCTTATCTGTTTAAGTTTGTACCTGTATATGTGTAAGATGAGAGATGTTTATTGTTACCAAATGTTTAAGTGGAATTCGAGTATCAAGACAAACCACACTGATTTAACGATACTGTTTTTGTTTTTTTTATAAATAAATAAATAATATTAATATTAATTATATTTAATGTGTATCTTTTTATGAAGGTATTTAATACACCGGTGTTTTATATAGTAACTATAAAGCATATGGTAATGATATATAATGCGAATATGTTCTTGTGGCAAATCATCTGATAGGTCTTTAAATAATTTAAAGGTTCCTTGAACACACTTTTGATGACTTGAACATTTTCAGAAATAATCACTCTGACTTAAAACTTTTGAATGGGAGTTGAGGAAGATAGATGTCAACGTAGAATTGTGAGTACCGTTAGTTTATAAACTAACGCGCGAGATTGTACAGTACACAAACGGATAGTTAATATCCCTAGAACATTATAATCTGTCGGAAGTTCACAATTTAACGGTAACAGATATAAGACCAACTTACCACGAAAATGATTTTGAACATATTTGGTTGCTTTTGCCAAAACACTATTTATTTTTAAGTGGTGGAGGCGATTAACCTTGTTTTGTCTGTTTCATCATTGATCCACTAGATTAAGGTTAAGAAGAGTATAAACCGGTTAACATGTTATGGCCTCCTTTCCTTCCTCCTTGCTTTAAATACATATGTGAGTGAGTAATGGTGAGTAATCTTTGGGTTTTGTGAAACAACGAGTACCACTACGTACGGGATCACAACATAAACATCAATAAAATAAACAAAATCCCAAATTGAACTTCAAAATCTATTATATAATTTAAACTTTCGTGAGTCATACTGACATTAAATTGTAAAGGTTTCTGGAACACTCACGTATTTTATATGTATGAATGAATGTAAGAATATATGTATGAAATAACCTGCGACTGAGGTAGGTCGTATGTGGAGGAAACGGAGCGGAACGTGTCTACGAGATTGCCAGAGCATAATCGAAGCGTGAAAAATCAGGACGTAAGGATTTCGGCGGTGGCGGAACATACTTGCGGTACGGACGCGACGCCTTTCATTCGGTTCGATAAGGTGAAGTTGGTGGCACGGGAAAAATGTTACGTACCACGCAAGATCCGCGAGGCCATTGAAATCGGACGTCGCCCTAACTTCAACCGCGACGGAGGTTGGACTCTGCCACCGGCTTGTAAACCAGTGCTTCCTAGAGGGAACGTGAATTTGTGTGGTGACAATTTAGTGGACACGGTTAGTTACTTAGCTCGGTGTGCTTGTCGTTAATCCCGTCAGACGATCCGACAATACAGACTCCCGCAACGACGACGCCGGATTGCTCGAATCAGCCAGCTTCGACGCGCGCGACACGTTATCTACGCCGGTCGGAGCCGCGAAGGTGACAAACAACACCACCATGTCTGTCCGACGACGACTGCCCGATGTAAAAATACGTGAGTGTAAACCGTAGCAATTTATTGTTCTAAATCCATTGCCATAAAATTGTTTAATGTTGCTGCATAAAACTTTCTCTTAAATCGACTGTCGATATCAAACGTCTAAATAATAATATTTTATGCAATAGTTTAATGCACAGTAAGTCGCAATTAGGTACTGGATCATCATAAAAAATGACCCAAAAAACCTAGTCAGTATATTGCATATTATAAGTTATAGTGGCGTATAACTATTTATAACAAAGAACTTGATGCGATAAAAAAAAGAGAACGTCTTTTCTACTTTTCGAGTACTTACATATAGGTTTAAGACTGGAAGTACATAGGACTCTTAACCTATTTGGCCTTAATTGAAACTGCCGCAGTATTACTAATTGATCAAGGTTCATTTTCCCATGGCTTAAAATTAATTACCAAACTTAATCACCCAAACTTGCCCAAGAACACGAACGTTTATTTAAGTGGCTGCTCATACAAATTTGGCCCGTAACATTAATATAATTATAGTAGAGCCGACCTGTACAAATAATCAAACAACAAATCATTCACGACCGTCACATTCGTGACAACTTAACTTCCAACTGAACTACCGAGACAGTTGGAAGAGCGATGAGCTGGTATCTCAGAGACGTGGGTCCGAGTACCGCCCGAGGTTGGCAAAGTAACCGAACCAATCTAAGTTTCTCAATAAAATACTTTACCTGGTTTAAATATAGCTACTTACTAAAAATATCTCCGTCGGTACAAACACCTTTTTTATTTATCTGCAAAGTTGAAAGACAAAAATACCCAGAATACATTACTATTTCCCTTTTATTTTCCCGAGGCATTCTTCCGTAACAAGTTTTACTCATTTAGAGATTGTAACATCGCTATGGGCGGAAATTCTCGTTCTTTTCATCGGCTTTGTAACATTTTTTGTCGTCATTTATTTATACTACCTACTTTAATGTTAATAGGATTTGATGAGAAAATATGAATGAAGGAGCTTCCATTGTTTATTACTACAAAGTGCTACTGAAATTTAATTTTGTTTTTACTTCCAAGAAAATTTTGTTTGGTGTGGTTGCAAGACTTAGGAATATTGCGTTTGTTGAAACTAGGCCAGCTTTGTTGTGCTTATGCTGAGTGGTTTAGAGACCTAGGAATGTTGCGTCTCTCGAAACTTGACCAACATTGGTGTGCTTACCTCATGGTACGTAACCGTATTCGAAAGCGACTGCGCGATTCGTATTTGCGTCTTTCGCATTCTTAACTAGTAGGAGAATGTTGAGACGAGATGCAATTAATATCGAATCGCGTAATCGCTATCGACTACGGTTAAGTAACTACAACTTTTGGTAAGCATGGGATTACCTAATTTGTTATTTAATATTTTCTAAATTTTTCTTTGTTAAAGGTATTAATGTTGCTAATCAATCTATTTGTAAAGCTCTATAGCTTTACAAATATGAATTGGAAATCATTTATTTTCAAAATATATACAGTAAGTGTAACTTCCTACCTACCTTACCTTTATTGAGGCATTGTACCTAGGATGCTGGCGGCATTTCCACGTTGTTCCGCAATGCTGATACGTTGTGCGAGGAAGCCACCAGCTCTTTGGTCACAAGTTACATCAACCAGACGTTTCGCGATTTCTAAAAAAACTACAAGGGACCCCTTGGACCTAGCTCTTAATGGGCAGAGAGTAACATTTTTTACCATTTGGGGTCGAAATTCTAGGTCCATTTATTACGTTTTAAAATTTCGGTGCTTCCAGCCGGTCGCCCGCTTTTACATTAGTTCGTTGGAGGTGGGGCAATGCCAGCGTGTCAACGCAGGTAGCATCCCACACTAGCATCCGACCCAAACTCCAAGGAACCAAGGACACCCCATCTCCATACTTTGGACTAGATAGATTTGTGTGACATCGCCCTAACCTATTTCTATTAAAGTAAATATTTCGCTAGTAGCTCTCTAAAATGTGGCAAAATAGTTGCTGCAAAATACTTTTATTTTATTTATTAGGTCTGCCAACAGTGGTTACAAATGTTACAATTATACATGGTTAAATACAGTTTAGGAAGTCTTAAATTTATTGCACAGCTAATTATAGGCAAACACCACATGTGTAAACTTAAAGTTAGATTAATATATTAACGAAAGAAAATAGGAATTTGACACGTTAAAATTCAGGTTACTTAACACAAATTGCAAAGGGCGACTCAGCCCTGGTTAGTTTGGAATCTAATTAAAGAGTCGAAGTAAATATCTGCATTACTGCATTTTTCATTGAGTAATCTACTCACTGAATGAAAAATGTAGTTGAAGAACATTACAAAGTATTATTTTTTAGCATAAACGTCTGCAATAGCAAACGATACCAAATTTCAACAAAGGAAAAGTAGAAAAAAAAATGACTTCGAGCCCGCGACTCTGGGATACACGACCATCCCTTTGCCAATTGATTCTGGGTTCGAGTCCCGCCCTCGGTCGTAATTTTTTCCGCTTTTTCCTTTCTTACTAAGAAACATTACAAATATTTCTCAAGCACAATTCTATTAGCCTAACTAATTCACGAACATTACGAGTACTTTGGACATTGCGACGATCCCATCGGTCATTCAATCAACCCCTCAGAAGGAGCGAACTGCAAAAACCGACCCTTTAGTTGCTGGAGACAAATTGACAGAGGGACGGACTGACTTGTTCCAATGACAGATCGTGACGATTACCGAATGACATTTTTTGGAAGAAAAATGTGAATGGTAGGGGAGACTGGGGCTCTAACGTCGTCCAAATTCAATGTATCAATTTAATCTTTTTTAGACGCGCGAGGAATTACTTGATAATGACTTTAAATTGTTTAATAAAACAACAAAAATCAGAACACTTTTACCGTCTAAGGATTAGGGTAAAAGTAACGGTATACTTTATGACTACTCTCTGGCGACCGTAAAGTTAATCTTATAATCTTGTTTTAGTACACGTTCGTAACTCTACTACTTAGGCGAAGAACTGGGCATACGGAGGTTAATCCTAACTTGCATTTTGAGGTTAAAAATAGTTCAGAATTTTATCATGCGTCTCTCTCTCTTCACAATACACAATACACCTTCAAACAAAAGGGCCTTTTCACATCAAATATAAGGTCAAATTGACTTCACGGGATGGCGCATGGATGCAGTGTGCTTACCATGAGTTGTACGCGGCTGTATTCGATAGTGACTGCAGAGTGCAGCGTTCGGGGTTATGTCCTTCTCGCTCCTGCCAGAATAATAGTAGGAGCGAGACGAACATACTTCCGACCATACCTGCAACCAGAATATACTGTCACTACGGGAAAGGCGATGCAGCTGCCCAGACCCACAAACATGTGTGCGTACCATGAGTTGCATTCGATTGCGACTGCGGCATTCGAAAGTATGTCCGTCTCGCTCCTACAGCTACTCCTGGCAGGAGCGAGACGGACATACTGTCGAATGGTACATGGTAAGCACAATGATCATCATTGAGTTTTAGTTTGTAAGCGCGGCGTCGAGCCGTCCCGTGTATTCCGCGCCTTAGCGAGCGGTGATTCGCTTCTTTCATTGTTCTGGGACTCCAGTTAAAATGTGCGAAGTAATATAGCTCTTATATTGCTTGTAGTGTTTCTTCTCGACTTTAGTTGAAATAAACAGGGATGAGACAACTAGGCCTATAAAGTCTGCCTAATTTCATCAGTTTAAAAAAGCGGCACAAACACGTGTGAATATTTTTGCTCGGGTTTCATGCCAGTGTTTCAATTTGTCGGAACATAGTTGTTTAATGAGTAAAAACTTAAATTTAATGTAGATATATAGTCTACGTCAACGTATTGTCAGTGCATCTTGCTCGCACTTGGTGGAGGCGGGATGCAACTGTAGATGACGTGTCGAAATCTATCCTTAGAAAACTATAGCAACTCATGGTAGAGACAAAGTATGATTTTCAAATGAGTATTTATGGTATTAGCGCTTTATTGACAATCCATTAAGTCATACCTTTAACCAAACAACGTCTTCCCATAAACGTAGTAGATAATATTAACGTGCCTGGCCATTAGTTTTAACTATTATAAATAAGCGGAATAAATATATCTCGCATATTTTACGGAATAAACCAAATCTTATATAAAATATCAAATGGAATAGCTATTTGTTTACCAAAAATGTACGAACATAATACAAACGTGACATAATCTGAGCTAGGATTTACCGTATTACTCGTACAGAACCCAGTAGGATATCAAACTTAATAAATAACAGACGCTCGTGCAGAGAACATACTATTTCCAAAGATTTATTCAAGATAGCATCTACTTAATAGGACTAAGAAACACACGATTATTTTTACTGGGAGTAAGGAATCGCCTTATAATTTATTTTTTTGCTTTTCGGGTAACAAGGTAGATGATATGAGCAACACATATGTTTATTGTTTACATACGGTCCTTATTACATACGTAGTCAAACGTAAAGACACATAAGTTTATTATTGTGTATAACCCCCAGCCGTGCGCCACGTTGTATACCTAAAACAAATCACAATTTGGCAAAGATCTACAGTTTTTCATTGAAGTCAATGAAATAACAATTCGCTAAAATTGAGGTAATTAAACAAATTGATGAGCCTTAAAGGAAAGCCTTTTAAGTGGTTTTACATTGTGAGCGTCTTGGTTTTATTGCCTCTTCTTGAGTACATTTAGATTACTTTTACCGTGTTCATTATAGAGAAATTTAGAATTGCTTGTAAACTTTAATAGTTTTGACGACAGTTTTAAAAGTTTCAACTTTAGTAATTGACAGATTGGTCAGTTAAACCCAGAGACAAAAATGACATTAAACTCGATACATTTCTACAGTTTAAAAATTAAAATCTCTACAAATAAAATTTTCATACAAATCATAATAGGTAGTATATTATAAGTATAGTAAATACCCACATAACAGTTCCATTGGTATATTAGTTAATATTGTATTACCGCGATTAGTATTCATTAAAATGAAACACTTTTTATTGATTTATTTAATCGTATGTCAATAACAAGATACGAGTCATATTATTTCAAACACCGCATTGACGGATACAAAATGTATGTACCACGTGATTAATTAAAAATCAACTAAGTCTATCGACATCGATAAAAAGCATTTTTTAACCATTATTATCATAACTACTGACTTAGTTTTTGAATTCAACTTTTAAAACATTTAATTATTCGGTATCCAGAAAAGAAATATAACTGAATCGTAAAGAAGAAATTTACCAGTATACCAACACTATAAATTATTAAAATTTGATCCAATTACTGCAGTTGACCTGGATAAATCATTTAGTAGGCTAAAATTGATTTGCGTTTGTACTCTCTTGCCGCTTCAGCAGCATTGCCATTACAGAGCCTAACACGAAATTGATATTAGAGCCTTTATAACCAGTAATGAAACGCAATTTTCTCGATTTTTCGGATTTTTGATCATGTGTAAAATCGTAACGATAGATATTATTATAAAATAAACATATTTGTTTGAAGTAGACTATTTGATAGTTCCTTTCATGTCAGTGACAGAGTGGCCCTTTTCACCCAAGACAGCCTTCCGATTGACTACTCTATCACGGTATTTTGAGTTAAATTATGTAGGTAATTTTACAGTCACTAAACAGGGAAATAACAAGTACTTACAGTGTACTCATAAGGTAATATGAAATTTTGGGCATTCACCTCCTGCCAAAAAAAAACTAATTCAGACAGTTTTCAGCGCGGAAACGAAATTTTAAACAGGTAATAACATTAGAAAGTAATAAAGAACCTTTTACACTGGTTTAGTTAAGAGATTTATTTATTGAATAATTCAAAAACCGTAAGAGTTACGACACTAATTTCTTGAAGAAATTAACTCGAGTTAAACTGAAGGTTCTCCCCTTAAAGTTAACGGAAATAAAAGTACACGGTATATATATATGTGATGATATTATGATGGTTTATGAACTTCAAAAATATGTAAAAATTCAGTGACTTCAGAATTATAATATTTAAAAATAATTTATACTTATCTAGCGTGTATAAAACGAAATAAAACGTGTTTAAAAAACCGACGTCATTTAAGTGTCTGATATTGAATCAGACCTCAGAATAAGGTAATAAATAAAAATATTTAAATAACATTATTTCATGTAACTTTTAATAACTATCTGCTCCTAATCTATCGATATTAAATATGGACCCATATCACAACACTATGAACAGCGTGCTTGGCAGTTTTGACAATAACATGTCGAAATTACCTGACACGGTCGATTTCTATGAAAATCAAAGCCAAAGCGCCTCTATAAGTAAGGTTGTCACACTAAAGAGGTCCGTGCTCTGTGTGAAAACCAATACCAACGCAGACGTGTGATTGACATATCCCCAACACAGGTTACCAGAAACTTAGCCGGATAAAAAATTAACCATGAGCCAAACTGGGAACAAAATGTGCTAGTTTCTGAATTTAGTGTTAGTTGAGCGTCATAATTAGAGTAAGTAAGGAGTATCATTAGCTAAAGTTAACTTCTGAATAATGACCACAATTGGGATATAAGATAATTTGGTTCCCTAATTTAGGCCAGTATGACCAGACATATGGAATTAGAATGTACAATTTAAAGTTTCGTGACTGGACTGACATTAAACTTAAACGGTTACAACTCACGCATTTTTATCATTATCACAGTAGATGTGGCATGTTTCGACTGCATTGGGCAGTTATCGTCGGACAGACAGAGTGATGTAGTCACCTCCGATCCGGCGTCGTCGTTGCAGGAGTCTGCATTGTCGGATCAACGACAAGCACACCGAGCTAATCGTGTCCACTAAATTGTCACCACACACATCCACTTTTACTTTAGGAAGCATTGGGGACAGTGGTGCCCGAGCTGCGGAAATGTTGGAAATGGTCGGATGCGCGCGCCGAGATTGAGATATTAGTGTTAGTGCGGTGAGAGCGTGCGAGTATGACTGTAAATCTGAAGGTCGTGGGGTCAAACTCCAGCTCGTACTCGTACCAATGAATCTTTCGGAATTTATGTACGAAATATCTAATTTTATGTTTACCAATCGCTTTTCGATTAAGGAAAAGATCGTGAGGAAACCATTTTAAGGTCTAGTTTACTCTCTGGTTGGAAGATTAAATGGCAGTTGGTTTCGTAAATCTAGCGCCTACGCCAAATCTTGGGATTAGTTGCTAAAGCGAAACCCAGGCTCCCTGCCCCGTGGCACAATCCGAGAAAAGCTAGGAAGAAGAAATATTTCCCTACATAGCATTTACCTACTCTATGAACATATTATAGTCGGATCATCGGATAGGTACATCATGCAGGTACATCATTGTTTAAAGTTTTAAACTCAGTTTTTATATTTTCTCTTAAATTGAACTCTGAGTGGATCACAAAACTACACACTGCTGGCAAAGCGCAGACAAGCTTGCAAACTCCTTCAGCACTCACACATTTAAAATACAAATTTATTTCACAATACAAAAGCACCACAATGAAGGGCGATGAATGAGGTACGCGTATTCTGAATGGCTCAAAGTGAAACGAAAAAGGCGAGGAGAGTTCGAGGCAAGTCCAAACTAGGGGAAATGTGGGGTAGTTTTGTAAACAAAGTATAACAAACAAACATTACAACGTAGCGAAAGAAATTACAACAGTATCGTGGCCTAGTACGACGATATACATACTTATATAGATTAATACATACATAGAAACACAAACACAAATTTTCTGTTTTGCCTTAAGCTTGACTGGTAGAGAATGCCTTCTGGCATTAAGTCCGCCTTTTGTACGTTAAGGTTTCTTTTGTGCAATAAAGGTTAAATAAATAAATATAAAACGTCCATAACACGAGAACCAAAAATATTCGTAATAAACACACAAATCAATGCCTTTACCAGGATTCGAACCCGGGACCCTTAGCTTCGTAGGCAGGGCACTACTAACTAGGCTAGGGAGGCCGAGGCGATTAATAAATCAAAATAGTGGTAAGTTACAAATATGTTCAAATCCAAGTGTCCAGTGAAATTTCCTACTTTTCTATAAAAAAATTTAATATGTGGAAAAATGGGAGCGTAATAAGGAAAATCTTAAGAATATACCAATATAATTTATTTAAATTTTCACATAATCTTAATAACTGTATTTTTTAATAAAAAAAAAACAATAATAGTGACATGTAATATTTTGTAATATTATAAATAAAGGACTATGACTGTGACTATGCTTATCGTTTTATGATCGAAAGACTTTGTGATTTAGTCTCAAAATAACATAAATAAATATCATATTTCGGAACATATTTTTAAGTAATTCAAAATTATCTCAATAACACTGCATGTACACAAGAATATATCAAAACCTGCTTTCCAATCTTGAATTATATTCAACCAAATTCACATCACGATTGGAAACCTTGCCATTGGAGGTTTGCACTTTGTGGAATTAAGCATACTAGTTTCCAACTGTCCCGGTTAATTATTCCATTAAGTTGGATGCAATAATAACCTGATCTAATCCAATTGCTGGTAATCAGGTGTCCATGTGTAATGCAATAGTCTATCGAAGTGCAGGGCAGCTTCCAATATCTATGGAAATCCGAGGGAGTTATAGAGTCACAAACAGAATAGCAATTCCTAGTTCCCCTTTTGAATTAAAAGGTCGGCCGGCAGCAAAAAAATATCTGAATGCAAGCCTGGATGACGGGAGATACAAATGTACTAACTTGATTATTCTGACCATTTTAAGCAATTAAAATAATTACAAAATGACAGGTAGGGAGTAGGGACGAACGATTATGAATGCTTTTTTAGATTTGATAGACGCTTATGATTTGTGTCAAGTATATGGCGGTCACAATCTGAACCTTTAGAGGACAATATTATCATAACCATAAGTAGGTACTATTCGTCAGACGTCAACACTGTCAGATATTTACTTTCTCGCTTACCCGTCGCTTACACACACAGTATAAGTGTACACCAGTACCTACACTTATAAGAGGAAAATAAAATACGCTAACGCCTTGGTCAATAAATACTCGTACATTTTATTATATATTTCTTATAAATTTATTCGGTTTTTCTATTTTTTATAATTTATTCTGTCTCTATACACTCGTGTCCTCCTCGCTACAATCACTTCTTCATCATCTTAAGAGTCGCTAGACCACATTACCACTATATTAATATACAACACATTATTGAATTTAAGTGACAATCAATCTCATCAACTCTTCCTCAACAAAACGGCTGACTTGTGTTTTTGGAATATACAAGCGTATTATAATACAAGTAGTAATGAAAAGCGTTTCTCAAAATTATCAATTACAAGTGTAAAATCAAACTAAGTTTCGTCCGTCACTCTATGAATGTTTACAAGCTTCAGGGTGGGTCATTTTTTTAATAATACGGGTGAATTCGTTACGAAATGATTATGTTATTGGTCATTTACTGGTTCTTTTCCAATGATAATAATTTCATAGGAATGAGTTTACTGTTTTTTTTTTGAGAATAAAAGCTAAGTTAAAATAATATTACTGATACAATTTTAAAGCACGAATCAAATCATTCATTAAATGTAATAAATATTTTGATTCATGTTATATTACTGATTATAACGAAGTGCATTCAAAACTTACACGTTTGAGATCTTTTAAATGCAATATCTTCATTTATTTATTAATCGATTTTTACCAAAAACGCATATTAGCAGTTTATAGAGACTCTTCATTATTTCGTGATAAGTCACAAGCTACAAGTAGGTATAAAGTACTGCTTTTGAGAAACGAATTACTATTTTAGTATATAATATCTACTAGTGTTTGTCAACTTGTGAAACAACAACACTTGTAAAAACTCTTTTATCCCCGCTCTTGTAACAATTATACATTTACGTGAAACGGAAACTTGTAAAAAATATTGAAATACAAGCGTTTCCATAGATACACACTTGTATTACAAGACTTGTAACGTACGAGAAATAGGGCCCAGAACTAAAGATGGGAAAGGCAAGAGGTAAGTTTAGGTTAGCAAAAAATAAATGCGAAACGGAATTTACTAAACTTAATATATTTTTCTCGTATAATTTCATTTTCTCCCTATTTACCATTGTCTTTAAGACTAATTTTGCGCCTTGTTTGGAGCATAATTGGACGCAAGATAGTGCCTTCGGGGCTCTTTAATGAGTATACATGTAATTTGGATTAGCCCTGCATTTGCGAGCTTACATTTCAACTACGTATGCCTAGATAATTTTTCAAATTCAAAAATTCAAATTCATATTATTTTTTATTCATTTTACTTGTAAGATTTATCCAAGTAGGTTTAATTTACTTTAGGATCCGGATTTAGATTAAACTAAGTCTGATTCATAATTTATGAATGAATGCTGCTTATAAACTCATCAATTCCATCTCCTATCCTATCATATGAATAAAACAGTAGCAGACAATGTCTATACGAAATCACGTTTTCCTAATCCAGGCTGTCCCTCTGGCGATATATTTGGCGTCTCTAACCCAGCTTTCGGCCTGGGACATATTATCAAAATTATATTGCCTGAGCTCGGCTATGCCAACCACCTCGTCAATCAATCCCTTACTTTCCGTCCCTCGCAAACTGCATCTCCTAGATTCAGCAATTTTCAGTCAGTCAGTCAGAACAAAGGCATTTATATAATAATACAATGCTTACTTTTAATCTTGACTTATATTGAGCGTTGGCGGTCTGAAAGCAATCAAATGTAGAATTTAATTTCATTTCGAAGGAAATACAGATGGATTTTCTTTGTTATAATCACAAGTGATGTACAAACGTCTTGGCTTTGCTCAGACCTTTGACAGCGACATTACTAAAACAGTCCGATGCGACGTTCATTGAATCTCAACGTACTCGTACTAATTAATCAAATAATACCATTACGGTCCGCCTGCGGTCAAATCTAATTGCTCCTTCTGATATTCTGATCAAGACCCTTTCACATCAAAATCACCCCTACCGCAAATGCATTAAGGCTCTAAATGGAACGTAGGTACTCTGACTAAAGCGTTTGAGATATAACCTCTTTCAAATCATAATCAGTTCTAGCACTGTTGCATTAGGGTTCTGTTTCGAACATGCTTCGAGAAAAGCGTTTGAGGGACGTGAAGCTTAGATCTTATGGCTATTAGGATAGAGTTGCAAATTGAATGGTCATTCATCAAACCATATCAAACCGCAGTATCTTAGTAAGCGTTAATCCAGTTAAAACCAGCACCGAAAGATTTTTAATATAAGTTAAATTAAAAAATAAACCGCTGAATTAAGTCCGTCAACTAAATTATGTGTATAAAGTTCCGGTCATTGATAAGTACGATTACGTATATGTATGTAAGAATTTATAAAAAAATCCATTCATGCCGCAATTGCCACATTTCATATCCCGCCAGGTCAAAAAAATTATGTTAGTACATTAACGGTACGATACGAGGCCGAAAAAGAGCAAATTGGCAAAGAGTGGCGATAAGTTAAAACACGACCGTAGGGAGTGTTTTAAATCGAGACGAGTATTCGACGGCCTCCTAGCCTAGTTGGTAGTGAGCCTGCCTACGAAGCAGGAGGTCCCGGGTTCGAATCCTGGTCAGGACATTTATTTGTGTGTTTATCAGGAATATTTGTTCCTGAGTTATGGATGTTTTCTATGTATTTAAGTATTAATATGTAACTATCTATTATATATATCGTCGCCTAGTACCCACATCACAAGCCTTATTGAGCTTACCGTGGGACTAGGTCGATTTGTGTAAGATTGTCCCTCAATATTTATATGAATGTTCGACGCAGGCACGTAAAGTGCTCATTATCGCTCTAGGGCAGTTATGTAGCACCATGTGTACTGTAAAGTAATTTAAAGCTGTATTTTTTATTCATAAACAAATTTTTGGTGGTTTAATATTTAAGGTAGACTATTAAAACAACCTCGTCTAGCGTAATTTGAAACGTTTTGTGGTCTCAGCGCAAAACACTAAAAGTTAATATTAGTCTTCAGTTTTAAACTATGTGAGCTACAAATACGAATTGCAGTTTAGATATGATTTTTAGAGGTTTCTTTAGTAGGCATATGTTATCAACAGGAAAAACAATAATTACAAAAAATAAAATTATGAATCTTCAGCCAGTACTACTCTTAAGTGTCTCTCAATTCACGTCACGGAACACGATCGACGGTCACTCTCTTCTGGTTCCTGCTAGCCATCTTACGACGATTATCTTCCATCTTGTCTGAAAGCGTTCCATACTACACTTGCGAATCCGTAGTCTCCACTTAACAACACGCTTGGATCATCGAAATGCAAATCGGTAAAAAATGTATAGAAACTACCGGTCAATCGATAAATTACCTGTAACCTTTTGTGCGCAGTTGCATACACCAGCGATAACCGCTTCTACGGCAGATTATGGCCACTCCACTGCCATTCAGCTTAGATACTAATACACAGCGCGCACTCGGAATAATTAACACTAAATAATGCACTGAACATTTCGTCAGAACGCATGACAGTTTGTTCGCCTTAGGCTGCGTTTTACCAAATTTTAACGCTTACTCTCAAATAGTAACGTCAAATTACTATGGGATTTTGACATTAGTATCCAAGAGTAAGCGTTACTCTTGGTTAAAAAGTTTGGTCAAATCCAGCCTTAGTCGGATAAAAAGACCTGTACGCCTTTTTTATGGCACTAACGCACTAACCCCGTGTTAAATTGTCAAAAAAACTCTTAACTCCAGATTATGTGGCTAACCCCGGGTGGAGCAAGCGGCCTTTAGTCATTAAAGTAGCCAAAGGTAAAGTCACGGTATGCGCTACAAAGATATCATTACCGACTATATACGTTTGGGCTAATCCGTCAGGGTTTTTACCACGAAAATCGAACGATTGCGGATTTGTATCTCCATCTCTGTCACACTAACATATTGGAGTGACAAAGAAGTTTTCCCGTCAATGCCAATTTTCGATGTTCGTGGTAGGCATGCAGATTTCTATAGTGGGTTTGTCCGCCAGGCATCCGCCAGATCCGGCCAGCAAATGTATGGAATATATATCCGAACATATATGGCCAATTTCGCTATTCTTCTGCCAAATATTACCAATAATTGGCCTACGAGTAAGCTTTTACAAAAGCATACAAAAAATACGCGAGTAGGTATAATGGGTGGGTTGGCACTAATTGACTAGCACGTTTGGCGGAATAGCAAAGTAACACCTGATTCAATAAATTATTATCTAAAACTTTTCCTACGACGTGGAAGGAAGCTGATATTATTCCATTGCCTAAGAAGCCCAATCCTACTACTTTCTCTGAATACCGTCCTATTTCAATCCTTCCCTTTTTGTCCAAAGTCCTTGAGCGTTTAGTGTTCCATCAATTTACCTGTTTCCTAAATTCAAATGACCTTCTCAATCCATACCAATCCGGTTTTCGCTCAGGACATAGTACGGCTTCTGCTCTCATTAAAATTACAGACGATATACGCGCAGGCATGAACGATCGGAAGTTAACAGTGTTAACGTTGCTAGATTTTAGTAACGCGTTTGGCACTGTGGATTTTGATATTTTATTGGAAATATTACGTTCCCTTAACGTATCCCCTGAGCTTATCGACTGGTTCCGTAGCTACTTAACCGGACGTCGGCAACGTATAAAGGTAGATACCTCTCGATCCTCTTGGTGCAGCATATTGGCCGGTGTTCCACAAGGCGGTGTGCTGTCTCCTCTATTGTTTTCCATCTTCATCAATTCCATTACTCATAACTTAGATTCATCCTACCACCTTTATGCCGACGACCTCCAAATTTATTCCCAAGGCATGGTCAAAGATCTTGCACTGGTAATCTCCTCTACAAATCGTGACTTACGGCGCATTGCCGACTGGAGCGGAAGCTACGGTCTGAAAGTAAATCCAGCAAAGACCCAGGCCATCATCATTGGGAGCACTAAGATGATTTCTGGACTCAATTTTAATAATCTCCCACAGATTATCTTCAACGGCGTGATGATTCCGTACGCTTTTCAAGTGAAAAACCTGGGTGTTATTTTTGACCGCACTCTTTCTTGGGTTCCACAGTTGAATGAAGTTAGCAGAAAGATGTTTGCTGCGGTGGGTTCCTTAAGGAGGCTTAGTAATTTTCTTCCGACTGCTACTAAAATTTCCCTTGCTCAATCCTTACTCCTCCCAATATTGGATTATGCGGACATCTCTTACCTAGATCTGACGGAAGAACAACTCGAAAAGCTGGAGAGAATTCAGAATGTTTGTATCCGATTTGTTTTTGGTTTGCGTAAATATGACCATGTGTCACGTTTTCGGTCCCAGCTACAATGGCTTCCAATACGTTATAGGCGTAAATTTCACCTGCTTTCTTTCTTGTTTGGAATTCTTTTTAACCCTGCAACGCCCCGCTATCTCAAAGAGCGCTTCAAATACGTTACCTCTTCAAGGTGTGCTAAAAATTTCCTTCTATCTGTCCCGTCTTCTTGTTCAAAATTCTACTCAAAATCTTTCACTTTTCAGGCTGTGCTCCTGTGGAATTCTTTACCCACTGATGTTAGGTGTGCTCAGTCCCTTTTTGCTTTTAAAGATAAATTAAAAAAGTATTATTTGTCCCTTTCATAGTTCCGTGTGTGCTATAACCTTGTCCATTATTATTTGCTGTACTGCTGTTTAGTATATTTGTATGTACGTATGTATATAAGTATGCTTCTATGTATGTTTACATTATAATTTAGTGTATGTAAGTTTATGCCTTAGTGTTATATGTATTTAACTTACTGATTTCTCGGTATATGTTCCTACTTAGTCCGTAACTTAAATCGCTTCACCTACTTATATTATATTATTTTATTTCCCTAAATTTCTCCACCACCCAAAGGTTGTCTGGAAGAGATCGCTTCTTAGCGATAAGACCGCCTGTTGTGTGCCAATTATTTTTTATCTTGTACAACAGTTTTCTTTGTATGTATATTTATCATTATTGGTGAGCAATAAAGAATATATTATTATTTGTATGTCTTTCCCATCACGGAACAATGGTGTTCCGGACCTTTGGGAGGCGTGCGCGGAGCCGAAGCCAACACGCAGAGGCCCTTTCGACAATTTAATGAAATGTAAGGGGTACACCGAGCGGATGTTGCACCTGCCCGAGTCATGGGACGCACGCAGAGGCAGCACCCGCCAGGGTGTATAGACTATTGAGATTTAATGGAATCTAAAATATGCTGGACTATTAGGTGAAAGCGGTGGACTAAATACTGGGTTATGGAGAATAAAATCGGACGTCTGCCTAACAAAACGGTAATCAATTTTATTTCCGGCAGACGGTGACTCGCCCACATAAGATGGGCCCCCACAAAAAGCGACATCTAAGATGGCTCGAGGGCAACACCGGTATGAGGGCTGGGGGTAGAGAGGTGTCACTGGACTTTAAACATATAGCCAACTCGCCACTTAGGTTTCCACATCTACCCTCGAGAACACAGCTCTCGCGACCCCACTCTGGACGGCCGGTATTATTATTATTATTATTATTTGTGTCTCCTTTGCGGATCACGGGCCTGTACATCCCGGTCTTTTGGTAGGCTTGCGTGGGGATACAGATCCAACACGTAGAGGCCTTTTGGAGAATTTTTCTGTGTAGTACACCTGCTAGAACCCATTCACGGGTGCATCAATAGATACCCGTGAACCGGTCCCAGCAGGCGTTGGAGCTATTGTAAGGAAAGTGGAAAGAATACCAGGCTATGGCGTTGAGGTTTGGGTGGATCAGAAATGGACTATTGCAAAGAGTTCCGGTCACCTGCCATAACAATGTTTAAAACAAGTTATCGAGGCAGGCGGTGACTTGCCGCCGACTAGATGGGCCCCTGAAACTGCCGTCGCAAGGACGGCCAGGAGCAACATCGGTGTGAACGGCTCAGGGGTGTTGAGAGGTGTGCGCCGCTTTCTACCCAGTGGCTGTTGCCAGCCACTGTGCCCACTCGCGTCTTATGCATATTTCACTTCCACCCCTGGAGCATATCGCTCTAACGACTCCTCTCTGGACGGCCAATGAAGGCAAGCCAGAGCTGAGAGTCCTACGGGTCCCCTTGGGGTCCACTCCGACCGACGAAGACACGCCGGAGATGGAGACCCTGACCGACTCTCTGGAGCACTCGGGTCCGTGGGGTCGTTACTCCCCAACAGCTCGGCACAAGCTGCCCTGCGGGCTTATTATTATTATTATTTTCGTTGTTAAAGCGACATCCATCTGACTTTTAAGCCAGAAAAAACTACTTAAGTATTCCTTATTGACCATAGGTTTACTTTGTCTAATTCGTCCAATTTCATTTAAATTAAACACTTTAGAACGGATTAATCGTCCAATTTCCTCAAGCTCGTTTTCTTCAACGCAAGGAACATGTAAATATCGAACATATTTCGTGTTACATAAATTCCGAAAAACTTATTGGTATTTACAAGGCGGGGAGGAAGCTTTGGCCTCCGGTAAGCCTTGCGTCACAGCAGTAATATTAGAGGTATGTGGATATTTCATCGCCATCTACTAGGGCGCGAAATATTCATGTTGATAGACGACGTGTTGGAATTGCCGTGGAATCAATTTGTTTATTATACATAAAACATGAATATCGAGAAAATAGGGACCAAAAATCAGCATAAATACCTAAATAGTAAAGATAAAATACAATTAAATTAAAAACGTAAACCTACCTATAAAACAATAACATGACAAACACAAAATGTAACCTGACCTGACCTGACCTTAAACATAATACCTGAAACATCCCCCGCTTCACAGCACTTACCGTGTCTTTATGCAGAATGCTTCTCTTTAAAGTTTCTTCTGCCTCAAGCGAAAGCTACATTACAAAAAAATACCTTGCAGAATGCCTCAAAGTAATCAGGAACGTGGGCAAATTATCTCTCCTTCAAACAGGTAAAGAAGACGCAATATATAGGATATAACACTTCCTCGTAACCGTCATCTACCAGGCGCTAACAACCAGGGCTTGGATACCGGTATTTTCTTCATACAAAAATACCGGTATCCTTTCGGTTCTTTTTCGGTCTTAGGTTATTTTATTCTTGATGAGTTTATCACATAGTACGAAGTTGTTACCTAATCACAAAATTCAGTCCCACACAAAGAACATAAAGTCATTGAAAATATTGGGCTACTTTTAAAAATACCGATAAATATAATTAAGTTGGCACGAGGCCATCCTCGGGCACAGCAGGGCTGCACGTCAAGAGTAATTAAACACTTGAGCCAAATGAGTTTTTGAAACTTTTATCGAACGCCACAGCGCCTCATAAATTCAGGACTACTAAAAAATACTAAGTATTATTAAACGTACCTAGTAATAAAACGTTTAATTAATATAAAAAATAATTGTAGCTTCAACTATTATTTTTAAGCAGAAACGTCTGCGAACGATGCCAAATTTGGTAGAAAGAAAGGAAAAGTGGAAAAACACTCGAGGGATATGGTGGAGAAATTGATAGCCACGGGTGTGATCTCGGTAGCTCAGTTGAAAGCAGCATGTGACCCTCCTGGAGTTGCAAGCGTCCTTAGGCTACGGTGACCGCTTTCCATCAGGCGGGCCGTATCCTTGTTAGCCACCGTCGTGGTATTAAAATATATATATATATATAAAACAAACCAAACTCTTTATACTTCAGAAAAATTGCTAAAACTGGCATAATTAATGAAGATTTTTTTAAACTATAACTTAACTTGCACACGGTAGTGCTATTATTATTATGTGTTAACTAAGGGCCAACACACAATTACACGACACGGCGTCATGTCTTGAAAACTTACGACACGATATCGTATCGTAGCACGACTTACGACACGACACCATATAGTTAAATAGGTACAAACGTATCGGAAACCTTCCAAAACGACTAGCTCATCCCCGCCACCCAATGGGAGCTACCGTATTGTCGCTCACCAGGCGGCGCGGGGGTCCTTGTCAAGCGCCATTAGTATGAGTTTGTATAGCGCGAAACCAATATTAGAATTGATTATTTTTCATTAATTTCCATGTTTAAAGATGTATATTAGTTTCTATTTTCAGTGATGTGTAGAATCCGTGTTTTCGAAAATGAGAGGGTGTGATAATATTTGATAAAACAGTTCATTAGCGCTATTTTTACAAAGAAATATACTTCATTAATAGTTTAACCTGGTCAAAATCAACATTTGCGTAATTATATGTTAATATCGGCACTAAATATGCCTATGGAATACGGATACTAACGGAAAATCATAAGAATTAAACACATTTTTAATAGTATTTTATGCAATAGTTGTATAAGAGGGTTCAAAAAAGGTGAGTGGCGTGTGTAACAATTTGAGGCAAAGCCGAAAATTGTTAATAAAGACGCCATGAGCCTTTTTTGACCTACTTATATAACGTTGCATACATTACTTTTTCTACGACTAGGGATTAAATAAAACACAAAATTAAACGCAGTTTGTTTTAAGAAAATTTAGTTTTAATCATTTATGAAAATGAAGGTGTAAATTTGTGAATTGCGTTGTTAGAAATATTTATAGGTATTCGATTGGATAGTGACAAATGACAGTCGACAGAACGTAATCATAGACACGGTATTTTTTTTTCAACTGTCATTTACTTGCGTTTTTCCTTATGTTGGCAGCAATTATTTTAGTTTTGTTATTGTTTCAAACCATATGAATTCAGTTGTTTGTTAAGTTGGTAGTTTTGATTTTCGTTGTAAATTTAGTGTTGTTTTTTTTTTATTTTTTGGGTTCACAGGGCACCTCTGCGGCGCTACCACGAAGTCCGCAAATCGAACTTCGGATAGTGCCGTCTTCTTCGCTCTCACTTTATTCTACATATGCGCGAAAGGGATGGCACTATCCGAAGTACGACTTTCGGACTTCGTGGTAGCGCTCCTGTTAACAGTTGCATTATATCAAATAATAGCCCTAGGGTCTTTATGAAGAATAGACTACATAGACTTTTTTGAAATTGCGTAAGACATGCTTTTATATTTGTTTGCTGGACCATATAATTGACAGATAAAAGTACCGGAGTAGAAAATTAGTAGTTTCTAGTTTGATAACAATAATATTTTTGACAAATAGAAACGTTTTTGTATAAACTAACCTCTAAATTTACGGTAATTTACGCCCGTGTTATTTTACACTTACAATTTAATGCTTTTTTGATACCCAAAATAATATTTTTTTTAGTATTTAATATATTTCTATGTAATAATTCCTCTAAAAGAGCATATTTTTCGAAATAAGCACGCCTTACATTAAAAATAAAAATGACATATAACCTCTTTTCGTAGGACCCACGATCCACTAGCGCCCCTAGCGGTGAATTCACTCGCGGTAGTCCTCATTGCCCAACAATCATTCAGAAGTTGGTTGACTTTAAAAAAAAATCTTATCTTGATAATTTAACCAAACGTAAAAGGGGTAAATGGGGACTACCCGTAGAAATATTGAATTTCGCGCCAATCCACTGTGATTTTTAAGCGTTCTTATGAACATAAATATTGGGAGCGTTAAAAAATAGGGTCGGGTTTTAACGCGACGCTTTTTAAGCTACCGTGTGAATTACCTCTAAAGGGACATTTAAATCATGTCGCCAGAAGTTGCATTTAATAAAAAATAGTCTGCAATATACAGGGTAAGTTTTACTTAACTCCCAAATATTTTTGTGGTTTTCATTGGATTTAATGTTTTTTTTTTTAATGACATAGGCGATAAACGAACAGACGAAACGCCTGATGGTAAGCGATGATCATCGCCCATGGACACTCGCAATACCAGAGGTGTTGTAAGTGCGTTGCCGGCCTTTAAGGTGGGAGTACGTTCTTTTCTTGGAGGTTGTATCGATCCGGAAATATCGCAGGCGACATCGACAGTTAATTCCACAGTTTAGTTGTGCGTGGCTGGAAGTTTCTGGAGAAACGGACAGTTGAGGACTGCCAACCATCTAAATGTTGAAGATGGAAATGTTGATGCGTAGAGCGATGGCGGAAAGAAGTGGAAGGGATTAATCCGAACAATTCCTCGAAGCACTCCCCGTTATAAATGTGATAGAAGGTGCAGAGCGAGGCTCCACATCTACGTAGCGCCACCCCTTAGCGCCAATCAAATCAAGCCGATCAGAAATACGTTGGCAATCGACAATTCGAGTCACCCTCAGTTGGATGTGGTCTAGAGGGAGATTAAGCTGGTACTTTGGTGCCCCTGCCTAAAGATGAGAATAGTACTCCATGTGCGGGCGGACCTGCGCTTTACAAAGCTGTAGGAGGTGGACCAGCGGGAAATACTGTCTCGATCTGTTTAGCACACCAAAAATTTTCGAGGCCAATTTGGCCTTACCCTCCAAGTGGCCACGGAATCGGACTTCACTAGAGATGTTGACGCCAAGGCTTTAGATACTGGTAGTTAGAGGAGTGCTCTCTCAAAACGAAGTGAAACGACAAATGAGAGCTTTTTCGAGCATATGGCGTAGGGATGTGACGGTATGGCGTAGGGATGTGACGACCAGGGCAGCTTGTGGCAAGCTGTTGGGGAGTACCGACCCCACGTACCTGAGCGCTCCTTCCCTTTTTGTGGGGCATCTTATGCACTTTCACCTAATAGTCCAGTATATTTTAGATTCCATTAAATAGTCCATACACCCTAGCGGGTGCTGCCTCTACGTGCGTCTCATGACTCGGGCAGGTTCAACATCCGCCAGGTGTACTCATTTCATTAAATTGTCGAAAGGGCATCTGCGTGTTGGCTTAGAATCAGCGTTCGCCTCCCAAAGATCCGGAACGACCGGAACACCATTGTTCCGTGATGGAAAAGAAATACCCTGTATACTTTTTTCAGAAATTATATTGTGGATAGAAAGCAGAAACTTTCGTATCTTATCTGTGGTATTAAAAATGTCTCCTGAGTCAAACGCTTTTTAATATTTATACGATATTATAAAGATAAAAATATTTATCACTTCAGCAGGGAAATAAAATATAAAAACAAAGCAAACGTCAATGACCGGTCCTGGCTTATTTAGGTTTTAAAAACAACACACTGATATTTCAATATCCCTTTCAATGTCCCTTTGCACCAATGAACATAGATCTTCAATTAGACATATATAATACTCGTAATACATTGAAATATACATTTATTAGATGTCGTAATCTACCGCTGGCCGTTGCATTCTCGTTCAGGCCTAAGATCCACGAATGTCATTAGTAGTGCTATAAGTCGATAAATGGACAAGTTGCACGGATAGCGCGACGGAGACAGCTGCCAAATGTAAAGACATTTGACAGAACTGTTTAAAATTATCAGAAATTGTCGGAAAGTGCTGACAAACTGTCGTCTTATCAGGCTATCCGTTTGGCACCTTAGCCCCCGTGGATCTTGCAAAGCAATCGGTAATCGGTATAGAGCAAAAAACTCGACGGGACTATTATTATTTTTCTCAATTGCAATAATGTTGGTTAAATAGTAAGCAAATCTTAGATGTTAGTATGCTATACATACATACGTATGTATAGCATACATTGGTGTGCTACATATGCATATATTGGTAATATTGGTACATGCACTTCACACGATAACCATAAGATAATTACTCTTTAGTGTAGTGTGCTTACCACGAATTGGAAATTTACTGTAGAAATCTATATTCGCTAGCATTTAAATACGTCAACTCACTGTCAATGCATCTTGCTCGCACTAGCTGGTGAGGCGAGATGCAACTAGTTTCGGGAACGCGATGGCACAACCTCCGATACATATATTATCGATATCACCTGACTAGGTTTTATGAACTCTTAATAGTTCATTGTATAGTAAGGGAGGTAAATAAGAAGATACGAACGAGTGTAACATTTAAGCAAGAGTCGAACACGAGTTCGTAATTCTTGTACCACCCGTGATACATACAATGTTTTTCATCACATTTGCGAGGAAATAAATAAACTTACTAGGCAGATAAATAAAGGGTGTGGCGTGCAAGTAGGACGTAGGTCCTCCGGGGGGCCACGGCGGCGGCGGGCGGTAAAGTAGTAAGCAAATCCATTACGGCCATTGGGTTAATACAGCTCATTAAGTTAAAGTATGCTTGCATACAATATCACCATTTGCAAGCAACTGTGATAAAAACAAATCAATGAGTTATTTTGGGATCATATTTAAAAATCTGAATCCTCTCCAAATATTTAAATGGAAAAATGATTGCCGACTCATGAAACGCCAGACATTTTAATTTTTATGGTATAAATTTTATATTAATTCAGCGTAATTAAAATAAACTTTGAAACTGAATTCCTAGATGTTTGAGGTAATTTAAAGATCCAAGATTTTAGCTCTAAGAAACTTTTTTAATTTTTAGAGTTTTCTAACTTGAATAGTTTTGACTATGTGCAGATATTGAAATACTAAGAAGTTTCTGCTTGACTTTGAGGACGGTGCCTTTGGATTGTGGCCGTTTAAGGCATAAGATTGTCCCTCAAATATTTATTATTTATTATTATTTATTTAATCATTATCGTATTGTAAGCGCCTACAGCCTGTTTTGCCTTCCCTACTAGTAAAGTCGTTGGTATTTGAGTGCGATAGAAAGGCAAACATCCGTTCGTGGCAGGCCCTCTGATTGAGAAGGTAAATATGGAACAAAAGGACGCAATAGTTATGGTAATTTTTTAAAATTTTGGTACCAGTATCTGTCAATGGGTTTATGTTAGAGCATTTTTTAATATACAATATTTTCATAAATCAAATATCAATACATATACTAAAGACACTTTTTGTATAGAGGCCAGCTGCTATGAAATCGATTTAAATTATGTTAATAAAAATATATATATTTATTGGGCATATGGATGTGACGACCTAACGACCCCATCGCCCTCTGGTTTGACCCGTGCAATCAGTCAACGTAGGGCAGCTTGTGGCGAGTTGTTGGGGAGTAGCGACCCCACTTACCTGAGTGCTCCTGGGGGATTCTGTCATCCGGCCAAGTCCTCCGCCTCTGGCTTGCCTTAGCCGGCCGTCCAGATTGGGGTCGCCGTTATCGAGGGTAGATGTGGAAATCTAAGTGGCGAGTTGGCTATATGTTTAAAGTCCAGTGACAACTTACCCCTCCTTACCTCTCCCACACTCCCAGCCCCCATACCGATCGATGTTGCCATTGAGCCATCGTACATGTCGCGTCGATTGATCTTATGTGGGCAAGTCACCTTCTGCCGGAAATAAAATTGCTTACCGGTTTATTAGGCAGGCGTCCGGTTTCCATAACGCAGTATTTAGTCCACCACATTCACCGAATAGTCCAGTATACTTTAGATTCCATTAACTCTCAATAGTCTATACACGCGTCTACATGCGTCATGATGCGTCCCATGATTCGGGCTTTCGGGCAGGTGCAACAACCGCTCGGTGTACCCCTTACATTTCATTAAATTGTTGAAAAGGTCTCTGCGCGTTGCCTCTGGCTCCGAAATATTTTGGTCCGGAATAAGAACGACGGTCAGATAATAATATTACACTTATGTTCCAAGTTATTTAACTTTAAGAGGCCGGTGTATAAATTTGGCCAATTTAGCTCAACTTTTTGCCATAAGTTTTCATAGTTACAAAAACATTTTAACATGTTTAAATACAAAAATTTAAAGATCACTTCAGTTTTACTGAAATAAATGAAAATTTTTTTCAATATTGTTGTCAGTTTATGAAAAGTCCACCACTTTCTCTGTTTTACCATTTTTTCAAACATCAATCTGGTTTTCGACTTTATTGCTATTCATCATATCAGCCATAAGACATCCACCGCTGAACATAGGACCCCCTTTGGACCTCCATATGTACCGGTTATGAATGGAACATTTTTGAACATTTTTACACAACATTATTTAGACTAGGTAATACAGAGAAAAATAGTAATCGTTCTATGATAAGTATGTCTGAAAATTACCTATATCTCATTTCTTTCTAAACTGGCCCTTTTCCCGGAAAGTGTAACCTACCCCTCTCACATGAAACATGTATTCACAAAAAACACATTCAGTTTAAATCGCCAGTCGCCAAATTAAAAACACAACTGTGGTTTTGTTTGCCACTGGTAACGCTGCAAGCAACCCATCACAAAGCTTCCGTTCCATTTTCAAAAAATATTTTTGATCACAATTTATTTTCATGGCATCCGTTGTTCAATTGGGATCATGAGTATGTGTACACTTTAGAACCTTATCACCGAGGAATAGAGTGCAAAAATGTGTAGATATTAATGGCGCGCGCTGGCTGTTCAACCGGCCTGGAGCTGCATTCTTTATTAACCACTGAGTGGGCCGTATTATGATTCTTATTGGTGAGGCGAGTAAGGGCAAATCGAGATAGGGCGAAAACCAGACTTTTTTTTATGATAAAGTCATTATATCTCCCAAGCAAAATAACTGACAAAAATGTAAAATGTTATTTTATAGTTAAACTCCTATGAAATTATGACATTTACTTAACACTTTCACAGTCTGTGCTTAGCTTATCCGGACTCTAGGAAAAAAATCATATTCGTTATTAGCCTTGCTGGAATTAAATTTTCCCAGTATATTTTCTACGAGCTATATTATGCTATATTTTTAGTACAAGATATGATTTGAAAGCACGGGTTGATGGTTATGCGTAGAATGCATGTAACACAACTAACACGAGCGATGTACCAGCGACAAGTTACGCTACACACGCATCTTGGGCAGAAGGGCTTTCCACACTTCTCCAAGCGTTAGCAACAAAGACGTCTATGACCGCTACTTGACGTAAAAACATCGCGACGCCATATGGCCCGGGCGCAATGCTGCGCGCAACGCACCACGTCGCGGTTTGTTATAGAAAATACAAGAATAAGGCAGCTTCATCAGTCAGAGATGTCAGTAAATCAGTACTATAGCAGTCGGACCCCACAGTCAATCAGCAGAGGGGCCTCCATCTGCTCACAAACCGTCGTTGCATGAAGATCCGCATCCGTGCACACAACTCGTAAGCCTTCAAGACCTTTGGTCTTCGCCTGCACTCTGAAAGCGTGGAGAATACCAATGCAGGCTATTGTGGTATTAGCTACATTGAAACGCGCTCAATGTTTACTACGTGAATAGGTGCATTAAAACGAATGCTCGCCATGGAATAATCTTCTATTAAGATAATTGGTTGTTTCTGTTGAGGATTTAGAATATTCATTTTGTACTAAGCAGTAACGTCTATTAGTGAAAATTACAATTTCATAATTGAAATAAAAAGTTTTTCCAGCTTCGAACTTGCGACCTCTTCCACCGATTCAGACCGGTGTTCTGACAGGTCACATAATCGAATCTTGCTGACGCTTACTGGAAGGTTCTGATGAGAATGGCGTTATGCCGCTCACTGTAACATTAAACTTTATGAATGAAGTGCAGGTTATAAATGAATCCATTCATAAATTGCCCATGCACTTTTGAACGCGTGTGTAATGATTGTGTAAAACGAACCTAAAATCACGATTTCAATCTGAATTTTCTGCGTATTCCGATGTACGATTTTCAAAATATTTGGGATTGATACAAATACAAACAACAAATACAAATACTCTTTATTGCACACCTCTAAAGAAGCAAATACAGAGAATACAGCGAACAAAAGAAGAGGCAAACAACAGGCGGTCTTGTCGCTAAAAAGCGATCTCTTCCAGACGACCTTTAGGTAGCGGAAACTAATAATAAAAACAAAAAGTCTGTAGGCGTTGCAAAAAATAGACAGAGAAGTGGAAATAGCACATCCATTGATGATGATGGGATTGATGTGCATGCAGCTGGTGGTCAAAGTTTGCAAAAGATTTTATCAGTGGACAATGATTTTTGTTAGGGTACGAGCCGTTTCATGTACGGAGGCCAGACGTCAGCCCCATGTATCGACAGATTGGATCACTCGTTTTCACGGCGAAGAGTTAGTATATATGCGAGTTTGTTTTTCCTTGATATTTTTTTATCACGTAAACCGTTCTTTTAACTTTTTTTTTTTTTTTTTTTTTTTTTTAATACTACGACGGTGACAAACAAGCATACGGCCCGCCTGATGGTAAGCGGTCACCGTAGCCTATGGACGCCTGCAACTCCAGGGGAGTTACACGCGCGTTGTCGACCCTTTAAAAAAGGAGGATTCGCTGTGTTGACAGCTAAAGGGGCAAGCTTAGCTCCGTGGGTACACCCCACTCCCCAGCTGTCAACACAGTGAATCCTCTTGGAGCTCTGGCAACCTTACTCACCGACAGAAACACAACACTATGAGTAGGGTCTAGTGTTATTTAACTGCGGTTTTCTGTAAGGTGGAGGTACTTCCCCAGATGGGCTCTGCTCCAGATTCGAGCGAAACGACATTCGTTGTGCTGTGCCCTACCACACTAAACGATATGCATCCGCTGTGCCCATACCTCTCTAAAATCCTCTCTTTATACATCTATAAAATAAAACCACCACTTACACCATGATATATACATTTTAAGGAAAAGAAAAACTTTTGTACTGTAAAAGTAATTTCATTTAAAATTAAATTTTGTAGTTAGAGTCTATATCTATATTATATTTTTCCTGTAATATTTTTAATAATATTAACGTTGTTAACATATGAAATGTTTATTTCATATGTTTTCTTTCATGAACTTCGGAGATAGGGGGGGGGGGGTATTTTTACAAAAACATTTCACTGAAAAAAAAAAAGTATTAAAATGTGAATATCAAGCCCTTTCAAATGATAACCCACACGACCCAGTAACTAAACTTTCAATTTTTGCTCCCTCTTTTATCAGGAATGTGTCTGAGTTGACCTTGTTTATAACTACTCCAAATGTCTAATCGCTAGCTTTAGTAGTTCTCGAGATATTTAACGATGTGACAGACAGTCTGTCTGCCTGTCTGTCTTTTACCGATTTGCTACGGAACCCAAAAATATACTTATTGTTGTCTATTCTGGTAATTGTTTTCTTTAGTGTACACCGTACAAACTCGACCCATTACATTGGCGCCCAACATGGGGCCTTTAAAAAGCCTTTAAAATAACAAAACGTATACAGCCACTATTTAAAATAAAATATCGGAATAAAAAGGTACGTTTATTTAAAGCCACAGTTTCATTTTCATGACACCCAACGATGCCTGCAGCCCACGAACAGATTACATTTAATAGATTCCGCATTATAAAAAATACTATAAGAACCTTTATACACGACCCAATAAAAAAAATATATGGAAAGTACAACAATCGATTAAAGAAGACAAACTGCAATTACTTTCGCTAAAAGAGGTTTTTTTGGAAAATCAATAATTTTGCAGACGTTTCCGTGAAAAAAAACAGACAACGAGATTTCAAAAACTGTTTATATTTCTAATGAGTAGCTCATCCTAAATGAATGATATAATATAAGGTAACTTATTCTCTATACATAGCCAAAAAAATGCTTGTGATTTAGGTAATAATTGCCTAAATTACCTACCCAGTCTTTTTAACCACCTTTTGCAATATGACTAAGCGCCACTGGTACTATCCGGATTTAGCAAAGTAACCCGGAGAAGAAATTGTTAGTCCGGAATATGACAGCTGCTCCGGGTTACTTGGCTAACCCTGGTTGGCCCTAAGTTGGCAAGGGCCCCTAAGGATTTAAAAAAATATCTACGGACCATCTATTAGTAGATAATCTGTGAGCCCACACAGCAGCCAGCCAGCTCTGTTTAATTTTACCCTTTCTGCGCTAGACTGGAAAATAACTGCATTGAATAAGCACAAAGCAAAGACTGAGCAAACAAATGATTCTTATCCTCCAAGCTCAGGAGCGTTGTGGACAGTCTTTCGTTTTTGTTAACCGTAGTAGGTAATAGTTTTAAAATGCTATTTGGAGGATTACCGTGCATGCAAAAATGTGTTGCAAAATATTTATTTTCTTCCTTAGGTTAGGATTTTTACAATACGTAAGTAAATAAAAATAAAATACAAAGCAACATAAAAAAAAAACAAATACACATTATAAAAAACCTAACCTAGAGTGCCGCCGGCAACAGGGCAGGGCCCAGGCTGCCGGTGGTTAGGGCCGTAAAGAGAGGAACCTTCGGACTATGCGCGCAGTGTCCAGTATTACCGCCTTCTGCATTTGACCCTTGATCCAACCACAACTTCGTAGCGAGATCCTCTCGAGATGTTGGTCGAGGCTCTTCGCTATAAGACCGTTCGCCGAAACAACTATCGGTACAATGATCGCCGAATCAACCTCCCACATGGCGCTTACCTCGTGGGCCAAGTCTAGGTACTTGCTGGACTTTTCCTTCTCGGCCTTCACGAGATTCTCGTCATGGGGGATGGTGATGTCGACGAGCATGGCCCGACGCTGCAATCCATCTATCACAAAGATATCAGGCCTATTAGCAATTTATTAAATTTATTTTTTTATATTTAAAACCTCGAGATAGTCATGGCTAGATAACTAACTTCACTATGGAATTGGAATCTCAACTCAAGCAGCAGCAGCAAGCAAGCAGGTACCGTAAAACCGAGTTAACTACTTTACATTGCACACCCAAAAAAATATGTTGTTTATATTTATTAAGTTTCCCAAAAAGAATCTATAAGACTAAAGCGGTTTGGCTTAATCAACTTGTGCTATTATTTTCATTCTTATATAGGTTAGGTTTATTTTCTTGTTTTTGTATGTATGTTATTCAAATAAAGATCCCACTTCACACTTGTGCTATTTTTAGAATTTAGTAATTTAATTACATACGATTGTTTGGGTGGCCTATGTTGCCCCTTTGGCTAAAGTAACCCGTATCGGAGGTTGTGCAATCGCGTTCCCGAGACCCCAGCCCAAAGCGAAGCGGTAACACCTCAGGGTTTTTAGTCCGTGCGAGTTGGACATACCCACTCGGTTTTTCCCGGGCCGAGTAGGATCTATAACGGATTTTCCCTAAGTACGGATTACTTAGGGAAAATCCGTTTACGGTACTCGAGTCTCAAAATAAAACCGGTTCTTAAATAAATATTTATTAATTTATTATTACGAATTATTTATTTATTAAACTTTATTGCACGTAAAAAAGTACAAAAGACAAAATTTTATGCAAACCCAAATACGAGGGCAAAACACAAATACGAAAAAGATTGAAGAACCGCGATATAACTGTTATTGCACTTAAATCTTCGTCAAAGATCAATGCACATGGAGCCCATAAAAGATCTTTCATAATAATATGTAGTATATAAGATCTATTAACGGTCATTTACTAAAATGTATTGTTGTTAGTAATATAACACGTGTGGTGACAGATAAGGAATTTCATCCCCTCCCCTACCGTGGGTGTTGAAACCGTCGAACCAGTTGACTGTGAGATATTAAGTAGTTCAAGTGCGTTGTGAGACTCGTAGGCGATGGGTTAACACGCTGTCACCTAAATTTCATTCTTAGAGTTACTTACCGCAAAAGGATAAACAGGAACCCTTATAGGATCACTTTGCAGTCCGTCCGTCACTCACTCTGTCTGTCAAGAACCTACATCTCGGTAATGCGTAGGGGTACCAAGATGAAATTGATAACACATACGTATACAATTCTGCAGTCCCTTGAAGCTGTAACAAATCCAAACCTTTACGTCAACGCAATCAAAAGATACGGCCGTTTATGTCGGATTTCCCATATTTGCAATGGTAATCAAAATGCATAGGCTATTTCCCATTGACCTACAACGAACTTTGGCAAAAAACAAGAACTTTAGGACAAGTACAGGAAAAAATCCGAAAACCGTATAATTGCCGCGCACTTAGAGCTCCGTTCCTGTATTGGTGTGGGAGGAGCATCCTTTGTGCGGTTTTTTATTAACTTATTTTCTAAAGTGGCACTGAAGCCGAATAGTTTCGTTTGTGGGAATACATGCAAGCGTGCACCTATATAGCTTGCAGCCGCTGCCATTTGTGGGTACATGAACTAATTTTCAAAAGCACCTAAGTAACGCAAATATGTACTAAGCAGGTAGTAAGCAGTATGTATGCGTAGAAAGCCGAAGCCGTACTGCATTTCGTAAGTGTATGTATGCTGTGTTCATCGCTCAGCTTGCATACCACGAAAATCGAACGATTGTTTGGATCTCCATTCCTGTCACACTTGCATATTAGAGTGACAAAGGGGTTTTCCCGTCAATACCAATTTTCGATGTCCATGTTAGGCGTGCAAACTTCGAAATGTGAAACGGCATGTCATAAAATCACAGTTCCGTCCCAATCCTAACGGTCAATATATCTAAGTCTGTGCTTGAAATGAAACTATTTGTTATAGATTTAAAGGTCGCACAGATTCATCCGAATTGACTTTCTTCCGATGGGAATATCGGTCAAGAATCGTACAAGCGATCTTCTTCAAGGGGACGGTCGGTCCCCTGCGGCCTCTCCACGATACAACTTGTCTTCATCTAATCGAAGAAAGAAAAAACATTAGACTGTTCGCTCTTACCAGCCCCATCGACCATAAACTCCGTAATTTTGGGTAAGTATATCAACGAAAAGGTAATGCTGTTTCGGTGTTGGCAAAAACAAATCTTAAATAACGGTTGCGGAATATTTTCGACTTCAATGGTCAACCTTGGGCGCTGACGTCACTGAACTTTTGCTTAAAATGAACACGGGCTAGCAATCACAGTCAGTAAAAAAAATGTTTATTTTAAAAAAGTGAGGTATATACCTAAGTAAATTAATAGTTTTTTATCATACAAGGGGGCAAAGTTGTTGTTTAACTCTCGGGCTTATATTGAGACCCGAGCAAGCGAAAGAATCCAAAATTGAGCCACGAGCGTAGCGAGTGGTTCAATAACTGGAATCTTGATCTTTACGAGGGTCACAAGGCTCGAGAGTTGAACAAACTTTGCCGCCGAGTGCAATACAACAGTTTTCACTACACTAAAACGAGGAAACATACGAAAAAACCTCAAGCAAAACAAATCAGTAGGTATTTATTTCCAAGCAATCATCATGTCAAGGTGGTAGAGTGCATGTTCAGATATTTTGAGCACCTTGGTAGCTCCAATATATATGATGTATAGACAAATCATACAAAAAAGGCATATGTCAAACTAAGGTATCACCAATCACATCCTATATCACAGGTCTAGAAAAGTCGTCAAAACCTAAAAACGTCAAAAAGTTTAAGTATTGCATTTTCAGGCTGTATGGCTTTTTGCTTTAGTCTATACAAAATATTTAAAAAAAATACTTTAACCTCTGGAGGATAAAACACAGTTTTGCGCTCTAAAATTAAAGTACAAACAGCGTGTTTGCGAGCAGTGTGGTGAAAAAAATATTCTTCTGACAGAGATTGCTGGCCAGGGTATAGTATGTATTTCTTGTGGTTCTCCCACTCATCACACCTATAAGTTCACATTACTTAGGTACTAACTTCTTTGGGTCAATAATCCAAAAATAATCTTAGCCTCCAAAATGAGAGCATGCCACGTTTCCTAATCCAGCCTTTCCTACCATGTAGCAAGGTCAATCATGATTGCAAGGTCACATTGGTTCATCTTCAATCTCGATTGGAATCATAGCCTTCAAAGAAATATCAGCCAGCATTCGCACAAACTAAGACGAACGGTCGGTCCCTTGCGGCCTCGGCATCGTTCTCTAGACGACGATACAAGTTTTCTTCATCTAACCGAGGAATGAAAAAACATTAGGCTCTCTAACGTTTGATATAAACGGATAAGTAACAAGCCAGTGAAAATGGTTAGGAATTTGGATAGTAACGAAATCTACGTAGTTAGTTGCTATATCATGGGCCCGTTTCTCGAAAGCTTGTAAAATGTAAAACAAGTGGAAGTCTCTGTTTAACTTCTTTTATTAGACAGGGACTATTCCTCGTATTACAAGTTACGAGTTTTCGAGAAAGGGCTCCATCTATATGTAAAGCGTGGATGCAAGTTATAACTTTCAATATAGGTATAATGCTTATATAAAACATGTTTGTCGAAACTAATCTAATTATTTAATTAAATATTTTGACTTGTTTCACTACCATATATAAATTATAAATTGAAAATAGATGGCACATACTAAAGAAGGCCTTCGATGGACTTGGTATTTTTCTGTTGTATACTTATGCCACTATTTTTTCAATTTATAATAGATAGAGTTCTGATATGTTACGAGAGATTCTGATTTTACCTAAATCTCAAGTAAACTTTTATGATTTTCCCGAGAAAAATAGGTACCATTGCGACCCTAGACTACTGCACAACGTGGAAAAAGTGTTTATGTGTTGAGACACATTTCACAACCTATTTATCTGTAGAATCAGCATTCCTAAAGTATAATTCAATTCAACTGGGCATTTTATGAATGAATTCATTCCTAAATTGCCCGTGCAATTTTGAACGCGTGTGTACATACAAAATACCAAAAAGCAACTGGTAAATATGAGAAGAGACATCACCCACGAGTAGCCAAATACACATAAAAATATTCATAATGTTCATATGAACTCCCCTCGGGCCAACCCGGAAATATCCGACGACAATAAAACAAGAACTCGGAAATATTCCATTCCGCCTTTGGTCGCTCAGCTGCCGCGGAAACGTTTAATTAGAGTTTAGGAAAAACCCATATTTTCATTTATTTAGCTTGGATAGCTATACCTGTTCCAAGTTTGATTAACATATGTAATATTGTGTCGAAAGCCGTCCAGTTGTCTACAATGGTCTAAGTGGGATGCATGTGCGTGTCAAATCAAATTGCGACAGACAATTAAGAGTGTGAATAATGAATTTCTTACTTATTTGTTGGCAGAGTACTTACCTAGGCATTTACAGAGCATTATTACACACAAAATACCGAAAAGCAACTCGTAAATATGAAATGAGACTTCAGCCACGAGTAGCCAAATATAGGCCACATTTTCATTTATATAGCTTAGTATAGTATTAAATACGAGCTCAACACTTTTGAAGTTTCAAAATCGTATCTTGATTTGGGATTGAAGCACGAACATCGAAAATTGGCATTCACGGGTAAACATCTTTGTCGCTCCAATATGCAAGTATGACAGAGATGGAGATACAAATCCGCAATCATTCGATTTTCGTGGTATAGGCCCTGCACTTGACGCGACTTGTAGCCGTATTGTTTCAGATATTTTGGAAAATCAGATATTGTATGGAACAAGTTATGGCTTCCATTCCATGGCACAAATTCCATATATGGTGGGTAGATACATACATTGGTATTGATACAAAGTCTGTGTGTGGTGGATATATTCCTACTTTGGCATGATTTCCCCTAACGCTCTCTATAGTCGTACGTCAAGTTGGCAAATCAACTACCACTAGTAGACTCCGCATATCCGCACGTGTATCTTGCATGTACGTCACTCAGTCGACAGTGACCGCCCGGAGTGTGTAGTACCTGTTATGTGCCATTTTGTGAAGGTCAAATTTGGCACAATAAATTATTATTTTCTATAGTATTTAACTTAAGAAACCAATATTGGCTGTTTTCGGGTATTTACAGTGTACGACGGCATTAGTGAAATATCCAATATCTTTAATGTTTTTGCTTTAATAGTTAGTTTTTAGTTTTAAAACTATACGTTTTAAGCACTATTTTGCAAAAACCAACTTAGTGCACGCAAAACTATAAGTATAACTGCTCGCCGTCTACAGTCATCTGTGACTGTGAGCCGGACCAATTAGCGGCACTCAGCACTGCCTGCGTCGAAATGCTATTACCCATCGCCTGGGGAATAGAGGAAATAAAACGCAATAGACGGAAGACAGTAGGCTAAATTTCATAGGTCATAGACTGACTTCTTTCCAGCCTGTACTCGTACGTTCTGTGAAGAGTGTTGAAAGTTAATGGGGTTAAAACTTCAAACAACGCAGGAAGAGGAGTCGGCAATACGTACCCTTTCCCCTCTGTCGAAGTGCAAGTTCAAATGGGCATATGCGAGCCTGTGTTGTGACTTTTCCGCAGGTCTCTCACCAGCATCAACGTGCCAGCTCTTCTTGAGCCTCCGGGCATTCTCAGGGATGATGGCAAGAGAACTGATGGAATATCATTGGTTCCGTGGAGGATGGGACGAGTGCTGGTGTGGGACGCCACCTGTGTTGACACCCTAGCCCCGTCACATCTTCACGGAACTACAGCCAAGGCCGGCGCGGCTGCAGAGGCAGCGGAAAATTTAAAAAAAAGCAATTATCCCCTGTATTTGCGGCGGCGAATACAACTTTGTTTCGTTCGGCGTCGAGACCCTTGACCCATGGGGTTCGAGCGTCCACGCCCTCTTTAAGGATTTTCAAAGAGACTTGTGGGCGCTACCTGCGACCGTAGAGCTGGCAGCTTCCTCGACCAACGCATTAGTATTGCAATATAGCGAGGAAACGCTGCCAGCCTCTATGGTACCATGCCGAGGGGGGAATATTTAATTTATTTTATTTTATTTTTATGTGTTTTACTTGTTATTGAAATAAATAAAAAATAAAAATCTTACAAAAATAAATCGAAGTATGCAAGTTTTGTTAGTGTAAGTAGTTGAATCGTTTTCTGTGTTAGTGTCGTTATAACAGATTAATGTTTCCCTCCACAAAAAGTGACAGAATAATTTGTACGGTAAGAAGTCGCTTTGAACGTGCTGGAAGCCTGTGTTGCTCGAAGGGTTAAACTCACAAATTAAGTATATTGGGTGCAACTGTCTTTTGTTTGAACCATTCATAAAAACTATGTAATGAAGTCTCTCATCAGGATCCATGGACCAAATTGGCTGCTTACCAATTGGACCCTATGGATGAAGCAGAGGCAAACCATAACGGAGATGCATGGCGGGACGACTTAGACGCATTTTGTAGCTACTGGCGGGAATGCATAAGCCGTGACGAGTGGCGAAGCAAAGGGGAGGCCTTTGCCCATCAGTGGGACAAAGTAAAATAGGCTAACGAAAAAAAACGCCTGAAGCGGCGTCATTAGCGTCATGACGTTCAGGTTAACGGAACGATGCCAATCATCGCCTTTTTTGGAAATCAAAAGTCTGTCTAAAAATAATTTGACATCACGAATCTATTTTGCAGCTGAAAATAAGGATAAAGAGAATTTTCCAAACTCAGCTTAATTAAGACCCACCCATTTCATTAACACCGATGACGACGTAGTTTACATCAGAGTTTCTTAACATAACTGACAGTATAACTTACTTTCAAGAACTTCAAAACATTAATCAAATACTCACGTCCGATCCCTAAAATTCTGCACAACGAAATACTCCACGTATCGCTACACAAACTTTCCAGAGTACCTACATAACTTTGTGAACGAAGTTGAGAGATAGCCAATGTCGTGAGAGTTGTGTAATTTGAAATATGAACATACAATATAAAACTTGTGTCGCGCCGTGAATTCTTTCGGAAGAAGCATGGTTTTTGACCACGTTTAAAAGGAAGAGGTTGTAGGTTCTCAATTGGTTAACGAAGTGAAAGAGGAAAAAAGGAAAAAGAATATGAACTAGGGTGGGACTCGAACCCGCGACTCTGAGATACCAATTCGTCGCTCTTCCAACTGAGCTACCGACACCACAACCGTGTCCCCGAATTTCTCCACCACATCCCTCGTATACGCCTTAAGGGGGCGCGTAGCAACATCTACCGTAAGAACGTTCTTCTTGATCGGCGCCGTACACTACACATAAGCGCAAACTTAAGTATTTCACTATCGAAATAAATCATGTAACGGCCAACGAAATTGTACCTCTAATGCATGCGAATACACAAAATACAAATACAAAACAAAATATATTTATTTTTTAATTTAAAAAAACTACCAACGGTTCTAGAGTCAAACCACGTTACCATTTCTCAGCAAATGAACTGCCAAACTTGAAAGTGTTATTTTAAATGTCAAACTTCTATGAAATTATGACGTTTACTTAACACTTTTACAGTCTGTGCCATCAAAATCTAGGAAACTTAGCGTAGACACACTCTAACCACCACAGCCCGAGAATATTATTGCCGACAAGAAATAACAGGCTAGACGACAAAAAAATCTATTTAGTCTGTCTATTTTTCTTTTGTACGATATGGACTAAATAGAATGATAGTTTTTCAACCTAGTCGTCGTCCCTATTGCAACAGTATTGCTTTCATCTGGTTTTTTGTCCGGTTATTCCTACATAGCTACTTCGATTGTTGACTATTTAATCATTGTCTGTCATTTTCTAAACAAAAGGTCTGCCTATTTATGCGGGAGAGGACCACGTCAAATGTATGACTATTCGTACGTAACCTGCAAATAGCTACGAGTATGTCAGATAAACGTCACTCCATACAATGAGTATGAAAGTCATATGTATTCGACAGCGGGGTAGGCAGATTCTCCGTCTGGTTTAATACTCAAAGACTACGACCAATTGGATTTTTACAGGAAGTAACAAGGAGAAAACAAAAGTATCAAGTTAATCAAGTTCCATCTAAATCAATTTCACTGAATATCAGCAGGTAAGTGGACCTACTGCCACATCCGCTATATACCGGAATGTAACGTAATAAACTGCTGCTACATCCGACAACGATCACATTTACCACGTTCTGGCCTAGAGCCCTTTCACACTACCCTAGCTATACAATACGACTTGGCACGGGGCTAGTTAAATTGGTACTGGAAACACGCATCTTCCAATATTAATTTATTTATCAAATAACCTGTAAAACTTCCGGTTTATACAGTAACCTTAATGTAAAAAAGGAAAAAATAAAATTCCGCACCGCACCAAGGTCAGCCGCCTGTTTACGAGTAACCACGCTGACAATGTCGGTGACATAATATCGGCTGCATACTAAAGTTCATAGAAACGTGACAATTGTCGCAATGTCAGCGTGGTAAAGCAGGCTGCAGGGGGTTAAAGTGCGCCGAAAGTGTCTTGTGTGCACTTTAAATAAGTATATCACAAATGTTTCATATTTTCTGTCGGTGACATAACAACGAACGGAATTCAAAATCTGTCACCGCTGGGAAGCATCTTTTCTGGCGGGCGCTATCAATATCTTTATGTGGGAGTCAAATTTTAAACTTTGTTCTGGTACAGATATCATGTAAAAATAATTAACAAAAAATTTACTACACATGCTTTCGAGAAAACAATTATTCAGTATGTCACCGCTAGGAAGTACCTACCTGTAGTATTTTTTTTGGAAATACCGTACAAATTAGTAGGTACTTACTTATTTACTGCTGTGGCGCAGCGAACCGAAGTGGATCTTGGCCTCTGACACTAAGGACCGCCAGGCTCCTCTGTCCAGCGCCGTTTCTGTCCAATCGACGGCACAAATCTCGCTCAGTCCTTTCCCGACCTCATCGCTCCAGCGGTACCTAGGATGTCCAACAGGCCAGGTAATTTTTTTATTTGAAAATGTGTTCTATGTTTACTGTTTAGGTGTAGGCTAGTTTACTGTAAAAATTACGTCTTACATCGATGCAACCAACTAAATCTTCGGTAGGTACATGAAATTATGGCTGATTAATATATCCACCAATAAAAGTAGTACCATACAGGCACATATAGTATTTTTGTACCTACTCCAGCACTTTTATCCGTCAATCAGATGATTGACAGCGATATTTAAAAAGTATACATTATAACGTTATCTATGATATTCCATAAGAACATTGCTAGACTCTTTTTATTTCTATAGTCGGCATACGACATCTTTCAAATGCTGCCACCATTCAAAATTTCGCTTTGCAACAGCTCATAATTGGGACTTGTCTATTATTACAAAACTCGACTACGTCGTCGTACTTGAATTTTAAGAAACCTTATTAGATCGCTATTGCATAAACTACTCTTTAAAAATCTATCCCGGTTTCGTGTCTCCTATATCGAGTAGGATTATGTAAAAGAGCCCTTACTTGAATTGAAGCTAAACGCCGTTTCCAACAAACAAACGATGATTGGATTTAACGACGTGTATAACAGCCCATTCACATAATTGCGAAGCTTTTAAGTTTTTATTCTCCAATTAGCACTTTTGTAGGGGATTTTATTACATTTTTAGAAAGGTTCTGTATCCACAAGTTAGCGTTATAAAAGAAAAACTAAATGCCAAACAGTTGATCTCCACTCCAACAAGTCGAGTAAAACAAAGGCATGGCCGTACTCTACTATTCTTTTCTCAAAGCTATAACACTGAATTTTATGTGACATGTTGGCTATAATATGACATAAATATATTCTCAATAACATTTAATTTGAACTTGTAGTTTAAGATCTATCGAACGTCAAAGTTCCTTAGTTTGGTCAGTCACTCACCGATCATCAAAACTCTAAGGTAGCAGGCCCAAAAGCTCCAAATTTTAAAAATTCATAAAATTGGAAAAGTTATACCAACTGCATAAGTAATATTATCAAATCGTAGAGGAACACAGATTTCAAATAAAATAGGTAAGTCGCTGGAAGTCAAGTTCGAAGTTCGACGTTCGACAGCCTTCGGTACCGACCAAAATAACAGACTTGTTAACATTACATTTCAAAACTTTTTTGCAGCGTAAGAACTACGGAGCGAGACTTATGTCACATGTAATGTTTTTGATGGGATTAGATTTACACGATATCATGACACTATGAGGATATAGATAATACCCACAGATTACAGTTTCCAGTGTCGCTTTTTGTGGAGGTTTACTTGTGAGGATGAAGTCACCGTCTACCGGAAATTGTATAATAATAGGCAGGCTTCCGGTTTTTTGCTCCATAACCTACTATATGTAGGGTATAAAACTCGTCAATCACTTTCACCCAATATCCTAGTACATTTTACATTTAAAAACATTTATTTTCGAAATATATACAGTAAGTGTAACTTACCTAACTACCTACCTCTACCTACCTTAAATCTAAAGTAGGTCCTTGAGGCATTGTATCTAGGATGCTGGCGGCATTTCCTCGTTGTATGGCAATACAACGAGGACGATGCTGATACGTTGTGCGAGGAACCCACCAGCTCTTCGGTCACCAGTAACATCAACCAGACGTTTCGCGATTTCTACGAAAAATTTGCGTGCGCTGGGACCCCATGGACCAAGAGTTTCGACCCCGAATGGTACAAAAAGGTACTCTCTGCCCAGGCTCTTATATTTATTACGTTTTAAAATTTCGGCGCATTCAGCCGCTCCGCCCGCTTTTACATTAGTTCGTTGGAGATGGGACGGTGCCAGCGTGTCTACACAGGTAGCATCCCACACTAGCATTCGTCCCAAACTCCAAGGAACCAAGGACACCCCATCAGGTCTCTTGCCATCATCCCTGAAAATGCCAGTCGGCTCAAGGAGAGCTGGCACGTTGATGGTGGCAAGAGACCGACGGATTGTGTCATTAAGAGATGCATGTCTCGAAAAACGGCCTGCACTTGTTTTAAAACACAATCCATGGTGTCCCAGTCGGTCCACGTCTGTGCCACAAGGACATGAGTGTGGCGCACACACCGAAACCCCTAGTCGCAAACCAGTCGCCAGTCTAAGGGAGGTCGGATCCAAGAAAGTACCAGTATTGGGCGAAGGATGGGCATGAGGCCAGTAACCAGCTTCCCGGGATCCGACCGGCAAAAGCCTCGCGTGATCTGGACCTGTAGAGTTATTTAAAAGAGTATTGTAAGTTAAATCGCAGTAAACATTATCCCAACTCCTTTGTGATTTTGGGTTGTCTGGAAAGTCTTTGCCCGGGCAGGCAATTTTAAAAGCATTTTTAGCATCCTCAAAGCTTGCGATCTCATAGTTTGTGGGCAAAGCCCTTAAAATATTTCCTATGAGACCGGCTGTGCTATGAGTGGATGCTAAAAAGGCTGGGGATGCCACACTGGAAATTCTGCGAATTCCTAAACCCCCGAACCGAATAGGGAGGGACGCCTGAGACCAGGAAGGCTCATTCAGCGGAATGTTTAGAATCATCTCTTAACTAACTTTGATCAAATCATCTATAGGTGATAGTAAATTTAGATATTTCCAAAAAGGACAGCATCGGAGCACATACGTAAATTTAGGGACAAAAAGACAGAATTTAAGAATCACAAGAGCATAATGAGGGCTAATTTCGAGTAAACGATTCGTGTGACTTTTGAATTTTGATATCGAGTTAGAAATATAGTCGGGAAAAGATTCTTCAAATATAGGGGAGCCTAAGAGGCAAAGAGAACGTTTGTCTACTAACTTGATATTAGGAGCCAGATCGTCAAATTTGTGTTTTAAATCGGCAAAAATACAAGATGAATTTTGAATGAAGAGTTCGCATTTTGCAAAATTCAGTTCTAAACCAATATTTTTGAAACTACTCTTAATAAGAGACAAGTCAGAGAGCACAGTATTTACCGATGCTAAAAATGCTTTTAAAATTGCCTGCCCGGGCAAAGACTTTCCAGACAACCCAAAATCACAAAGGAGTTGGGATAATGTTTACTGCGATTTAACTTACATTCCATTAACTTAATTGTCATTACGCCCGAGGCTGCGCCTCATTACATTTCATCGAATTGTTGAAAGGGCTCCTGCTTGGTAGTTTCGGCTCCGACTAGGCCCCCCAAACGTCTGAAACACTGTTGTGCCGTGTTAGGATAGATATACAGTAGTATGTGTTATTTGGAGACTACGAGTATAGTTGGATCACACTAAATCTTCCTGCCAAGTTTTGCGCGAAGTAGGTATGGCATTTTCATACAATGCCATCTGCCAAGTGTGCCAAATCTTTACAAAGTTAGCGTTGTTGCACTCTAGGTAGATGCCCAGTTAGGTACCTGTACCTATGTATATCTATATCTGTACCTATATTTGAAACTAAAAAGTGGCATTAAAAGATAATTAGATATCCAGTGGAATCTTGTGATCCATAATCTGATAGGTCTATACCTATTAGATTATGGATCACAAGATTCCACAGAGGTACAGATATAGGTATAGGTACAGATACCTATGCTTATGATTAGTAATTGATGGATGTAAACATAAGAAGATATATCAACCTCTAATACCTTTCGGTGCAGCGGTGTTTGGAAGCCGGAAGAGCTCTAAATATTAAGTTTATGTGGTTAATAACAAAACAAGCTCTCTGCGTTTACGAAACAAGTTCTTAACGGTCACTCAACGGGCATTTGTCGAGTTTTCTTCTACTCTTCGTATTTCATCGAAAATCCCCAAATCCGCACCCCTTCTGATTGATTGACGGAGAAATCAGCTTGAAAATACATGATTGACAGGCCCAAAACCCCCGAGGGCCCATGGGGAACGCAATACGCGAATTACATCAATATTTTACACAATTCTACGATATAAATCGATCTAGGTTGGGATTGGCTTGCATTTACAGTTCGAGGTTGAGCAATGGATAGATAGATGGGTTAGTAGGTGTATTACTAAAACATTGAATGCTCATCTATATATAAATAAAAATTCTATAAAATGTATTATAACTATATAAGCTATATAAGTTACATATAACTATATAAGCGTTAAACGTTGATGTATTTGATGAAGTCAAAGGGGGGGTTTGAACTAAGTTCAGCGGGCCCGCTAGTTTACTACAAGTAAGACTACTTATTTCTGTATATCTAGAAGGTTATTGTCTGATTTTAAAACGAGCTCTTGTGTAAATCTTGTGTAAGTCGTAAATCCTACGCACCGCCAATGTCTTTAGTATTTCAAACTTGAAAAATTGTTTATTCTACCTTAAATAATTGCTTCGAAATTGATATTACTCACAACAATTATACTCGATTATTTTAGATTACTGTCGTAAAATAGTGTGACAACTAGAAGATAGTTATGTATAGTTTAATATTCTACGGAAATAAGTGAACATTTTTCAGTTGTTCAAGTACAGTTCATCCAGTGTAACATATGAGATTGTGGATGGAACACAACTACAATATAAAAGAATTGACTTGGCTAATCATGGGTTCCAGAATGATTAAATTTATAGAATTATATAAGGCTAAATTGTCTACGCCCCATGAGAATCCAATAGAAGAAGCTAAGAAGCTAGTCAGTGGGGTTCAGAAATTTGTCGGAATCCATGATGTTTTTGGAGACAGGGAACTCAGTAAGTTAAAAGATGGGACTGTAAACCAAAATAATTTAGGTTTTCGTATCAATTATCTACTGAACACATTTTGTGGTGGTAAAACGTATTTCGCTACCTTAATTAATAAATAATACATGTCGAACGTATATAGCTATCTCTCGGAGAGATAGCTATAAATAGTATAAATCAACATCACGCCATGTGTGTGCGAAATTGACCGCGTGTCACTGCCTCCACGCTGCATACGGGTTTGGTCTAGTGAGTAGGTATTCGGGACACTGCCTAGTGAGTCCCGTATACATAAACCCGTAGTTCTCCGAATACGGAAGCCTAGATGGATTCCATCACGTTAAAAAGAGGTATGTGCAAAATTAGGTTAGGGGTAATACAAGGAGTCCAAGTGGAAGGAGAACAAAATACCCACGCACCCACGCAGGATAAAATGTAAAAAATACAATACAATAAAATAGTTCTACATTGCACACCTCACAAAATATTACAACAAGAAAGAATATAGGTTAGGTACACATGCATTCAAAAATATAAGGACAATGTCGAATAAATTGAAACATAAAAATGTCGAATAAACATTCCTAAACTGCCCATGCAATTTTGAACGCTGATAGTAGGTACATTACTACATCACACTCAAAATATCCTATCCTAATTTATAACCTACTGAGAAATATCAAGATGCACATAAGTAGTTGTATGTTTGCTGACATCGTTAGGTGGGATCGTGGTATTGGCATGATGATGAACAGTAGGTATAGAAGTACTAAGTAGTGGAGTAGTATGTAGTAAAGTCATGTAACGATCAGGATTCAACTCTCCCCGACAATATGTCTTCTCATCTTCATCAAATCATCAATCAAAAGGCGTCCACTGCTGGACATGTGATCCATTGCGCGCCCTTTTAATACTACATATCTACTATTCCAGAATTGTATCCACTCTCAGTGCTAACGGTGCTCATGTTTGCGGGGTCATTTATATACACGGGGCCGTTTAGCCAGAGCATGTACCTGGTAGCTGTGTTCCCGGACAAAATAGACACGTTCAAGGCTATCAACTGCATCAGCTCGACCTGCGTGCCTCTATCCAAGTATATTTTTATGTGGACTTCTAGGTAAGAGGTAGTAAGCGCAACATATGCCGACTTTAAAATTGTTAGGGTTCGATACTAGAAAAGTGCAAACAAAAAACCAAATCCGTGCAGATATTTGCTTCTAAAATATTATTTTTTTGGCTTCCACCCGCGACTTCGGTCGCTTATAATTCGGCGTTAAGTTACCAATTCTTTCTGGTTTGTAATTTCCGTGAACCATCATTGAAACGTGTAGGTATACATCACCAGTGCCCTGTAACCTCGACAGTAGAATACGGCTACGGTATTACCTACCTGTTGTAAAAGGCGACTAAAAGGCACCTTCGGGGTCGCAGATGGTAGCAATCAGAAAGTGCTATCCAAAATAAAAGATAGGACCCACAGAGGCGTGACGCAAGGGCGGCACTGGTGCGTTCCACTGGAGATCCCAGGGCTGCCCTGATCACGTCGAACTGTGGGGTTTTTAGTCAGTGAGAGTCCAACGTAGCTTCAGCACTGTCTTTGCGGTGCAGAAGAATCCAAATATCAAAGGATTTTCCTCCCATTAAAGAAAAAGTATATACTTCGCCACTTAAAAATTTACGTAACGCTATTTTGCGTGAGGAGGTAGAGGGATTCCACCAGGTACCTAATTTGCAGGTAGACTAATATGCTCGCAACATGTTTGATTTCAGAAACCGTCTCAGAACTATAATGAGAATGAGCCATGACGGTCTCGGGGCACTGCCAGAGGGAAGTCCAGCACGATCCCAGATGCTACAGACGCTCCACAAGGGACGCGGCATCTCCTGGCTCGTCATTATCAACCAAGCTACTATTCATATCGCGTACTTGCTACTACCACTTTTCTTAACTGTTTTTATGAACGAGAGATATCTGCCATCAACTCCTGGGGAATCATACGGTAAATAGTCGCCTACTTCATTATTCGCTCGTCCTTGTTTCACATACTTCAGTTTTCAGCTAAAGTCGGTGCAGCATGTATATTCCCGTAGCGCGTCATCTCATCATTCACATCCTTCATCATATGCTTGTACTATCGCGAACAGGGACTGTTGAGCCATTTGGCATTTTTAGTAATTTAGCCGTGTACTAAATGACCGATGTTATCAAAAGATAACAGTTGAAACTTGCCATACCGATTTGCATTACTCGGAGTGGAGCAGTCAAATTCGATACTAAATGCTTGACTTTGGATTATCTGGCTAACCCTTGATGGTGCAAGTGACCCTGGGTGAATTTCGATGCAGTATTTCTCAGGTAAAACGCCCAACCGCGTATGACATGTTGCTCTATGTCGCAATGTAAGGTAGGTTTGTAATCTAGAATTAATGGTCAACACTTTTCGTTGATCATCGAGAACCTACTGGCTACATTACTTCCACCACGTACCGGATAAAGATAGCAAAACCTGTAGAATAGTAAAGCAATTGGGTGTTGGGGTCCACGTGCTAAGCTCCTTGGTGATGACGAATATTATCATGGGTATTTTATGTTATTTCTGCATATTTTAACTTATAAAAATACCGGGATTTCGGTATTTTGAAATTAAATACCAGGATAGAAATTATTCCTGAAAAAGACGGTATCACTGGATCCCGGTATTGGAAACCCTATAGCAACCAATAATTATTTCATTAGGATACGTATCCTTCATACAAGAATTCCAAGTATTAATTAGATAGTCGCTTGTCTACCGCAATGATTGCGCAATTAAAAGATTATAACGATGGCATGTATGTATAGGAAAATCTTTCACCTAGGTACTACAAGTCAACCCGTGTAGGTTCATTAAGGTCCGTGTAGTATCATTAAGAAAGGGATATAGATATTTGCCTGTAACTGTGTCGATCAAAAGTTGTTCATTTGGCTCCTTAACCAAAATGGTTACTTTTACGGCAATTTATATTCTATATTTCTTTTATCGCCTGAAACATTAGCCGACCATATACGTACGCGTTTTTTATAAGTTATGACCAAATCTGTTATCGTACACTTAAAGCAACGTTCTCTTATTGTTATACTAAAGGCGTTAACCAAAATATATATATCGTTCGTCTTAATTAAGTCTTATACTTCATTATTACTCCCCAGGCCTTTCCCCGAAATACGAAACCCCGTACTACGAAACCACATTCGTCATAACATGCCTGGCCACAGCGTTCTCCGCCATCAACCAAACGGGCTACATAGTCCTCTTCGTCACCCTGGTCGCCCACGAACTTGGTCACTTCTACGCCATCACCGAAAGTTTCAACGAGATCTACAAGCTGTCCAGTGATCAAGAAAACCGAGAAGAAATTGGGAAAAAGCTAGCGTTTTGCATTAAACACCATCAATTCCTAATCAAGTATCATGGAAAAATAAGAGAGCTGTATAAAGCTATTTTCGGCGCCCAATTTCTTATGATGATAATCGTATTAGTAACAACACTACAGACTATGTACTACTGGAACTTCAGTAACACGATCCTCACAGGTGGGACAGGTATAATGCCTTTAACAATTTACTGTTTCGGTGGCGAACTGATGATTTCAGCGGCAGACGATATGTCGCAGGCTATTTATTCTTGTGGGTGGGAGATGATGGAGTCCATGCAAGCTAAAGCTGTTGGCCTGATGCTGTGTCTCTCTCATAGACCTGTGCATCTCACTGCGGCTGGTTTTGCGACTATGAATCGAGATACGTTCGCAAACGTAGTGCAGGCTGTTTACAAGATTTACGCTGTTTTTAATTAAAACTATCAAAGATATTAACAAACTCCTTTTTCTCTAAGAGGTTTTTAAAATTACCTACATACCTACATAAGTATTTGCATTTTATGGTTATTTCATCTAACGATACAAAAATCAAGAAGAAATCGACGAACAGGTAGCGTTTTGTATTAAACACGATCAAATTTAAGCAAGTTGTCAACCAACTTACGTAAGTTAGTATTTTAAGTTTGTATAAGTAGGTATAACACAAAAAAAAAAATTATATTAGCACACTATTCGCCAACAAACTGTCCTCAGTTTGGCGATAAATTTTGTATACCTACCACCTAAGTTTTTTTTTTTGAAAAAATAAATAAAAATAGTATTTTTTAAATAAATAAATTAAAAATAAATAAATATCAAATATTGTCTTCTATTTTCGCGATTATTATTCATTTAAATTAAACACTTTAGAAGGGATCAATTGCGTTTATTAACACCATGATCCTACGTTTCGAGCCCTTTACAGCACTCGTTTTCACAGGGTTAAGATGATGAAAGAGAATGCGAATTCTCTCCGTCAATCACCCAATCCCCCGTCAATCTTAACCCTGTGAAAACGAGTTCTGTAAAGGGGTCATGGTGTTAATAAACGGGATTAATCCGTTCTAAAGTGTTTAATTTCATATATCATGGATAAATAAGAGAGCTATATTAAACTATTTTCGGCACCCAATTTATCATGATAATAATATCTTATTAGAGACAACGCTACAGACTATGTACTACTAGGGCTTTATTGACATGATCCTGACAGGCTGGACAGGTATAATCATAGCTGGGCATTAACTCGTTAATCCGTTAATCGTTAATTAACGAAGTTAACATTTTCATTTACGGATTAACTTTCAAGTTAACTTCAGAATATGTTAACGGAATCATTAACTTCCGTTAAGTTTTCCCAAATCCGTTAATCGTTAATCCAGTTCCAAAATACTTTCCAAAAAGATACCGCACATACAACGCCACGCGGCAAAACACCTGTTTCCACCCGACTACAAATTTTCTAAAAAGAATAATTTCTCAATTCATGTGAATTTTTTGTTATTATTCTTTATTTTTATGTTTGTTACGTCAGAAATCGGTCAATACTGAACCGATTTTAAATTATCTATGGTGGTTGCAGATTGGTCCCATTTTTTTTAAATTCATTTCTGATAATGGGATCCATGAGAAATTGAGGGAACTCTTCAAATTTAATAGGCTTATGCATGATGATTTGGGCGTTTTCTTAAGAAACTCGAGCATTTTTCTTTACGAAAACCATCAATTTGGTGGAGTGGAGCTGATGATGGAGCCCAGGGATGGCAAACTGGAACTTTCTGTTAATTTCCATCCTATTTGAGACATTTATATTTTGAATTCATGGAATTCATGAAGAAATTAAAGAACTCCTCAAATTTTAATGGCACATGCGTTATGATTTGAGGGTTTCCTTATAAACTTGAAATTTTTTTTGGGGTTACCAACATTTTGGTGGAGTGTACCTGATGATGAGGACCAGGGATGTCAAAGTGGAATTGGTTGGTAAACACATTCATTCATCTTTTTTATTTGATTTATATTCTGATGATCGAGTTCTTGAGAAATTCAGACAACCTTCAAATTTGAACGGCACGTCCAACGTGATTGGAGGGTTTTCATAATTAGTTGGGGTATTTTCTTAATCAAGCCATCAATTTGCTGCAATGGACCTGATTTTGAACACTAGGGATGGCATATTGAAACTGCTCGATAATTTCTAGCCCTGTCCTCCAACTTGTGTTATTTTGTATGTGACCTCGGAGGTCTACAAGATAGTTGCATTTGATTTTACTTCATATCAAATGATGGAAGCCATGAGACATTAAGAAAACTCCTGAATTTTCAAAGGTACTCGGATGGTAAATTGGATATTTTTGAAGGAAACTGATTAAATATAAGTTGTAGATCACTAACTCAAAGATGCCCTTTAAACCACGTGTTAACGGATTAACGATTAACGTTAACTTCCGTTAAGTCTTCCGAAAAGTAGCGCTTTAACGATTAACGAAGTTAACTTTTTTTGTAACGGATTAGCGATTAACGAAGTTAACTATTTGATTAACGGTGCCCAGCTCTGGGTATAATGCCTTTAACATTTTACTGCTTCGGCGGCGCACTGATGATTACAGTGGCGGACGACATGTCGCAGGCTTGTGGGTCAGACATGATGGAAGTTATTAAAACTAACAGATTCAAATGTCTCAAACACAAACAAACAACAGAAGTGCAAACAGACTGTTTTATGTTAGGTATTCCCTTTTATTAATATATTTTATCATCAATTTAAACATCGGCGGCTCGTGGCATTTGTCGTTTCTGACAGACTAGTGATGTTACCGAGTTTTTACGAGTAGGTACGAGTTAGGTACAAGTCGAGCAAAGAAGATCAAAGTGATATACAATTTTTTTTCCTAAATTGAAGTTATTCTACGTCTTCTATCTGTGACAATCCATTTGGTGTCCAAAATGATCGTTCAACTTCGACTGACCTCATGCGTATGAAAAGCATTCTTCTGTAATTTTGCAGCGTATTTTTGTTGGTGTTCTCTTTATTTTCAACTTCTTTGTTTTGTAATATAAGCAGGGCCCGTAATTTTCATGCCGGTTTCGTCATAATGACGTATATAAACGTGCACAGGATGTTTTGATACGAAATGAGTTAATGACAGATAAAGTCTACCAACGTTCGATTCTAACGTCGAACGTAATAGTTTGACACTATTCACTTACAGCATTATTCTTTCAAACGTATAACCTAAAACATGATGTATGAAGCTTGACGTCATTTGTCTGTCATCGGCACGAAAATTACGGGCCCTGGTAGTAAGTTATTTATATTTATGACATGACATACCTAATATTGACAATTGACATTGATGTTTTGAATAGCGATCAAACCTTCTTCATCACAGATATATTAAAACTATGTGGAAATAAACCTATTAGATATTCATCGGTTATTTTATCTTACCTGAACAGGCACTTATTTGAGCCATTTTTTTTCGCCTCGCCACCACCTCTTTCAAAGTTGAAACACTGTTTTTTTTAACATGGGTATTTTTTATGTGATTTTTACTCAGAATCGCGAGCTCTATCGATTCTAATAGGAGAAAAAAAGTGTCTGTCTGTGTGTAAAGTTTTTTTTGTATTCCGTTACCATTCTTTCATAGTCTTTGTAGCCATACAAATACCGCAAGGTAACAGAATGGAAATTTGGGGAAATGTATAGAAATTTTGGGACAATTCTTTTCTCCATTAGAATCGATAGAGATCGCGATTCTGAGTAGAAATCACATAAAAATACCCATGTTAACAAAAAGTAGGGGGGGGGGGGCAACTTTGAAAGAAATGGCTCAATCATATATATGTAATATGATGCAGAATTATTTTATAACCCGGCAATGTTATTCATTCGATTATAAAATAGATATGTACACCTACATATACTCGTAAATCACCTGTGCCCTAATAAAATTTACATTAAATTGTTGATGTGTAAGTTCGTTATGAAAATTGTATCACAATACAATACAATACAATACAATAACTCTTTATTGCACCTCAAAACAACAAAAATAACGCAAACTGGTATAGATTACACATGAAAAAGAGGCAAACAACAGGCGGTCTTATCGCTAAAGAGCGATCTCTTCCAGACAACCTTTGGGTAGAGGAGACACTACACTAAGAAAAGTATACATACAGTAGGTGGTGCAAAACTGGAAAAAGTATTATGTGAGAACCAAAATATATGACATAAACAGAAAAAACAAATCTACAAAAAAAAAGAAAACAAACATACACACAATTACATATACATACATATATATATGTTCATACCAAAATACATAAATATATAAATACATATATACATCGTATCACTTCGTTACCACGCCCCGTAATTCGTGGGCTCTAATGTAGGGAGGGTGAGGGAAGGAGGTACTTATTGGGGATAAAAGTACATGATAGCCCGCGAATTACAGGGCGTGGTATACGAAGGACTCCTTCCCTTCCCTTCAGTTTCCAGTTGCAACTACATTGAAAATGAAAACGGGTAACGCTGTATTTAAAGAAATAACTAGGTAATGTTCTAATGTATAATCAAATCAAAATCAGAGAAAATGGACACCGAAAATGAACGCATTTACATACTCGTACGTACTTATATCAAAAGCTTTCAGTAAAACCAGCGTATTAGATAACAATCTCATATGCCGAACACTCCGCTCTAGGCACAGAAAGTTACTTATGCTATTCCATCCGTTAGCCGAAGAGTCGAACTGTCAGAACCCAGTAGAAAGTGTACTCTCCGAATGTAATAGTGTTTTCCGCTATGAATGCCGTAATACCAGATGCATTCTTTTGTACAGTCACATATTTTTGATTGTGCAAAGTAATTTAGCCTGTTGTCAAAGCTGAGTTATCAGGCAATTTATCGGATACCTTACTGCAAACATGTGTGACATTTTCAAGCGAAAGTTACCATAAAGCCACGCTAAAGTGTCGGTTGTTGATAAGGTTCATTCCTAAATAGATTTTTATGGCTAATACAGCTAGCACCTTGTCAATCACCGACAACATGGCACCTGAGAACATCACCTATGTTTAATTTATTCATTTATTTAAACTAATCAATTACTAAAACTGATCTTCGACTTTTCTGATTCAGCACTAATCACGACGCGTTGTCGTTATGCCTCTACGCGCAATTTCCACTACAACGCGGGAAATGCACGTTATCGGTTACGGCGTAGCGCTACGAGACATACTTAGCGGTGAACGAGTTCTATTTACTGTCAGCCCTGTCATTCGTAGCAACGTGGTAACGTCGCGTAGCAAACCGGTGGTGGTTGTGATAATAACACTTTCGATACCATCGTTTGCTACGCGCGCTCGTAGCGGCTCCAGCTTCTCACACGCATTTCAATGGCGGTAGATGCGGTAGTGATTTAGTGAATGCTGCTACCTATGTATATCGCTCGGTTTACTATAGTAATGTAGCAGATATTTATATAGCTTAGTTATTTGATAGAAATATCTTTTGGTATATGCTGCTAATATATAATGCTTTTTGCGTAGGTAATATTATATTACTTCGCAGAATTAATCTTTACGCGTAATATTCTACCGAATAAATATTATGCCAAATGCATATTATTGCTAGTATGTATAATATGTATTTCTGCGAAAGTGCGACTAAAAGTCCCTACCTTATTTCTGACAACTAATATTATGCCATGATAATGCCAACTAATATTATCACATGAGGCTTGGGTCGAACATTCATCAGTTAGCCACTAGTACACAATTAACCAAGCGAATATCTAGCAAACGCACCGTTGCTGCTTGGTATAACCAAGAGCATGAGATGCCTAAAGGCTTGGCAGTCCTACTTCCCAGTTGGCAGCCCGCTCGCGCCGTCTACGAAGGAATGAGACAAAAAAAAAATTCGTGTAAACATTTTCAAAAACAGGATGGATATTTTTACACTTCATGGATTTTTGTTGAATGTTTGACGAATCTTAATATTTTAAGTACGTATAGTAGATATCATTGCGCTTCTATTGCGTTAGGTGTTTTATATCTAATAGGTACTATTAGTTTTAAAGCAAGAAGCAAACGACGTCTGGAGGGGGTTGTCAATCATTTAACCAAAACTTGCCGTCAAACAATTAACCATGGCCATGGCATGGGTTAATTACGAGAGTTAAAATAAAACAATTATATTCGATGGAAAACAAGCTGAAATAAATATATTTAATTTGGTGATTAAATATGTACGAGGTGGTTAATTCTGGCAATAATGTCCCATAACGCGGACACAGTTAACCAAATTTCATTACTTTTTTAAAGAACTATAACGCAAAAACTATAAGGAAATTTTAATGCAGATTTGTAGTGTAATTAATTGATCTAATGATCTATCCAATTTATCTATCCAAATGATCTAGGCAATAAAATATTCTAATCGAAAAATTCGGAAATATGGTTGTTTGGTAAAAGAGTGGCTAACGAGTAAACAGATCACCTCATGAGCCTGGCTGCCTGCCTCACATGAGGCTTCTAGAGTTGCCTGATACATTGGTCGTTCTAAGCTAAGCATTGGATTCACTCACTGCATTGAACTGAACTGTGTCTATGAGAACACATGTCCTCGTTGAACAAAACTCATAGTTCATATTATACGGACGTCCGCACACACTGAACCCGACCAAAGGGCGTAACTTAATAGCCAACACGCGTCGCTTACGACATTTTGTTTTTAAAACTCGCTAGGGCTATTTACATTCAAAATGCCGTATCTTTTTAAGTTTGTTCAGAAACATGCAATTTAACTCGTGCAACCAAGGTTCTTTTTATTTTCCATGAACATGCGCATGAGCTTTTTGACATACGGCGAACAGTCAAGCGCTGAAAGCAAAAAACGATGTGCATTTCCTGCAATCGTATAGTTCTATGCATTTGGGTACGTTGAGGGGGTTGTGTGGAGTGCAATATTGTGCACATATTCAACAGTAAATAAATATAAAATACTTACATACTCGTATCGCATGTCGCATACCGGAAGCGCAAAATAAGTTCATCTGATATTAGCTTAACTACATTATGATCCGCACATGCTGGATTTATAGTAGGTATACAGTCGGTGCCCTCAAATAAGAATCCACGCGCGGTACGCGGTTGCAGATGTGGAATAGATATTTATGTGAGTGCACTGACTGTCAGCAGCAGAGTTAATGGAACCCCCCTGCTTAACCGCGACCGCACGGCACGAGTCATGTGGTTGAATAGCACGCCTGCGACCTACATATATCAAAATCATCCCAAATAGGAATCCCAGGAATAGATAAAAACAGCCCAAGTGCGTTTTTTAGCCCATAAGTGAAAAAAACGCACCTAAAACAGTCCAAGTCCAATTACCTAGAGCTACTTATTTAAACAAACAGCTAGGTATGTCAGTAAAACAACTTCATCATTCTTATCAGTGCCACCGTAGCACCCTGTAAGGAAGATTCCCCACTTAGTAACAAAATACGCCTTAGAAGCCGTGGCGCATACGACAAAACGCATAGTTTTCCTATATAAATAATGACGATAAGGGCTTATCTTCCTCATTAGCTTAGTCCCTAGATGTTTAACACTATATGTATACGACCTTAATGACTACTGTGCACGCAAAGCCACGGAGGTAACATAGGAATAGCATTTGCAAGTTTATCCTAGCCTTATCTCAAAGAAAAGTGAACTTTATTCCGGTGGCAATATGGTTGGATTTATAAATCAAAGGATAAGTAAGATAAGGTCATGCGATCATTAGACGTAGTAAGTCGTTCAATCTCTGTTCTTTTAACCAGAGCTAGACAAAGTTGCATTGTCAGGCAGGCATCAGGTACAAATGTTGTAGGTAGTGCGGGAGAACAGTAAATCTAAGATCGCCCAAGGGAATGTAGTATCTTTTCTGCACTGTTTCCATTGTACAGATGTAGTGCATAATGTTCTGCCCTTATATTTTCTCTGAAACGCACGTATTTGTCATGCTACTTCAATCGACCTCGGTATCTTTAGTACTGAAACTGACTGAAATAGCACGACACGTTCGGGGGGCGTTTCCGTAAAAATACAACGGCAATAGCTATTTATGCACTAAGTGCGGAAAGTCAGTGATTTCCGACGAGTGTATAAGCCGACACGAGTAGGAATAGTAGATTACATACCAAGGCCGTTTTGGTGGGAAATGCCTCGGATCCCATGTAATTGTCGGCCGAGGCGAAGCCGAGGTCGACTAACATGTGATCCGAGGCTTTCCCATTTAACGGCCGAGGTTTGTATACTATTTTTCTGCCCGACGGAGCCGGCAGGCGGCAATTTAGTTTTGCGTAAAGTGGCGCTTACCGGCCGGAGGACTGAAAATCATCTTTACGCATGTGTTTCATACAATGTTTTACTATGCATTGTGCGAGTAAATAAAAAATCATATCATGACAAAAAAAAATTGTTACATGACAGTAATTTAATTATTAAAATTTATATTATTTTATAGTTTTCTTACATAGAAAAAACTTTTTATATCGGGCTGATAGCGGAGTCCAAAATTTAAAAAATATTGAAAAGTAAACGCACAGCGGCCAATTCGTGCAGAAAAGTGTACTTTTCCGCACGATTTGGCCGATGAAGCCAAAATCGTGCGAAAAAGTACAACTTTCCGCACGATTTGGCTTCATAGAAAGCGCACTTTTCGAGCACATGCATTGTAAAACATTATGCACCACATGTCCTTAATCGACTTACGTCTTATCTACGAGACATATCCTTTAAATTAAAAAAGGAAAGTAGTCATATTGAACGCCTTATGGACCCAGTATTGGAAAGAGTAGGTGAAAAAACAATAGTGGCCATGAATTTCACGAAATTATCGCTTTATTACCGCGCGCTGGGGCTGAACGGTTCTTAAGAAGCGACCGCGTACCGGAAAACGTTAGCTACATCTACCGTCGTCTCTTTCCCTTTCTGAGAAATTTGGTCTGTTTTAGTTTAGCATGGGGTGGCACATTGTTAGTGGTGAATTCTCAATATATGTAACTTGAGACTCCACTTGCCGATATTAACCCTTAAATGCATGATGCATTTATGACACAGAAACCAAACAAGTGACAAACAAGTTCTCTTGGAATGTAGACTTTGTCATATCGTCGTAAGTTCTTAATTTTTAATGAATTTGGTTGTCACTTAGGATGTTTTAAGATCAACACTGTTAATTCATGCTGTTAATTAAGAAGTACTTTCTTACGGTAGATGTTGCTAAACGCCCCCTTAGGGCGCATACGAGGGAAATTCTACGAGGGTAACTCAGTTGGCAGAGCGGTGGGCTGGTATCCCAGTCGCGGGTTCGAGTCCCACCCGAGGTCCTGAATTTTTCTACTTTTCCTTTCTTTCAGAGAAACTTGCATTACGAATGTCGAAAAACTTTTATTTGATAGTTAACATCGTTATTTATGGATTCGGGGAATAAATAACAGAATGGAAATCATACAATACATAAATTTTTTACCGACATACATTTTATTGGAATTTTTTTGGAAAGTAAGCGTCCTAGGGCGGAAACGTATAATTTTCCAACCGCATCATAAGTTAACAATGACCCACTTCCAGAGCATGAGATATTATACAGTAGATTGTTAACCGAACCCAGAGGTGAGAGGCATCTATATAAAGTAAGAAATGTCTCAGATCTCGTGTACATTATAGGCTAGACGCCAAAAAAAACTAATTAGTCCGTCTGTTGGATTATTAAAAAATATACGATACGTATTTTTTCTTTTGTTCGTCAAATGAAAAATGACGGAAATACAGGGCTCACCTGCCCCCACCACGGAACTTTGACGCTCTTCATATTCGTCAATTTTAGTTATCTTGAAAAAAGAAAAAATACGTGTCTAATAATTTTGCATAATCTTTCTGACGGACTAATTAGAATAATAGTTTTTCAACCTAGTCATCATCCCTATTGTCGTACAAAGCGAAGCTGAGGTTTTCTTAAATATTTGCTGGTACAGAAGTACACATTTTTTCTGCTCGACGCAGTCGGCAAGGGGCGAATTCGTTTAGCGTAGCGGCCTGCAATTAGCTTCTTGCCGGCCGGAGGGCAGAAAAAGTTTTAATGTAGAAAACGTGTACTTAGGAAACAGGATGAGGCAAATAAAATGGCATATGTTAGTTTTACCATTTTTTAAATTATTATTTATTTTATGAAGACATCTACTACAACTTTTTTTTTACACTTTCTGTTCTTCTTTTTATTTGCATCAATGTACACAGAACTTACAGTTGTTTTTACTATTCGTAGCCTTAAACACTTCTATTAAAGTCAAGCTATTTATACCATATTCGGTCGCAACATTTTTTTTAAGTGGACAAAACATATTTTGTCCACAATTTGTTGCAAGCGTTGACTTGTTTTTTCAAGTCAGTTCGTATGATGGACTTTAAAGTGAATTGATGTAAATAATGAATAATTATCTTTAGATTAGTAATAAGAATTTAAAGCTAGTATTTTCCACGCAGCATTGCGATGAAAAATGGAACACTAGGCAGCAAAGTTCGCCTCTCGTGGCTGGAGACACTCGCTACGCGCATGTAATAATATCAAATACTCTGTGGCATTAGGTCCGCCTCTTCTGCCTCATTCCATAAGGCATCTGCTTTTTGTAGGCCGGCATGCCGCTGCTGGGGCCGTCGGTCTTCTTCACCAGCAAGATTTCAGCGTTTAGCAGCATGTCTAACGTCTGAAACATTTTTTTTTTAATCTTAGGTATCTTATAACATAACAGCAAGGCGCCAATGCGCTGTAAGACTAAAATATAAATAATTACATTTTACAATATTACTGCTAGGCGCCAATGCGTCGTAAAACTAAAATATAAATAATTAGAGATCGCTCTTTAGCGATAAGACCGCCTGTTGTTTGCCTCTTTTTCATTTGTAATACCAGTTTGTGTTATTTTTGTTGTTTTGAGGTGAAATAAAGAGTTATTGTATTGTATTGTTGTATAATTATGATGATATGATGGTCCATGAATGCACTCTCAGAACCTCAATTCTTCACCTCAACAATATAGGTTTCAATTTGGAGGATTTGTCAAACATTAAGTGGCAGTCGCGTACAACATTTAAAAGTTTGTAAGCTGTCGGGTGCGGCGTACCATACGGTGGTACAGTCGACGCCAAAGATATGTTTACATTTCAGCACTTTAACCCCTTGTAATAAAATGCAAAAGTGTTAACATATTTTTGGCCGTATAACAATTTGTATAAATATATAAATACGAACATAGTATGTATCGGAACATTATTTGTATCATAAGAACGTTTTTATTGATTATGTATTAGTATTGGTATTCATTTGTCTGAGTATAAATTAGTATTATTTATTTGTTTACAAAAAAATATACAGCATGACAGAGAAACCAAGGCACTGTATAATTCAACATTCAAGTATGTACAAAGGTAGCATCACTTAATAATAGTAACTAGCACACAGAATTGTATAATACGAGTAAATCAGTCCAACGTCTCACAGTACGCCAGACATGTTCGACAAACATTTGCCCAATGGTCTGTAAAAATATCAGTCTCTGGTGCCCATGACAGAAGGGAGTTCAGAAGCCTTAGGGCCCGCACGGCTGGAGAGTTACTATGCGCGACGGTGCGAGTAGCTGGGACTGCCAAAAGGTTGTGATTTCGCGGTCTCAAGAGGTTTTTTGGCACGAATGGGATAGCAAGCCTCACAACTTGTACTACCAAATCAGGACAATCTGTGTCGCCTCGTAAGATGCTACAAGCTGTAATAAGTAAATTAGAGTTACGCCTAACTTCTAGTATGCGGTGTTTGAAATTTAAATATATCTGAACGCACCCGTGAGGTAATGCGCGTTGCGCGAACCCTGACAGTGTATGCCGCCTGTAGGCGGAAGATTTTGTGTCAACGTAAACCGCGGAGTGACACCCCTCTGATAGAGCTTAGAAAAGGTACATACGGTCGGCTTCATAATAGTACATTGTGCATCTAGGGAGGTAAGTACAGGATTACTAACGAGTTTGTTAGAAGCCCGACGCAGCAGGCGGAGGACTTTTAATGACTCGAGTTTGTAATTCTCTTACCGACCGTGATGCATACAATGTTTTTCATCACACTTGTAAGGGAAAAACATATATACAAATGAATCTATTTATTAAAGTTGAATGTAATAGTACAATTGCTATTTTTAGTGAAATTTAATGACATGTTTAATTTAATGACTGATGCAAAACCTCCTTAGTCTGAAGTGCAATGACGTACGATATTTTAAAACTAAACTCATAACTCCCTCGGGAGGTATATTGTACTAAAATCCATAACTCCCGAGGGGACTAAATCGGCTCTAACCGCTCTATACGCCTGCGCGTTATAACACCATTACCGAGCAAGTGTGATGAAAAAATATATATGCACCTGTATTCGATTTTGAACCTTCAACCCTTGTAATAAGTTCCGTAGTGTATAGATATTTATAGACGTGACTGTACCTGTTTAGAGTCTATTAATTGGCGATCTAGCAATGCTTTATGGATATTTTCAAATTCCTTCTTCAGGTCCTTGTTGTCACACTTTTCCACTGCCTCCTTTACATTGGATATCTGTAACAGCAGTAAAATCACGATACATTTTTTTTTATGTAATAGAAACCCACACTTAAATCATATCTGGCAATATTAGCTTTCTAGATTTATAACTACAATCTAAAACGGGATATTTACCATGTACACGCCCGTTGAAAAGAGCATGAGCAATTTATGAATGAATTCATTCATAAACTGCCCATGCAATTTTGAAGGCGATAGTACCTGCATACTAAGTTTGTTCAATGAGCTCCCGATATTTCGGCACTGTAGCAAGCGCCCGGTAAATATGCGTTATAGATTGTAGTTATAATGTAAATTATTTTATGTACTTATAAAAAATCGCGTTCGTGTATTTTCGAGAGAAGAGTTCCAAAAACTTTTATTTTCTAAAACATGAGCTCTATTGATCCTACTCGGAGAAAAAGAGAGTCCCATTTATAGGGTTCCGTTTTACCAAAATGGTAAAAAAGGAACCCTTGTGGTGCGACTCAGTCTGTCTGTCTGTCACATCGTTAAATATCTCGGGAACTACTTAAGCTACCGATTTGAAATTTGGAATACTAATACGAGGTACATTGAGAGAAGATTTATCACATATTTTAATTTATATGAAATGTAAAAAGCCCGATAAAAGAGGGGGCAAAAATCAAAAATGTAGTTAGTGGGTCATGTGGGGTATCATTTGAGAGGGCTTGATATGCACATTTTAAAAAAATCGTTCATGCTTTATGTATAAAAAAAAATGCGATAACTAGTATTTCAGAGCGTGTATGTAGTTATGCACTTACAGTTTCTTCAAAGAATGTGTGTTTATCTTTCTGTTGTGGTGAATCTATGTCCAAGACAGCTCGGAGCACCGGCAACGTGTCGTCCACTCTGCCCATGGCGGCCAACGCTGTAGCCTGTAATAATACTATATTGTACAACAGAGCATAATACAGGACATAATCGAGGATACCCAGTCGCTTTTCCGGTTGAGGGAACCGGACTAATCCCAATAAGGACTATTTTACCCTCTGGATTGGAAGGTCAGATGGTAGCAGAGATGTTAATTATTTGAAATAAAAGCATTTGAAATGCAAATACAAAATACTAAATACCTATTTTTATTTGATATTTGAAATACTTTTACTGAAAACCATTTTGTATTTTTATTTCAAATACAAAAAAGTACAAGTATTTTGTATTTTGTCACACTTTCAAATACAAAATGCTTTTTGTCACGTATTTATTCTACATTATTATTAATTATGCTTTCTCTTTTTGCCAAAATGACAACCAAACCGGTAGAAACACGTTCGGAAGCGTTTAATCAAATATTTTACAAAAACGCACTTATTTTCAGTGCGGCCAACATAATATCAGTTATGGTGTGAGAGGCACCTATTGGGCTCTATAAATAGACCTTGCCAACAAATCCGATCAATTTGAATCCTAACTAAGTCGATCATAGGCAAAATCGTATGCGATTTGTCGCAAGGCAGGTGTGTTGCAGATCCCATTGAAAAATCGGAAAAGTCAATATCGATTCATTCATACGTTACATATAACGTTATTTTTTTATTTGTTATAAAAAATCTTTCTCAATTTACCATTAAGTAAATAATATAAACTATACTAACTTAACTATACTACCTAATTACTCAACTGACAAGTGACGCCGTGACGGCTATATCGCCAATATCGCCATTGCCGCCGTTGGCACTATCGATGTCTGATCGAATTATTGATGTCGAATCGAATAGTTATCATTCGAACCCGGGCAACACTAAAATAAAATACAATTAATACAAACGCGGACGCACAGGTCACAGGAATTCAACGGTTGTTTTATATCTGCAAATAGTGCAAATTGTGTGATTATTTCGAGTTCCATTTATTTCATGGATGTAATTGTAAATGAGTAAAATGTAAGTATAACAACTTGAATAATTATTTCGAAGTATGCATCGTTTTGGCCTAACCTAAAATTATTTTATCCGTTGCCGCTTGTTCTATTCTAACTACCTAGATAAAGATAACCTAGATTGTTATTGTTACGTTTTATTACTTTTATTTGTAATAAATATATTTTACGCGTATTATTTTTATTTTACAGCTAACTATTGTGGAGTAATGATGTGTTTTACTAAACAAATCATATTCATTTCAGGGATGAGAACGTCAACACGGTTCAGATTCAGAAGGATGTGCCGCCAATGCCCTTGATATTAAAACATTTCTTCAAAAACATCAAAAATGATCCTGGGAGTGACGTAAATGTATCTGCAGTTTGTAAAAAGTGCCATAAGACGTTAAAAGGAAGTTTTAGTGCTACCACAAACTTCCTTAATCATTTAAAGGTAAAGAAAGTTCAAGTTCAATTCAATTAATGTTTTCATTTTTGTTTAGTATTCTCATTGTTATATGATGTTATCTCGTCAAGTTATTGTAATTAAATCAATGAATAAAATGGTGAAGCATCAAAAAGTTGCTAGTATGTAATTCAAGTAACACTTTGTTTTTATTTTTACAGAGAAAAGGACATGCTGATTATTTGGCAGAGTATGAAAAACTCAAGACTCAAAATACTAAGAAAAGAAAGGTTGATGATGGTCAGAATTCTCAAAGTGGTGGGCCGTCATCATCAAAAATTCTGAAACAATCAACTCTTCAGGGTACATTACCGACAAAGGTGAACCTTGACAAGCTGCTACTAGATTTTGTAGTGAATACAATGTCACCAATATCTATAATAGAAAATGAGTCATTCAGGGCTCTCATTCAAGGGGCACAGCGATTACCTGCACCGCCAAAAATTATGTGCCGACAAACTTGCAGCAAAAAAATTGGACAACAATACAAAGAGTATGTAGAAAACACTAAAACACTTCTGAAAACTGCAAATTTTGTATGTACCACGGCTGATATTTGGTCGTCATCTAAGAGAAGCTATCTCGGTGTAACGGCTCATTGGATTAATGCTGAAACACTTGAGAGAGAGAACCTGACTTTGGCTTGCAGGAGATTCAAAGGAAAGCACACATATGATAAAGTAGCAGAAATGATTATAGACATTCATTCAGAATTTGATTTACCTCTCTCAAAAATTGTAAAGACTGTCACTGACAATGGCTCCAATATGGTCAAAGCATTTAAAATATATGGAAAAGATTCAAGTATGGAAACAAGTACAGAAGATAGTTATTTAGCTGAAACTGAATCTGTAATTCTTACAAATGAAAATGATGCACATGATGATGATTATGTATTGACATTGAGAGTGTTTCCGGAACCATCTGAAGATATTCAAGAGTTCAAAGAGTTGCAACTACCTAATCATGAGAGGTGTGCAACACATACTTTACATTTAATAGCTTCAAGAGACATGGACAAGGCCAGGGTAAAAAGTAATGCATATAAAAAACTTTATGATTCTACCATGGCAAAATGTCACTCAGTTTGGAATCTTTGTTCAAGGTCACCTAAGGCTTGCGAAACTTACTTAGATACCACTGGCAAATCACCTACTTCTCCATGCCCAACCAGGTGGAATTCGTATTATAAATGTATCGAAGACCTACTCAAGGTACAGGGAACCTTGAATGAAACATTACGAAAACTAGGACTAACGGGTTTTAAGGAAATTGAAATCCAGTTTTTAAAAGAGTTTATAATCTGTTCTCAACCCATTGCAGAAGGAATTAAAAGTCTACAAGGAGAAAATGACACTTTTTATGGCTGTCTTTTACCTGAACTGATGAGAATGCAAAGAATGCTTATAAATTTGCAAACAGATAACCATAATTATTGTGGTGTCCTTATAGATATCATTAAAGAAAACCTGGAAACGCGTTTTGAAAGGTTTTATAAATTGCAAGAACCAGCAGCAAAAGACGCCATACTAGCTTCAATATCTTATCCATTTTTTAAATTGAAATGGGTGCCAAAATCACAAAGAGAACATCTAAAAGAGATGTTTATAAGTGAAGTTCGCAAGTTACGAAGCAAAGATGAGAAGCCAGAGTCAGGTAATAAAAATAAAGAAAAAAATGAGTCCTACTATATGTTCGTAGAAGACTCAGATTCATCTGTAGCGAGTGATAACAACACCACTGTAGACTTGGAATCTCTCCAATATTTGCAAGACGACGACAAAAATTTACAGTCCTTGAACAAATATCCAAATGTCAAAAAATTATTCCTAAAATATAATACGTCACTGCCAAGTTCGGCACCCGTGGAGCGCCTTTTTTCTTTTGGTGGCCTTATTATGCGGCCACACCGTAGAAATATGAATGACGACCTGTTTGAACAATTAGTCGTACTAAAGACGTCAATGAAGTCTAACTGCCACTAATTTTTCAAACAGCATGTTTAAAGTGAACTATTTTATTTGAATAAAAGTATTTTAAAAATACGTATTTTGCATTTTGTATTTCAAATACCTTTTTGTGGAACTATTTTGTATTTTTATTTCAAATAGGTAAAATATCAAAGTATTTGCATTTTGTATTTAAATACTTTTCAAAACCTATTTTTAACATCTCTGGATGGTAGTCGCTTTCGTAAAACTAGTCTTGGGATTAGTTATAAGCCGGGAAAACGCTAGGAAGACTCGGTCCATGCCGCGAGGCGAGAGAAGTCGTGGATTTTTTGAAAATTTAAATCATAAGAGATGACGACGACTTAAGTTTATTTACTAAAGGAATATTTACCCTTATTGACTATCGTTAACAACCAAAAATGTGGTACAGTCGACGCCAAAGATATGTTTACACTTCAGCACCTTAATCCCTTGTAGTAAAGCGCAAAAGTGTAAACATATTTTTGGCGTCGACTGTACTTTTAGTCTGAAAACATCATAATTATACGGTCTTGGGTGATCTCATTCGTTTTTTGTCAAGGTCATAAAATCATCTCGTTCTGCTTGCGTCACCCATTCTTCTATTGGCATTTTTCGTGGGTAAATAGTCTTTTTCATCTTTAGTAAACTTTGTTTTATGTCTTCTTTTTATTCCGGCTTATTTGGTTTTGGGCATTATCTTATTTGGGCGCGTTCGATGTAATGTAAGTCTATGTTTTTTGTAGTCTCATTCGTTATTCTATTTATTCTATATATTTTCTGATTTTGGACAGAGAAAAACATGACGAATAAAGAATGAGACTCTAAAAGAGATTTACTAACATCAAACAAGCCCAAAGAAGATGTTGAAGAAAACCGAAAAGAGCCGGAATAAGAAAAAGACAAACACCAATGTTTACCAAAGACGAAAAAGACTATCCATGAAAATGACAAAGAAAAATAACTAGAGAAGAATTTATTCAGGTTTATGATTGTCATGTATAAACTACTTATATAAACTTACTTTAATGTTTCGAATTGTGACGTAATGTTGTTTCTGCACCGATATTGACTCTAGAGCTATGTGGGGGGCGCCCTGCTTCAGAGCCAATGCTGAAACAAGTGAATATTACTTTTCATCACACTTGATCGTAAATGGCGATATTATATGCAAGCATACTGAGTCTCTTAATGACCGTAATGGTTTCTCATACTATTTTACCGCCCACCCGAGGACCTGCCGTGCGCCCCACGCAGACGCCGCTCACCTTGGAGTACTGTGAACTGCGCTACTACACTACCGCTAATAATTATTGTTTATTTATCTGCCCAGTAAGTTTATTTATTTCCTTGCAAATGTGATGAAAAACATTGTATGTATCACGGGCAGTACAATCATTGCGAACTCGTGTTTACCGCCATTAATACTCAATTTACTATTAATAATACTAATAGGATGCTAGGGTTAAAATTAATTCTGGGAGCGTTATGTTATGGTACAATGCGCAAGCAATCCTGTGACCCTAACCTAACGGCAATGCGGGTGACGTCGGTGTGTGTGTGTTAGTGGGTAGGCTCCTCCCCTCCCTCTGGCTCAAAGGGGGAGTTGCGGGAGGGGAGTCCCAAATAAACCCTCCCAATGGCCTTCATATACTTGTACAAGTCAATACTTGCACTTATCTAGAAAGCAATTTGTTTTCTGCCTAGGGTAGGGGAACCAATAACGATTAAGCGATTTACCTAACTTTGGTATTTTTTTTACATATGTTATAACCAATTTTCACTAAGATTTAAGATTTTTAAGATATTTTTATATTATACTACATATAGTCTAGTTTAGATTAAACTATTCCAAACCCTCTTTAAACTATCCAATATTTTTATAAAAATGATTATGTTCCGAAATGGCCCAATTTCCCCAGAATATGAACAAAGTGCCCTAACTCTGAACACTTTTACCCCAAAAGATGAACCAGTAAAAATGCAAAAGGGAGTACCCTAATTATGAACGGCTGGGCACCAATACATGAACGGTAGTATAGGAAGACGAATAAATTTAGTTCGTTCAAGTTTTGGGCATGATGTTGATGAAATGAACTAACAAAAGTAACACAATCGTTCATGTATGGCAATGCAGCCCAATAGATGAACTAGTAAATTCTCTTAGTTCATGTTTTAGGTATAGTTTAATCCAGTGAACAGTCCCGTTTCCATACTAAAATATGCCCCGTAATAATTGAGTTAGACAAGAAAAGTTCCGTTCATCGTTTAGTCAAAAAATTGAGGAACAGCAAACTAAAAATTTAAGACATAAATGAAGTGTCTACCGTTACCGTTAGGATTTATATAAGTATTTCAAAAAACTAACATTTACCCAAAAGTTAATAGTAATTAGAACAGTTAATATTTAATAAAATGAGTTAAAGTATGCCTTTACTAATAACGTAAAGGGTAGCGGGATTAGTCTAGAATCCTTAAAACTTAACACTACTTATAATTTAGGCGACGTAACTACGTGGCTTCGTTGCGTCGTCTGATCAGGCGTAGGATTCGGCAGGTTGCCCCGGAACCGCCGAAACACGACACCCTTCGGCCATAAGTCTGCGGTCGCGATGGTATCCATCAGCGGCCGCGGTACGCGCACCACAAACGAGCTGAAGTGCACGTAGTGACGCGACCGCAGCTGGTGCACCCTCAGCTTGTAGCTGGTCTTCTGGCGGACGTACTCTACCACCTCATCGGCTACGGCAGAGTGATGCAGGCGCGACACGTAGAGCGCCGTACTCGGTGTCGCAATCGGTAGGCCAGACTTAACTGGATCCGCAGTGCCACACTGAGTTTTACGAGGCGCCTTGCGTGCCTTGCTCTTCTTTTCCACCAGTGTGAACCCCTCCTTATCCACACGGGTGCGGGATTTCTTCTCCATAACTGGAGCCCGTTCTTCACACGCCTTAGCAGGCGCGCTTACCCGGTTACCTGCGACTGGTTGACCGGCTACGCCAGCATAATCACGCTGACGCGACTTCGAGGAGACAGGAGGTGGCCGGACGCGCGGGGGGCACGCGGCGGTGTACCGATGTGAGCGCGACTACAATTTGCAGCGTCGGCGCCACACATTCCGACCGGCGGCGCGTCATACGTACTCCGGTCATCGCTCTTGAAATTTGACGCCACTGGCCGAATTAGAGCATTATTACGCAAACTGGTGACTTCGTTGCGTAACTCGGCAATAGTGACTTGGGCTGCTTCAAACTTCAAAACCACTTCTGCTAAACTTGTTTTAAGGGCCACGATATCCTTAAACAAGCTGGCTGACATGGTCCGGAACGTCAGATGGCAGGCTAGAGGCACCCGCCACAAATTCCGGAAGCCGGTCCTTATTCTCCCTCAAGATTTTGTTTATATCTTGAAGGGTCTTCTCCCCTGTTATATCCCCTCTTCGGTGAGGTACATATGTGCCGGTATTCCCAAGGGACTGACACAGCACCTGCTTCGCTTCACAGATGTCTTCAACGGTCATGCTCGACGCCCGCGAATTCATCTGGACAGCTGTCGCCAGGTCCATCTTCCCTCCCAGCAGCAGCTTCTGTTGCAGCAAGGCGAGGAGCTCGTTCACGACGGGTTGGCTCTGTCCGGAGACACTCATCACGCTGATTCGTTAGCGGCGGCCGCGCCGCGCTAATTTCGCAATTAATAATTTAATTACTCGTCAACGCGTCTACGTCGCAGCGCGCTTTGCAAATGAATTGATAATTTTAGGAACAATGTTCATCTATTGGGGATTGTTCATCTTTTGGATCCTCTACCCTACAAACCAAATAGTAATTATGTACATGACTAGCTGTAATATCTTTATGGGATTTTGTTTATAATTCCAAAGTGTCTTGCGCGTTTACGTTCTACGGGTATTTCGATGTGTCAAAAGTTCAGACTTAGAAATCGGCAACTATACATATACTTTATGTGACCAACCAATCAAGTATTTGATAAATTATAGTAATTAATGACAATGTTGACATACCGCCAAAGAATGTGCATGCCCTCCTAAGTGGAGCTGTTCCCGTTTTGGTCATTTCTGACCATAGTTTAGATGCATATTCCATACTTTGTGGTGTATTCTGTAACATAAAAATGTACATTCAAAATCAATGCATTCCTTAAGTTGACTAGATTTAAAACAAAAGAAAACACTATAAAAAACATCAAAAGGCGAAATAAAAATCTAACTGATCTAACAACATTTACCAGTTGAGTAATAAAGTTCTGAAGGGAACAAGCATAACAAAAATTGATATTTGTTCCATGGAAAATGTTATTATGGTTAACAATTTTTTGTAAAAAAAAACTCGTCTGAAACACTCACCTGTTTATAGCAAGCTCCTAATATTAAAACAACTGGATATTTCGGATACTTGGACATGTTGATCTGGCGTTCTTTCACTCTTTCAAACACCCTGTACATGTCATCATACATCTGGTGGCTGTATAGCAGGTCTAGTAGTATTTGGTATGTGATTATTTGGTCAAAGAAATCTCCATTTTCTGGGTCTTCAAAACACTAAAATGAAATGTAAGTTAGGTTAGTTTCAATTTATGTAAAAATTTAAATAACTATAATACTCTCTGAAATTAAACACTTTAGAACGGATTAATCGCATTTATTAACACCGTGATCTTGATGACTTGATGACTTGTAAACTTCCTTGTATTTTTACCAATAAATAATCTGAATCTGAATCTGATCCTACGTTTGCAAAAGTAACTTTTTTGATTGACGGGGAGAATTCGCATTATCTCAGTCATCATCTTAACCCTGTGAAAACGAGTGCTGTAAAGGGCTCGAAACGTAGGATCATGGTGTTAATAAACGCGATTAATCCGTTCTAAAGTGTTTAATTTCAATGAATAACAATCGCGGTAACAGAAGACAATATTATAATACTCTCATCTCTCATGCTCACCTTTGAGCATATTAATATATATTTTTAAATGGTGTGTAAATTGCATGTTGAGCAATTCAATCAAAATTTTGTGAGTGACCATTTGAAATAGGGGAAAAGGAAATTTTTTACATAATTTTTTTTGTAGAAACAAATCAAATTATTTAATTAAATATTTTGACTTTGTTTTTGTCAGCTTTTATTTAACATAAAGTAACTATTTCAGTTCAAATGGTTGCAAGTTTCCCAGTTTTATGACACCAATATAAAACAACATTACCTTTAAAGCTTCATTAGGTGCATCTAAGAAATGAAACATCCTCATCACTACAGGCCCGAATACAAAGGACCCAAATCGGTACTCAGAACTTTGTGTGTTGAATCTGAAAAATAAAGTAAAACCAATGAATTGTAAAACTAATTTAATTAGATATTATAAAAGGTTTCTTATGAGATCTAAGAGGAAAATCTAAAGCTACATTTATTAGGTATATAAAAAGAAAGAGCAATACTTATAACATACTTGACTTACTTTTTTATCATTTTGACACATAATTCGATATCTGCAGGTTCAGCAATATGCACCATATTCTTCAGGTCCTCTGTGAAGACCATGTTCTTGGAGTCCCCGGCAAATTCATGCATCTTTGATCTGAACTTATCGGTAAAGTGTGCAAACTGTTCCTTCATTTTCTTCCTCGCCTCAAGGTAGCCATCGATTCCCAAAGCCGAAGGCGCGTATAGTTGCTGAACTAGCAAGTATCAATATAACAAATAAGTAAATGACAACAAATATCACTTATAAAAGAAAATGTTTTAGGACAAACATAGTGGTTAGATTAAAAAATTCAAGGTTATAGTCGCGTGGTACCTTGAGTTAATTGGATCATCCGGCATGGTAAATGTAATCTTAAACTCTTTAAGACAGGATTTCTCAAGCAAGTATTTATTAATTGAGACATTTTAACTTTACAATTTAATAAGATTAGAAATGTTTGAACTTTTAGGTTAGGTTATAAAAGGTTTGACATTTCTTGTTTTTTTTATTATCGATGCCTTATGATTCTTATGAAACTGCAATGTTAGTCAGCCAGTATAAAAATTGGACTCTATAAAAATAAAGTAACGTAATTTAATTGTTTCACGTTGCTTAACATTAACAAAAATATTTGTATCTTGTTAGTTACAATGAGATATATAATAAAGGCTATCTGGCTTACTATAATTAAATTTTTTCAAGTAAAAAACAAACGAAATTCTTCGTAAACCGAAACACTGTTATAAACATGACATTTGCCCACGTCTATCTTGTCTATAATCAATGACAGAAGTAAAGTAATAAGTGCTAAAAGGCGGAATTGTTGTATTTTGTTAAAATACTTTAATGTTCCTTTGTTTTTTCCGCTTATTATCTTCGCTGGATCATGATGTCGACCACCGAAGGAGAGCTAGATGTCGAGGTGTCTCATGAGCGTGAAGAAGGAGAGGTTAGAAGCCTCCTTACGCGTACTTTTTGCTGGCCCTTATCACCCTATTTCCTTGCAAATTTTAGCATAAAATCAATTTGTCGAATTACTTGTGCCATATTGTGTCTTCTAAGTAGCCGTACAAATGATTCAATGATGTATTCAATTTAATTTTCGCGGTGAAACGTAGTACTTTGTTAGTTTGACGTTTGGGCGTACTAAGATTTACGCGTCCCATTTTCGGTTGTAGTTGGAGGATTCAGATGTGGAAGAAGGCACATATATTCCCCTGGCGCGGCCGGAAGCGTTCAACCCGCCGTCGCTAGTGAACATGCAGATTCAGGACGAGCTGAGTGACGAGGGCTCTGCGCAAGAGTCCTCAGGTTCGGATTCGGAGGAAGAACCGCGGCGGCGAGCGAAGCGCACAAAGCTACGGCCGAAGCGCCTGCAGTCGCAGCCGGATAAGAAAAACAAATATAATGTTTGGTGCAAAGCATTGCAGGTAAATTGCAAAAAGACTGACAACTTCTGTTTATCATACCACAGAATACTACATCTGTACCACAACTGTGTGTCGGCAGTGAAATTTTAGTAGACCACTCAAGTTGTTGCAGTCTGGTTATAATTTCTTAATATTACATTTTTCCTTTTATCTTCTCAAATTAAGGAGAAAAAGATCCCTTTGGGCCTTAATATTTGTGTAATTTTATTGTGATCTGTTTTGTGTAAATATGCTTGTGTAGTAGACATACTTACTTTTTAAACTGATCAATTTTGCGCTGCAGTAGAACATTCTTCCATTCTATATTTGTTCTATTAAATATATTTTCTGCCATTACAGGAGGACTTGTTAACAGAGGACATGGTCAGCTGTGATGTCACAAAAAAAAGCAGATACGGCGTTGAATCTTATGATTATACTATTAAGTATAGATTAGATGATAGCTATATTCCTAAGAATGTATTTACTAGGAACAATGTTGTTGACGATGATGGTACGTCAAAGAAACGGAGGCACTCTGACAGGTCTAATGTGAAACTAAGGCTCGGGAAAAGGGAAATGGATGAAGACCATAGTAGTAAGCAGCAGCCTAGGGTACTAGATGATTTGGTTGCTACTTCGGAGGATCCTATAGAAGTTATTGCTTTAGAAATTGCAGAGAAGTTGCAAGAGGAAAAGAAGGAATTAGTAGGTGAGGGTTTTTGCTTAATTTGCGAATTTTCAAACATAACATGGTTCTAATGTATGCTACGTACCAGGTCACATCACCTGCACCAAACTTAGGATTCTGTATGCAGTGAAAAAAGTGATTTTCCTTTATTACACTGGTATTGCTGCTGTTGCGTTGCGATTGATTGTATCCCTTTAAATTTGTAACTCTATTGAGAATGACAGTGATACTCACACACTAGCAATGGTTACAAAACTAGACTATAATTTTGGACTAAATCAGAATGTGAGGAAAACAAATGTAAAATTTTATACATTCAGCAATTTACACATATTTTGTATTTGTTTCCAGGTAGGATTGTACAAGTGCTAGGCATCAGCAAGGCGATAGAGATATACAAAGAGACACAAAGGGTAGAGGCTGATGGCGGCATGCTAGTCATGGTATGAGACAAACTCAGTTTTTAATTAACACATTCACTCCGGGTTCGGGTCTATTTGACCCAATGCTGTACACACTGCATGACAAAAAATGGTGTACTTCTCCAGAAACTGGTTCAATTTGTATAAGCGCTTGCTGTATAGTAACCACCCTCCAGTGGCATCTAAGTAAAGTTCACGAGCCCCCATCAGGCGGCATTCGTAAATCATTGCGTTTCTAAATGGCTCTATGGCCCTCTCTTCCTCGATATCCTCACGAGGCAGCTCGCTCTGTGTGTGGACCTGTTTAAATTAGCTTTACTAAAAATCTTGAGTGGACCTGTTTAAATTAGCTTTACTAAAAATCTTGAATATTCTACTATACATGTGCCTTTGCATTTTTTATATCCCGACTTTGTTGAAATTTGTCTTTTTGCAATGCAGAACGGCACACGGCGACGGACTCCCGGTGGCATCTACTTCTTTCTCTTGAAGAGAGACGACGAAATCTCTCAAGAGATGATCAACCAGATATTCAACGAGGAACGCAAAGAGACCGCACGGCGCATCAAAAGAGCGAGAGCTAAGAGTCGCCAAAAGGTTATGGAACAGCTCAAACAAAGCCTCACAGGTGAGAACGGAGTAATAGGTCCTTATTTTCCTTTATATTGAAGAGAGGCGACGAAATCTCTCAAAAGATGATCAACCAGATATTTAACGAGGATCACAAAGACAAAGAGACCGCCTGGCACATCAAAAGAGCGTAGGCTCGCAAAACAAAAGAGAGTCGCCACACTGCCTAGTCTACCCGGAAAATGGCCTATCGACATTACGTTCATCGATCATTGTTGATTGTAAATCTTGTTTCAATATATAATTTAAACTTTCGTGAGTCATACTGACATTAAAATTGCAACGGTTAACACTTACGTATTTTTAACACAATAGGCGTGACATGTTTCGTCTACATCGGGCAGACATCGTCGGACAGATAGAGTGGTGTTGAACATACTTGCGGTACGGACGCGACGCATTTCATTCGGTTCGATAAGGTGAAGTTGTTGGCACGGGAAAAATGTTACGTGCCACGCAAGATCCGCGAGGCCATTGAGGTTAGACGACGCCCTAACTTCAACCGCGACGTGGGTTGGACTCCGCCACCGGCCTGGAAACCAGTGCTTCCTAGAGGGAAGGTGAATGTGTGTTGTGACGATTTAGTGGACACGGTTAGTTCGGTGTGCTTGGCGTTGATCCCGTCAGACGATCCGACAAATCAGACTCCCGCAACGACGGCGCCGGTTTGCTCGAATCAACCTGGTTCGACGCGCGCGACCCGTTACCGTTACCTACGCCGGTCTCGAGCGGTGATGCCAGTGATGCCCGAGCCGCGAAGGTGACAACACCACTATCTGTCCGACGATGTGTTAACCGTTGCAATTTTAATTGTTTCAATATTTATATTATATATGTGTTTTCAGAATCGGACCTGCCCACTCTCCTGTCCCGCGGCGAGGCGGCCGTGCAGACGTCGCACGGCTCCAACCCGCCGCCCTCGCCCGTCACCGACGCGCGCGACTGCTCCTCCGACACCGACGCGCCGTCTCCCTCGCACCCGCACCCGCGCCCCGCGCCGTCTCCCTCGCACCCGCACCCGCACCCCCCGCCCGCCGGCGACGACCCCCGCCCCGAGCGCGGGCTGCACAACTACGACGACGACGACTACTTGGAGGTTATGTGTAATGATGATATGGATATGTTTTAAACTGTTCTAGGGGACGGTTCTCAAACTGTGAAACGTGTGAGTGGACTGTTTAAGACCTAATTGGATTAAACTAGTGTAGGCAAAATAACTACTTTAAGGCCTGATTTGACGATAATGTTGGGAGTAATATGTGGGACGTTAACTGGATATCTTGTGATATATTATTCATATTACAAAATGTCATCAAACAATTCGTTAGAAACAATACGTTCAAATGATGAAGAAATTCGATTCTACGTTGATTCTATTAACTTTTTAATTTAACAAGTACCTATAATATATAAGTACTGTTGTATTGTAATGTCCAATGCTATCAACTGAAACTGTACACTGATAAAGGTTTTTTGAAGTTATATCTTCAACTTTTAGAGAGAGATTAACTTCGAAAAATGTTGCGGTTATAACAAAGATCATAAATTGGAATTGGGCAGGTACGCCCTAGTTAGAATTAGGGCTGGCATCCGTCCGGGTTTCCCATTAGGGAAACGTCTGGGCCGGATTTTTAAAACCATCTGGGGTAAACCTGGATATTTTTGGATTCAAGTCAAACCCTAGCAAAATAATATGTATATTCCTAAATTAAAAATAGTTTTTTTTAGTGTCTAGGGTGAAAAAGCCATTTCAATGAAACGACAGGGTTTTTTTCGCCCGGTTTCGGCAATGTCCGCGATGGCAGCCCTAGTAAGAATAGCAATATTTAAATGGTGCGAATAATTTGTATAATAATAAAATAAAACTACAAGTATAATGATGTTGCAAGATAACTAATTTGAGTGTACTATGGACGTTAACGATAACGTGTCCTGACTGGCAGTGTATATGGCATATATTATATATTGTCAATTTGTACGAGAATCGTCCCAATAGATATAAATGTATACACTGATGTACCATGCTGCCCGCTGGCAAGTAATTGTCGACTGTTCTTAGAATATTGTTTTGGTGAAGAAGCTTTTAATATTTGTTGACAAATTAACCTTTTAAACAATCAGTGTAATACAGAACCTTGGGAATCGCGAAATAAAATTACCTAGAGTGCGACTTCGCTAACTTTGCACTGATTGGCACACTTGACAGTGACATTGTATGAAAATGCCATACTTCGATGGTGTTATTCTATGGGACAGCCACTTAAAAAACGTGTATTATAGGATCTACTTAATATTATTGAACAATTTCATAATATCTAATTGTATGTGCATACACCCTAATTATGTGAAGTAAACTGGAACGTGTTTTAAGTTGCTATTTTCAAACTGACAAAATAAAGTGTTTAAATAGTTATTACTAAAAGTTTTTTCAAGTGAATCATAGTGATAGAAAGATGTTGATTGATTGATTATTGATAGTGATAAAATTGTGACTGGTGCCCGATTCATTCTTTAATATAAGACGCGTACTAAGGTCAGGCAGTACCAATAGATACCTTTTGTCTTAAGAATCAAATAAATTGACAAATCAGCCACACATCATTGTCATCTTTGTTTTTTTTTTCTTGATTTTGAAGGAAATATTTGGTGCTGATTTGATTTTATTAAAACTTTGTAATGCTTATTTATGTTATATTGTATATTTAACCTTTTCGAGGGCATGTCGAATACAAAAGTGTCAAACTAAAATTGAACTTATGCTTGTGTATTAAAATCTATGTTGCTCTGTGATCTGTGACGGGTTTATCCATCGTTGGCATCTAAAAGAAAGCAGTCGTGATTTAGCGACAACGTACGGCACTTCAAGTGTGTTCTATTTTCAATATCCAGGAATACGCCGTGCCGGACGCCAGGCGATCGCGATTAGTCAAGCGATATTGAACTTTACGAAGTCCTGCGTAGGTCCTTATTGCATTGACGAAGCTGTCGACTGAAGCCGTCATTGGCGTACGTGGCAAGACTTTCCGATGACGGCCACAGCCGACTGGGGTTAATAAGATTGATTTGATTTTATTGCAATTTTCCATCTGGCGTATGAAAAAGTCTGGAAGAAATGAGAATTTTTCCGTGACAACTGGTTTTTTTTCGGATTCTTCAGGAAAAAATCAATGAAAGTTTCCGCTCTAATTTTCAACTCTAAATCAATGCACTATTATAATAGGTAAAATTTACACTTACATCGATTACATTGAGGAAGAAACAGATGAAAAGAGTGACACTGACAGTGACATTATTTATTTCTTTAACAACCCGAAATCTTCGGAAAAAAACGAAAGTTTCATTAAATCGTGAAAAAAACATTAGATCTTTTCCGGAATTTTCAACGCGTCGCCAAATGGGTCTTACGGTAGCTATATTGTGGCAAAAGTTGATAATCTGATTACTTAGTAAACTGACCATAAATATTTAAAACTAGGATAACGATTACGTCAATATTAATTGACATAAAACGGACTACAAATGTAGGGTTGTACATATATGTATATCAAAGTTCTTTCTTACCTATCTGAAGCCAAAGGAGAGGTTCCAGTAAACGATGAAAAATATTGTAGGTTTTTATAAATATAAAATTGATATTGATCTCAAAATTAGGAATTGACGTGGCGAAGAATTGACTATTTCAGCTTGGTCTTTGTTTCATTTGATTGCTTAATTCCTAACTCTTAAATCTCAAAGGTAAATGTATTTGGAAATTCCCAATTGAACAGTTAAATTTATGTAAAAAAGTATCGCAAATCATTTGACCTGGTTTCAAGTATTTGCGCCGACAGAATGTGTCAAATTTACTGCTATTTCTCTCCAAATCTGACACATGAAAAAGGAGGTGTAAGGCATATTCTTCTACCTACAAAAACTATGTATGTAAGTAAATAGAATTTCAAACTAAAAATTGTACGGTCAAATGGTTAAGTCAATATCCGCCTAAAAATATTTTTTATAAAAAAGCATTAATGTTCCACTTGTAGCGTAGACAATAACGTAGTTCCAAATTGCCTCGAAATAGATATTTATGTATGTAAGTAATTAGATTTATGCACTACTTTCGTCTTAGTTGTATGCCGGATGTCAGTGGATCTACGATGTGTATTTTATGGACATTACGAAGTGAGTAGGAGTGCATAGAAGACCTACTTTATATACTTAATAAATTTTGTATAAAAACAAAAACCTCTATTATTTCCCTTCATTAATCATGTGTTAGAGGCAAGCTGCAGGCCACAGACCAGGGAATACTATAGACGCGTAACTGGGCGGGGCACGCGTTACACTGCATTAGCAACAAGATGCATATGCTACAGAGTTTCTCTCAGACGTATTTAGCGGTTAAAAAAATACCGTGTTATAGTGTGTCGTGTCGCATAAGAAGCCCCTAGAATTAAAACCCTGGTGTAGCAGATCGGGCCTCGAAGATTAAAAATATACACACGAAGAATACTATTTACAGTTTATTACACAAAATTACACAATTATTTACAAGAAATAGCCAAAGCAATCGTGAAATATGAAATTAAAACAGTAATACATGCATACGTTTTGGCAATCGATTTTACACACTCAAACAAAAGACGTGCGAGTCGCGCTTTCCGCGCGCTGGCCATTTTCAGCCAGTGCGCGGTGCGCTCGGTGCAAAGAGTTTTTGAGCCCGTCGCTTACACACCCCACCCCAGTGCTGGCTCAGCACTCATCAATCAAAGGTACACGTGCGACACGCGTTGCGGAACGTCTTAACGTTCCCGACTTAGTCTTCAGCTCAACCATATGCACCCGACCGTCGGCTCCTGGGAAAACCTGACATACTACACCTTTAATCCACATGTTTCGTCGAGCTGCAGGGTCTACAATAAACACTAAGTCACCTACCTTCAGAGGCCGCTGTTTCTTCAAGTTTTGCCTGGGCCAACACGTCGTCGCTATTCTGCCTTGGCTTACCTGCTACACCCATGGCTTCTATACTGAAAGAGCCCCTCACCACCTCGTGCAACTCGCGGAGGTCTCGGTCAGCATCGGTCTCAGGGGCGCCGGACAAGAGCAGCGTCGTGTGCGTCGTGGTTGAGGCCGCCACGCGTGGAACGCGCACTACACCGTGCACGGACCAGCCCAAGGGTGTTCGGGTAGCTAACGGCTCATAAAGTTTACCTACGCACACTTCTAAAGGTATAAACAAATGACAATTATCTTGCCCTATTAACAATTCGGGCTTCATATCAACATTTTGCGACAATTGATCTTTCATTTCTGATAGGTGACAATATTTATCCAAGTTAATTTGTGATACATTCTGTTCTGGTATATCCAAATCTACGGCACTACGAGCCTTAATGTTAAACATTTCATTATGAACACTAGTAATATTTACATTAAACACTATAGTTTCACGCACTGATTCGTCACCTTTCCATGCACTACACACACGCATAAGTTCAGGACGACCGCGTAGCCCGGCGCGATCGGCGAGGGCGCGGGTAACCATTGTTACCGAGGAGCCATCGTCGAGAAATGCATTTACGTCAAAAATGCCGTTAGGACCGTGAAGTTTAATTGGTACCACTTTCAAAAACACTCGAGTGTCCATCGTCTTCACATTGATAACGACTTCAACAATAGGCGTAGGCTCCGACGTTGAAGTGTCAGTCGTGTCCGTGCTTGGCCTGTTATCGCTACTGCGGCTAGTAAAATGCAGCAAACGGTGGTGCTCACCGCCACAGCCGTCTTCATCACAAGCGGGAGCAGAACAAGATTGGGCGCCGTGGCCAGAGTGCAAACATTTGAAACAAACGTTATTTCGTTTGACATGTCGCCAGCGGTCCTTACGCAGAGCCTTCTTGAACTTCTTACACTCGGTCAGATTATGTGCAGTTGTTTTACAAAAGTGACAGTTTGAGTTAGTAGTACTACTACGATCTACTTGCCTCTCTGCGTGAACTAGTACAGGTTGCGGCCGAGTGATATTTTTGTGGCTATTGTGCTGTGTAGTCATTGTGGTCATCAAACTTGCGTTCGCTGTGATCGATATTTTCTCCGCTTCTAGGCTGAGAAAATCAGATAATATTTCCAATCGCGATTTCGTGCCAGCCTTTATTAGCACAAAGCTGTAATCGGACCACTTTGAAATAAGGACTGGTGGAAGTTTGGATAAAACAATCGACGAAATAGTCATATCATGCATGTACACCGCGCGGCCGACAGCCTTTATCGCTTCAGTAAAGTTTTGTATTTTCACTGAAAATGCTACAATATAACTATGGTACTCAGGCGATACTGGGCGAAGTTTCTTAATATCGTGCAAAAGTCTATATATGATAGTGTCAGCGTTACCAAACTGTAGCTCCAATGTCGCGATGAGCTTGTCAGGCGAGGAAGCACTGATTAAAAGAGCTGACACAGCATCTTTTGCAGCACCACGTAGACACTTCCTTAGCCTCCACATATTTTCAGCCGGGCTGAAACCGCACACCTCTGTTGACTCCATATACGCCATTTTGAATTGTAGCCACTCCATCGGGTCTCCGGAGAACGTGGGTAGGTCTCGCGAAGTGCTGATTCGGCTAAGCAGGCTAGCATTTGTTATATTATTAGCGGAGGCGACAGCTAAATCCTTAATAGCGCTTGCTAGTTCAGCTATACTATCGACTGGGACTGCCGCGGATTGCAAATGAACTGGCTTATTTATGTTACTTACAGAGGCGGCGACTACACTCGTGTTTGCTTGTGCGCTCGCGGACGGTTCACTTATACCGGCAGGAGGGTCGGCGTCAAACGCCGGCTGGCGCAGCTTGACCGAGTTCTCATAACAAATGTGGTCAAGCTGCTCCTCAACTCGTTCCTGCTGGGGCTGATCATGCTTGTCGAGCCAATCTTTGACGTCGCTAATAGAGCATGCATACGATTGCCTACTTCTACTCTCCTTCTCCAAGTCGGCTAAGTCCAGTTGCAGTTGTTTTTTAATAAGCTTCAATTTAATTGCGGCTATTTCTTTTTCTGCCTCAAGTTCAAGCCGTTTGCGTCTGGCCTGAATAGAGGAAGTCTCAGAACCAGACTTACTTTTAACCGAGCGCGGCAACGAAAGCCGGGAGTGTGCGCCCTCAGCGCGCGGCGACGGCTGTTTCGCTTCATTTGTGCGCTCCATATGAAAAGTACTATCTAAAATCGGTACCTGAAGGCTTTGTGATTCATCTTGTGCAATATTATGTACATTTTTCTTCGTAGTACTACGCAATTGCATCTCCAAGGGCGGTGGTGTTCTATACATTTTGCTCCGGTTCGAAGTGACCACTTTTATAGCAGATCGGGCCTTGAAGATTGAAAATATACACACGAAGAATACTATTTACAGTTTATTACACAAAATTACACAATTATTTACAAGAAATAGCCAAAGCAATCGTTAAATATGAAATTAAAACAGTAAGACATGCATACGTTTTGGCAATCGATTTTACACACTCAAACAAAAGACGTGCGAGTCGCGCTTTCCGCGCGCTGGCCATTTTCAGCCAGTGCGCGGTGCGCTCGGTGCAAAGAGTTTTTGAGCCCGTCGCTTACACCTGGACTATTAAAGTAGTTTTGATATCTATATACAAAAACTAAAGTATTCAACCTATTTGTGCCATAGTTTGAGTTTGGAAGAGATGTGCTTATTTTGACTTTTATATTGTCTTGTCAGATTTCTTCTATACGAATATATTGTTGTACATTTTGTTTATTTGAGAGCTCGTTTTAATTATATTGCTATTCATATTAATATACTTTTCAAGTAGTCTCCATTTCTAAAAACCACAACTCTAATAGGTGATGTGCCCAGCGTAATGGATAATTTAACGACTACGAAATTGTTGATCGGAAATCTTGAAGGCAAACCTAATTGGTCAACATGGAAATATAAGATATGTATAGCCCTAAGAAGCATTCCAAATGCCCTGGATGTTGTCGAAGGTAAATTAACGAAGCCCGCTCAAGTAGCAGCAGCAGCAGCAGAGGCAGGGGCAGGAGACCAGCTTGCTACCTACACTAAGGCTGACTGTAGTGCTTTGCTGCTAATTACAAGTAACATGACTGACGATACACTTCAGAAGGTCATGCGGTACAACACTGCTCGAGAAGTCTGGTTAGAACTCCATAGATTGTTTGACGGAACTAGTGAAGATAAAAGCTACAACTTATGCATGAGCTTCTTCGGATTCAAACGGAATGCCGAAGATGATATTGCGACGCATATGAGTAAATTAAAGAATATATGGACCGAACTTAATCAAGATTTGCAAAAAGACAAGAATGAGTTACCTGAACTCCTCCTGATTTGCAAGATACTTGACACATTAAGCGAGGAATATACATCTTTTAAAAGTAGCTGGCTCTTGGTACCGAAAAAGGATAGAACAATTGAGAGTTTGACAAATCATCTCTGCGCTTTTGAAAGATCAATCAAAGCTAATTCCGTACCTGATCAAGAGGTTTTAGTTGCTCACTCGCAAGCTGTAAGTGAGAAGAAGGAAAGAGATAAAAAGATTAAATGCAATTACTGTTCAAAAATAGGTCATCGAGTTAAGAATTGTCAAAAATGGATACGAGATGGCAAACCCCCGAAGAACAGCAATGCACCGAAGGGCGACAGTACGCCATCTACTTCCCAAGCGTCAGTAGTAAATATGACAGTTATGCTGGTGCAGGAAGAAGTTTTAGCGGTTGAGCACGACAAGGACAACTGGTATGTAGACAATGGTGCTACAAGCCATATCATAAATAGAGGTGACTTATTCACGACTTTCCAAAACTTTGATGATACTCATACCGTTACCACAGCCAACGGAAATGTTTTACATGCTAAAGGAAAAGGTTCAATAGTATTTGAAGCTAATGTTAATGGGAAAGTCTCATCTGTAACTCTAGAAGATGTATGGTATGTTCCAGGTATCCAAAAGAATCTCTTCTCGGTCCTAGCGGCTCACGATAAGAACCCAGATAGCACATTCACGTCTAAAATGCAAATTTGTAGTAGGTATATCCATCAATGGAACTATCAAGGCTATCGGAAGACGACAAAAGTATGGTGGTCTCTATAAATTAGACGTCAAAAATGTTAAACCAAAGACGATGGTGGCTTATTTAACAACGGAGACTCAGCTCTACCATGAGAGATTTGCCCACCAAAATAAACGGCATATTAGAGCTTTTGTGAAACGCGAGTTAGGGATAGAACTTCCCGTGGATAATTCTTTATGTGAAAGTTGCATATTTGGAAAATCACACAGACAAACGTTTGGCACGAGGCCTAGAGCATCACAACCCTGTGAGCTAATGCACAGTGATGTATGCGGCCCCTTTCCCAACTCAATCACAAATTTACGATATTTCGTTCTGTTTCGTGACGATTACTCAGGATATCGTCTGATATATTTTATGAAAACCAAGTCTGAAGTAAAACAGAAACTAGAAGAAATGATTTTGGAGGTGCGCAATACAGGCCACACAATAAAGACTATTTTAAGTGACAATGGAGGAGAATATGACAATGAGGATGTCAGAAGCATTCTAGCTAAGAATGGAATTAAGCAGAGACTGACAATGCCATACACGCCAGAACAAAACGCTTGCTGCGAACGCGACAATCGTACTTTAGTCGAAGCAGCGAGAACGATAATGTATAGCGGCGAAGGATTCCCTCAAGCGCTATGGGCGGAGATTATCAACACGGTTACTTACGTTATTAATAGAACTGGTCCATCCAGAGTGGAAAATAAGTCACCGTATGAAATATGGAATGGCAAGAAGCCAAAGATATCTCATTTAAAGATAATCGGAAGTACGTGTTATGCTCACATCCCTAAGCAAAAGAGACAGAAACTCTCGAAGAAAGCTCTTAAAGGTAGACTCGTCGGATACGATAATGATGACGGTTATCGCATTTGGGCAGCAATAGAAAACAACAAATATAGACTTATACGATCACGCGATGTCATATTTGATGAAAAGCCACTCAACAGAATGGATTCTGAGGTTAAAGTGTCCCAGAAACCTAACTATGCGAAGCATAATGAATTGGAGATAAAGATAGTATCACCAGAAAACCGTCCATCATTTAACTTTGGTGAACCTGTACCAAATAAGTTGCTAATAACTCGCCAAGAAAATACATCGCCGTTCGAAATTAGGGAGGAAATTGAAGAAGACTCTATAAGTATCGGTGATATTACTTTTCATACCGATGAAGGGCCTGAAGCCTATGATTCGATAAACGCTGGAGAACATTCAATGCAATCTGATGTAAGACCGGAAGGCTCGGTGATAGCTGACGACGTAGCATTAGCTGAAGGACTTAATCCAATCTCATCAGAAATAACAGTCCCTGTTGAACAAGAACAAGGGGAAGATGAAGCATTCAATGACACTGTGCAGCCTAGATTCGACTTAAGGCCAAGGTCGACCCTTAGACCTCCAAGTAAATTCGACGACTATGTATGTAATGTAATGTACAGCCTTACAGATCCCAAATCTTACAAAGAGGCTATCAAGAGTCCCTTGAAAGAAAAGTGGGAGAATGCCATGAAAAAGGAACTAGCATCTTTAGAAGATAATGATGTGTGGATGCTAAGCGAGCTACCACCAAATAGAAAGGCGCTCTCATCAAAGTGGGTGTACAGAATTAAGAGAAACCCCGACGGCTCAATTGACAAATACAAGGCACGGCTTGTTGTGAAGGGCTACAAACAGAGAAAAGGAGTCGACTATGATCAGACCTTCAGTCCTGTCACACGTCTAGCGACTGTCAGAGCACTATTGAGTGTCAGCGCTCAAGAGTACATGCATCTAGTTCAATTCGATGTTGCTACTGCGTTCCTCAACGGAAAACTTGAAGAGGAAATTTACATGCAACAACCAGAAGGCTTTAGCGACGGAACCTCTAAAGTTTGGAAACTTAATCGTAGCTTATACGGCTTAAAACAAGCTCCAAGATGTTGGAACTTTTGTTTTGAAGAAATTTTACTTGATATGGGTTTTAAGCAATGCGAGGCTGACTGTTGTCTGTACAGTAAAGAAACAGGCGGCAAGAAGTTATTAATCACATTGTACGTAGATGATGGATTAGTAGCCGCAACAGATGAAGACTTAGCAAACTCTTTTCTTAATGATTTACGGAAACGATTAAAGATTACGACAAAACCCGCGTCGTATTATCTAGGATTAGAAATCAAAAGAGGAAAGGATGGTTCAGTATTCATAAATCAAAAAGCTTACGCAAAGAAAATCCTAGAGCGATTTGGAATGGCAGAATGCAACCCTGTAACAACACCAATTGAAAAAGAAATTTCGCTATCAAGGAAAGTTGAAACAGAAAAGTACGAAAAGTATCCTTACAGAGAAGCCGTTGGTGCGTTAACTTACCTGATGGTTGGCACACGGCCGGACATTGCATTTGCAGTAGGTGTAGCTTCCCGGAAATTAGAAGCACCATCTAAGGAGGACTGGCTAGGAGTAAAGAGGATTTTGCGTTACATCAAAGGCACACATTCCTATGGGATTAGGTATAGACAACATAAACCTGGAATACTCGAAGCATTCAGCGATGCTGATCATGGAGGTGATCGAGAAACTAGCCGATCTACTACAGGCGTGGCCTGTTGCTATGCAGGAGGCGTAATATCCTGGCTCAGTCAACGACAAGCGTCAGTTGCTATATCTACTACAGAAGCCGAGCTGGTAGCAGCTAGTGAAGCAGCGCGTGAAATGGTGTGGCTGACCAGAATAATGCAGGAGTTAACCGAGCTCAAGCATATTCCTGCGCTATATGTTGACAACGAGGCAGCTGTTCGCTTGGCACATAACCCGGAATTTCACAAGCGAACAAAGCACATTCGCATTCGACATTTTTATGTTCGAGAGTTAGTAGCCGAAGGTGCCATAGACGTTAAAAGAATCGGCACAACGGATCAACCAGCTGATATTTTAACCAAAGGACTTCCACGGCCAAGACTCTCTTCCCTTTGCAAATCTCTAGGAATGAATAGTGTTGAATAAGGGAAGGTATTAAAGTAGTTTTGATATCTATATACAAAAACTAAAGTATTCAACCTATTTGTGCCATAGTTTGAGTTTGGAAGAGATGTGCTTATTTTGACTTTTATATTGTCTTGTCAGATTTCTTCTATACGAATATATTGTTGTACATTTTGTTTATTTGAGAGCTCGTTTTAATTATATTGCTATTCATATTAATATACTTTTCAAGTAGTCTCCATTTCTAAAAACCACAACTCTAATATGGACTAGTTTATTTTCACCCATAAGTTTAAAAAACTGCTTGTGACACTGGTTTTCAAACAATTTACCCATTAAGCCATCTCCATTTACTACGTGAGGCAGGCCTAAGATAGTTATCCACGAATGTCATCTGACAAGCTATAAGTTATTGTTACGTTTGAGGGGTGGGTACTTTATAAAAAATGCACTAATTAACCACTAATTAAAACTGAGGCTTTATTTCTACTTACAAGACACCAAACACAGTACTTGAACACAATTATCACACACTAATTTAACGCACTCGTCACTTTTACTTCACTCCGATTCGCTCTTGATCCGCACTGTATCGCATTCAGAATTGAACTACCCTGTGGCTGCAGGCTGCCGCTATATATACCCGTCGGCGGTACTCCTGATGGTTCCAGAATGTTCCAGCCAAATCTCGACAGGTCGGCTTCGATTCTAGTAAGTTCGCGAGTAGTTACCTAAGTACTTCTCGCGATGCTTCTAGACGCGGCTGGGTGTGTCCGCGAGTATTCGAGAACATTCTCGACTCTTGCCGTCTCTTTCTATATTTCTCTTTCACACCCTTCTCGAATGTTCCGTATAGCTATCTCTTTCTAAGGGTGGTCTATTTCACACACTTCTCGAATGTTCCGTATAGCTACTAGGTAGGTGTGTTCGCGAGTACTCCAGAACATTCTCGATTCTTGCCGTCTCTTTCTATCCTTCTCTTTCACACATTTCTGGAATGTTCCGTATAGCTAGCTCTTTCTAAGAGTGCTATCTCTTTCACTCCTTCGAGAAATTTCGCCATATACTGAATTGTACTTCAGGGGCCCATAAGGGGTCCTGAAAACGCCTGAAAACGGGTTTTCAGGTTATTGTGCCATCTGGTAGAGGGTGGCCTGAAACGAACTGAAAACATGTTTCAGGCGCCTGAAAACAACGGTAACTGGGGTAAATTTTGAATCTTCTAGTATGTGAAAGAGGCATCTCTAAAACGGCCTGAAATCACATTTCAGCCTGCTGAAAACGCTTCTAAGGCATGAAAAATCACATTTGAAGTTTTGTTCACATGACCGGCGTAACATTATAAACAGACAAGTTGCACGGGTATCGCAACGGTGAATGCTGTCAAATGTGTATAACTGTTTAACATATTCACTGCCAGGAACACACCAGGGCGCTCGTGAAGTTTACTCGGATGTCGGAAAACCCGCTGCGCGAGTTCACTTTATACACGGCTATAAACTACTACCGTCTACGCCAAAGAACCTACCTAGTGAGCGCACATCTTTGCAGGGTTGACACCGGCAGCGCGAATTAAATGGTTTCATCATCATCATCATCATCATTTCAGCCGAAAGACGTGGAATTAAAATTACAATTAAAATTAAAATTAAATTTAATTACAAATTAAAATTACATTAAATTAAATGGTTTAATTTAATGTAATTCATGATTACTTACCTACATTAATAATTGCTTTGTAAATGCATCACGTTGTGAAAGGCGTGAGTAGGTCCGTCCTAACCAAAATAAAAGTACTATTAGGATGTTTGACTTATAAAACTTAGCACAGCCCTGGCGTGGCGCAGACGCACCCGCCTGGCGAGCGCTCATGTGAAATATTTTTTCTGTGTATCGTATGTAGACGGGTCCACACTGCGACCGTCTAAGCATTTGCCTCGGCCGAAGCACGTCTACAGACTGATCTGCTCCGCACGCTCCGTCCCGAGGCTACTCGTTCTATGTGGACCCGCCATTAATGCTGATTTATAAAGGGCCAGCTGTCATCAGTCCATCAGGCAGGGTAAGAGCAGAGCAAAAATAATACTACTGAACAAATACATAATAGACACATTGTTTATTGCTTAAATTCCATTAAATCTAAATGTCTTCATACATTTTTTTAAAACGGGAGCACTAGACAGAACTTTAAAGCTTGGAATGTATTGGGTAAGTATACAATATAAATACTTTTTATCACACAGGAAATAGTTATATAATGAGGTAAATACACGTATTTTGTACTAAAGTCACCAATACTGCCTTAAAAGGCTGCAACTACCAACGATTCCTGCTTGGGATGCCGAATGCCGACAATAGGGTAGTTTAAAATTAACCTTTAGGTCTACCTAGTCGACGTCAAATATAGTCAACGTGGTTGGCCAACACGTATACGGCCCACCTGATGAAAACCGGTCACCGTAGCCTGCAAATCCAGGGGTGTCACATACGTGTTGCCGACCCAAAAAATCTTGTACACTCATTTTTGAAGAACCCCATCCTGTAGTCCTTGGGGAATACCTCGACAGGGAGCTCACTCCACAGCCGGAGCGTCCGCACAGTGCGCGACCATGTAGGTGCAATGTTATCTTCTGTGTTATAATTATAAGTTACATATATTTGACGTCGACTGCTTCAATGAATGTCTTCAGCCAGGTCATTATAAGTAAAGCACGCGTAGTATTTGCTCGCGGTAATATTCGCGGGATTTTTGACCGCGGCCAAGCGAGGCAAGCGCCGCTCGCTTTGCGACGCGTAATCTACATACGTAATCTACAGTTCGACAATTAAAGGTAGAAATTAAATAAAGTGGAGCTAAACGCAAACTACAGTGGCAACACCTGTTCTCCTGACAAATATGACATTATTTTCTTTAAATATTCGTCAAATAGCAAGCTTACTGCTCGCACTTATGCGTCAGAATGAGACAAACAATATACAATGTTGCCTTATGCAATATGCAATGTTAATATCTACCTTTTTTGTTGCACTGTAGATTCTACTTTCCAATTTCTAACAACAGATAACAACATACAATAGAGTGGAACTGGCAGTATCCAAGTGAATTTACCATCTAGCATGGCAATCGAACACACATTTTACTTGAAAGCACTAAAGGGTCTAACTAACAAAGTTCTAATATAATATACTGAACTTTTTGTACCACTTAAGCTTAATGACTATAACTTTTTTTTTGTTCAGTGAGAATTGGAAAAGTTTAGAATTTTACTCATATTAATACTGGATTGGAGAGATGCACACTTTGCGGCTTGTATGACCGCCTGTCATGGCACATCAGACATCATCTTCCATCTCTTTCCTACTGATAAACATAGATTTGTTTATATCACGTCCGGTGAACTCCAGTGCAATGTTCTAAGAGGGCCTTTTTTGTAATGTATATTTGTCTTTGCCAGAACAGATCTTTTTCTAGAGAGCTTCACGATTAAGCATAATACTTATTAAAATTGAAAAGTTAGTAACAATATTAGGGTATGTTTGGAGTACCCTTGTGAATCAGTCAGACCTCAGATTGGAAGTTGCAGAGTTAATATTATTATCTTGATAAGGCCTCAATATACTTGAGATAAGTCACAACTGAAAATTAGGTTTGAGTTTGTTTGGAGGTTTCAGGTGTGTTTAAGGGAAGTCCAGCATCTATAAATAGAAAAGAAATACAATAAAATAAATTAATTCAGTCTTTATAATGTCTTAAAAGTCATGGTAGGTTGAGATATTCATTATCATGCAAATAAAATAAATATATATGTTAAGGTTTTTCTTCTAAAATGGATGAAACTATGTTTGTAAAGTTATCGGACTGCTATATCACACATATCAAATTTCATGCAAAGTACAGAAAAAAGATGTGACTGTTGTTTCATAAAAAATAATGGGAATCTGAAGTTATTTATAAGCAAAAATTGAAATAGTTTTGTAAAGTATATATGTTAGCAATGAAAAATTATTTTACTAAGGTAGCAGAGTTATAAAATGTAATCTTACCAGCTGTGGCAGGCATTTCTCAACATGCTCAATATCAACTTTATCACAGGACTCCCGCAATGCCTGGCTCGAGGCACGGAGGCAGGTCTCAGTAACCAGGCATTTGGCAACTTCCACTACCAGAGACAATGCATCATTACCCAATTTCGTCTTGTTGTCTTCGAAAGAGCTGTTTAGCAGCTCCTTTATTACATCCTGTTAGTTAAGAAAAAACATTAAATATAATATCTATGGCAGAAAAAAATATCTTCTGTATTTCATACTCGAATACACTTTTACTATAAGGCTTTTGCTTCATTGCTTTGAGAGTCAATGCAAAATTCCTGCAATACAGAATGTTGTGGTATATGTAAATAAGTACGTGTAATTAAATAAGATATAAGTAGTATAATTCTTGATAGGCGTTTGTTCTTGTAGTTATTTCTGCACATGCATTATCATCGTCTAGCGTACTAACTGCTTCTACTACATAACATCGAGAACTGAACCGAGAAATACGAGTTATCAATACTTTATGAAATGTTACGCTTCATCGAGTTTTGTCAATAAATGTACCTGTTTGAAGGTATTCTTCACGTTGGACGCCACAGAAGCTGGATCTATGTTGTCGTCTTTATTCTCATTGCTGTTACGAGCCATTGCGAACCTTATGTATTATTTAGTTGCCACAAAAATACGTAAAATAGGCGCAGGCCAAATCAAAATGAAATAGCGCACCACTAAGCAGAATGCAGCAAAATAATCAAATTGATTTGACATTGACATTTGAGATACGTTCAGAAACCCTCTTTCGGAAATTCCAGATAAACTAAATAAAGCTGGCTTTCACTATCTGACTTGCAGTCTTACGTGTGTGTTCACCTTAATATTGTTAATAATTATTTTGTATCAAAGAAAACGTGTTTTTATTGTGACATGACTTTAATGACTGACGTATATGTTTTTTATTTTTTTACAATGACATATGGAAACTTAATCTATACCTTTAAAAAGGCTAAACATACCGCCCACCAAAATACTCATTTTATAATTAAGCGGTGGTACTGTGTTCTTAGAAAATAACTCAAAGACAACTACTGTCACTAACTTAAAAATAATATGACATAATATCTACCGCTAATATATGCCTATCTGTTCAACACAGTTTATCGAACACAAGTAAAAAAAATAAGACCAAAGCTCCAGATATTGCAAAGTTAGCCGCCCACCATGAACCTTATACGGGTTTGTTAGGCAACAAGATTAATTTTGATAAAGGCCTTTTAATGAGATTATCACCCTTGCACTGAAGAGTAACAACTCTAACTAAGTTATCTGCGCCTGGATGTAGGTGTTTAATTTTACCTAACAGCCATTTGGTTGGTGGTATATCTTCTTCTTTGACGATAACAATATCTCCAACACATGGAGACTTGACGCTATGGTGCCACTTAAACCGTTGTTGTAAAGTATTAAGATACTCCACTCTCCATCTTCTCCAGAAATCTTGCGTTCTATTCTGTATGAACTGCCATCTTGTAAGTAAATTAACGTTCCTGAATTCATAGTTTGTCTCTGGAACGCTGATCAACGGTTCGCCAATTAAAAAGTGTCCTGGTGTTAGTGGATCTAATGTTGGTAATGATTCGTCCATCTTACAGAGAGGCCGTGAATTTAAACATGCTTCTATTTGAGCTAATAATGTTGACATTTCTTCATATGTCAATTTCGTGGTCTTACTGACTCTATTGAGATGTTTTTTCATCGATCGCACGCCAGCCTCCCATAAACCGCCAAAATTTGGAGCTCTTGGTGGAATAAAGTGCCAGGTAGTCCCGTCGTTAGCTAGTATCTCCGCTATTTCATTCGCTATGTTAATCTTACCCATGGCAAACATGTCTTTCAGTTCTTTAGCAGCTCCTATAAAATTGGTCCCATTGTCACTCCACAGGTGAGCGCAGTGACCTCTTCTGGCAACAAATCTTCTAAATGCTGCAATAAATCCTTGAGTTGTAAGATCTGTGACTGCTTCTAAATGGATTGCTCGCGTAGACATGCAGACAAACAGACATATATATCCTTTCATAGTCTTATAACCTCTCCCTTTAGAAGTCTTCAGCTGTATAGGTCCAGCATAATCAACGCCACTATTTAAAAATGCGCGATGAGGTGTAACCCTTGAGGCTGGAAGCTGACCCATCAATTGTTGTTGTGTTTTTGCTTTGTCTATTATACAGATTTTGCAATTTCTTGTTACTTGTCTAACTGATGATTTTAGACTAATTATCCAGTATTTGGTACGAAGATATGTCATCATCTGCTGTATGTTACCATGTAACGTCTTGATATGAGCTTCATTTACTAGTAATTTTGTAATGTGTTGATTGCAAGGAATAATGAGAGGATGCTTCTCATCTTCTGACATCTGTGCATTATAAAGTCGTCCTCCCACTCGTAACAAACCTTGTTCATCTAAGTAAGGCCCTAGGCTAATCAATGAACTTTTACTATTTATCATCCCGTTCTTCTTTAAATCTTCTATATCTTGATTATAGACGAGACCTTGATAATATTGAATGCATCGCTTTTCAATTTCATTCAGTTCAGCCGTCGTTAAAAATCTTTCTCTGTTTAGTCTCTCAGAATAGTTTAGAAATCGGACACACCATGCTAGGACTCTCTTCAACTTCGACATAGATGAGAATCTTGCCCAAATGGGGTTGTCATTGTCATTCAATATTATATGAAATGTTTTCTTCGACTCAAGGTCAGTACCAGGTATTTTTGTTCTTTCAAAATCTATTTTATCGCCTCTTAGCCATTTAGGTCCCATCCACCACATATCGTTTCCTGCCAAATTTACTGATGTTATGCCTCTAGAGGCTAAATCCGCTGGGTTATCTGCTGATTGAACATGTCTCCACTTGTCATTGTCAATGTGTTGTATAATATCCGATACCCGATTACCGACAAATAACTGCCATCGACTCGGTTGACATTGTAACCAAGACAACACTACCATTGAATCCGTCCAAGCATAAACATTGTCCATTGAAATTTTTAGCAAATCCGACATTTCTCTTAAAAGGTGCGCTGTTAATACCGCAGCACATAGTTCTAGTCTTGGTATAGTCAATTGTTTCAGTGGTGCAACCTTTGTTTTTGCTGCAAGCATATGGACATGTACAATATCATCTTCACCAATCACTCGAAGGTAGACTACAGCTGCATAGGCAACTGAAGATGCATCTGAAAAGCCATGAAGTTGAATAGCTTTGCTACGAGAAGTTATTTTGAGCCAACGAGGTATTTGTATTGTCTGCAGTTCGTTTAACTAATTTCGGTAATCCTGCCATTCTTCGACAATTTCCATCGGTAACTCATCATCCCAATTCAGGCTACAAAGCCATAATCGTTGTATCATAACTTTGGCTGTGATTACTACAGGTGCTAACCAACCAAACGGGTCGAAGAGACTTGCAACTTCTGATATTATCTGTCTTTTCGTCGTCACAACACTGGAGTTTGGTAAGTTGACTGTAATTTTGAAAACATCTTGTTTTCTATCCCAGGTAAGGCCTAATATTTTTATAATATTGTCCAATTTAATTTCGAAATTGTTGTCAGATTCCTGACATGTTCTACCGTTTCGAAGAGACTCGAGCAGCTCTTCAGAATTACTCGACCATTTCTGCATTTCAAACCCGCCTGCCTTTAACAGCTTGTTAATCTCATAGCAAATATTCTTAATTTCAGATTTATCTTCATGCCCTGTCATCAGATCGTCCATGTAGAAACTATTTTTTATTATTGGTGCCGCACGTGGGTAAGTTTGAGTTTCGTCATCGGCTAATTGACTCAGGGTCCTAACTGCCAGCCAAGGTGCAGCAGCAGTTCCAAACGTCACAGTAAGTAATTTGTAACTTTCTATTTTTTCAGAAGGTGTATCTCTCCAAACAATCTGCTGTAAATCTGTGTGTTTTTCTGTCACCCACACCTGACGGTACATCTTAACAACATCACCAATCACACAGAATCTGTGAGCTCTCCAGCGAATTACTAGACTCCGTAAGCCTGGCTGCAGTGTGGGTCCTATCATCATAGCGTTATTTAAGGAGATACCGTGAGAACTTTTCGCTGAAGCGTCAAAAACGACTCTAACCTTCGTAGTATCTCTAGCTTCTTTGACGACAGCGTGATGGGGAAGGTATACAGCTGCTTTATCATCTCCTGCTTCAGCTTTCTTCATGTGACCTAACTCCATGTACTCATGTATGACCTTAGTGTATTCCCTTTTCAAATTTTCATTTTTCTCAAATTTTCTTTCTAGTTGTTTAAATCTCCAGACTGCTTGTTGTTTTGTTTCTCCACATGATTTCACCGTGCCTTCGATACTATTTTTCAACGGTAAATGTACTATATATCTTCCAGTGTTGTCTCTCGTTGTTGTTGTTTTGTAAATTTGTTCACATAATTCTTCTTCCTTTGACCATCCCTTCAAGTCTGTATAATCTTGCGTCTCAACCTCCCAAAACTTCTTCAAAAGATTGTTGTCTTCCTGCACCTGACGGGTGACATGAAAGCTCGCGGCTTTGCGTGGTCTGAAAGAAGTTGTATCAGTGTCACCTAACACAATCCAACCTAAGTGTGTATACTGTGCTACTAAATAGCCCGGTCCTTTTATAAGCCCAGTGTTGAGAATTCTACCATAAATCTTAGCTCCGAGAAGAATATCAACTTTGCCGGGAGTGTCAAAGTTCGGGTCAGCTAACTTTACATCATCAAGTTGAGGCCACGGTTTACAGTTTATTTTCCTAGCTGGTAAACTACGAGTTATAGATTTTAATACAAAAGCATTTACCTTCATAGTGAAATCGTCCTCATACCTTGATGAAATTAGTAGTTCCACCTTACTTTTAACGCTCACGTCGGTACTTTCTTCAAGTCCTGAGACAGCTACGTTAACTGCTGTTTTCTTCAGATTTAACAAATCAGCAACTCGAGCTGTGACAAACGATATCTCGGATCCTGGGTCTATAAAAGCTCTAAAGACATGAAGCTGTCCACACTTTGATGCTACCTCTACGAGTGCTGTAGCTAATAAAGTGTCTTCTTCAGTTTCGTCTTCACTTGGTCTGACGTGTGCAACAACCTTTGAGTCTTCTACTGTCATGTCTACTTTCTTGTTTTCTTGTGTTTCTTCGGCTAATTTTGAATCTCGATGCAGTAAAGAATGATGTCGTCTCCTGCATATTTGGCATGACGTCTTCTGCTTACATCGCCATACAGCATGATTAGGTATGAGGCAATTAAAACAGAGATTGTTGTCTCGAACAAAGTTGTATCTATCATCTAACGATTCCTTCGCAAATTGCTTACAATTGAAAATATAGTGGTCTTCCTTACAAAACGCACATTGCATATCTTCACCACTTGTAGTGATGTGAAAGGTCTTCGAGGCAGCCGGTTTCCAACTCCTGCTTTCAGGCTCCACCATTTCCAAAGTTCTGAACCGAGTTTCCAGGAATGCCTTAAATCTTTCGAATGTTGGAAACACTGTCGCTTCTTCTCCATTTATAAGCTCCTCCCAATGTTTGTGGCTATCTGGATCCAGTTTCGATACAATGATGTAAATTACAATGGCATCCCACTGATGTATTGGTAAGCCCAGATTTTTAAGTGAGTTTAAACATTCGATAGATGTATCGAGTAGCTGTTTTAAAGCAGTGGCCGATTCTTTGAAAATCATCTTCTGGCCAAAGAACCTTTTAAAATGGCAATTTGCAATATACCTTTTGTTGTCGTACCTCCCTTTTAAAATGGTCCATGCTTGTGTATAATTCTCAGCTGTAATTGAAAACTGTCTCAAAAGATATTCCGCGTCGCCCTTCAAATTAACCTTTAGGTAATGCATACGTTGTACATCATCGAGCGAACTATTATTGTGTATTAAAGTGGTGAATAAATCGTGAAAGGACTGCCATTCTGTGTAGTCGCCGCTGAAAATTGGGATGGTTATTCGTGGTAGTTTTATTTCACTACTTGACGCATGATTAACGGATATATTTTGTGCGACTTGATTGCCTCTTGCTTCAATAGAAAATTGTTGTACAGCCGTTTTTAATTCACCCTTGTATATATAATAACGCTCTTCAAAGGTATCGTACAGATCTTCCGAAAAATATGACATTTTGCTTTTGTCTTCTTCCTTGTTGAAGCTTGTCAATATTTTTTGATGAATAGTTTTAAATTCCTTGTAGTTATTTTCCAATGTTTCTAATCTACCTTGTACGTACCCCAATGTTATTCGTTCTTTTGGTGACTTTTTATAATTCACATGGGCTTTTTCTATTTTTTCTAAGCAATCTATTTGTAAGACTATTAATTTCTCTGCGCCACTCATATTTGACACGAATTTTGAAAATCGTATATATTTACGTAAATATTTTGCGGACTCACGGACTACACAACTATAGGATTGTAGGTCACTGTATTTTAATTATCCGGTTCGGATTGGATCATGTTCACCTTAATATTGTTAATAATTATTTTGTATCAAAGAAAACGTGTTTTTATTGTGACATGACTTTAATGACTGACGTATATGTTTTTTATTTTTTTACAATGACATATGGAAACTTAATCTATACCTTTAAAAAGGCTAAACAGTGTGTGTTGGAAAAAGTCTGTAATCTAGTCGACAGAGTTGGCGCCAAAGAATATAATACGAAATAATAGGGCGTAACTCCATAAAAAGAAGTGTTCCATATGATGAGAGAATGTGTCCTCGGAGTAGCAACTGACTGGCCTACCCCTCTGCCGAATGGGTATGACATAGTATCATATTCATTGTATAGAATAACGTTTCGTTAACGTTTAACTGGCATAGTTATTTGTACGTTACGTGCGAATAGCTTTACAGTTGAGGTGCCCCTCCCGGCCTGGCCACGGACATCGTCTTAGCGGTGAGCGGGGCGGCGGGCGGCGCGGCAAGGGAAAGCGGGGAGCCGAGCATGCCACGTACTTCGCACTAGCGTCAGCGGCATCGAGCGGAGGGGACGTATTCAAAATGGCAAAATTTGAAACGTGGCAGGGGCTCCATGCACTGAGCTTTGGAGCGTACGGGCTGTGAAGTGGGAAGGGAACCTGGGGAAAATCCAGGACCCTTCCGCGACATGACACGATATTGACTACTCTGGAATATTCCTTCTGAGTTTGCGCTTCAGAGAGATCGGTTGGACCGAGTCCAATCAAATCTTGAGGTGTGTGTAAGAAATCGAGCTACTGGGAGTTTTGTTGCTGGCGTTATCCAAAATTACTCGTCAGTGCCTCGAAAGTAGCTCATATTTCAGGCAGGATATTTTGAACACGCGAGGAGAATAATCCTGTAATTTTTATCATAATATTAAGGATGTGTAAAAAATAATATTTTTTAATGTTTTGTATGAAGAATACAGAAAGTACCTACCCTAAAAAAAATTACGAATGCACGAGAATGAGCATTGAAACATTCCATTATATAATTAGGCTATTGAATGGTAATAAGTATTACCGAATCAATTTCGCGCGCGAATCGTCTAATATTTTTTGTTCTCTCGTTAACCGACCGATACGCGCCGTCAATAACGCCGGTCGCGCCGCTCTGAGTCGTGGCGTCGTCTACTAGCCCGGTATGTTTGTTTCCCCCGCGCGTCGCTCCGCGCCCCGCCGCCGCCGACCGCTCGGGTAAATTCGCACGCGTTGTCGCCAGCGGCGGCGGCTCGTGGCATCCGTCATGCGCTTCTTGCGTTTGTTTCGGCCGCTCGCCGCTCACCGCTGCCGCAGTTCGCGTGGGTCCGTGGCTAGGCCGTCCCACTTAAAAATGGACAGACTTTTTGTATAGAAAATGACAGATGTTGCCAGTCTGGCATCAAAGGTCCGGGACTACGCTGAGAGGAGAAATATTATGCGAAAATACAACTGCGATTTGTATTGTTTAGGGCAAGTAAACTTAATTCTGGCTTCCCCACATTCAGAAATGGGTAAATTTCTCTTCGAAATTGTTTCCCTAGGTATTAAGCGTAGACAATAAGAGTTGGTTGGTTTTGATTAGTCACAATAAGGGTGACATTTTCAATTGTGAAAAACCCGTTTTTAATAAAGGTTAAAAAACTAGTAGGGCCATCTGGGGAACTTAAAGGATCTAAAATTGATAGCTACAGAATTGGACTTGATACAATACTCTAAGAGCAGTGCACTGTATGGTAGCGCCGCGCCATACTTGGCGAAGTAGCTACTTGACAAGATGACTAAGTGTGATGCTATTATATAAATAAAACGAATTGTTTTATAGTTTCATACATAACACTATTATTATTAATAAATAATCACTGCTAGCTTATCATCTGTTCATTCAACACTAAGAATTCTAATAAATACAATATTCGTTCCCTAACGTCGTCTAAAGGCTTATGAGGTAGGCTTTCTGTTGCTAGCTTCAAAACCTTTTTCTGTTCAATTATTTCTAGAATAGTCTTATCCTTCATCTCTTCTGGCGTCAAACTCTGCTTTAGAACTTCCAGAATAGTTTTATCTTCGTCTCTTTTCCACTCGGGGGCTTCGGTTTTGACGATAGAGTGTTCATCTTCTGACATGATCATCATGGACATGTCGGATTCAGAATAATCTTGGACTTCAGTCTTCGTGACGGTGATTAGTGGCGTGTCTGTTGCGTTTTCTGACATAGGTACCTCCTGAAAAAAAAAATGTAATAGTTTTGGGCTTGGTGCAGTGGAGAGTGCTGGGCCTTGGGCTTTGGAGGCCAAAGAATTTGTGCGGGATTTGGGTCGCCAACTAAGGGATAGAGGAGCCGACCGGATCGTACCTGGTGCAACAAATCTCATTAGCCATTCAACGTGGCAACGCTGCCAGTGTAATGGGTATATTTGGGCCGGGTACGATTCGGGGCGATTCTTGTAACTAGCTATGATTAGTGAATAAGAATGATAAGCCCTGTTGCGGATTTAATAATTGTTTTGTATGAGACGAATTCTGTTGCTGATTGTCTTTTGTATCCCTGACAAAGCCTGCGTTACCGATATGATGCTTATGATTTGGGTTATCAAATATTTTTAAAATTATTATTTTAGACTTATCAGTTTTTTCCTCTGGAATTCTAAAAATCTAGTATCCAATATTACTCGAGTCATTACAAAAAACCATTGTGTCCATAATTTTAAATTTCCTCCTGTTGGCATGCTTAAATTGTTCATCCTGGACATTTCTTACGTATGTACTTATTACTAACGCTTTGTACTTTTACCTGTGCCACAGTTAAAGGGGCTTACTATATGTCTCATAAACTAGGAATTATATTGCAAAAAAAGTTTCAAATTAAACATTAAAGTTAAAGTCAGCTAATAAGAGAACATAAATTATCTTATTTAAAATACTTACAGCCTTAATATTTGTACTTTGTGCTTCATTTAATTCTTCAGCATCTTCGTTAATTATTAAACTGTTTCTGGAGTCATTGTCGCTGAAATAAAATGAATAACTATTAGAAATAATGTTTGCGAATTGTCAATTATCAATGTGGAAGATGGTATGGATCTCGCCTTTATAAGATGTGTTACACACAAAGTCAGTCACGATCCAGTATGTACACGATGACGTAAAATCGTTTTGGTCGTCGTTCGAGACCAAATGTGTAGCCGGTGCCAATGGCGTGCGTGACCTATACTTTTTTGACATAAAATTGTAATTTTTAATGAAGTAAGTCCTTTAAAGCATTAAAAAACTTTGCTATAAATATTATATCCAAGTACCTAGCAGAATTATCAGCTTCATAGTCCATTGCATGTGAATCATCGTGCATAGTCTCTTCGGCATTCTCTGTACTTGGATTTTTGTCCACCTCCATATCATCTGTAGTTCGTTGCTCTGCGCTATTTTCTGTTTTGTCTATGGTCTCTGTATTGTCTACATTACCTGTGGCTGTTTTGCCTGTGGTTTCTGTACTGTTTACATTATCTGTGGCCATTTTGTCTCTGGTTTCTGTATTGTCTACGATATCTGTAGCATGGTTTACGGTTTGTGATGCATTATTTACGATTAATGTCGACAGTGGTCTATCTTCCTCCTCCTCCTCAGACATTATATCAATTACAGATGAATTTTGAACTTCGGTTCGTGAGACAGCACTATTTTTGTCTTTATTGCTGTTAGATCGTAGAACTCTACTATTTTGTATGTCACTATCATTGCTTATATTGTACGTGACTGTGGGATCTGGGCCTGTGTCATTTTCTGTAGTATTTTGGACTATTTGTATTGTAGTTGGTGCCTTAGTGTTTTTGCTTGCTTCGGATATCGGCACTTTATTCTGATTCTTTGGATCAAGTCTGAAAATTGAAAATACAATATGAATATATGTGTTCAAGTGGAAATGAAATGTTAGACCGCAGTTTCGATTTCGGCGGACTTGCTTCACTTTGATTTTAACGTTGTATCAATATTATACAATCTGTGGCAGCTTTTCTTCTTAAGAAGACGCAAAATGTATACCTAAACTGGCAGGGTTGCCACAAGTTGATAAAATAAAATAAAAACGGTATTAATTATATTTTTTTGTTAATTAATTATAAATGGCTTAACCTTATGATTTAGTTTTTATGTATATAATTAATTTGACATTCAAATTTTGATTTTTTTAGTTTTGAAGCGATCGTGATAAAAATCGATTGAGCATTCGAGAGGTTCCTTATAACGAATCTAAGGTTAGTTAAGTCAGGTCAGTCACAAGGTCAGCGTTAAACAATATTTGTTACAACCGTGATAATTATGTATAAATAGATTAGCTATAGATGTAGTTACACTATTGTCTTGGGCATAGTCCTGTAAAGATAGCTGTAAGTGTTGAAAGTAAATAAAAATAAGTTAACAACTCAGCTAGTATAAACCGGTTTATGTGTGTACGTGACACGGAGGTGTAATTCAGCGCGGTTGTATGAAGGTTGGACTCTGTATACTGTGGTAGCACTCTTATCTGACTATGTCGGTAGATTTTATTCCGTTGCAATAGCGATTAGAGATGAAATGGCATTTATTTCAAATTTTTGCTTAAAGTTAAATTAAATTAATAAAATGAAAAGTAATATTTTCATTATTTAGTATATCTATGGGACACTTGTGCGTGCAATGACACCCAGTAGACACTGGGTCATAAATGGACAGTCAAGCAGGTCTGCGATGACTGCCAGAAGAGCGTTGCTACTGGCTCGCACGCGCATGCATGGTGGCAAATGGTCAGTTATAACTTATAGGTCGATTCACGAGAGCTGGCACGAATGAATTAACCGAAACTAATGTCACTTGTCATTTTTAGTGACAGTGTGAGTGCCGTTCTTATACAGGCGCCTCCTAATATTTTGTAAACATGTCCCTGATACGTTTTCGGTATTCAAGAAAAATTTTTTTTATCATAATCTGTACAAGTATCATGGTAATCCATTTAGTAATTATTATTGAAGTCCTTTGTAAATAAAACGTATATTTTTCGGACTTATTTTTAATGTCAAGAAACGAAAGGCAATGGCTTGTTCGAATTGTATAAAATCTTATTTATATCATCCACAATCTACACAATGAAGGCGAATAGATTCGAAATTCTTCTTGTTCTTAATCACTTCTTGCATCAACCTGTGTTTAATAGTTATGTAATGCACACATAGGACATTATCATTCACTCCCCTATACCACAGCGTAAGGATGTATTCTATACAGTGGGTTAACTCCGCCGATTTCTGGGTCATCGATGGGGGGGGGGGGGGACGTAGGCGGGAAGGAAATGCCGCCGAATTCCTATGAAAATTCGGCGGTCTATTTTAAGGGGTGTAAAATGGCAATTACTTTGCCAATCAGACTGTAATATATTTCGCATAGTTTTAGACAACCCTGAGCCTTAGCGCGACCACCGAGCCGAGCCGCTGGCCGTGTATGAAGTTACCTCACTGTATGGAATACATCCCTACGCTGTGCCTATACAGTGAATCGACCTATACCACTGTTAACATTGTTTCGGATGGCACTCACCTAGGGTTAGTGTGCGGGAACAGTGAGAACACGAACTCGGCCAGCGCGGGGTAGCCGCCACACTCGTCCAGGATCCGAGAGCAAATGTCGCACGCGGTTTGTTTTTGTATTGACAAGGTGGTGATTAAGCAGTGTAGGATTTTACACTTGCGCTTGCTACATTGTACTACCTCCTGAAAATATAATGTCAATTAAAATGGTTAACATTTCGAATAGTAAAGAATAAAGACACAAATATATTGGGACATATTATAATATCTTTCTTCTACATTTGTCTATCCTCCTGCCGCCTACATGTCCATAAAAAGGTATTCTCCGCTACAATGAAATGAAAACTCTGTTCAATGAGGACTACCGTATTTTTGCTCACCAGGCGGCGCCACTCATGCGTGGGTCCTTGTCCAATATTAAAATTGATTATTTTACATTAATTTCCATGTTCAAAGAGGTAAATTAGTGTCTAACTATTTTACAGTGATGTGTAGATTCCGTGTTATCGAAATTTAGAGGGGTAATACGCTTTTGTGTGATAATATTTAATAAAACCGTTAAATAGTAATTCTTGCTATTTTCCCAAAGAAATATACTTCTTTTATGGTTTAACCAGGTTTAAATCAGCATCTGCGTAATTATATGATAATATTGGCAGTAAAGATGCGTATGAAATACGGATGCTAACAGAAAATCATCATAATTAAACACATTTTTAATATTATTTATTATTATACTTAAGGTTTGTACGTATTTTTATACTAAAAACTTCTGACTGTTTTCTTTTGGCATTTGTATTATTGATTAGTTACTTTTTTCTTTCTTCTAGTTTGATAACAATAATATTTTTGACAAAGAGAACCGTTTTTGTATAAACTAACCTCTAAATTTACGATAATTTACGGCTGTATTATTTTACACTTTCAATTTAAAACTTATTTTATATTTTTCAGTATTTAATATATTTCTATGTAATAATTCCTCTAAAAGTGCATATTTTTCGAAAAAACACGACCTAAATTAAAAACTAATGAGAAATGTACTGAAAATGACATATTATAACCTCTTTTCGTAGGACCCACGGTCCACTAGCGCCCCTAGCGGCGAATTCACTCGCGGTAGTCCTCATTGGAATATAATTGCATTTCTTTTGTTTCGTTCGATTTTAAAACAATTGAAATTGAATTTAATCTCCTAAGCAATAGATTGGTAATTCATTGGCACGGTGGGCGGCAGGAGGCTATGGTAATTATGTTAAATAATATTATATTAATCTGTTATATTGGATTTTGGTTTTCTTGCCCTAAGCAGCGTTGACTTCCTCGGAGACTTTCCGTCCTGGGAAAAAACTTTTCAAGATCAAAAGTAAATGAATTACGATTTTGTCAGTCAAGAACCCCAAGAACTCCTTGTAAACATATAACTATAAAGATTAAATATTTACCTCAACCTTCTTCATCAAATTCGTAAGACACTCCTGATTGAAGTAATCCACGTAGTTCCCGATCTTATCCGCCTGCTCCATCGTCAAGAACCCCAGGAACTCCTTGTATATATCCACACCCTCCGTATCTAAGAGTTTCTCTATGGTCTTCATGAATACGTAGATATCGTCTGTGTCGGGGTTGAACTGGCACATGATGTTGTTCAGACGCTTTTTCATCACAACGTTGCGGGCTATGGTTGATCGGATGGTAAGTTTTAGCTGGAATGATGTGACGGCCGCTGAAAGGGAGAAAAAGATTTCAACATTTAGATTCAATAACTTTTAGGTAAAAAATAGCTTTAGATATAAATATATAAATATTTATACCTTGATGCAATAAATGATTACAAAAAACGATTAAGTTAGAGGTAAAGGATTCGCCGTCTCATCGCTATGATGAACTCTTCAGGAGTATCAGGTTTTGATGGTTTTAAAGGTTTTAATCACTACAAAAAATCTGATATCATAATGGTACATCTGAGTTTCAATCACAATACATTTTAAATACTTTGTAGCAAGTATTTCAATACCTGGGCTATTTCATTAATGTTGTACCCCTCACTTTTTTAAACATGGGTATTTTTATGTGATTCTCACTCAGAATCGCGAGCTCTTTCAATTCTAATAGGAGAATTTTTCGAACATTAAAGTCCATAAAAAAGGCAACGGAATGGAAACAAAACTTGTGGCAATTTTCCCCCAAATTCTGATTAGAAATCACATAAAAATTTCCAAATAGAAAAAGGGGGGAGGTAAATTTGAAAAATAACGACCCACCTACTTGAATTAGGAGTTATATCGGCCATATACGTTCGAGCAATCCTTTGGATCTTCCCTCGGGTATGTCCGCCGGGCATACGCCAGACAAATCTCCCATACATTGATTAGTAGATCTGGCCCGAACGTACAGTAAACCAATTGGAACCCTAGGCCACTCTAGAACCATGTCAAAATGACAAGCAGTAAGAGATTTGTTACAATATGATTTATAGCGTTCCAATGGGAGCTACCGTATTGTCGCTCACCTGTCAGTATGAGAAAAATGTCAAAGTGACGTTTGAAATGTTCCCGCAGGACCCACGTTCCACTAGCGCCCCTAGTGGAAAATCGACTCGCGGTAATCCTCATTGCTTGCCTGTACATGTCCAGCAATACATATAAGTACCTATAAATGATCAGTTCACATTTTCACATACCTATCTCCTCGAAGCTATACTGCATAGGTACCATAGGTTTCTGCGGTCCAAATTTCAATTGTTCCAGCATCTTCTTCTGTCCCTGCAACGCCGTCCATGTCAACGAGTACTTCGATTTATAACTATTTACCAACAACCTCAACTTCTTTGTAACTCTGGGATATTTCACACTCTTCTTTTCTTTACATGGACAACTCGGTCTTTTCTTTGCCAACTTCAAAAAATCCGTCATCAAAGTTTGTTTTATTTTTACTATCTTTCTCACTTTTATACAGCACAGACAATGGTCACCAATCACAGGGTTGGTCATGACTTTCTTGCTGGCGTCATTCATAGGTATAGTCACTGATACTCTGTTCTGTGATACGTCAGGATCATTGACTTCTGAAGAGCATATCGGTGTTGCAGTACTGTTTGTAACATTTGTTATAGTCATAGGTACTAAGTACGCTCCGGTGGATGTTTGTACGATGTTGTATATTTGAGTGTGGGGAGCTGAAATGGGGGTTAGGGCGGGGATGCCTGTTACCCCTGAAACTGGTGTTATAACCGGGGTTGCGATCGGGGTTACCGTTATTGGGGCGTCTTGTTCTGGGGTTACGGGCGCTACAGCGACATCGAACCTGTAAAAGTAAAAAGTATTTTTATAGTTCGGGAAAGGTGCTTTTCAGTGGAAAATAGGCGGTTAATCATTAACTTTTTCTTACCCTGAATTGTCACCCTAATAAAGGTGTTAAATATATGATCTTTTATGAACAACATTGATTTGCTAGAGTAAACCAAGTTTGAAGTACAGTCGTTATCAGATATATCGAAGCAGCCGAGGTACTCAATAATAACCGAACACGACTCTGTTTCTATTGTCAAGGAGTTAAGAGTGCTTGTTCAGATATTTTTGTACACCTTGGGTGCTCCGATATATCTGATGGCGACTGTACTAGTGGTCGACGCTGCACTAGTACCTATTCGGCATGGGCACTTTATGTCAAAGTGATATAGGTTAAATTTGAGCGACGAAGATTGTTACGTCGAATACTAGTGCAGCGTCCAGCGTCGGGCACTACTTCTACCTTACAACCCTTAATTTGACAAAAAAAAAAGATGGTCGTGTGTTCAAGCCTCCTCGGCGCTCAATAGTCCCAACGATTCTGGCCGGAAAAAAAACAAAAAGAGGGTCGAAGAGTTTGTTTGACCTGTCATAGATTACCAAATTAAGGGTTAAAAAAAGCAATATTTAAATACCTCTCCAGTCCATCCGCTGGAGGATTCCTGGTGAACTGCTTGGTGAAGTCGATGGGGAGAGCTTTCTTAGGGGGCGGAGTCGCGGCCGAGCCGAGCTCCACGGGCACGCCCACCGGGCTCTGTCCGAAGCGTTGGAGGAACGTGGTTCGGTGGAATCTGGCATGCTGAGAACAAGTATACATATTCTAGGTTTGATTTGTACAATAAATCGACTTCGACAGGGAAATTAGCGTTTTATAAATGCTTATGCCTAAGTTTAACGTATCTCATTTCTTGAGGTATGCTTTTTTTAATTTACATTGTTATATTAAAATTTTATGTTGTCTTAAAATTCCATCACCTATATTCCTACTATAATATGCATTAGACACTGCTACAGTCCACTAAAAAGACACTATAGACACAATGTCTATATTGTCTATTTAAATATGGCGGTAAAAAATGGAGAGTGTGAAAAATGTTCGGAAATTCTGGGTCAATTTTTTATCTCAATTCACAAAAAATACCCATTTCAAAAAAGGGCGACGGGACCACTTTTAAAAAAATTGCATAAATCAGCGGCGTAACTAGAGGTCTAACACTAAATCTACGCTCTAGCACTCCTTTTTGGACCCTCCCCCCCCCCCTCTCACAGTTACGCCTCTGGCCCAAATACGACTTTATGTATTTGTGTAACATACCATGAACCGCTTGCTGCTCTGGGCGAGATAACGGACCCAGATCCTCGGCATTTCGTTTTCTGGCTGCTCGTATAGAGTTAGTTTCGGGTTGAATGACAGCAGCATATGCTTCACAGGTGTCACTTCTCGGGTCTCGAAGAATTTCTACAAAAAAATATTCTTCATTGGAATTAAAAGCCTGACAAATACCTGTGACAGAGACAGGGTTATATAGTAATCATGAGGGCCTAAAAGTTTTAGTTTTACGGAATCTTATGTGCCGATTGAAGATACATACATTAAGAAGGCTCCGACCGTCCAGTTGAGAAGGTCCCCCACTGGACAGTGAGTTTTACGTACATCGTGTTTTCTACGTCTAATAAACCAATCGATTTCTGTGCAATCCACAGTAATTAATTAGGTTGTAGTCCTAAACTAAAATCGTAAAATTAGGTACCTTCACATCAGTCATAAATAAAATTATTTTAATACGTTGTGTCAACTTGAGCAGTTTTGAAATATATATATACATACCACCCTTTTTTAGAGGATTACATTTACTAAATTCTGCATTTTTTAACATTGAACTGTGAACCAAATCTCAGCGTTCTGTGACTTCAAGAACTACCAAATAATTTTGATGATCACTACTCAGTCAATGATAAAATGATACTTACAACAATGGGATTGTCCATATTGCCCTTACTCCGCTTCCTAACATGCCTGATATGAGCCAGTAAGCCTTTCGGTTTGAGCCACGGGAACATGTGCTTACAGACCAGTTGTAGCGTTTGGATGAGTCCGGGTCGGTGTACGGAGTTGACTGGTGTGATGCTGTATAGGGCGGGGTTGTCTTCCACATATTGCCAGAATTGGTCGATGCCGAGGGCTAGCAGTCTGGAAATTAATGGGCATTTTCAGAAAAAAGTGCACCCTTTTAAGGGAAAATGGGTCCTCAATTTTACATATAAAAAAAAATTGTCAGTTTTTTTTTTATTATTCAAAAGGTGTACATAGTTACATTAATTGGTATTATAACCCGCCAAACTGAGAAACCAGTTTGTTGGCGAGATCGCGCTCATGCTATCTAACAATAGGTAGCTATATGCACCTAGTAATTATTATACTATAACACTTTATAACTAATCCAAAAACATAAACAAGAAACAAGCTTTCTACAACTTCAATGTTAAGTTCTTAACACGTTAAGCAAACCCTGGCGTTAATAATTCACCTACAACTTTTTTTTTTAATTTTAAACTAAGGAGGCGTGGAAGGTTATTTTTGCAAAAAATTTTGTTATTTTTGTAACGGCCCATACGAAATGTATGAAAAAATGCGTTACAAAGCTGACCAAAAAAACGGGACACTCTTTTTCTTTTTTTAAATCAATAGTACCTACTCGTGATTCTGGTTATAAAAAACCCCATAACTTCCTATATTTAAAAAAAAAACTAAAATGGTACCCTATTTTTCAAAATACCCTAATACACTTATCAAATGATTTCGGCGCAACAAAATCGGTTTATATATTTAGGGTAAACGTGGAGAGTGACAAAAGGGCTGATACAGACGCTCCAAGTGTGTGTATAAGTCAGCTCGGTCGATTCCCGCATCTTCTGGCCGAAGACAGTAAGGAATGAGGATTTGTGGAGTACATGCCGAGTCTCCAATTGCCCAAGAAGTAGCGGAAGTCGAGATGGAAGCATACCCTTCAAAGCGGAGCAAGGAAAAGCGCCAGTATCGCCCCAGCCCAGCCCAGTGGAGGCCCCAAGGTAGAAAGCGAGCTAGTGGACGCTCTGTACACACGTTGCGGCGGAGCGTGGAGAGCGAGTTGCGAGCCCTATTTTGAATTAAACGAATGGTTTTCCTCAAATTAGTGCGTCGTTTGACACTTCGAAATGTGTAAAATTAGGGCATATAATCAGAACAAACTAAGGCTGGATTTGACCAAACTTTTTAACCAAGAGTAACGCTTACTCTCGGATACTAATGTCAAAATCCCATAGTAATTTGACGTTACTATCTGAGAGTAAGCGTTATCCTCGGATTAAAAATATGGTAAAACGCAGCCTAATACGAGTAGAGAGATAGTAGGTATTGCTTACATACATGATGAAATAAAAAAGACGGTTCAAACTCTATTTACTGAATATACATATGTCATACTTAAAAAAAATATGTCCCATACAAATCGGCGGCATCCCACCGGCCAGAAAGTATAAAACGGCCAAATATACTGAATACAGTATGACTTATACATTCACTATGTAGAGTTTGAATGGTGATTTTTATTTTCTCCTGTAGACCTGACGTGCCGGAAGGAAAACTATAAAGATCAAAGTACTAAGCAAGGTGGTGATAATTATGATTTACGCCTTGAACTGACGCAAAGTTACTAATTACAATAGTGACACTAAATGGCTATGATGTTTTAAAGGTGCGCGCATATGACCTTTTATTTTTTATCTTTACTTAATTTTTTTGGAAATAGATTATTTATATACATTACTTTTATATTTAATTATTTTCATTTATTAGTTTTATTCATAAATTAACGTAAACTAGGTGTTGACAAGTAATAAACTTAATAAAATAAAATAGGTGTTGATTTTATCGTATTTTTTAAAATAAGGGTTGTTTTTTATTTTATTTATTTTAAAAATAATGCCTTGATATATGGCGGTTTCATTATTTTTAACAATATCCGTAGCTTCATGATGTTCAGAAATTAACATAATCTGACAGAAGATAAAATAATATATTTTTGTTTCTTATCTTGACACCCAACGTGCATTATGTAGTATTATTTCATAAATTGGTAAACTACAACACTACTACTACTACTACTACTAGAGACAACATGTTTTTTGTTGTGTACTATAATGTATGCGAAACATTTTAAAACCGCTATGTCCATAGCGGTTCCCCTTGTCTTTCCCATGCAGAATTCTATTTGGCATAATCAGTATAGTCATAATTGGTTTTACGCATAAACGTTATGGCATAGTCGCGTTTAGCATAATTTGATTTAGTCGAATTTAAAATGGCGAATTTTCGAAGACAGTCTGTACCTAAGTAACCCACTTTGTAGTATTCCAATATATTTTCGGGCAAAATAGTATTCGACATATTGTGCATTATGCCAAATTATGTTTCTGCTACATTCAGATTCGGCGAAAATAGATTATGCAAAGTATGTTATGATTATGATTATGACAAAAGCGTTTCGGACAAAACAAATTATGCCAAATAAAGGGTACCCCTCCATAACTTCAACCTACAACTGGATTTTTAGGCTTTCAAACTTTAAACTCAAATATCTCAAAATAGTACGTTTTTATGTTGCAACTTCAAAAAAATCATAATAAAATAAATACTTAAATTATCTCTCTGTTTCTTTCTGCATATGAAAGATAATGTTTTATACTATAAGTAGGTACCAATAACTCAATACTGACAATAAGTTACCTTTAGCTTGAAAACGCCATTATTATACTTATGTTGCATTCGAACTTGGCTATAGAGGGTAAGCTAAGACAAAGTCATGTATGTGTAAATAATGCATACTAAATAACTACACAGATATTAATCAAAAAAATATCTTGGGAAAATAAAAACAAAAAGCTAGTACCCTTTTCACAAACCCGTACCTACATACACGTTTAGGTATAAATTCATTATAAAATCGGCTCCTTAAATGAAATCTACCATAGACGTAGAATGCGCACTTATATAAAACGTTCGCTAGATTCTACTACCAGGTTAATTAAAGTTGACGGGCACAATGGACGTCTTCCCGGTAAGTGCACGATCTTTTTGATAACAAACTGAAACAGTCGGTACTTATTTCATAACTACCCTGGGTGCGTTTTCAAAGGAACCCGGGATACCAACAATAGAACAAAACAATATAGGCAAGTAAAACTAGACAGGGCACTTGGAAATTCATAAGATTAAAAATATGTAGTATAATGTTTTTTTATAGAATAAAACACTTCACTGGGCAAATGCTGGTTTTCGGTAAAAAGTTCTTGAGCTATTTAAGGAAACATTATAAATAACCACATGTGCCTATTGAAACTGAGAGATTTCCTTTAAGTCAGATCAAAACCAACATCACCAACGACGTGTCATTTTTCGAATATAGGAGAACCGTAAAACATTCACAATAGACGATACGTATATTTGTTACATACATATTTACAAAAAAAAAAAACATTTAATTGAATTAAGATCTTCCTTCCTTTTTGAAGTCACTTGATAAAAGTTATACATAGAGGTTTAAAAAAAATATGGAAATTTAGACGCTTTTGGCCCAGTGGGATTAATTGCGTCATTTACAAATGATTGGTGAAATACTACAGTTAAGCTTTCAAAATTATTTCTCTTTAACCTAGATTGGCGTGTATCACAGAGTCGCGGGTTCGACTCCATTTTTCGTTTCATTCTAAGAAATTTGGATAATTCGCAGACGTTTCGGCCTAATGTACAGTACCTACAGACACCTGCAATAGTATCTTCCGTTATGAAGTGCGTAAAAATATCTGACACAATCTTATTTGTACAGCCATAAGAGTGGGTTATATATTTTTTCGGGTTTCACACGCGTGACGTACCGGAACTGGGAATTACCGGATCTTGCCAAACAAACTCAGTATTGGGAAAGATTCCTAGTACCTGTCAGTGGATCGAGTATCTTTTAAATTGGTTTATTTTCCAAGGTATTACTGATCATCTGGATTCCCGCTAATCTGGGTTCAGAGATGAATCCGTTGACAAATCTTACTAATAATTCGGCCAATGACATGTAAGTGTTTACAATTTTTAATATAAGTAGAGTAGATACATAACTGTTATTAGGTACTTGATTATGTAATAATTATATTTCATGTAGGTACTTACTTAACAGGTAGGTAAGTACATTTTTTTTTTGGTCCACTCAAGCATGATAATACAAAAACTGCAAATTCTGGAATGCATGATTCAGTTTCACTGTGATTAAGTGTGCTGTATAAAGGACGCGAAACTTAGCGAATGAATACCTACTAATCGCGGTAACCGAAGAAATTGATATAAATAATGTCTGAAGAATACAATTTAATATTGTAACAGTTACTCTTGTAAACCGAGTATGTTTAATTATATTTTACAAATATAATTATGTGTATGGTGACATACTCGGCCAATTACGTCGTATTATTTCAGGTACGTAATTCATGCTACTGTCTACCAAGTCGGGATTATAACAAACAAATCAGATGAAGAAATCGCTAACATGACGTAAGTCTTAGTAATATACTAAATGCAATTTGTTGTTTTGAAGGAGTCCTGATTACACGACTTATTTTATTCCTAGTAGCATAAGAACTCTCTATTTGGATTTGCACGGAATTAGCGTGTTAAAAAAAACTAATTTTGTTAATGAAATGCAAAACAAAGTACTCAAGTATTCGAGATTTATAGTTAGTTAATAATAATGAATAACATATTTTGAAGATTCCTGGCTTTTTCGACTTTTACAATCAAATTGCACTACGAGTCGAGTGCGTATAATGTCAATAATAAATAAAGTTGAGATTATGTGGTTCTTCAATCTAAACAGTATCCTGATGGCTATCCTATTATTTACGGGATTCAGCATTTATCTGACTGCTTATCGCTGCAAGAGGACATAAACCGAGTTTATCAGTGGAGCCTCGATAATAAGCTTCTTTTCAATCCAGCAAAATGCACCATGATGACTTTTAGCCGTTCGAATAATCCCTTGTTAGCTGAATACCTATTGGGTCCAAAACTCATAAGTCGGGTACATCGTATCCGTGATCTAGGAGTACTTTTTGATACGCAGCTTAATTTCCATGAGCATATGAGAGAGCTAGCCACTAATTGCTATCGTAGACTAGGGTTTGTCATCCGCAACGCCCGCGATTTTCACGACCCCCGGGCTATTAAGCTAGTTTACACTGCTCTGGTCCGGAGCAAGCTGGAGGCAGCTTCTATCGTCTGGAATCCACATGAGGTCTCGTACGTATTGCTCATAGAAAAAATACAGAAAGCTTTTTTACGATTCCTATATAAACAGATATGTGGATACTACCCTTTTATGTACCCATCAAAATTTCTGCTTGGTGTTTTAGGGTTTAATTCGTTAGAGGTAAGGCGTAATTTAGGACTAGTGATGACTGCCTGTAGTGTTCTAAGAGGAACTTCGGACTGTCCCGAATTGGTTGGTCAACTTGTACGTCTGTTCGTTCCCTCTATAGAAAAGGCAAAATTTAATTTTCGACCACGTACACGTCAACTAATGTCTGTGCCGAAAACACGTACTGTTTCCCGAAGCAAATCTCCACTGGTTTCTGCTCTTCAACTACTTAACGCGCTCTTCGCATCAGCACCAGAATGCGACATTTTTGCAAGTGATTGGAGTGTTCTGTGTAGTGTGTGTCTTAAGTTCTGTGAGGCGATGGATAATCGGGAGTCATCTGTTATTTATTAATTTTTGTATAATTTTGTAATTTACAAATTTATTGTATATTGTTTCCTTTTTATGAATTTTACGGTGCTTTGGTGTAGAACTGTTATGCTGTAAAATTGTTGAATATAATAAATAAATAAATAAATAATCCTAGAAAATCACTCGACTTTAAACTTTTTTTCCATAAAAGCGACCTATTATAGTAATGGTACCTATTGTTTTTTTGTTTATGAATATCGTTATTAATAGTCTATTAGGTCTTTACCGTCATTATAATCAGAAAGAACCACACATTTCTTCTTGTCTCGACCAAGGATAGGTTTCCTAGGAATCTTCGCATTGAGATGTGTCGATCCATGACGTTTAAGCTCACGAGATCTACCACCAACAAAGCCCCTCGTACTTTCAATTTATTAAATAAAATAATAACAACCGATAACAATAAAATAATCTAAAAATAAAATAAGTTAAAATTTAAAAACATATTGTAACTAATTAAACAAATACATCTAAAGGCCGTTGTCACATTGCCGCCGCCGTCCGGCAACGAGACGCGGGAGCAACGGACTCGCATGTGGAGACAACGCACCAACGTCTGAGTTTTCTCCGCATCTCCGTCCGGAGCTGCGATGCGCGAAGTCCCGCGTTACTTCCGTCTCGCGTTCATTTCACATTCGAACGTTAAGGTGAAAACAGTTCCTATTTGTCGATAAAATGGAAACGGAACTTATTCAGAATGCTGCGGTGATACTTTCAGTTTGGTTTTTAACCAATCGAGTCATAAAACGCAGAAGACACTTTATAGCTATAGACCTATAAATGGGTCTTTTGCTAGAGATTACCAAGATTTAAGGCAACACGAAGAAAAAGTTTTTAATTGCACCCGTATGTCAACCGCGTCGTTTGATTATTTGCTAAGCAAAATTGGAGTGATTATATTCCATATTGCTGGACGACTTTCAATTTAAAAATTAACTTATCGACGTCTATATCCATTGCGCCTACGTCCTTTTACTAAAATCCGTACGGCACTACGGAGTTCGGTGTAACATACCCTGCGGCACGGACCGCGTCTCCGTCCGAGCGCGCGAGTCTTCGGGCGTCTCGCTCCTTCGCGTGGCGAGGCGGAGCCAGTGTGTCGTACCATGCGATTTTTCTATACAAAATCAAGGGTCTACATACAAAGTTAAAAACGCATCAACGGACGCCGCTGTGAGATGCGGAGCAGTGTGACGACCGCCTAAAAGGGCTCGGAAATCGTGCCGAAGGCGCTCGCAGTTAGCTTTTTGTATAATTAATGTTTTATTTATTTTTCCCTTGTCTCGCTTGTTACACATTGTGAAGATTTGATTTCTGGCGAATGACTTCATAGGTACCCAACTAATTTTGGGACAGACTAGACAAACGATAGCCAAAACAATTATGGCCAATATTTACCATATATCACGTTTGTTTCAGTGGAAATCAAGAAGCATTGTCGTTTTACCACAGCAACGGCTATGCAATGGACTTGAGTGCTATTCCAACTCCGCTATTGACCAATGTGACTGCCCAGAGTACTGTGGCCGTGGCGCCGGTCCAGCCTACATCGTCTAACTCCCTTGGGTCTTCTAGCCTTCCCTTGGCAGTAATCGATCATTTAGCAGAGGCGGGGGAAAAAAGCCCTCTAGTGAAAAGATCAGGTAAAACTGTTGTTGGTCTAGCGAGTTAGGACTACTTAGGACACATTGAAAGTTGTATAAAATCGTTACACAAAAAATCTAGGGTGAAAATCGTAAAATGCCTGACTTACAATATTCAAACGGCCATGCATCCTAAAATACAGATGGCAACCGAACAAGTTATACCTCTCAAAATAGTTAAAGATATACTCGTATTCTCAGAAAATGCATGATGATACCTTATACCGCACGATCTCTTAAGTGGGTCAATCTAATTTAATTCAGCATGACCTATGTATAAATGTCATAAATTCAGTCACTCGAGAGTGCGTGCAATGTTGGTTGTCCCTTATCAGGGAAATTAGTTTCGTTTAAAACGAAACTAGCTTTTTAATACAAACTACGCGTACGCGGTAATAGTACAATTCGATGCAAGTGCGGAAAGTATGTCATTACTAAAAATGACATATCCGCACGTGTATCGAACGACGTTTTCAATACAGATGCGAAAAAAAATTACCTACATAAGAACGAAATTTAAAGTTTTTTTATTTCCGTAACACTATTGTACCTAACTATACTATCAAGAAAATCTTCAAAATGTTTATCTTATCTTCTTTACTTTCTCATTTTCAACATCATGACATGATCATTATTTCTCATTAACAAAATAATAAGTCGCATGTGACAAATCGTATCGTCATATCTAATAGAGCCTTCGAACATGTTTACCTGACTGAAAAATTGGAAAAGTAAAAAGCACTAAATCGCAAAAAATAACTTTGAGCACGCAAAACAGCCAAAAAAAGAGCACTTTTTGAGCAACTGTATTGAAAAAGGTGTTTTTTTTTATGTAACGTGGGGATCGTATTATGTATGTGTCTGTCTTTGACTTCGTAGCTTCCGAACCAGTGAAAAGATTTGATTGCGGTTTTATAAAACGCCCGGTTTTATTATGCAACAAACGCTGCGTTAGATGAATTGTATGCATTTTATATCAAGTAATCTAATTAACACATTTTGTTTGACGCGGTGAACGCACCAGGGACAAACGCATTCCGTTGATCGCATGCCTCTAACGTTGCGATTGCCGCACAAAACAACCGAGCGCTTAATCATTATCCTGATGGCTCGTGGATGTGGATGTTTGGACATAAAGACTATCTCCAAAATATCAATCTCAAATGGGAACTATGTAGACATAATCTCAGTTAAACTTAAATATTCGCCAATATTGAAGTTAAACTCCCATAATTTTTGGTCAATTCTTTTACTATTCTTGTCGTCTGTCACTGGAGCTGTCAGTTGACAGCTAATAGGCATGGAAGTGAAAGTGACAACCAAGCTATCCGTACTGTGCCAGGAAATCCGGCTGCAAACCAACGGTGCCAGCTTCAGTGAATATATCGAAAGTCAATATTTAAAACACGTGTTATGTTTTGTGTCTACAGTTAAGACTAAGTCACACCGTTTGCGAATGCGGCACATTACTGCGTGCAGCCTAAACAAAATTGAGACCCGCCTGCGTGCGTAGCCATGATGCCAATCGCTCACGCTTAGTAACGTATCGTAGCTACCTCTCTCTATCACTCTTTCATATTAGTGTGACAATGACAGTTGCGTTTCGTTAGCGACTTAGCGCGAACGATTGGCATCTTGGCTACGCACCCTGTACACGCACGTACGCGTGCTGCTTGATTTCGTTTAAGATGCAGACGGGGACGAACTACACGTTCAATGTTCGAATATTGTAATTATTTTATTAAGCAAAAAATTTTAATTAAATAAAAATGTTAATACTTTAGTATTTACTAGTAGTTATACTAAATAAAATCGAGATGAGTAGCAGTTTTGTCCTTATGAAGGAAAAAATCTTCTGTTGTAAAGCAAAATGTAAAGCAAAATGTAAAGCAGTGATATGCATGTAGAGGTAATGAAAGAAAATAGTTGACCTATTTCAGTTTCTGCCCTCCGTTTTTTAGCTAGATTCTCTGTGAAAACGAGTTAAACTATGTTTATCATTTCAGAATACTTTCTGCAACCACTTGATCAGAAAACAACTGAAGCTGACGAACATGGACATAATAAACGTAGTATATACAACCTGTTGAGAAGGTCGGTGGATAACTCCAGCATCAGTGGTCCCACGATCAAAGTCGTGAAGGAGACATCTCTGATACCTCCGGAAGTCGGGTTGCAGTCTATAGGGCTACCAGATTTAGTTGGACTGAACACGAGCGTGGCATCCGTCCCTCTGCCAATACCTAATACTTCTGTTGTTCGTTATACCAAACTGAGCACCCTTGTAAAAGCCCCTTAAAAAATTAAAGCGCAATATGGTTATCTACTAACAATAATTTTAAAGAAAAAAAACCGACTTCAATTGGACTTTCCGGTATAAGTTAAAGTAAGCGAATTATTGCTAATTTATGTTTTTATTTTGTTAATTTTCCTTACATCGTATTTAAAACTTAGGTACATATTACTACCAGGGTTCAGCATCAGCTCCATCTTGTGAACTGCTCTCCTAATTGCTCGTTAACATTAGTCGATTAACGAAAACAGCACACGCGTATGTTTCACCAAACCTGAGTTCCACTAGGTACTGCCAGGGTTCAGCACCAGCTCGATCTTGTGAATTTCTCTCCTAATTGCTCGTTAGCACGAGTCGAATGACGTAAATAGAAGTCGCGTATGTTGGACCAAACTTGAGTTTCACTAGTTACTGCCAGGGTTCAGCATCAGCTCCATCTTGAGAACCGCTCTCCTAATAGCTCGTTAAAACGAGTTGAATGACGAAAACGGAAATCAAAACAATCAATTTGGTATATATACATTTAACGCAATTATGACCTCAGATTCGTTATATCGAACCTCTTAGATCCCCATGATATCGATATTTGTTAGGATAGGACCAAAAATGAAGAAATTCAAGATGGTAGCCATTTCTCGCCATTTTCACCTCATATTTGTTATAATGAACCTCTCGGACCCTCAGATATCAATTTTTATGAAGATAGGATGAAAACTGAAGAAATTCAAAATGGCGGCCATTTTACGCAATTTTTACCTCAGATTTATTATAACCTCTTTAGAACCTCTTGGATCCCCAGATATCGATTTTTGTTAGGATCTGATCAAAAATGAAGAAATTAAAGATGGCGGCCATTTCTTGCAATTTTCACCTCATATTTGTTATAATGAACCTCTCGGACCCTCAGATATCAATTTTTATCATGATAGGATGAAAACTGAAGAAATTTAAGATGGCGGCCATTTTACGCAATTATGACCTCAGATTCGTTATAAAGAACCCCTTGGGTCCCCAGATATCGATTTTTGTTAGGATCGGATCAAAAATGAAGAAATCCAAGATGGCGGCCATTTCTCGTAATTTTCATCTCATATTTGTTATATTGAACCTCTCGGACCCTCAGATATCAATTTTTATCAAGATAGGATGAAAACTGAAGAAATTCAAGATGGCGGCCATTTTACGCAATTATGACCTCAGATTCGTTATAATTAAAGAACCTCTTGGATCCCCAGATATCGATTTGTGTTGATCAAAAATGAAGAAATTCAAGATGGCGGCCTTTTCTAACATAAACAGTAAATATACATAATTATGTTTAAAACAGTTCCCACGTTTCCTTTTGTGACCCCGTGTCAAATCACCAAATTATTAAAAAAGTAGTAAATATCTTCCGCATAGTTTTTGACAACCCTGAGCCTCGAGCGCGATTACCGAGCCGGGCCGCTGACCGTGTAGGTTGTATGAAGTTAGCCCACTGTATAGAATACATCCCTACGCTACATTAGGTAGGTAAGTACATACAAAGTAATCGTCAATCCGAATTCAAGATTGAGGATTGACCGATCAATCCGAATTAAGGATTAGTAATCGTCAATCTTCAATCCGTGGATTTTGAATTAGTTTCGTCAATCTTCAATCCTTAATCCGAATTGATCGGTCAATCCTCAATCGTCAATCCGGATTGATTTTTTGCCAACACTGGGTACTGCCAGGGTTCAGCACCAGCTCGATCTTGTGAATTTCTCTCCTATAATTGCTCGTTAACACGAATCGAATGACGTAAACAGAAGTCGCGTATGTTGGACCAAACTTGAGTTCCACTAGTTACTGCCAGAGTTCAGCATCAGCTCCATCTTGAGAACTGTTCCTCTAATTGCTCGTTAACACGAGTTGAATGACGAAAACAGAACTCTCGTAAGTCTTACCAAACCTGAGTTCCATAAGGTACTGCCAGGGTTCAGCATCAGCTCCATTAATTCCTCATGATATCCATCATCACAATTTAATTAAAATCAAATAGGACTACCTCGAAGGCATTTCGTAACAAAAAAAAGATGAATGTCTCAAATCAGAAGATACAGCTGGGGCCCGCGAATTATAGAGCAGTTCCTCTTTGACATCCCTGGTCGTCATCATCAGGTCTGCTCCACCAAACTGGTGGGTTTTGTAAAGAAATGCTCGAGTTTCTCATGAAAATACCCAAATTACTATGCATGTGCTTTTCAAATTTGAGGAGTTCCCTCAGTTCCTCATGGATCCCATCATCAGAAATGGATTTTGGAAAAAACGGGACCAACCTGGAACCATCTACTTAAAGAAACCAAAAAAAAAAATCAAATCGTTTCAGCAATGACGGAGTTCTGAGGTATGACATTAAAAAAAAAAACAGACGAATTGAGAACCTCCTCCTTTAGAAATATTGAAGTCGGTTGAAAAAAGATGGCTGCTTACTGCGACGATGTATAGTGTCGTTTCCATATGTTTGTTTTGATTGTTTTAAATTATGAGGTAATATTTTTTAACATTAAGCGATTATTATCAAGTTTTTTATTAAGTTTTAGGGTGGTTCGTGGTCCTAAAATGCTTCATTCAAACTGAATTGGCGGGTTTCACTTCTGGCACACATTTTTAATACCTAATACGAAATTTAACAGAAGTATTGTTTATCTTAAACTTTTTGATGAATAAGTGACAAATCGTAACCGTAATCGTAGTGTCGAAACGTAGGATCATGGTGTTAATAAACGCGATTAATCCGTTCTAAAGTGTTTAATTTCAATGAAGTGACGAATGTTCCCTTAGTAAATCACCTCAACTTTTTCTCGTTTTGTAACGGCAACCCTCAAGTTTTAAGAACCCTTATTATATCACTGTTGAATAAACTACTTATTAAAACGAGGTATTTACCTTGTATATTCGTGTCGCTTAATTAACTTCAAATACAGGTAAATCCATCCGACCTTCTTAGCAATTATCTACCTTATTACCAGGGTCCGTAATTTTCATGCCCGGTTTCGTCATAATGACATATATGTATAAGCACACAGGATGTTTTAATACGAAATGATTAAATGACTGATAAAAGTCTATCAACGTTCGATTGTAACCTTGAACGTAATAGTTTTGACACTATTCAATGACAGCATTATTCTTTCAAACGTAAAACCTAAAACATGATGTATGAAGCTTGACGTCATTTGTCTGTCATCGGCATGACAATTACGGGCCCTGCTTATTACCTTTTATAAATCGTTTAATAGCCCATATGTTAGTGGTATGTAAAAAAACCATACGGAACAGGTCGTACTACTCGGGCAGCTATTCAGCGGTGGAGAAGAACACTAATTACTTACGCGTCCTCGCAGAGCAAGTAGCCGAACTTCCTCGTGCCGTCGGAGCGGAACGGCAGCGGCGGCAACAGGTGAGGGTACAGGAACACGGGGCTGTTGGACACCGTGTTCAGGAACATTGGCGGGAAATCACCCACGTATAGGTTGTTTTGAGCTGAGCGGCGACGACTGAAAAATACGAAAACAATTGCAATGACAAACATAAACTCAAACAGTTTTGGTTTGAGTTTTATCTCTCTCATGTGTGCAATGTGTGTGTGTGTGTGTGTGTGTGTGTGTGTGTGTGTGTGTGTGTGTGTGTGTGTGTGTGATGCTTGTTACTTAAGTATATGTTTTTATTACATATCTATTTGCGAGTTCCTGTAATTGGCTCTATATATCTATTTAAGATTCCATTGTCATTTAGTTAGCTGTTGGATCTCCTTATGTAAATAAATAAATAAATAATGTTTTGCCCTCGTATTTCACGGAAACGTATTTCAGTCACTGTCAGTACTAAAGGTACCGAGGTCGATTGAAGCAGTATGACAAATACGAGCGTTTCCGAGATTATGCACTATATCTGTAGCTTATTTTGACGTGACAACGTCTTATAATTCGATGGAACCGGCTGCACGCACGAAAAAACATGACTCATGCGGCGTTACCTCGCTCTGAGGCGTTCCATTTAAGGCTTGAAGTGCAAGCGAGAGCGCGGAACGAGCGACAAGGAGGCACAATCGGCCTCCGCGTTCGGCAGCGTTCGACATCTGTCTCTCTCCTACTTGAGTGAGCGATGCGTCCGCTTGGACAGCTGCTATACAATAATACATTTACATGTTTTCGTCAAGTATGAAGTGCAGTGAAAAGTGAATGTGGTGTCAATTGTTTATAGCAACGATAATTGCGGCGATAAAGGTCAGTATTTTCTTATGACGTTGTCACGTTCAACTATCGTCAGTAAACCGACTTTACAGACAACCGTTTTTTTTTTATGGTGCTTTCTATTTCCTTCTTCCTGGCATTTTCCCGGCTTATGGCTCGGCTCAGAGACCCTGCGGTACTCTTTAGCAACTAATTCTAAGATTTGGCGTAGACCTTAGTTTTAAGAAATTACACATCGCGAAATTGGACCGTTTGGTAAAGTAGACACATCGGGAAAGTGGACCGATGTTACCGGAGGGGTAAACAGATTAAGTTTTTATTGTAAATATAATAAATAATTTATATTTCTATTTCAAACTAGAGACCTCCGGATTGAAAGTCGCACGCTCTTAACGATGAGCTACCAACGATTGATGAAAGATACTTTCTACATATAGTCTCTTAAATATTGTTTAAACGGGAGTAATTTGGAATTGGGAGTGTATATTGCTGTTGTATAAATGTAAATGCATTTTAAACAACTATTTCTATTCGTTAGTTAAATAAATAATAAATAAATATTGTGGGACAATCTTTCACAGATCGACCTAGTCACACAGTAAGCTCAATAAGGCTTGTGATGTGGGTAATGGCGACGGTGTATATAATACATAGATATATATAAATACTTAAATACATAGAAAACATCCATAACTCGTGGATCGTCGGAACAAATATTCGTGATAAATACACAAATAAATTCTGGTTAAATTAACCATTTAATATTGAAATAAAATATATTCCACTTACTTTCTTTCTATCTCCTTTTGGACAAACCTGAAATAAATACATAAGTTTAAATTAGGGCGTAAGATTGCGCGTTTAACCTCACATTGATTCAGTTACAATTAAAGTTAAACAAACCTTACGTTTAGACGTTATAAGGCCATAAAACTAAACCAAAGGCACAGTCAACCAATGGCTACCGTATTGTCGCTCACCAGGAGGCGCCACTCATGCGTGGGTCCTGGTGTCCATATGAGAGAATTGACGTTTGAAATGTTCCCACAAGACAAGACCCACGATCCACTAGCGCCCATAGCGGAAAATCGACTCGCGGTAATCTTCATTGGAACCATGTCGTAGTGACGCTTTAAATGAGATTTTAAGAAATATCTTACTGCTAATCGTTTTGACATGGTTCTAAAGTGACCTTGGGTTCTAATTGGTTGACTGTACATATACTAACTTGACCATCTCCTTGTTCTCCGGTGTATCCTCTGACACAGATTTTTCCCAGCTATTCACCAGGTCCATAGCTGGTTTGAGATTGCAGACGCTGGCCACGGATTTTGGGTTGTTTTCCACTAACTTCGTGAACGTTTCCTGATAACAGATTGATTTGATTATCACAGAGGGATCAATAAAAATGTTACATTATTTCTATGGTCCCGGACGTAGTAATCAGAGGACTGTATGAGGATATGTTCATTTGGGTTTACTTATATGGGTTTATCAACTGTTTCTTGTTTCTGGTTTGTTGCCATGGTTACAGTCTCCTGGGTAACTTTTAAAATCACTGGTTTATGGCATTAAAATTCACAAAAGGTTTTTTTTTTTGGTAGTTACGTGTATTCCCTTTCCATGATGGGCCATAATACCACAGAAGTCAGTAGACATACTATAACGTTTTTTCTAAAAAATTGTGCTGCATTTGTCCCCTGATTGACGCGAAAGAATAACAAAAAGAATTCATCTTTGATTCACCCATATAGCGCCGAAAATTGTATAGAAAATTATCACTTCCCCAAATGTAGAACAGAACAGTTCTCCGCTTGGTCGAAACATCAAATGGCATACAATGTTTCACATATTTTTATTTGGCATACTAACCTAACCTATCCCAAATGACACTATGGGAAATATGTGTTTGGTAAACGTTAGTATGCCAAGTAAACTTTATGCGATACTTAGTTTGTAGCCAAATGAAATTATGCGAAATGGCAGTACACAGTAAATTTGTGTTCGCCATCTTTCTATGTCAGCTTATTTTAAACTGTGCATCATTGGGGCGAAACAACCGATTCCATGGTCATGCCATGAAAACATCATGAGACTTTTTTTTTTAAATCTTTATTGTTTTCAAAACAACAAAAAAAAGGGTTCCGTCACGTAGTGACGATGTCACCCTCGTTGATGAGATCCATGTATATATTACATTTCTTACATCTATTGTTTCTTCGACCCTATTACTAAAATAATTTTAAGTACAATTTGCACAACATACCAGCTTCGTTGGATAACGGCGAAGCCAGTATGCTGTTGCAAGATCCTATGTCCATTGGAGTTGGAAACATCTCCTGACGTTTGTCCTCGTTGCGGACACATTCCATAAGCACGTGTTGGACATCTTCGAGTTTGTTACACTCTGTACAATTTGGTGACACTGATAGTCTCATCATGAACTTAAACTTATTTGATGGAATGTGTCCACAACCAAGCCTTAGTAATGCAACTACCTTCTTCCTGTTAAAATGTCCATCGAACCAGGGTACCCGAGGAGGCTGACATTGGATAGTTCTGTACCAAATTCCTTTTGTAAGTGACCGTTCATCAAAGTACTCCCTCCAAAAATCCCTGCAGCTTATCTTTACTTTGCTAAGCACCTCACTATGTAATGGTAAGCAACTATACGGTATGCCGTCGGTTAGTGGGTCACCAAAAGCAAGGCTTGTATCTAGTAAATTGAATATACAAATCGATAAATTTAGTAGAGAGGTGTACCTCAGTCCTCAGTACACCATAAAGCTTATCACTTGCCACACTGAATGACGTCTGATACCCCGTTTGGGTTGGGATGCGTAGTATACCTAATGTTCGGTATCAGAGCTTCCACCCGTCAATGGTTACGGTCTGTTGGACGTCAATTTGAGACACAGCTTCGCGGTTTATGGTACACCACAGCTTGCTTGGAACAGCTAGTGGTGTACCTATGCGTCTGGTAGTCATCCGACATGTCTCTGGTGGTTGCTCGGGGATTCTTCAGGGCACTCACCAAGTACTCCTTGTAAGTGGGCGCCAGCGCCCAGTGCACGGGGTGCACGAACAGCTGCAGGAAATGCGACGCGGCCACCTGTACATGCTGCCGGAGTTGCTGCTGGAATATTTCTATTTGCTCGGGCAACACCTGGATTGAATAGGAATTGTGCAATTAACAAAACGTAAGCACAGAATCACAGATCCTGGATCTAGTATTAATGATAATAACGCAAAACATAAGCACTGATAGATCCTGGATCTTAACGCATACTAACTAGAGGGATTTCGATTCTTTACAGTTATTGTGCCATATTTACTGGTTAGAGCCCTTGTAAGTTGTAAAATATAATTTTTAAGAAAAAAAAACCGACTTCATTTGGTTCCCGGTAAAAGTGAAATTTTAAATTTGTTTGAGTTAGCCAGTTTACTTCACAAATATCCAATACACCGCACGTGTAAGATTGAAAATTGAGGAGCTTTCTTAATGTCCCAGGGCTTCCATCATTACATGCGAAGTATAATCAAACGGAACTCCCTTGTATAATAAAACAAACAAAATAACAATGTGTTAAATTGGATGACAGACTGTAAATTATCGAGCAGTTTCAATATGCCATCCCTGATTATCAACATCAGGTACACTCCAGCAAAATGATAGCCACAGTAAGAAAATGCCTAAGCTAATTATGAACACCCTCTAATCACAATAAACGTGCCGTTCAAATTTGAGGAGTTCTCTGAATTCTTCAAGAACTCCATCATCAGACTAGAAATCTAATCAAAAAGATGAATGTCACAACTAGGATAATAAGTAGAGCTAGGTTTATTGACCAGTTCCACTTTGCCATCCCTGGTCTTCATCAAAATGTTGGCTCCCCCAAAACAATGTTTTAGTTACTTAAGGAAAACCTCAAATCAGAATGCATGTGCCGTTAAAATTTGAGGAGTTCCCTCAATCCCTCATGAATTCCATCATCAAAATAGAACTATAATCAAATAGGACTATCCTGAAGGTATTTCTTTACAAAGAAAAGATGAATGTCTCAAATCGGATGATAGAGCTGGAAATTACCAAGCAGTTCCACTTTGTCATCCCTGGTCTTCATCATCAGGTCCACTCCACCAAATTGATGATGTTCGTAAAGAAATGCTCGAGTGTCTTAAGAAACTACCCAAATCATCATGCATGTGCCTTTCAAATTTGAGGAGTTCCCTCAGTTCCTCATGGATCCCATCATCAGAAATTGATTTTGAAAAAAACGGGACAAACCTGGAACCATCTATTTTCAGACAAAAAAATATTTTATTAAATCGGATGATAGTCATGGGAATTACCAAGCAGTTCCACTTTGCCATCCCTGGTCTCCATTATCAGATCCACTCCACCAAATTGATGATTTTCGTAAAGAAATGATCGAGTTTCTTAAGAAATCACCCAAATCAGCATGCATGTGCCTTTCAAATTTGAGGAGTTCCCTCAGTTCCTCATGGATCCCATCATCAGAAATCGATTTTGAAAAAAACGGGACCAATCTGGAAACATCTACTTTCAGAAAACAAAAAAAAAATTGAAATCGGTTCAGTAATGACGGAGTTCTGAGGTAACATACATTAGAAAAAAAAATAAAAATAAAAAAAATTCAGACGAATTGAGAACCTCCTCCTTTAGAAATATTGAAGTCGGTTGAAAACTTGTTTCTGTTTTTTATCATTTGATTAGACAGGTACTTGCACTAGCTACAAATAAATGGGCCTTAGTTTAGCAGGGGCAGCCCTAACACTCTCCAGGAGGTGGTCGCTGAGAGGGCAGATAGTCCCATCATCAAACACTGGACATCGATACATGTGAGGCTGAATGATAATTTTAATTTAATGTAATAAGTATTTATTTTATTTTACTTTTGATTTTAATTTAGGGAATTGCAGCTACTATGTACGTATATCAGTAAGCCAATATGCAACTAATCAACTATGGATAATGTCCGAAATAAATTCAATTTCAATAAGGCGTTTTTTTCAATTACTTTTTTACTCATTATTTTTAATTTGGATTTTTTATGTGATTGCTATTGAGAATTGCGAGCTCTTTCGATTGTAATAAGATAAAATAAATGTCCCAAAAAACTTTCCCATTCCGTTAACATTTTTTCATTGACTATCACGGTTACCGAATCGAAAGTGTAAAAACTGTTTAGAAATTTTGTGAAAATGTTTTTCTCTTATTAGTAGAAATCACATAAGAAATAACCATGTTAAAAAAGTGTGGGGGGGACAACGTATAAAATAATGGCCCAGGCTGCGTAGCCAAGATGCCAATCGCTCACGCTCAGTCGCTAACGAAACGCAACTGTCATTGTCACACTAATAAGGAAGAGTGATAGAGAGAGGTAGCTGCGATACGTTATTAAGCGTGAGCGATTGGCATCTTGGCTACGCACGCAGATGTTCGTTTATCACAAGCAAGTAGGAGTGAGTTATAAATACCTTAGTTCCCTGCTCAAGTTGCACTACCACGGTTTTGTCGCTGAGCAGCAGGCTCTGCAGCGGCGGCGGCGCGGCCGACGCGTCGGCGGCCGGCGCGGCCGTAAGCCCGTCCTCCACTACTGAGATTATCACTTCTGATAGGGGCCTGAGGAACACAACCTCGTTACCACAGCGTAGGGATGTATTCCATACAGTGGTAACTTCATACACGACCAGCTGCTCGGCGAGGTGCTCGTGCTGAGGCTCAACGTTGTCAAAAACTATGCGGAAGATATTACAGTCTGATTGGCCAACTAATTTCCATTGTACAGTCGCGGAATCAAAAGGTTGACCAGTTTTCAAATAAATTGATTTACGCGTTGCAAGCACATGTTACCTTTTTAAATTTTCAAAGTGGACCTATTTGTAGGCCACGTAGTGACTTGACATTAATTATAACGTTATGTGTCATACTCTTTCGATAAAGCAGATACTGAGAATTTATACTGAACAAGCAAAAACAGATCTTAAGGTGGTCAATCTTTTCATTCCGCGACTGTACACCCCTTAAAATAGACCGCCGAATTCTCATAGAAATTCGGCGGAGTTAACCCACTGTATTAGAATACATCCTTACGCTGTGTTACTACTGTATCTACTTGGACACTCCGTCGTTTGTATGTGTATGTTTGTTCGACGATAACTCGAGTATCGGTCATCGGATCGTCTTAAAAGTCACGTGGTTAAATAAGATAAATATAAGTTTTAAGTTACAATATGAGCCAAATCGATCAAGTGGTTGCCAGTAAATTGCATCATTATAAGATTTTAAGCTAACATGGTCATTTACACTATAATTACTATTTAAAACACACTATAATTACTATTTATTAGAAGAAATTTTCCTTCTAATAAAAAAAGAATGATTCAAATCGATTCACGCGATCAAAAGTTACCCCCGAAAACCCAACATACATAACCCGTCTAGTTTGTATAAATTAGTAACCCAATTTCCCGAGAGATAGCGCTGTACCGTGGTCTACTTCGTGCTGTTAAGATTTTTCCGGAGTTGATGGGGTCGGGACGGGTGTGATCGAAATTGTCATCGAATTGTTAATTATCATAAGCATATTGAACATGGTATATATTAAAACACTTTTTAAGGTTGCCTATTATGACGGCAATAAACTACGGAACCCTACACTGAGCATGGCCCGACATGCTCTTGACTGGTTTTTAATTCGACGATGTAAAGAGAAAATTCATGTCGAATATTTTTTAATAATCTAACAGACGGACTAATTACGTTCTTTTGTCGTCTAGCCTATTGTAAATCTCTATTCAAGATTACATTCTCTATTTTCAAGTTAAGCCTAGAATGCTTACCGCGGCTGAGAAATTTCCTTCTTTTCCAGATTTTTTTTCTCACTCTCCTGGCCTTCATTTTCACTGAGCGGTTCACTCTTTCCAATGGATAGCCTCTTCTCTTTCTCTGGAAGTGGGGCCGGAGTCTTAGGAGTTTCCTCTTCGGATAAAGTCTCTTGCTTGCAACTTGCTGTTGACTGATTTGATGACTGCTAAAAGACAAAAAATATGATAATTAATATTATTATCAAATCATTTATTATTTGTAATAAATGTTTTGATTCATCTGTTTGGTTTTTTTAAGTAGTATAAATTATAAATTGAAAGAGATGTCATATACTATAAAAGAAAAGTGGTTAGGGCGTCTGCCGCTAAAGCAGGAGGTTGCTGGTTTGATTCCAGCCCTGCTTATCGGGGGCCTAAGTCACTTTTATCTGTTGTATATGACATCTCTTCCAATTTATATGATAATTATTTTCTATTTTGTGAGTATTTAACTAGGTATTTACCAGAAATAATACAAAAAAGAAAAATGTTTAAAATAAATCTCTGAAATTTATCTGTTAAACACAAATCATTTTTTTTTGTGGTACATGAAATTTATTTCAGTTCATAATGTAATAATATCTATGAGATTTTTTTTTTAATTTTGACCTTTAAGCAAGGAGAGTCGAGGTTGACATAGTTACCATTCCCATTCTGCCAAAGTACAAGCCCAAATGGGCATACGCAGGTCTGTGTTGTGACACTCGTGACTAGTCCACGAGTTCCTGCTAAATAACCGCCTTATAACTTATAACTAAACAAGTCCAAACTAGGTTTCACATACTTCTACAACTTGTTTCTTATTCTTCACCGTCGCCTCGCTAGCCAGTTTGCCGCCAAGCTCCTCTCCCAAATTTTCTGGCATCACACTAAATAGTTCCGTCACTAAGTCATTGAGTTCCTTCTTCGATATCTTCATTATATTCTCCAGACCTTCCTCGTCTTCGTCATCTAAAATAAATAAAGTTAAACAAATAATAGAAAAGCGTAATAAATATAAAAGTCTGGACACAGAGTACCATTTAGTACCATTTGGGGTCGAAACTCTAGGTTCATGGGGTCCCAGCGCACGTATGTTTTTTATAGAAACCGCGAAACGTCTGGTTGATGTAACTGGTGATTAGTGAGGCTCAAGGGCCTATTTTAGATCTAAGGTAGCTTCTGTAACTTACTATATATTTTGTTAGTTATATCTGAAATAGTTATTTAACAATAAGTAGGCGGTGAAATGAATCATTGAGATATCTATAGAATAGCAAAAAGTAATGGTTGCTCCCTTGAATTTTACCTTATTATATCAATATGACTGTTGCACAAACTACTATTGAATATAGAAGATAGAAAATGAAGCATTTAATGTGTGAATGTCACGCTCTCGCCAGACAAAGCATGAAGGGCTTTGGTGTAACATAAGTAGAGCCAAAGGAATTTAGAGTAGATGGTCTAGCAAGCTCCTGAGTAGTGTGATAGAGGACAATTACATGATCCCCATGGGTCGAAATGTATCCGCTACGGCCCACCATACGGCCTGACCATTGATCAGATAAAATAAAACCGTGCAGCGTTATTTACGTAGCTCTCCAATTCAAGGCACGTTTCTTTTTTACACAATCTTATAAAACCTTTTTTCTACTCCAGCACTTCTATCTGTCAATTAGATGACTGACAGCGATATTTAAAAAGTATACATTATAATGTTGTCTATGGTATTCCATAAGAATACTGCTCCTATGGATTTTCATATAACTTACAAATTTCTATAGTGGGCACAACATCTTCCCTATTCTGCCACGTTTCTAGATTTTGCTTTTTACTCTATTTTAGCGTTGAAAAAGTCTGGAAAAAATCCGTATTTTTCCAAGACGACACGTTTTTTCGGATTCTTTAGGAAAAAATCAATGAAAGTTTCCGCTCTATATTTCAACTCTAAATCAATGCAGATTAGGTCTAATTTACACCTACAACATGGCTAAATCGATTACATTGAGGAAGAAACAATTGAAACAGATGAAAGGAGTGACAGTGATAGTGACATTATTTATTTCTTAAAAAACCCGAAAACTTCGGAAAAAAACCGAAAGATTGATTAAATCGTGAAAAAAACATTCGATTTTTTCCGGCATTTTCAACGCTACTCTATTTTAGCTGTCGTAGAAAATCAAGCGTATGTAACAGCTCATAATTACTGCTTAATATATCACTGTTGCATAAACAACTATTTCTGCCTTCCGGCCGGCAAGTAGCCACTAGCAGGCCGCTACGCTAATCAAATGCGCCGCTTGCCGACTGCGTCGAGCAGAAAAATAGTGTAGATCTTGGCCAGTAAATAAGAAAGACTCAGATCACACACGAGAACCGAGACATTTCTTACTTTACAGGCCTCGGTACGTAATCTATTGTAAACACTAACGTGCATCCGGATCCTGCGCCACATTGTACTCGGGGTCGTCGTCGTCGTCCTGCGCCTCGGTGTCGGGGTTGAGGCAGGTGTGCAGGAACTCGGTCCACACGTCGTCGCCGGCCGGCGCGGGCAGCGCGTCGGGCGGCACGAACGAGCCCTCGATGTGGTCGATGGGGACGGCGGACAGGCTGAGCTTGGAGCGCGTGCGCAGCGCTATCGTCGCGTCTTCGTCCATGTTCAGCTTGCGCCGGGGCGTCCCGACGTCCTGACAGAGTAACCACAGTCAAATTACTCATTTTTTTCCTGACCAATTTTCGAATATTGTTCAAGTTACGTCCGAAATTTCAATACTATTGGCTTAACTACAGTCCGACATATGGCACAAGATGGAGGAGGCCTTCGTCCAATTATCGACTGCCCATTAAATAGACAAAATAAAATTAAATGAACGTTATGTAAAACTTTGTATATTAATGGAAATAAAGGCTTATTAATTAATTAACTACAGTCCGCCAATTATTTAGAAATAATGGCCGATTTCTGGTATCAGATACTTGATATTTTCTGTCGATACAAGCTTATCGTTATTTTTTTCGCTCTTTGCCTTTGGTTTATTGGCATTTGGCCTCCTCCTCTCCTTCCATGTATCCCTGTCTTACCCCATCTCCCACCAGTTCCTATTAAAGGCATCCAGGTCGTCTCGCCATCGCCGCCGAGGTTTGCCGCGGCCCCGAGTTCTATTATGTGGTACCCACTTGGCTATTTGTTTTAGCCCACATTTTTTTTTTATAAGCTTTATTGTACAATAACACAAGAAATACAAGAAACACAGTAACATAGACAATTTGATACAACAAAGGCGAACTTATCCCTATGAGGGATCTCTTCCAATTAACCTTTGAGGTAATTAGATAAAAACAGTCAACGATGAAAGACAAACTAAGAGCAAAAATTGTACAGTAAAAAAACTTCAAATAAAAAGTAAATTTTGAATACACATTGTAACTACACACAATTCATCGGGCATGCGGCAAACATGTCCAGCCCAGTCCCATTTCAGTGTGGCGGCTGTATCTGCTACGTCGGCCTTTGCTTTATTATCCAGTTTTAAATGAACAAGTTAATAATGCGAATGTTTATTTCAACTGAGAAGTATGGTCATACCAGTGGTACTTTAAAGGGTCCGTCTCTGAGGACCCTGGGGCTCGCGGTGCTGTGCGGCGTGGCCGGCGTGCGCGGCTGCGAGTCCAAGTCGCTGCACGACTCCAGGGTTTGGTCGTCATCGCTCTGACAAATACAAAGCTTTATTGATAAAGATAACACCAAAATTAAAAAAAAACTACATGTAGGCCTTAACTACCCCAAGTTAAAGTGTTATACAGATACTAACAGAAGGTAAAACTATGAAACTTGGAACATATTATATTTTATCTTCTTAGAAGGCATTGTTTTAAAAGGGATTGGAATTATTAATTACTTCTATACAGAAAGCTGCGCTGCAGGTTATAGTGTTCACTCGGAGTTTGATAACTTGTGCTGAGACATTAAGCAGTTTTGCAAAGCAGTTATAACTACGAATTTTCGGTCTTTGCCAGTGGCTGCGTAGCGTTGGTTGGTAACACGGGGCGATTTTCTATTTAGGCAAGGCACGCCAGATTTTTGGTTAAAGTCCAGGGCTGAGGGGGCAGTTACCGTACCGTTTGGCATCTCCTGGAGGCTGATTTAAACCCAAATTATTTAAATGTGTTACCTCATCATGCGTGGGCTCATACTCCTCATCATCCTCGTCTTCCGGAAGCTCTTGGGCGATTAGGGCGGTAACTTCCGGTCTGGTCTTCACTGGAATATGCTTGATTGGAGTAAGCTCCAGGTTCTGTAGGTTCCATGCTGTTTTTGGTGACACTCTTCTTAGCTCTCTGGAAATAATGAGTAGAGTTTAATCACCTTGTTGTAAACTTGAAGAGGACTTGAATTTAGGTGTTTTTAAGTCAGTTAAATCTAAAATTTGGTTGATATTTTTTTTCTCTATCCATCATTTTAACTTATATTTATTAGAATGGGACAAAACTAACAGAGATTTACAAAGTCTTATAAATAAGGGAGTAACAGTGGCGGTAGCTCCGTACAAGCCCAAAAGCTGGGCTTGGCTTAGTTACCTTGCTCAAAATTACGCATTGATCTAAAATTTATCCAAGTACTTAAAGTTTTCAAATGCGCGCCTAGTGCGCTTTGTAAATCGTGCTTTTCATTCATAATACAAATGATGAATGAAAAGCATGATTTACAAAATTTAGTCACACACAAAGAGTCACCACTGCCGCTCGGCCAGCGTAGCGTGTTCCGAAGGACCAAATCGGCCGTAGCCGCGGCAGTCTGCATGCTGAAATCCCGCTCTGACTCGCTGGCTAGCAACTGGGCTTTCAATAAAAAATACATCTGTACTGTTCTGATCTATGGAAACGGTCCTATAATTAAAATAACTATTTGTTAGTATGTAAGGCAATTATTAAGCTCAGCTTTCTAGAGTGGAACTTACTTAGCTTTAGACCTAGTTAGCTTAGGTTTTGGAGAATCCGAGTGTTTATTTTCTTCTTCTTCTTGAAGTTTCACCAGTGCCAGCACATGGTCATTTGTAACTACAGTCTGAAATAAAATAGACAATTTAAAGTGAACCCACCAGTTTAAGAAACATTGGTGGCTCAGTGGTAAGGCGACTTATAATTCAAAGGTTGAGAACAAATCCACCAATGAGTTTTTCGGAACTTATGTACGAAATATCATGATATTTACCGATCGCTTTTCGGTGAAGGAAAACATCGTGAGGAAACCGGACTAACCCCAATAAGGCTTACCATCTGGGTTCGAAGGACAGGTGGCAGACGCTTTGGAAAACTAGTGCCTATGACATATCTTGGGATTAGTTTCTAAAGCTGACCCCAGGTTCCCTGAGCTGTCCATCAAACTGCAAGATTCTGTACAGTTAACACAAAAGCATCCAGCGTTTTTTAATGGATGATGGCTTAGAATGGTATAATAGTTTCTTGTCTTTTCTACCCAAAGAATACCCTTTAGATATAAAACTGACTCTTTTTGACATGTAATTTATTCATATTCTATTCTTGTTGTTTAAGGTGCAATAGAGTTATTGTATCGTAGAGCAGCAGAGGTAGCTCATAGAGCATGTTTCCCACCGGCTTGCCCAATTTTAAGATAGTTAAGCTCTGTTTACACAGCTCATGAAGAAAAGAAAAGTCAAATTAGCTTTGGCTGAGTCACATGTTTTTCATGTATATCTTCTGTAAAACTGTTATCTTTAAATGCATTACTATATCAGTTTAACATTAATCTCAATGGGCCACACAAGGTTTTTTTTTACAAATTTGGACTAAAACAGTAATTTATGATATCCCGGAAGATTTGAGTGAGCTGTTGCATATTTAGTTGCAAAAACTTGAGGGCAAAAATTAATAAATGAATATGAATATGAAAATAAAAACAATAAGTAATTTATCAATATCCATATTACTAGTCATTACAAATCACACAGTTTATTCTTACCTTTAAAATCTTCTTAACACTAACATCATCCAAATTATTTTTTACAGCAGAAGCATGGAGATTCTTTTCCACCTCCAGAAGGTTCTCTGGGAGCACAGGGTCAGTGTCCGAACTGCTTTCATCACTTGATACACTAAAAAATAAAATATTTTTTAGTTTAGACAGCAATTTAACTATTGCAAATCAATAGGTAAACTTGATAATATTTTACTTGTTAACTACATTATCAATTAGAATACAGGACATGTATATCCCTGTCCGTTAACCTAATTGAATCTACAGTTGAAAATATGATTGCTATAGTAGAGGGCAACGTAAAAAGGCAGGGCCTCTACAATTAGTGTGAAATTCAGACTTTTAGGTTTAGGTAAGGTATGTCTGGAAACACTGCTTTTTATCTTGATTGTTTTACATCTCTTTCTCTCTATTTTAAGCCTTTCTGCACCCTTCGGACGTAGGCCTCCTTCAATTTGCACCACCCATCCCAGTTCTGTGCAACCTGGAGCCACTTCACCCCAGTAGTTCTATTGATACTGTCGTCCCAAAGCATCTGTGGTCTTTGCTGACGACGTTCTTCTCCCCATTGGCTCTTGTTTAACAGATAACATGTGCAACTTCAAACTGCGATGAATCTAAATATATCTTAGTATGTAAAGCCGGTCGAAAATTCCAGTCTGCAAAACCATGTCACAAGAACAGCTGAAGCCTAGGATACTAAGTTATGTGTGTGTACCGCTCAACAATCTGTAGCTAATTGCTTACTTACCGTCGTCTTTTCCTTGCCCTGGTAACTTTAGGCTTAGAAAGACGCAGGCCTGGGCTCGCCGGCGAAGTCTTGCTGGGGCCTGGTTGGGGCTCCATTGTGACTATGAGTAGCCCCGATAGCCTTCGTCTGTATTTTATTCACATTCACGTAATTGTAAAACGCGACACATGGTACCTTAATATTGTGAAAACTAAAAATAGTTTAAAAGCGCGTACAAGCGTTTTGAAAGTCAAAACATATCGACAATATAAATGAATGAAAATGATTGATTGGATAGAATAAAAATTTGACGTTTCATGGTGTTGCTAGTATATTATAATCTTGTTCTAATACTATTCATTATCAGTCACAAAAGGCACATGGGCTTACTGTTTAAATATTGGTTAAATGCTGGGATTGTTGGGTCATGAAAAATGCTTCTTAAACGTCAGTGAAGTTGATTGAAAAGTTTCAGTCTGAGACCGGTGCCAAATGGCGATAGAAAAGAAATCATATAAATGTTAAATTGGACTGAAATCATGTCGCCTACCCGTGCAGCCGGATTGGTTATCTTCAGAAATATAAATCAAGCTGTTCAATTCCTTTTATTACAAACATCTTACGGAGAACATCATTGGACACCCCCAAAAGGTACAACGAAAGTTGAACTACACTTTGTTTAATTAAATTAATTTTAATGATGTATCTCTATAAATTTTCTTACTCGTGTAATGTAACGAGTTGTTTTATGTTTTTATTTCTTATCTCGAGTCTTTTCCACATTCCACTAGTACCAATAAAAATATTGTTTTTGTTACAGGTCATGTTGATCCAGGTGAATCTGACTGGATAACTGCTCTAAGGGAAACTAAAGAGGAAGCAGGTTTATCAGAAAATGAACTACTAGTAAGCAAATCATTTTGTACAATATTTACTATGTAATCTCTGCATAAGCATATGTTGCTTGTAAACTTAAATAACTTCATTCATCAGCATCATAACAATGCATAATGTTCTGTTTTAGGTGTATAAAGATATTTCAAAGATACTGAACTATGAAGTAAAAGGGAAACCAAAAGTGGTGGTGTATTGGTTGGCGAAGTTAAAAAACCCTGAGCAACCGGTGACTCTTTCAGATGAGCACCAGGCATTGAAGTGGCTACCATTGGATCAAGCACAGGAAATATCCGGATTTGATGACATGAAGCAACTTCTTGTCGAATTTCATGAACATGCTAAGAAATTACTGTAAATTAATTGTTAAATAAAAATTTAGCCTGTTTGTTTTGTTATTTATTTATACATCTTTAAAACAAAGTGTGAATTATAGGTTACTGTATTATCAGTTACAGTACAAGTTACAACCATGTTACAACCAAAATTACTAATACTATCAGCTTGTATAAAATAGATAGTAATAAATAGAGTAAAATACTTGTTCTATATTAAAATAGACTATGTAATAGTTCTTAAAAACTTTTATAGACTGTTTTCGAATATTAAATAGACTATTTGTACTATATTAAAATAGACTGTGTAAGTAATAGTGGCAGCTAGGCGAACAACAACCAGATCATCGGCTGCGAAGCAAATACCCATCATGTCATATGGGGTAGATGTCAACAGAAGAGGGGAGAAGGTATTGGATTTTCTGGTGAGTTCTTCCCTACAACTCTTAAATTAAATCAATAAGGAGACATTTGTCAACTTACGGTGGGGTGAGGTAATTGACATAGCATTAGCTTTAAGAATACTTGTAATAACATTTACTCTTGGTATGTATCTAATTACATCTCTCTCTCTCAGATCATAGGTATATATGCTTCAGGTACAAAACTAAATTTCAATTTGAGATCGTACATAGACGGAACCACTGTAAAATTCACTATCAAAATATGCGACCAAGTTAAGTTGCAATGCATTGATACCGACTACCAAATTACAACGATGTGTTTACTTGGACCAATTGCATCAAAAGAGATCAGCAAAACTGTTTTCAACCTACGGAATCGGAGAAATAACAAACATATATACATCACTTTTTGTCACTTCCTTTACTTGGTAAGGAAGTGAAGGACGAGTTTATGACTTTGATGTTTTCAGTTTTGACGGGAGGCTTAATGGGTGAAGCTATTTAAAGCCCCTCATTCACGGCAGTCCGCCGGCACCTCCGGCACGTAAAATAGCATCGTGAATGTCGTTGCCGGATGCGTGCCGTACGGCAACATCCTGCTAGCTCCGCCCACCTCCTTGCAGTCCGAATTGCACTAAATTACGTAATAAACAATTGAGAAATGCGGCAATGCATAAAATATTAATTATTCATTATTAAAAATGACATAAGAGATGGCGGCGATTTTTAAAATTCGAGTACAATGTATGCACTACAACGCAGCGCTGCGCATCTTTCAACGAATAAGTGCGAATTGGACTGCTAGGCTGGGCCACTTGCACACCGTGTGTCCGCTACATCCAGCCATGCCGGAGTGCCGGCGGACTGCCGTGAATGAGGGGCTTAAAAAGTGTCTTAAATAGTTTCAATAACCAAAGCTATTTAAAACACCGTTTAACTCACCGAAACTACCTGAAAAAGCTTAAATGGTCTGGCTTAAATTTTATCTATATAGTCTGTCTCGAATGAGCTTGTACTAGGGTGCATTCGCCCGCGGCCGAATCATTCGGCCGAGAGCCCGAGCATGTAGAGGCACCATAAAATATTAATTATTAATTATTAAAAATGGCATACGAGATGGCGTCGATTTTTACAATTCCAGTACAGTGTATGCGCTACATCGCAGCGCTGCGCATCTTTCATCGAATAACTGCGAATTGGACTGCCAGGCTGGGCCACTTGCACACCGTGTGTCCGCTACATCCAGCCATGCCGGAGTGCCGGCGGACTGCCGTGAATGAGGGGCTTTAGCTATTATAGCAAGACTATATTATGAAAGGGTTCCATATTTTTTATGTTATTTTTTATTCTTTATGACGGTATCTTTAAATCAAGATTTATTTTTAAGGATTGCTTTTAAAAAATAGTCACAGGCAGACGGGACATGCACTCTTAAAAAAATGTATCATAGATTGTCTATAATGTCTATGATTTCACAACCCAATTGGAGTAGCTTTATCTGTGGTTAACTGTCATTTAAAAACAATAGCAAAGCAATTCAAATTCCAACGGTGAATAACAACATTTTTAAGAGTGGTTTGTTGTTAGGATGTTATAAATTGTTTGTTTAGTTATAACGTGTATAATTATTAAGGAGGGAAACGGGTTTCTATGTAAAGTTAGTGATAAAGTGCTATGTTAAAATATAAATTAAGACTGTGTCCACCATGAACCTAAAATGGAAAACTATTCTCACAAATTGGGTAAGTGAAAATTCGGTTTATAACTGAAATCTACTTGAATTTTCTTGTAACCGCTGCTTTTTTTTCTAAGATTTTCGCATATTCTCAAGGTTTAGATGTCTTCATAGTTTATAATTTCTGTGATCTTGCTTTTACACTAAATAAAATCAGTACTGGTTGTAAAATTTTGCGTTCTGTTATACCAAACTATCCCAAGTTAATACCTACTCGTGGTTTTCTTTCTACTTTTAATCATTAAAAATATTTATTCAAACTGCAAATTTTAATAAGTTCTTTATTTAATAAGTAATGAAACAATACATACTTAAGTACTTATTTTATTCAAATTATGTACCAGTTGATGGCCTCAAAACTTAAAGGTTATTATACTTATTTTCAGATTAACTGTTATACAACCGAAAATGAAAAAAGAGAAAAAAATATAACTCCTGAAAACTTACTCAACATATTCACACATATACATGAAAGTATTAAATTAGATGATTCAAAGTCTTCAAAGTTTGAAGCAAGTACAATTCAAGATTTCATTATTGAAAAATATCCTGGCTTTAAATTTGATAATGGAACTCTGGATGCTACATGCGAGGAAGAAATTTACATAGTAGCTTCGCTATTATTGTATTTTATCTGTGTCAACTCTAAAAATGCTGAAATTAAGCAAGCTATGTGTAGCAAGCTTAGTGCTGGAGACCAGGAGATCATAATGAAGTTTAGCAAGTGTCTGATGGATTGTTCTCCTATTTTGTATGCAGATGTAGAGGCAGCTATTACAGGTATGTCTATTCCTATTCAGTCTAGCAATATTTGAAGCATGCAGATGGTTGCCGTTGACATGCATCTGGTTGGAAGTAGGAGGTCCTGGGTTTCAATCCTGGTCAGAGCATTTATCTGTGTGTTTATCACAAATATTTGTTCCTAATGCATGTATTCAATGTATCATTGTCTAGTGCCCACAACACAAGCCTTATTGGGTTTACTGTGGCCTGTGGGACTAGGTTGACTTGTGTATGATTGTCCCATAATATTTATTTATTTATCTGGGGAAGACCCACAGAGCTTTTGTGCCTAGATGATCCTGACAAAGGAATTTAGTACTGATACTTATCCAAGTGGTGACCCCAGCTCGCAGTTCTGCAAGGACTTGCAGTAATGTCTTGCTTGACTGTCCTCAGTCAGCAGAAGTGATAGTGAGATGACAGAGTTTGTCAGACACTGTGCACTGGCATAACACACCTAATAAACCTCAAGCTTGCGCTTGCCTATTTAACACCAAGTTCAGACAGCAGGCACATGGAGCCTACCTGGGATACAGGAGCCCCAAGTAAATAGGGCAGGGGAGGTGTGTGGTCAGGAAACTAATGAGAGCCCTACAAACATATTTAATTTAGAGTTAAAAATAATTCTCTATTGTATCTAAATCAAGCAGAATTTTACTGAAATTCTAAGGAAAACTTGTGTATTAAAAATAATGAAATAAATAACAAATATATTTGTTCTAGGCACAAAAAAATGTGTTAGGTGGTTTAAAACTACTAATTTCCTCACTATGGCATGATTGTTCAAACATCCTAAAATCAATTTACTTAATTGCCATTGAAAAGTAAGCCTTAAGCACATCACAGTCATAACAGATGAACTTAAACCTACATGAACAATACCTGACAAAGACAATTTCAGGGAAAATATACCATATTTTGTTTTACTAAAGTCTAAATCTGAGTGGCTCACTTTAAAATATGAACTTATCACAAAATTCTATTTGTCAAAATATTTATTTGGTTCTATTATAACACCTACATGCCGACAGTGCAGTATTTTCAAGATTTCAATCTTTATCTTCATACCAATAAAATCGAACATCGTAATACTCGAATCGTGCCAATGTCACGCGCCGCCGCGGAACAAAAAAAAATTGCCATATGTTCCACTTCAATAAGAAGGGTGGCCAAAATGGCAGGTGCAACTACCAACCAGCTGTCCATTGCCATCTGGGCTGTGACGTAAGCGTTTGTCCTTTACGCATTTGTCGTCCTTTACGCATTTGACGTGCAAGAAAGGGATGAAAGTTACGATGGTTAACGGGATGGTACTAAAGGGGCTTCTAAACGTGCGTTTATCTGGTTTGGCGCTAAAGGTCGATATATCGCAGGTTACAAAAGTTTGTTATACTTTTGACATTTTGAATGAACATGCTCTGAAGGTGCGCTCAGTTAGTCGTTCTATTATGGTTGGGGTAATCGTTTATAACGTAAGTACGTAGATGATAAAATGACGCTAACACTACCGAGTTGCACTTATCTGTCTTATCCAGGTAGCTAGGCAACGCAATGCACGTACCTAATTTGCCGAATACGTGGCGCATTTGGTAATCTACATGGACAGGATGGTCGTGCTTTGATCTTTTAGTGACTACCCTGTCATGCGTCACTACTTATCTACTTTTTATAACGTGACCTTTCGTTATTTCACTTATATTTGGGCACCCTAAAGCATGCCGCGTTTCCATTCTGCCGAATTCCTGACTCTGGCACAATCTTAAGCCGAGCGCATTAAAAAAATAGTGACATAGCAAAGAATACTATTTCACCTTTTTCACTACTCTCAATAGGTAGGTCTTCTACTTCTGCCTAACAGGGCCATCTGAATCACCCAACGCTGAATAGGTTTAGGTACCCACTTAAACACGTGTTTCACTAATCAACATATCGGCAATAAATAGTTAACATTTTCGCCGAAAATCCGTTAAATTTAAATAAATCAACGTGTTTTATGTCGTTTATCATGTGGGTTGGTGAACCTCTGATGTCATTCTGTGTAAAGTTTCAAAAACCTGCTGCTATTTTTAGAAAACCTGTTTCTGAGTCAGCTTACTGCAGCTTTACCCGCGCCCATCGCTATTGTATTGTTAGGAGCGAAAATGTAAGGGTTAAGCAAGGTGTAGGTATTTAAAAATCTACCGTAGCCGTCCTTTTTACTAATTTACTCATTAAAAAACCTGCTAAATACTAGCTGAGTACTAGGGGTAGATAAATAACGGGTCATTTTCGAATGCAATTGAATATTGCGACTTTCGGGGTAGTGGTTTAAAAGACTGGCGTAAGGAAGTATTCCCAGGAAGTGTCCTAAACGCCCCGCATCGTCCACCTATAAGTACATGCCTGCATGCAGCGCACTGACGAGGTGGGCGATGAGGGCCTTTATTCCTTTATAAATAGTAAATTTTGCGCTTGTGGAACTTCTAAGTATGGTTTCATGCAATTCATAAACGCCTTACAGCACTCTTCATAACGACTGTTCGTTTTTTAAAACTCCGTTGATAATCGTTAGTCATTCTTTATTTTGTTACTTTTGTTTTTTAGACATTGACAAAGCTTGAATAAAAAACCCACTACCATGAAATTCAAATTCTGTTCGATTGGAATATACCTAGTTCATTCTTCATTCTTTTTTTTTCGATTTTAAAACAATTTGAATTCTGTTTTAAAATTATCTGGCAAATTTTCTTGTATGGTGGATGGCAGGAGGTTAACACGGGTATGCAAAGTTTTATGAGTTAGGCCCACTTGCATCACCCGGGATTAGCCGCTAACTCGGAGTTAAGCTATCAAATTCCATATAAATTTACGGTTTCGGGTTAGTTGCCTCACCCTGCTTGGTGAAAGTAGGCCTATAAAAATGAACTGATGGTTTTAACTCTGTTTTCAGAGGCGTGCGGGCCAGATGCCTCAGGCACAGTGGCGGAGACGCCGCCGGCGCTCCGCTCTCTGCACGGCGAGGTGCGGCGACTGCAAGCTGCGTTGGACGCTGAGCGTTTCGACCGCAATTTCTTGCAAGAAGAGCTGGCCAGGACCAACTTGAAGTTGGAGAAACTGAGTAAGTGTTTGATCCCAGGGGGCCTTGGGACGAGGTGTGGACGCCAGCGCTCTGGTCGTTGCTCGGCGGTCGGCGAGTGGGCTGTAGGAGACGCTAGAAAGCGTTTCAACCGCAACTTCTTACAAGAGATGACTAGGACCAACTTGAAGTTGGAGAAACTGAGTAAGTGTTTGATGCCTCGAGTGAGATGTGGAAGCCAGCGCTCCGGTCTGCACGTGTATGCAGGAGGTGAGGTGAGGTGAGGTGTCCTTCCGGTGAGGATGAAGCGCTATAGTTTGGCAAACCAAGTCTGGCAAGAGATTTTTTTTCTACCTCCATGTTTTTCGGAGTGAAAAAAAAACTGTCAGACTTGGTTTGTCAGACTAAAGACGCTCAGCGTTTCTACCACAAGGAGTAACTTCAACTAGGGCAACGGAATAAGTCTTCAGGGTCCCTCCAGATCTGGTACGCCTTTTACCTGCACTAGAACGAAGGTCATAAATACTAGACACATCTAGGAGTATATTAAAGGGTCATATCTAAACAGCATGGATCCTTTTAATTTCATGAAACCCATAGAGTAGTCTAATGTATCTGTATCATCATAATATGTTGATTGCGTCATTAACATAAATAATCTCTTTTAATTCCAGCAAAAGTAAAGGAGCAATACAAACTTGACATCATGAACCTAAAAGCGAAGATTTCTCTGTGCTGCGGGGAGAAGAAAGAGTCGCACCGAGAAGCACGTGCAGACGAGTTCATCGCGCGGCTGCAGCGGCAGCTACAAGACTTGGAGACGAGGTTGGAGGACACACTGAGCCAGTTGGAGGATGTACAACAAGAACGGGACACTTATAAACAGAAGGTGTGTATTGTCTTGGTATCCAGTTGACGTGCTACGTACTATCGCGTACAAAATTGCAAGGGCAGTTTATCTTCAAGCAACGCAGGGAGGGGAGTCGGCAATTCGGCATACGTACCATGGGTCTGTGTTGTGACTACTGTACACGAAAATAGATCGAAGTGTGTATGATTTGTTAGTGTAGTTGTATGTGTTAGTGTCATCATTACAGATTGTTTTTTGTATGTAATGTGTGGGAAGTCTGTGCGTACGTTTCCCCTCTCAAAAGGTGACAGAATAATTTGTAGGGTAAGATGTCGCTTTGCCGTCTCCTAATGCGTTGGAAGGCTGTGTTGCTCGAAGCAGTTTATGAATAAATTCATCCATAAATTGCTTATGCACTTTTGAACCCGTGTGTACAACGTCATGTATGGGAAGATACTGATGTATTTTATTTAGCAGCATTAGAAATTTCTCATTGACGCTTCAGAAGTTCCCCCACTTATGTTCCTAATAAACATAAGTGGGGGAACTTCTGAAGCGTCAATGAGATATTTACTGGAATGGAGTCTTAATTGGAATTATTAATCTATAACACAATGCACCCTTTAAAAATCGCGATCGCGAGAATTTACCCTTTTGCTAAGTTATAGTTGCTCGCCCCAATTGCCGCAAATCCATTTCTCTCTCTTTCCTTCCAGGTAACTGACTTAAAGCAAGAACGGGACAAATGGCTGACTCTCAGCCAGCAAGAAGCCGACAAGGCCGGGCAGCTCGCCGACCAGTTGGAAGTTGAACGTCGCACTGTGGCCACTCTCAGGGACCTAGTCTCAGAGTTAAGGCAACATAATCGCAATAATGGACTGGACTCTAGTATGCTGGAATGTGACGACCCTGATACTAGTATACAGTCGCTTAATTTATGTAAGTTAACTTCATATATTACTAGAAACATACCTGGACATACAATATACAAACAGTAACACCATGCGGAAGACCGTTTGTCGTTGCAATACGGATTACGAATTAACATAACATAGACAACATGGTTAGCTAACGGTTTTGGCGTTGATATAAGCATTATAGCATTCCCAGTTTTAAAAAATCCAGGCTATTGCTCTTTTGCTTCTATATCGCAACAGCAATTCAAAATAACTACATACTGTTGAATGGATGGCGCTACCCGTTCGAAAAAACCTGAATTTTGAAGCCAGGGTCATTCGCTGGATGTGAACATACAATTTTAAAGTGTATATATTGATTATTTCGTTTTACAGCTGTATGCAATGAAGTCTGCGCAAATGTTATTGAAGTGCAACTAGGCGAGGAGAGAGCGAAAATTGAAATATTAAAGCAGCAAATTCAGAGCTTGCAGGTAAATTAATATTTCAAGATTTTAATTTTTTTAATACGAACTTCGTTAAGACTGATCCATTCTTTTTTAACAGGAACAACTCACCAAAGCTAACCAGAGTTTTGAATCTGAAAAACTAGCACTTGAAGCTGTTATAACCGAAAAAGACAGTAATATAATTAATCTTAAGCAACATATCAATGACGAGAAACAAGAAATTGACCAATTGAATAAAAAAATGTCGGACATGTCAGAATTAATAAAGAATTTAGAGGAACAATCAAAACTTGCACTAGAACAGAAAGTTCAAGAAATACAAATGTTGCAGAAGCATTTTGATAATGAAACAGAAACATTACGTAATGTGATAAAGACACTTCAAAAAGAGGTTGAGGAACTAAATCGTTCAAAAAAGCAATGTGATCAAGAAATTTTAATATTAAACGATAGGATAGTTGAAGTCTCTCAGACGTTAAACGATGTAGAACAAAGTTCACAGCATGCGTTATCTGGAAAAGAACAAGAAATAATTGTCCTACAAAAGAAATATACAGAAGAAACCGAAAAATTTAGTATTACCATTAGAAATCTTCAAAAAGAGGTTGAAGAACAAAAAAGCTTAAAAACACAATTCGAACAAGATATAGTCGTATTAAACAATATAATAGTTGAAATTTCGCAAAATTTGAAAGATACAGAAGAGAAATCAGAACGGTTACTAGCAGAAAAAGAACAACTTATACAAACAATACAGCAGCAATTTTCAGGTGAAGTGCAGACATGTCGTAATTTCATCGAAGAACTTCGGAAAGAGTTAACAGAACAAAGTAACCTAAAATCACGCTTCGAGAATGAAGTCGTTAAATTAAACAATAAAATGGAGGACATGATTTTGCAGATAAACACTGTAGAAGAAAAGTCAAAACAACAACTAGAAGAAAAAGAATTAGCTCTCCAAGTATCTTTTAACCGGAACAAAGAACTCCAAGAAAATGTAAAGGAACAAGATAGTATCAAAGCAATGCGCGAGCAAGAAATTGTTGAGTTAAATGATAAAATATCTGAAATTACACAAACAATGATGAAGGTAGAGGAAACGTCAAAGCATTTGCTAGAAGAGAAGGAACAAGTCATTCACACACTACAGCTGCAGTGTTCAGATGAGACGCAAAAATCTCGTAAAATAATTGAAGGACTCGAAGAAAAGCTAAATGAACAGAATACCTTGAAAGAACGCTGCGATCAAGAAATTGCTAAATTAGAAAATAAATTAATTGAAGTTTCACAAGCGATGAAGAAATTAGATGAAACTTCAAAAGCTGTAATAGAAGAAAAGGAAAAAGAAATAAAGTTGGTTCAACAAAAATACGCAGCTGAAACTGAGAAAAGTAATAAATTAATTTCGGATCTTCAGGAAGAGATAAAAGAACATTATGAATTAAAAACTAACCATGAACAAGAGATCATCGAATTAAATACTAAATTACTTGAAACGGCACAGACACTAAATAAATCGGAGGAAAGTTCAAAACGTTTACTGGAAGACAGAGAAAAAGCTATACAAGAAGTCCACCAGCAATTTTCTGTCAACACAAGCTTGCAAGAAAAATTGAACGAACAAATTGAGTTAAAAACTCAATGTGATCAAGAAATCCTCCAACTCAATAATAAACTTGAAATAATGTCTCAAACAATAAAGAATGTGGAAGAAAGTTCGAAAAGTTTGCTAGCAGATAAAGAAGAAGAAATTGATAATTTGCAGCAACATTTCGCTGAAAAAACGGAGAAATTCAACGTCGTTCTTAGAAATCTTCAAGAAGAGATAAAAGTGCAAACCTCCGCAAGAACTCACTGCGAACACAAAATAGTAAAATTAAACAACAAAATTGTCGAAATAACACAGGCAATTAAAAAGCTAGAGGATAATTCTAAACATATCATTGAAGTGAAAGAACAAGAAATAAAATCTATGAAACAACAGTTTGAGGAGGAAATTAAAAAAGTAGAAATCAAGAAAAAACTTCTTGAGATTGAGGGTTTAGAAGCCAACAACCGTATAACGGTTTGTGACAAGGAAATCTTGAAATTAAACAGTAAGATAGCGGAATTGTCACAAACAATAAAAATATCAGAGGAAAGTTCTAAAGTAGCTCTTGAGGAAGTGGAACAAAAAAATTATACGCTACAGCAGCAAATTATAAAAGAAGTGGAGAAATCTGAGAACATAATTAAACAACTCGAAGCTGAAAGATACGCGCATTCAAGTTCAAAAGAGGAATTATTAAAACAATTGCAGGGAAAGGATACCTTTATTGACAAACTGGACCAAGAAGTAAAACGGTTAACCGTTTCTGTATCAACCTTGGAAGAGAGATGTCAAAAGATTATCGAAGACACCAAAAAAGAGGTATATTTACTGAATCAGGAAATTGAAAAATTAGATAATAATGCAGCAGAAAAGTCACAAGCAATTAACGATTTAGAACAAAATTCAAAATTGATCCTACAAGAAAAAGTGCAAGAAATAAATAAATTTTCTATTGATCGAGATAAATCAGAAAATATAATTAAAAATCTCAAAATAGAACTGGAAGCTGAGAAATATGCCCAGTTAAAGTTAAAAGAAGATTTCGATAATCGCATAATGAAACTAAACGAAAAAGTCTTAAATCGCAATAACGAGTTAGTAGAATTACAAAACAACATTATACAGAAGAGTGAATTGATTGAGGTGATCCAGTCAGATTTAAGGCGTGAAAAGGAATTAAGGGATGAACTATCCAATACGTGCAATCATCAACTCTCCTCTTTGAATGAACAGAAACATGCAATTGAAACCGAACTGCAACAAAAATTGCAAGAGATAAAGGAGTTACAAAAACAATTGCATGAAAGGGAAATATTTACTGACAAGTTGAATAAGGAAGTAGAAAATTTAAGAACATCCATTTCTAACTTTGAAGAAAAATGCAGACACCGTGATGGTATAATAAAAGAGAAGCAGAAGGAGATTGAATTCCTTAACGATGTTTATCAAAAAGAGCAAGAAAAACTCAATCATAAAATTGATGAGCGCAGTGCATCCATAAAATCCTTGCAAATGCAATTGCAGAATGAAATAGAGTATAAGATACAAGTGCAAAGTGAACTCTCCAATTTAAAGTCATCCAAACTATCGTTAACCGAAGAGCTCAACGCAGCGAAAAGTGAGTGTTCAATTTCAAATCTGTCCCACGACACATAATAAACGTTAGTGGTTTTCAAAAAGTATTGTTCTGTATTCTCAAATTATAACATCCTAGTTCATAAATTTTAAATTTCACTTACAGTTGTTATGAGTGGTGGGGTATGTGTTGTCTTTAAGAATTCGTTGAAAAATATTAATAAAATCTTTTTTCAGTTCTGATGAAAAACTATGAAGAAAAGACTCTAGAGTGGGAGGAACAGAAGAATGAGTTAAAAAAACAAATACAGGCCAACATCAATACGGTAGAAAACCTTAAAGAAGAGAAGACTATATTGTCTAAGGAAATTGAAGTAATTAAGGAACTGAAAACTGGTGAGGCGAAAGATCATGAAGAGAAAATAGTGCAGTTGGAGAAAGAAAAAATTGAAATGGACAAACAATTACAGAAATTTGAAGATGAGAAGATATTATTGTTAAAGGAAGTAGAGAAATTTAAAGCTGCACAAATCATTGAAACAAAGAATCATGAGGAAAAAACAATTATATGGGAAAAACAGAAAATTGAATTAGACGAACAGGTGCAGGCTAATGTTTTGAAAGTACAAAAGCTCGAAGACGAAAAAGCAACATTATCAAATACAATTGAAGAACTCAAAACAACACAGATCATGGAGTCCAAGAATCACGAAGAAAAAATGCTATCATTGGAAAAACAGGCCATTGAAATGAATGAAGAAATTCAGGCTAGCAATAGTATTATAGCACAAATTAACGATGAGAAAGCGGTGTTATTAAATCAAATTGAAGAACTCAAGTCAACACAAGTCGGAAAGACCAGGGATCATGAAGAAAATATAGTTACATGGGATAAAGAGAAGGTACTATTAAACGAGAAAATTGAAGCTAATATTACAAAGGTGAAAGAGCTTGAAGTTGAAAAGGCTGATATATTGAAAGAAATGGAAGCACTTCAGGCAGCGCTTATAGAAGAGGCAAATAGTCGAGAAGAAAATACGCTTCGGATGCAGAAACTTGAAGACGAAAAAGCACTGTTAATAAAGGAAGTAGAGGAACATGAAATTACTAGAAGTGCCGACGTAAATAATTATGAAGAAAATAAGCGTACGTGGGAAAAACAGAAGATGGAATTAGATGAACAAATACATTCACTCAATGTAAAGCTTGAGAACCTTGAAGACGAGAAAGCTATCTTGTTAAAAGAGGCAAAAGAAAATACAGAAAATACCCTGACAATGAACAAGCAGATAAGTGAACTGACGGAACAAGTTGAAACTAATAATCTCAAAATTGAAAAACTTGAAGATGAAAAAGCAGTACTATTAAAAGAGATAAATGTTCTTGAAACTGCACGAAAGGAAGAGACGAAGGTTTATGAAGAAAACACGCTCATATTGCAGAAACAAATGAATGATGTAACGGCGCAAGCAAAGGACAACATTCGGAAGGTAGAACAACTCGAAAAGGAGAAAGAAATGTTAATTAAAGAGATAGAAACAATTAAGACTGTTGAAAATGGAGAAACAAAGGACAGAGAAGAAAAGGCATTATCGTGGGTGAAGGAAAAGACCGAATTGAACGAGAAATTGCGGGATAATGTTTTCAAAGTGAAGAATCTTGAAGCAGAAAGGGTCATGATGACGAAGAGGATCGAGGAACTTATAGATGCGCAAACATATGCATGTAAGTAAAGAGATATATTTATGTTTTAAGCTCTGTCTGCACGACTTTCTAAAATAAATTGATTTCTTGTTACCAACACAACAAGCCTGCTGAAATGAAGATGATGATGCATTTACTTGTTTTGTTTACATGTTTCGACATGTAATTTTTTTACTATGTTTTTATTTAAGGTTTCCATTAAATGATATTAATTTGATTGAAGCCAAACTCGTTACCTACATTGATTTCCATTTGTAGCCATTTTTAAAAGGATCCTTTTCGGTGCAACTCTGTTGTCTCGTAGTAAAATTTATCTTGGAAACTGCTTTGGTTATCAATTTTATATTTGAAATAGTTATAATAAACAAGGGTCATCTAAACTCATTCAAAATGTATTTATTATTTACGAGAAAATGTGATGAAATAATAAAAAAAGAATTATTTACCATTAAATGTCTCTTGATGATAATTTTTAATGGAATGATTGGTTTTAGGCTTTAAGAAGGAACACGATGAAAAGATACGGAGGTTGGAGACGCAGGAGACTGAACTTAAGGAACAAATGAAGGCTGACGCCCTAAAGGTTGAGATGCTTGAACAAGAGAAAACAATGATCATGAAAGAGCTGGAAGCACTCAAGGCAGCTCATAAGGAGATGTGTAAGTTGGAATTGTTTGGCAAAGTACAGTCCACTTTCTAATAATACTGTTTACATATGAACAAGGTGCATTTTTGGTATATGGTGGCCAGATATTGGAGGGTGACCAGTTACTATCGATAAATTTGGTATATATCTTTCATTGGGTTTCCAGACCATATGCTATAATTTTTAGGGTGCCATAGTCAAATAGGAACCCTTATAGTTTCGCCATGTCTGTCTGTTCGTTCGTCCGTCTGGGGCTTAGCTCAGTGACCGTTAGCACAAGAAAGCTGTTTTTAAATTTGGTATGAACATACAATATATCAATTATGTCTACAAAATGGTAAAATAAAAAGTTGGAATACTTTTGTCGCTAGGGTACCTCCCATACTCGTAAAGTTTGCTTATTTTTGTGTCTCAACTTTAAAGGGTGGGTTATCGTTAGATAGGTATTTGAAAAAGATTAGGGCTTTTTTTTTGTATGGAAAATCGACCAACCATGAAAAACCACACAAGTCTTTCACATAATCAGATCTAGGTACTATCTGAGTTAAATATTAGGTAACTTACGTCTACCCTTTTTCAGTGGCCACAGCATCACAAGAAAGAATAACTGCAACCAAACATAGCAGCTGGGAGAAGGAAATCCAAGCCATGCATCAGGTAGATACCACAACATCAGATCTCGCTCATTCTTCCATGGAAAGTCTTAAAACCATCTCAGACCTAGAGAAGATCATTCAGGACAAGAACCGGAAAATAACCTCCATGCAAATCGAAATCTCATACATCAAGTCCATGATGGCCGAGTCTGGCATCAAACTCATTGATGTAACTAAAGAGTTGGAGGTCAGTAAGGATAGTTGTCAAGAATTGTCGGCTCAACTGAAGAAAATTGTCCAACAGAAGAATGAAGAGATTTCCGAGCTCAAGCGGCAGGTTGCGAAAATGAGTGCCACGGAAACCCGAGCCAGCCAAATCATCAGACTATCAGCCAAATATCAAGCTATGATACTAAAGAGAATAGCTGAAATCAAATCCAGTGCAGTATTAAAGGAGCTAACCAATTTTGGTAACCAGAATTCCAACGGCGAAGACCTGCGGCGAAGCATCGGCTCTGTAACTATGGAGGACTTGGAAAACTTCCTAGAAACTACTGATAGACATCTTAAACGATGTTCGGAGAAACAGATGACTCTGCAAAAAGACCGAGACCGCCTCTCTGAAGTCAACAGGATAAACGAATCAGAGATAATCAACATGAAAAAGTTCTTAACAGAGATGTCCGTTAGTTTCAGAACGTTTACTACAGTGAAAGAAGTTTACAACCAGAAGTTGTCTAAGGTCGTGTCGCTACAGAGGACAGTAAGGCGGGACATATTGAGTTTAGACGGGCGGATAACGGAAGCTACCATGTGTAAATTAGAACGTGGATACGCCGCGGTTATGCAAGATCTTTCCGAGTGTGCTATGAACTTGGAGCGCTGGGTCGACCGTAGTGTCAGCAGAATGCTCTCCGCAGAGAAAATAAAGCAGGCATTCACTAGCGACTTAGAACAGGCGTCCCTTTCCACCTGTAACTATCAGAATGCGGCGGTAGAAGTGCAGTTAAGTGAATTATGGAACTCCTTCCAGAAGCTTCTAGCAGAAATTGGTAGAGCACAGAAAGGCGAAGGCGCGCGAAGCGCCCAAGAAGTCACAATAATGGAGGTTCGCGCCGAATACGAGGACAAACTCAACAGAATGAAGTCTAAAATGGTCAGTATCGCCCCTGTTGTGTTAATCATATTAGTTTACCAGGTAGTGTGGTGGTTCTATCTACATACGGAATCATGATTTGGCTTGTTTGTTTTTGCTTGTTTTATGAATAAATTATTTGTTGAAGGTCTTGTTTTATTTCATGTGTGGTAGAGTAGTTGCTTGGCGTGGAAACAAGGTAATATTCTTTTTTGATGCATGTGCTTGCATGCTTTTCATAATCAACCTTACGTACAATAAATTGTTTTAAATTTTCAGAAAGAGCTGTTCCACGAAGAGATGGGTAGATTAAAGCAGAAGCAAGCGGATGAGATAGCGATACTTGAGAGAGAGTTAGTGAAGTGTAAGGAGAAGATGGCAGAGTCGAGTAAAGCGTATGAGGAGCATATAAGGGCGTTGACTACGGAGCTGTGGAGTGTGGGAGAAAAGTTCTTGGTCAAGCAGGAGGAAGCTGATTGGCTGAGAAAGAAGCAGTCTGGGTCGCTTATGTCGTTGCAGCACGTACATTCAGTAAGTATAGTAATTTCGAAAATTTTCGTCATTATGCTTAATTAATTTAGATCAGGGGTCGGCAACCTTTTAGCAGCCAAGGGCCATATAGTAGTTAACGAAATTGACGTGGGCCGTTTTTTGTTGATAGTGACTGCGACGCGGGCCGCACTGTTTATAGCGAATTGAACATACACGTTATACAAAATAGTCAAGGAGGCTCGCGGGCCGCCTGTTGCCGATCGCTGCTTTAGATGCTGTTACCTCCAAGTTAAACTTTAATATAATTTGGAATTATGAATTGATGATTAATTATTTATTTGTTATTCTGTAGTCGGGCCTACACGCTCATAATCAAGGACACGGACAAGAAATGTTTGGACGACCATCCGACACGCACTCCCTGCGGTCTCTTCCCGTACACAATAAGAAAACAGGTATGATACGTAATAAATTGTTAACCAAGGAGTGAAAGGCACATATCTCGATCGAGGTACCTATTTTGGCGCTCGATCGTAGTGAGAGCTCCAATAGTCCGAGACTTAAATAGTGCCTTTTACCCGAGTTAAACATTCTACTTTTCATGTCGAATACGAGGAAAGAACAGTACAGTTTTAACTTTAGGTGTCTTTTCAACTAAGTTTGCTACGTTCGTCGTGCCACGTAGATGTCCTTCGTCGGTCGTCTTTGGAGACTAGAATAGTACCTCAAAAATATATCTGAAATTATTTCGTGTTTGCCTTAAAATAATACATTAAGAATAAAAAACCACCATAGCTTGATGCTACTATCTGATCAATTTCGAATTTACACTTAGAAGCCCGCGGTCTCCACATGTCAGACGAAGAAGGCGAAGTATTCGACAACCGCTTCCTCAAAGAACTCGCAGCGACGCCTCGCGCCTCGCTCGCGCCCGGCCAGCGCATCTCCGAGCTCAAACGCCGAAACTCACTCGTCCCACCTCATTTGAAGAGCTCGTATCCCGCTGAAATGCAGTTCGCGCCTACGTTGGATGAGGAGGAAATTAAGGTATGTGACTAAAAGGAGAAACATTGAACCCTAAAGTAGTCAACGTGACCGCTTCCTCGAGTAGCAGGCGGCGACGCCTCGCGCCCTCGGCCAGTGCATTTCAGAACTCGAATGCCGGAACTCTCTCGTCCCACCCCATTTAAAGAACTCATATCTTGCTGAAATGCAGTTCGCGCCTACTTTGGGTGAGCAGGATATTCAGGTGTGTGGTTAGATTTAGGCTGTCGTAATGCTGAGATTAAAGAGATAGTGGCCGAACCTAATATCATTGGCGGTACATAATTACACAGACTTCGCTGGTTTATTCACCTTCAAATGGGTGAGGATAGGGCGATCAAGGAAGCGTACTTGGGACAACCTAGGACGGCCTTGGTACCGCTGGAAAGATAGTGTGGAGGTGGACTTGTACCAACTTCAAGCGGAGAACTGGAAGTTGTGCAGAATCGGGATGGCTGGCGTGCTCTTGTTTCGGAGGCCAAGATTCGTTTCGGATCGCTTTGCCACAATAGTAGTAGTAGTAATAGTGTTTTAGATGCGAAAGTAAACTTATAGCGCCAGCACCAGCGTAATTGCCTCCGTTACCTCAAGAGAGTTGGCGACGCTGAGTCCATTCCATGTATCTAATTTGCTCATACCCTATACCAGGGGCCGTATCGGTCGTATTTTTTCAGAAACGCTCGTATTTGTCATGTCATGATTCATACTTCAATCGACCTCGATACTTTTAGTTTTGATACTACTGACACTGACTGAAAGAGTATGTCACCTTCGGGCGCTTTTGTAAAAATCCGAGGGCAAAACATGCTTTACATCTGTAATACAAGCGGACTTTTTGATATCATTCACTAGAAAGGGACGAATGACCGTCAATATTTAGGCCTCCTAGCCTAGTTGGTAGTGACCCTGCCTACGAAGCAGGAGGTCCCGGGTTCGAATCCTGGTCAGGGCATTTATTTGTGTGTTTATCACGAATATTTGTTCCTGAGTTATGGATGTTTTCTATGTATTTAAGTATTTATATGTATATATCTATTATATATATCGTCGTCTAGTACCCACAGCACAAGCCTTATTGAGCTTACCGTGGGACTAGGTCGATTTGTGTAAGATTGTCCAACAAATATTTATTTATTTATTATTATTAATGTCCGATTTCATCCCCAGTGTGCCAGCACAAGCTTCTCAATGGGCCGTACGCAGCGAAAGGAAGTAGGCATCACAGCGTACAAGAAGCCTGGACCGCCCACGCCAAGCAAGCAGGCCGGCAGGCTGTCCGCCACGGTATGCTTATTCACGTATGTTACGTGTATCCGTTATCAGTGCGTCACGCAAAATTTCAGACTTGCTTTGCGCCACGACCACAGATAACACAATATAGTACAGTTAAGTGTAAAAATATGGATGGACATGGACACATCTTACTCAAAAATATGTCCCATGGCACTTTATTCCATTGTAATAAGAGCGTAGTCCCATATTTATGAGACGATTTTGTCGATACGTATTTTTGCACTTGACTGTACCTACTTCGTAGCACTCTTATTGCCTGTTCTGTACTTTAATTTAAAGTCAGCTGTCTCTACTTCTAGAACTTAACCATAATTAGTTTGTATCTAGAAGCTTTGAAACATGTTCCGTGTCGTGTTTAGAAGGGCGCCGACCGTCTACTAAGCTGGCTAGTTAGGCTATACGGTCGCTAACGTAGCTCTCGGCGGTCCAAGGTCACCCTGACCTTGACTGATGGTCCAAACAAACGTGGTTGGCCACCAAATTGTATTGTGCTTGTGTAGCAGCCTGACACGGTCATCAACTTCCGCCAACCTCGCTGACCGTCTGGAAGGCGCATAACCAATAACCAGGCCTCTCCGCGCGAACTCAAATCGATCGTCTTTTGTCTCGTGTCGGTACCGACACACGGGTTGCCCACACATCCCGCGCCCGCCGTTACACTCCACCACCAGTATTATATAATATTTGTAATCGTAGGTAACTAGCGTTGTGCGAGGGTGAGGTTGGCCAAGCGTCAATTATTTTTTGCGTGGTGTTCAAAACGGTTTGTATTCTTTTTCTATGAGAGATAAATATCTCTGCTTCAGAACCATTATAGTAATATAATCTATGGCATAACCATTTAATTATTCATCATCAATACGTATCCGCTGTGTGTAGGATTCCGAGCTCCGCGAGTCGCTGCGCCTGGAGCCGGATCCGGGCCGCAAGACGAGCACGCCGTCGCGGATCCGCTCCTTATTCCGGTCTAACAGAAACGACACTGATGTGGTACGTTACATTTTCTTTACTTAGTTTTTTAGGGTTCCGTAGTCAACTAGGAACCCTTATAGTTTCGCCATGACTGTCTGTCCGTCCGCCCGTCTGCGGCTTCGCTATGTATATGTCACCGTAGAATTGTACCGTTAGTTTATAAACTAACGCGCGAGATTATAAACAAATGGATAGGTTAGGTTAAGTTAGTTTATAATATACCTAGTCAACTTATAATCTGTCGGTTCACAATTTAACGGTGACATACATATCAATCATGCCGACAAAGTGATATAATAAAAAGTAAAAAAAAAATTAGGTTTTTTTTAAAGTAAAAGTTAGTAGATTTAAAAAGTACCTATAGGGATTTGGTAAAAATGTTTTTGATAAAGTGAATATTTTAGAAAATAATCGCTTCGGAAGTAAAAAAAATAGAACATTATTTTAAACTTGGGTCAGTTAAGCCATTTTACTTAGATTTTCGTATCATCTCAGTTAAAACCTTTCGACCGCCATAAGTTTACTATGGTGCACCACTTTCTTCATACAAGCCGAACCACAGTGTGGTGGTCGACAGATCTAAACAGTCTTCAAAAGATAATTAATTAGTCTCTGAAGTATTTCTAAATAAAATAAGGTATTTTAAATTAAAACTAATTAATTTAGTTGTATTTTATGTCATTTTCATAAAAAAAATATACAAGTTGAAATAACCTTTGTCAATATTGTCAATAAGAATATTTTTCAATTTATTAAAACAATATTCTCTTTACAGGTGACGCCACGCAGCAGAAGGTTTAGTAGTATATTCAGGAAGAAATAATAACTTACTGTGATTGTGATTTTATAACCAGCCAGGTTATGAATAATTATTATGATTATAATGCAATTTTATTAAATTATTGACATTTCTAATACAGCCTTTTCTTTATCAATCTTTATAAAAAAATCGCTAATTGTCCCCGAACATTTTGTAAGCATTTTAATTTTTACAACAAACTATATTGAATCGTTACGATTTGTTGATTAACACATTCTGTCCGCATACCCGACTTTGGGATATTTTATGATGACCTGAGTCGGGATCTTTGTAAGTACTACATACAGCTGCAAAATTGATCCCTAACTCAAGTTCTAAGGCTGAAATTTGGTTGATATATGAATACGTATTAGATAGGGGGTTATGAATACGAAATACGTATTAGGTCGGGCATAAGGGCTTTTCGTATTTTGTATACAAAAGTTTTTTTTTAATGCTTTTACTTTTCATATATTATCTGGTTAGCTTTATTATATCATAAGATTACCTATTCAAAATAGCAATAAATAGAAAAAATTCTTTTCTGTCATTTTAATTTTTTTCTGTCCATTAAATTTTTTTGATACAAAGCAAAGGAAATTTGCGAAACAAGCAATATAAAATGGCAGTGTTAGTAAAAGTGGAACAAAGTTTGTTTGGCGTTTTTTAGTCGGGGAATTTTGATGTCTAAGATGCAGCTTTATCTATGGACGTTTAGAATTTTCATACAAAATACGAACAGACTTTATCCCCGACCTAATATTATTGATTGATACGGATTATGCAAACGAAGTAAAACAAACAAACTTGTTTTAATTTTTATTTCATCGAAGTACACCACAAAAATCACTTTAGCACCAAACATTACATACAAATGTACAAAATTGTGCCTGTTCATTGATCACATCCATAAATTAGGTAAATAGATGTAAAATTACGTAACTACTCCAAAATAAATAAAAATAATCTCGGCTGTATTACATTTACAAAAGACTACTTGCAAAAATAAATACAATAAATATGCTCAAATGAAAACATTTGATATTTATTAGCTAGAGGTGTCTAATCAACAGAGATTTTGAAATGAAATAGTGGCTCTTATAAATGTGAAACAAACAAAAAAATATCTTAAAAATATAAATTCAGCTGTCTTGAATAGAGTTAAACCAGAGCTTATACAACATAACAAAGATCTATTTGATCAGGCAAGACGGTGTTTTCTCATTCGTAACCAGCGGGCACAGATTTGTGCCAGCTTTTCATATTCTTTTAATTATGGCTTCTGCCCGAGAATCACTTGGGCGATGTTGTTCGGTAGCTCGCCTCGCTAATTGTAATTTTTTTAGCTAGTATACGTTACAATAGCGTTCGGGAACCGAGATCCCGGCCAGCTCTGCTCAGCTCTCAATCCCCATTGGCAGTTCTATTGCGTTATATTGCGTCTTTAGGTATATCTTTGCCCGTGACTTATCTGAGAGTTGTCTTCTATAGTAAAGATGAGACGCGGGACTTCAAATGGTGTCTTTATTACATACTTTTCTCTGGTTATTTAAGAAAAACAATTCACCACTAATGTACAATAAACCAGTTTGTGCAATAGTACTTTAAGCGTAACATTAACATAAAAACATTCAAAACACCATCTCGCGTTTAAGAATTGGTTAACTGTCTACATTTATTTACCTACTTAATCCTATTAGCTTATTGTGATGCGATTTCATTTCATTGTAACATTCATTTTATTTGTATACAATATAAACGTGGCATTTGTATGTTAGGCGTGATTTCCTAGTGAGTATATACAATGCACAGTTATTTTATTTATGTTTCATAGTCAATAGAGTTTGATGGTTAGCTAGAGAGTAATGGGTAATCTTAAGGGGCGCTGTCCGTACTTATATGAATGAAATTTAATTTAATGTTCATTACACTTGCTCGTAATAGGTAGATGTCATTACACGCAGGCGATGCAGACTGTAAATCCTTAATTACGACCTAGGGCTGTAATTAGGCGACGCTTCATCCACTTGCTGGATAACGTCGTCGTTCAAACTTCAAAGTAAAGAAAGTGTGATGAAAAACACTGTGTGCCACGGGTGGTTCAAGAATTACGAACGCGTGTTAAAATTAAGCCTTCGCGTCCGATTCACATTCGTTCGTAATTTCTTGTTTACCGCCCTTAATACACAATTACTAGAGTTAAACCACGTTATCTCTTCCGAGTAAGTAAATGAACTGTCAAGTGTTATTTATTTTAAACGTGAAACTGCTATGAAATTATAACGTTTACTTAACACTGACAGTATGTGCATCAAAATGTAGAAAACTTAGCATAGTGCCAAATTCTTAAATAAAGTACAAAATTAATTTGACTCTTATGAGTTTGCATTGTTTTTACTCAACGAGTAAAACACTACCAATAACTTATTTGATTTTTTTTAAAGTATAAATATTATTAAAACAAACACTACCGGCAAATAAATATGAATAATTAGATAACGCCATCTAGTTGGTGTTGCCATCTACTCTTTTGTTAATAACATTTTATATTTAAGAAGTATAAAAACCCTACTCTATGGTCACTTCAAAACTATACCTTGGCAAGCAACTTTCGTCAATAGATTTTTTTCTCATCCTATCGACAAAATTGATTTGCCAGGTCATATACATTTTCCTCACGTTACATAGGGTACCTATACCGATAGTTTTATCAGATGCAGTCGTCTGTGCAGTCAAGTGTAAATATATATATATATAGACAAAATCACTTACTACAACGGAATAGTTTTGCTATGGGACATATTTTTGAGTAACATGTGTATATGTTTTACACTTGACTTTACTATAGATACTAGGCCTCCCTAGTATCCAAGTAGATACCTAAACTAAAATGTTTTTTAATTAATTCTTCTAGATACAGTATACCGCCAGAACAATAATAGCTACCTACCTAATCTAATCATATAACATTTTTGTATGTACAAATACCTAGTAAGCAAAGCTTGAAAGATTAATTTAGCAAATGATTACAAGAATAAGCAGCACATTATTATGATGAAAATTAACATTTTCCACAGCAACTCATTTACTTGAATTCTAAAACAAAGGGACATTACAAAAAAATCTTAGTCAGTGGTATTTATTCATAAGCTTAAGAGGGCGTCCGACCCTCCAGTGGCGACCTCATTAGCCCATTGTGCTTTCTAACAAACCATTCCATTTTTCTATAGGTACCCCACCATAAGTTAGTTGTATTCCCACTAATTCCCCGACTTTTGGTCATTGGCGCAGGCGCATAGTATTATTTTACTAGCTAGCAAAAATAGCTTTGATAAAAGTGGTAATTTTTTGCCACACACACGTCAAATTACTATGGGATTTTAACATTAGTATCCAATCATATAATACTTCTAACATGAATGAGGCCTTTAAATCTTTTCACGACTTAATCTGTTTGTTCTACGACCTTTGTTTTCCGTTTATAAAGTGTAAAATCTCAACGAATTGCAAAACACAAAAATGGATAACAAGAGGTCTTAGACTAAGTTGTAAATATAAACGCACCCTACGTTTCCAATATTACAAAGATAAAACTCCAGAAAGTAGACTCAAATACAAAATATACTCTAAAATGCTAACAAATTGTATACACAGTTCTCAAAAACTACACAATCACAAACTTATACAGAACTCTACAAGTAAAAGCAAAGCCTGTTGGAACATTATTAAAGACAATCCAGATCCTCACCTCTCAAATAATCATATTTCTGAAATAAATAAAGATGGTATCATTATTCAAGACCCTAGTAAAATAGCAGATGAATTCAATAGATACTTCATTCAACGTACACTCTCCGATACAAACTCTACTTTAAAGAACACTAACTCAAAACACGTAAATAATACTATATTCATGAACCCTGTAAGTTATGATGAAGTAAGAAGTATAATAAGATCCCTCAAAAATACAAATTCTACAGGCTATGACGGAATATCTACTAAGATTTTGAAACTATGTGTCGATGAACTAGTCCCGGTTATCGCTCATTTAGTGAATTTATCATTTAAAGAGGGCTGCTTCCCAGATATTTTAAAATTATCCGTAGTCAAACCACTGTTGAAAAAAGGAGACAAGTCCACTATGTGTAATTATCGTCCAATAACACTTATTTCAATTATCTCAAAAATATTTGAAAAAGCCATTCATATACGAATCATGTCTTTTCTAGAAAAATATGCCATACTAAAAAAAGAATAAAATGGATTTCATAAACACAAAAGTACCACTCTTGCTACTTTCAACTTAATTAATGATGTTATTCGAAGTATGGATAAAAAGAAGCCAACTGTTGTAGTCTTCTTTGACATGTCTATGGCATTTGATTTTGTTTCACATGAGCTACTAATCCAAAAACTTAATAATCTTGGGATAAGAGGACTTGCATTACAGTGGCTTAAGTCGTACTTAACAGACAGGCAGCAATGTGTTGAAATAAACAGCACAAAAGATTCAACAACAATCCGTCAGAGATCCTCATATATGAAAAATAGCCTAGGAGTACCACAAGGTAGTGTGCTGGGACCACTCCTTTTCTTAATATATATTAATGATCTGCCAGATATCACAACACACCGATGTACGCTCTTTGCTGATGATGTTTCAGTTTTAGTTACGTGCAATGACGAAGCACAATACAATAGTGAAATTAATAATACGATTACAGCAGTAGTAGCATGGCTTCAATTAAATAATTTATCGGTCAACCTTAGTAAAACCCAATTCATTCAATTCTGTAATGTACGAGATAAAGGTAAACTATTAGACATCAAATATAATGATACACAAATTAGAGAAGTTGAGACAGCCAGATTTTTAGGAATCGATATTGATAAAAACTGTAATTGGAAAAAACAAGTAGACACTGTATGTGACAAAATAATTAAGTTTGCATATGTCTTGAGGAGACTGCGTAACGTATCGGCTTGGAACACAGTCTTAATGGCGTATCATGGATATGTCGCATCCAATTTAAGATATGGTCTTCTCTTATGGGGTAATTCCAGTGATATGAATAGGGCATTTATAGCGCAAAAGCAATGTTTAAAGGCAATGTGTGGGTTAGGTAAATGGGATACATGTAGACCTATATTCAAAAAACATGATATCTTAACTCTACCGTGTATGTACATTTTTGAGGCAGCAGTTTTTGTAAAAAAATATCCGGATTTATTTAAAAAAGCAGAGGAAGTATATCAGAGAGACACGAGATATCCAAATAAACTTGTATTAGATTTCATTCCCAATACTTCCCTATTTATGAAAAGTAGTTACTACATGTGTATGAGAATATTTAATGCCCTTCCGGAAAATATAAAAACCCTGTCTCTCATTGCATTTAAATCACACCTTCATCGATGGCTTGTAAGTCAGATGTTTTACACCGTAGATGACCTACTCGTCGTGTAATATAATATTATAAAGTAATACGACTAATATGTAAAAAAAAAATGTTTATAATAAATAATGTGATATTATACTTAATAGTGTTACCTGCTTACTAATTTTAAGTCAATATTTGCATGCTTAACCGGCAAAATATGTTAATGTGCTAAAATAGAATAGAACACCTTATTGTACCATATTTTATGCAAATAAATTTCATTTCATTTCATTTCATTTCAAGAGTAAGCCTTGCTCCTGGGTAAAAAGTTTGGTCAAATCCAGCCTAAGTGATAAAGCTAAAAGTTGTATAAAACTGTCCCATATACATTAAAAGTTGGGAAACTAGTAGGACTACAATGATCTTATGGTGGGTTATAAAGAAATGAAATCTTTTATTAGAAAACACAATCGGCCCAATAGAGGGCGCCACTGGAGGGTCGGGACCCCTCTTAATTTTAATAGGTGCCAATAGTAAAGCCTACTTTTGTGATTTTCGCTACCTACCATATTTGACATTTTTAGGGGTTAACTTTTAACAATTTCGCTGGGAGTAGGTAGAAGACCTACCAGAAACCTTTTGTTAGCTCTTGGTTAGAGAAAATGTTTAACAATAAGAACTTGGCAAACAATACATTTGATACAAGATTCTATCTCGCCATACCTTTCATACACATACATCGATATCCGAAATGTCCTTAACCTACATTTTCAATCCTTTTTCAGTCGACGATTTCGGCGTGAAATCGGCGTGACCTTGACCGAATGCCAAATTGTACCTATAATTAAGTAGGTATGTAAGTCATCCGAGAACCATTTTAACATTGAAAATATATCTTATCAAATATATTTTCCCCATAATATGAGCAAGGCGAAGTCAAGGTCACGCCGATTTCGTCAGTCGCCCATAGCCCATAGAGCAACTGCGTTTAATGTGTACCGGTAAATCAAGGGTCCTACCACTCTGACGGTATTTTTAGAGCTTTTCGACGAAGGAAAGGTACAGTCAACCAACTGGAACCCTAGGCCACTCTAGAACCATGTCAAAATGAGAAGCAGTGAGAGATTTCTTACAATCTGATTTATAGCGTCACTATGACATAGTCCTACAGTGGCCTAGGGTTCCAATTGGTTGACTGTACTTTTATCATAGTAGTAGGGATTATAGGTTAACGCAGTTTGGGCATCTTTGGGTGCACTTAGGTATCTCGACTGAGAACGGTTAAGAAAAAAAAAGTGTTCACAAATCTAAATTTTTATAAATGAGATTTTATCCAAAACCTTAATGTTTCATCCTCCATGTCATGACTAAACATGTATTGCAATGAAGAGATTACAAATGTTTAGGTAGGGTAGGTTGTTCAATATTGAAACCAACGGACACAGTGAAACTTTGCGATATCTCGGAAATGCGGATTTATCGGCTAGTGCCCACTATCAAGGAAGGACAAGATCAGGGACCCGCAATGCCCTCCCCAGTACGCAGGCAAGCCTCGGAGAAGGAGCACGAAGCTGCGAGCGTTATTGTGATTTTGTATGTCAAAAGTAACTTTTAAAATTTACGTTTCGTGATTTTTAACCAAGACATAGGGAAGAGATTATTGTTATTGAATTATTTGTTGTTTTCTATGTGTGTTTAAGTTTATCTGGTGCTAATTATCTATTAAATTAGTTCACTTCTTAATGCAGTTTTTTGAATAGTTGTAAAAAATAGAAACTGTTAAAGATAAGTAGAAAACAAGAACGCCATACAATTGCCAACTATATAGTCAATCTTCGTTCGAAAAATCAGACTCAAAGCTTTAAAAACACCAGTGATAGAAAGGTCTAAACTTTTAGTGTCTCATTGATGAACAACTTACCCTACATATTCTCCTGGCAAGCGCTCTATTTCAAAAATACCAAATAAATTCAAATTCATTCCTTAGAAACTTTGATAAGTATAACAAAATTATTTACTTCAGGTAACACCCATACATGTTCCAGTTTATTTTTATACATATATATTTCCTAGTTTTGTACATTGGTATAAATTATTAACATAACGACGTACATACTAGTAATAATTTATGTTATTATGAAAACTCACGATCAATATTATTGGCTAATTAATATAATATAGATTCACTTGTCACCGCATAATACCTACTTCAAAATCTACTGTCACTCAAAAATGATCCAAATAAAATAAATTTCATATAAAGTTGTATTGTATATAGCAATTATTAGCAATTATTATTGGCAGTTCTATTGTTTATGGTATATGTGTTATATAGCAATTTTATTAAAAATCCAATCATTTAAGGATTGGAACCAATTCCATGATTGAATTAAATATTCAGAGAGATAGACCTAGCTAAAATCCTTATCCGATTTGAATCCAGGACCATTAGCTTCAAAGGCAAGTTCTCTAACCTACCGACTATACTAGTATATCGCTAAACTCAATACTTAGATGATTTGGCTTTTATACTTTACCATGCAGGACATCGTCCCTAAGAGCAACCTAAAACCTAGGGATGTTCCTTCTCGGCAAAATAAAATTATTCTTTTTTACAGTCAAGGTGTCAAAAGGACACTTCATTCATGTGAACTTCATTCTTTTGGATCAAATTTGTCTGAAAGCACTAATGATAGTATGTGTTTCAAACAAAAGAATAACGAAGGTCTTAAACTGTGAACACATGGTTGACATTGACTATAATTAAATTGACAACGATCCTTAACACCATCTAAAGAGCACGTATTGGCAAAAGACCCGTTGTGGTTTATTTGAATATACACATTGGCTCTTTCAAGTTTTATAGAATTTAGGAGACAAACCCTGTCTCCTAAATCCTCCTATTCTACTTTGAACTTCCAGAGCATAAGTTTCCCTCTACAACATGCAGAAATATGCCACTGTACATTTCATTAATGTGTTTTCATTTTACTTAAGCTTGCCACTAAATCATTATGAGGCTTCCAGCGCTGAGGCAAACTTAGTTAAATGTAAAATATGTACCATTTTTTAAGCATATTAAACTTTATTCAACACCAATACAAAGATCAAATGTTTCAACGATTATTTCCCTACCTATTTGATTATGTAACTATATTAATAAGGTTATCTACTTATCTTAAGGTTATGTACAAAAAGCGGCCTCAGTGAACTCTAACCTGCAGATTTCTCTATAATCATCTCGTTATCTTGCTTCGATATATATTAAAACGAGACAATACGATCTAGCTAGTCTATTATGGTCAGGTTTTTATCGACTCGCACCGAGGCTGTCACGTTCACGTTGTTACAAGTATGTAAGTGCGAAAGTGACGCATGACGTGATAGTCGATAAAATTACTACCATGCTAATAACCCTTCTGGTTGCGTCATATCATATTACACGATTTCAAATTTCGAAATTATAGTCAAACTGTTCGTAGCGTCGTTGGGTTTACATATCAGCTGAATAAACGAGGCATTGACTGTGAAATCGCTATGGTCGCACGTCCATAGTAGCTAGAGACACGCGTGAGGGTTTTGCGTACACCAGCGGGGCCACAGCGGCGCCACGTTCACTCCTCGGGCCACCATGCGCGAGCGCTGCGTATCCAGACGTAGATACACGTCCGCTTCTGCCCCCGCGCCACGGTCAGACCATAGTCGCTCGGCTAGCGCAGACGTTCGCGGCCACACTCGCGCGTCTAAACCTCCTGGTCCCAGTTGCTCCGTCCATTGACACGCCGCCCCGCCCTCTATTCGCCACGGCAGCACCTGCTCACCAGCACTAGATACTCCGCCCTCCTCCGTCCAAGGCCGGTGCTCATACACTTGCTGCCATGAACGATACGGCCCGCAATGCCCATCAGAACTGTCCCGCCAAGACCCGAACCCGCAGTCCAAATACCATGCGTCCACATGAGATATAACTGAGCGGAAACCTGCGTCTAACACCGCTCGGGATTCGGGCCAACGCGACGCTCCCCATACTTGCACACCAATACGCTTGGAATCTAATCGCTCTAAATAAGGCGAGCGTGTTAGTCGCGAAGACCAAAGTAATGTCAATTCAGGAGCTTTGCCACCATTGGCTTTTTCCAGCGCACGGTAAGCACGTCGGGTGAAATCCAGCCATAATTCCATAGGGTCTGAATCGTTGAAGTGCTGCGACCAGCACCGTTCTGAAACTTCATCACCCCCAAGATGGAATATATCATCCACTCCAGTCAGTGCGATAATTTCCGCGTAGATTTTCTCGAGTAAAGCATAAACATGTGGATTTTTAGGGTTCAGCTGACCGCAAGGTGGTTCGCCGCAGTAGACACTCCACGGTTCGGCTTCTACACAGTACGCGAGCTGTCCGAGCCCGGCGCTAGTGCCCCAACTCCACGCTCGCCCAACATGGGCTGGGGTATCGACTTCTAATAAAACTCTAATTCCGCGTAAGCGCGCCCTCCGAACCACCGCACGTATCTCATCAGTGGTATAAATAGCTCCGGCGCCGTAGGCACCATGAGCTGCCAACTGAGGCGCGCTTTCTAAATGAAGCGGGAACGCTTGTGAATCACTGGCGTGCCAATGGAACGTGTTTAGCTTATTCGCCCCCATAGCATCTATTGTGCGAAGCAGCTCACTGACAGGGAAAAAGTTCCGAGCCGTGTCTAATAAAAATCCTCTAAATTTAAATCTTGGAGTGTCATCTATGACAGCTGCTGTCAGTACAAGTAGTGACCCGGAATAAGGATCTGCCCAGACTAGTTGCGAAAGCGTTTCGAATCCATGTCGCGCGCCGCAGAAAGTTTGCGCGGTTATATTAGCTACAAGCTCTTCTCTGTCTAAACCTAAAGAAAGCTTGTAGCTTTCATCGGTGTCTAATCGAAGTCGTGGATCGCCTGAGCCGTTAACGAAGACCCTAACACGTACCGCTCTCGGTGCACCCACGTCATCTCGCCGCGAGCTGCTGACGCTTCGCTCAAGATTTCTCATATCCTCCTTTGTGAGTGCGAATGCGTCGTTTAGATGATCGGTGACTTCAGGTGAAGGGGAAGCAGATACATGAAGTGAGAAGGAGTCGGCTCGGACAGGAACAGCGGCCGTGGCGAGGCTGACTGGCCCGGTGGGTTGTGGCCACAGCTGCGTCGACGCGCAGAGCATATTGCATGTTACTAGCGACTGCAGGGTGGTAGTCTCTGAAGCCAGCATACGCTCGCATCGGTCATTTCTGCAGATCCAACTCCATTGTGGTTCGCCGCCTCTGAAAAATTAACGATAATAATAAACTTGTGTATATGTAGCAACTGAAAGATATTTGATGAGTATGGGGAGACTATATTTGCGCTGGTTTTGTTTCTCGTTGATATTGCATGGTCTCAGCTCATAGGTAAACTCTTGATCTTAGTAAAACAATTTGGTCCACTGATGCTTACAATGCTTACAATGATTCGTGAGTTTATACCATTACCAAGTCACAAAATTCAGCAATTACTTATCTGCGGTATCCTGAAAGAGAAGTCTCCAAAAACGGGATGTGATCTTGCGACAAGCTAAAATATAATGATACTGACGTGTACATAGCATGTAGCGGTCTCCGTGTGCTCTCATCGCTCTGCTGCCGCCAATATAGCAGCGCAGCAGCGGTGCATGCAGCAGCAGCAAGCAGCAACAGCGCGCGCCGCAGTCGTCCCACGCCGGCGAAATGCCGCCCCACGCCCAGCAAGCCCATTGTGTCCCAGGACACCATCTTTAGAGCTGCGTCTGGAAAGAAATAGATAAAATTTAGTATGTGAGAAAACACTTTGATTCAATATAGGTACCTAAGCTTCAATGAGAATAAACGGGTAAACCTAAGACTGCACCCGAGTGGCCGGTGGGCGCCCGAGCCGGAGCGTGAGACGAGACAAGCAACGTGGCGTTCATGTCACACAAAAGAAAATGTAGGTATGCCAGCGTCCTGAGTGTACGCTGCATCGGCTGCTTACAGCACATAGACGCTGTATGCTACACAAGAAACCTTTCTTAACTATATTACGTGCAATCAAATTCAATCATCTGTTTCTTGTTATGCACGTAAATCGGTGATCTTCTCGTTTCTTGTTTAACACGTGAATCGGTAAATCAATCTACAATAATAATGATATTAATAGAAAGTTTCGGGGTATAAGAATCGAAGCCGAAGCTCCGCAACATCCCTAATTGCATACACCAAATTAAAGTAACAACTTGTACTTAGGTACATTTCTACAAAGATATGAATACAGCCAAAGTGCCAAATATATGTATCCACCACCTCAATATTCAGGCAAATGTCCTGTATACATATTTTTGCCACATTAGCTGTATTCATATCTTTGTAGTCGACTGTACCAGCGTGCGTAGCCAAGACGCCAATCGCTAACGCAGTCGCGAACGAAACGCAACTGTCATTGTCGCACTAACAAGGAAGTGTGATAGAGAGAGATAATTACGATACGTTTCCTAGCGTGAGCGATTGGCATCTTGGCTACGCACGATGGTAGGTAGGTAGATGCCTTTAGTGTGCGTGACATAAGGTGTATTCGGATAATTCCGAATGTCGGAAAATGTCGGGTAATTCCGAAAATGAACTCTAATACGATGGAAATATAGGTCAGAATTATCCGACATTCGGAATTACCCGAATACACCATAATGAAATAGTAATACTTATTATAAGGAACTCGAATAAACAGAGAAACCTACTACGCACGTGAGCTGTGCACAGTAGGAGAACATTATCTGCGAATTAAAAAAACGGTTTGATCTTTGATGTGCTCTAAGGACCCGCGTAACGACTCGGTAGGTACATATTTGTCGCGAGCATGGTGCAGCAAATTTTCTGCGTCGCGTAGCGTAAACGTATACAGACTAAATTTTAATAGTAAGTAAAGTGAGTAGGTACAGCTAAATTACCTAATAATTATACTGATCTGAGAAGTCATTCAAAAGTCGGCTAACATTTTTTCAGTAGCGGTGGAAGAAAAAATCCATAGCTATCCGACGGCGATGGCAATATGGAGACCGCCTATTACCCTAAAGTACCTCAAAAAATATCCAAGTGCCACAGTGTCGAAACAATAAATTCATAAGTAGTGTGGAGTGCAGACTTTAATCTCCATAAAATTATGCAGATAGAAGACCCGTTGCTCTGGCCGATGCTCAGCTGCCCGTTGCCTCTTGTTACCGCCTTGTTACCAGGATACCAGGTTGGATGAAATAAAACTCATAGTAAGTTTTATAAGCGCGCCGTATAAGCAGAGGCGCGGGAGTTGTTGTGGAGTGACTTGTAGAATAACTTGTAGAACACTGACTTTAAGGGCAAAGGGGGCCCTTATTTGTATACTCCCCGCGTCTACCATATAGGTGGGTGGACGATACTAGCTTGCGCATCTTTATTGCGACAAATAAGCTTACGATTATTACATGTAAATCGGGGAGGTATAGGGTTAATGTTATTTATTTAGGAACATTAATATTCATTTAAAATAAGTGTTACGTTTAGTAATAGTAACAATAACACATTGTCAATCTTTGATTGACACAATCATACGATCTTTCTTACGGGATCGGTGTATACATGATATAGATCCATCTCTCTTATGGGATGGTAAATAATAGCAAGAACATCAATTATAACATATGTGGACCAATCTCTCTTATGGGATTGGTCGAGTGTAAATAAACGAAAACAACATATTTATAAAAACTGATTAATCTTAATTATATTTACAAACTTAACCTAAAGCTATTCGCGACAATCTCCCCCACGTGCGTCAGCACAGTCATAAATTATGTGAAGCGTGGCGGGTTAAGTTTGGAGACTGGGCGGCGAACATCTCCTGCGGCGTGCGTACCATGGCTACTCTTATATGGCCATCCGGGCCGGGAAAGAGTTGTGCGATTTCGCCTCTAGACCATGTACCTCGTGGCATTGAATTATGGAGTATGTTTTCGCCGGCATGAATCGGTGTCGCGTTCTGCGTTGCGCTGGACCTCGGTGGCAGTACCGGGTGAAATTGTGTATTCCAGCGCTGCCAGAATATGTTAGCTCTCGCTCGCTCCGTTTCGTAAGAGGGCGGCGACACGGTTTCGTTTGTGCTTGTCTCAAGCGGTGTCTTGCGTGACCGGCCGTTAAAAATACGTGTAGGCGTCTTTGCCTTGGCATCAGGGTCGACACTCGCTGAGGTTGGAGGGTTCGAGTTAAGTAATCTCTCGACCTCTTGCAACAAAGAATGTATTTGTTTTTGGCGAGCTCGTTCTGACAAATAGGGATCAGACGGCTCTGCAACTTGGTTGGCGTCCGGAACTGGGGGCGGACAGCGACGAGACCTCTTCTTTGAAGGCGTCATCTTGTGGCTAACTCGTGCGTGACTCTTCTCATGCAATCTGGCGTCTACTTCCTCTGCGACGACTACCACTTCGGCCGTGACGTTACTAGCCCTAAATTGTTCGGGACGGCGGTTTGGGTTACGACGCGGACGCGCACGATTGATATTTGCAAAGTTTATATTATTAGGCGAGTCACGAGGCGCGAGTATTTTATTTACGTCGCGCGCGCTCTGCTTCACTCGACACCGGTCGGGAGCGGTAGCGCTGTCTTGTGTTGACGTTGTTTTGCCGTTGCGGCGGCGGCGTCGGCGGCGATTATTGCGCGGTTTGGGGAGATTACTTCGCTCCCCCGGTGGGGTCTCGCGGGGACCAGGGAGCGAATGTAAACTCCTCCGATCGGGGTCCGCGCGCGACGACCTACCGGCAACTATTGGCGCACTCGGACGCGTGAAATTGACCGCTCCGAATTTGGCGGTTTTAGGGCGAACGTTGCTCATGAGCGGTACGTTCGGCTTGTGCGCAAGTCGTAATACGTTTACATTATTCGGCGCCTCGTTGGCGTCCGAAGAGACGACTGCGCTTCGACCGTGCAATAGTTTGTGATGTCCCGCCTCGCATTGGTTGATACCGCACGGTACGTACCTACATTTTTCATCTCTGCGATGCGGGTGCAGACATTTGTAACAAAGTCTGGATTCTCTCACTATTTCCCAACGCTCGGCTACGTCAGCCGCTAAAAAGGGTTTGCACGAGCTCGGCTCGTGCCCGGACGTGCCGTCGCAAATTGGGCAACTAGAGGGGGGTGGAGAATCTGCTAGCTGTTTTGGCCTAGTGCCTGAGGACGCTGAGCTCCTATTTTTTGTTTGAGCCACGAAGAGGCGCGTATTGCCCTTGCGTTCGTGGCTGTCTACCCTAACCTGCGGTGTTTCCCTATAGCATGAATCTTCCGACCCCGTGCTCTCGTCCCGATATGACGTGCGGGAGCGAGAGTCATCGCGCGAGTGAGAGGGGTGCTCGCGTGGTCTAGACCTGCTTTCTTTTTCACGAGAGAACGCGTGTACCGAGGTTTTAAGTTTATGTAACTGAGGGCGATTTGTTCGTTTAGCGGCAAAACTAATGTCGTTAAGGAATTTTGACATTACGACAAGATCCGGCGCGTCCAGAGTGGCTTGACGGACTTTCGACCACTCGTACCTCACGATAAGATTCATTTTATCAACGATTCTATTTACTAACTCTGGGGCGTACAAATACCTATCTTGGCCCAGAGATTTTATCGTGGCCACGGCGTTTGCTACGTGAGCGGCGAAAGTCACTATATTACTGTTGTCCTCAGCCAGTCTGGACATGCGTTTCACATTGTGTAGCTCCGTTAATATTATTTCGTCCGGATCCCCGAAATGCCTCTCTAAGGCATCCATTATTTCGTACGGGTCCTGGACGGTGAACATAATAGATTTTACGGCGGTACGCGCTTCGCCTTTGAGCGCGCGCCTAATCCTACTAACGTTGTTCACTGAGCTAAACAAAGGCGCGGTATCTGTAAATTCTGCCTTGAACGCGATCCATTCGGTTATATTACCGTCGAATGGAGGCAACTCCGGCGCGGGCCGGTGTATTATGGGGGCATACTGCGTAGGGACTTCTAGCGGGGGCGGCAACTGCGAGCGGTAGGTTGGCTCTTTACGGTGCGTGATGCTATTTTTTGGCGGGAAAATGGTTTTACGCGTCTCTTTCGGTGTTGCTTTCTGTGACTGTTGTTCTACCCAACTTCTCACACGGTGGACGCTGTGAACAGAATCGGAATCGTCGCTACCCCTGCCAGATCGCGCCCCAATTCTGGCGGCCTGCAGGTTCAATTTGGCAGCTTCCGTCTGTTCTCGCGCCACGGCGAGAGCGGCTTTACGAACCTCGAGTTCAGCTAACAACACTTCGAGAGATTTATCACTACGCGGCGGCACTTCGCGGTCGCGTTCGCGACGAGCACTGTTATCGCGGCGGACACTGATTTTATCGCGGTTATCACTTTCTTCGCGGCGTAACGGCGCGTGTTTTAGGGTGCTCGGTGCACTCCTAACTACCGTACAATCTAACCCGTCGTCCTTGTCCGAAGGAGCTCGCGTTTCGCTATTCGACCGCGAATCGTGCGTTTCACTATCACGGCCGTCGTTATAGTCGTCGCCGGTGCCTTTGCTCCATTTTTCTGATGAGCTCTTCGCAGCGGCGTCTTCCTTCTGCTTGCGGGACCGCAAGTTTTTGCCTCCTTTGTCGGACATCTTCTTCGTTTTGGACGCACGTGGGGTTCCCTACCTACCTAAAATCCTAACCACAGACGCCACTTAGTGCAACGTCTGCGCCCTAAATCCCTATTGGACTCACTTTTCAGCGTAGATCCTTCGGTGCACTGTGTCTCCCGCAAAGGCTAAGTGCAGTGCCAGAGCGTTTGACGGCAGTGTGATGACGTCAACCCTGTGACGTATGCAACGAAAGTTGCCAGGTCAACAGACGTGGAGTGAACTCAACACGAATGGACCGTCCAGCGGGGCTGGTAACAAGAGGCAGCACCAAGCAGAGCTATGTGTCATGCGAGGGCTCTTCCGCTAAAGCGGGCGGGCGTGAGCCGTCCAGCGGAGCTGGTAACAAGAGGCAGCACCAAGCAGAGCTATGTGTCATGCGAGGGCTCTTCCGCTAAAGCGGGCGGGCGCGTCAAGTTTTGCAACAAACTGAGCACCGTAGAAAAACGAAGATTCTGAGAGGACTATAGCGTCACACTCAGCGCGTACTTGTTTCTTTCTTGAAATCTGAGAGGACTGTAGCGTCACAATCAGCGCGTTCGTTTTTCTTTCTTCTTTTGGCCAGGTTCTTCTTATCCGGCTCTTGAAGGACCACTGTGGAGTGCAGACTTTAATCTCCATAAAATTATGCAGATAGAAGACCCGTTGCTCTGGCCGATGCTCAGCTGCCCGTTGCCTCTTGTTACCGCCTTGTTACCAGGATACCAGGTTGGATGAAATAAAACTCATAGTAAGTTTTATAAGCGCGCCGTATAAGCAGAGGCGCGGGAGTTGTTGTGGAGTGACTTGTAGAATAACTTGTAGAACACTGACTTTAAGGGCAAAGGGGGCCCTTATTTGTATACTCCCCGCGTCTACCATATAGGTGGGTGGACGATACTAGCTTGCGCATCTTTATTGCGACAAATAAGCTTACGATTATTACATGTAAATCGGGGAGGTATAGGGTTAATGTTATTTATTTAGGAACATTAATATTCATTTAAAATAAGTGTTACGTTTAGTAATAGTAACAATAACACATTGTCAATCTTTGATTGACACAATCATACGATCTTTCTTACGGGATCGGTGTATACATGATATAGATCCATCTCTCTTATGGGATGGTAAATAATAGCAAGAACATCAATTATAACATATGTGGACCAATCTCTCTTATGGGATTGGTCGAGTGTAAATAAACGAAAACAACATATTTATAAAAACTGATTAATCTTAATTATATTTACAAACTTAACCTAAAGCTATTCGCGACAAGTAGTTAAAACTGTTTTCTATTGTATTGTATTTTGCATATAATACACTACAAAAACTCTTAAGCACCAGGTTATATATATATATATATATATACTTATATCGCGGTGGAAACGGCGGGTTGCTGGGGTGCGGACGCGAGGCAGTTTGTGCGCGACATAGGCCGTCGCCTTAGGCAAAAGGACGACCCCCGCTCCGAGTCGTTTTTGGTGCAAAGGCTGTCCATAGCTATTCAACGTGGTAATGCCGCGAGCGTTATGGGCACTTTTGCACCGGAAGCGATGGGGAGCGGTGGCATGACTAACGATTACGTAGTATAAGTAATTAAATAATGTATTGATTGACATGTTTATAAATAATAAATTTATATTACTTATATACAATTATCATTACATTTTATTTGTTCCAAAATGTTGCCCGTATAATAAATATATTTAATTCTATTCATAAATGTAAATAATTCATCCCCATTCCGATTCGGTCGATCAACTAAATCCAAGCCTAAATGGAATGTCAACTACGAAATTGGCGTCGTTACTCACTCACGCTCTATTTGTTTGCCAACCGAAACAAAAGCTAGTCGAGTTATAATACTGTCCAATTCGGGAAAACAATATAGATGAATGAGCAGGAATCTAATTCCCAATTGCACATTGTAATCAATGAATAAATAGCAGTATGATGCGAAACTTGCGAATGCAAACTTTTTAGTAGAATTTCTATATGTAGTCTTGCGCCCATCTGGCTGTGCTAGTATTCTAGTCACAGACCTCCTCAACTAAATAGTTTAAATAACGCATATAAATTCAGTTGCTTAACTTCAAACTAGGGTAAATCCATTCGACATTATTACCTTTTCTTATTACCAAAATCGCATAATCTCTGACAGATGGATTTACCTGAGTTTGAAGTTAAGCGACTGAATTTATATGCGTTATTTCATTATTATCAATTTACACTTTCAAATCGTGACCGGCCTCCTAGGGGTGAACTTGGAATAGGTTTAAGGATGACTCATACCCATCCGATCCGATACGGGACGATCTGTCAGTTTCTATAGAAAACGTCACGTGACCTCCGAGGACTACGAGCTATCACGTGATTCTTTCTATTGAACCGGATCGGATCGGTTAAGTGTGAGTCATCCTTTAGGTGGCAGTCGGGTATGCTCATAGAACCGTAAAAACTTACAAGTGAATCTGTGCAATGGGAGGTGACCTCATTCTTTATGTGAACGCTTCAAAATGCGGTGTCACACACACCCACTCACACACACACACACACACACACACACACACACACACGCACACACACACACACACACTAGTGCATTATCTAATCACCACTTCACCAGTAGGTAGGTATATGCCATCAGAATTTGAACCCCTAAGTTTGGTTTGGATGGAAATATTAAGCAATGAAGCTTGTATGGATGCACACAGGCGTCTTGCTCGTAAACAAGATTGCATATAGTCGAGAAATTCGCCGGCTTTCATTGAGTTTGTGACCAATGTGCTAGCTATGAGTTGTATTGTACGTTATTCGATACTTTCGATAGCGACTGTGGCATTCAAAAGTATGTACGTCTCGCTTCTGTCAGAGTAGTGGCAGGAGGCTATTGATATTGTTCGATATTGCTTGTGAGTTTGAGATCGTCGACAATTCGGACAGCACGTCTTTGGATCGAGTCAAAGCTCCCCCAGCTGGTATCCAGGTGCTCCCGCCCAAAGATGGCAGCAATACTCCATATGGAGTCTGACTTGAGACTTGTATGGCTTAGCTCTATTGAGCGCACCAATCTTTTTGGATGCCAGCGTGGCCTTCCCTTCCAGGTAGCTACGGAATTGGACGTCACTGGAAATGTCAACACCGAGGATCCCAATACCCTCTGACATGGTAACGTGGTGACATGGTGATTGTGTCTTGGAATTGTGGTACCACAGTAAATTAAGTTTTTTTAGCGGTGAACGCGCAAACTTGTGCCTTGGTGGGGTTAAATCTGACAAGATTTTCCTGACCCCACAGTGAGATTTCAGAGAGAGCACTCTCGATGTCTGACACAGGCTTTTCACGACTCTCTAACACAACGGAACGAGGGATGTTGGCACGGCCCGTGTAATAGCCATCCCCAGTACTGTCGTCTGCATAACAATGAATATAGCTTTAATTGCCTTAACTAACTATTATATACATGGATACTGTCAAGATAATCACATTACAGAATGATGCGGCATTGAACGTGACGTGGTTTAACCTCAATATCCTTTTATTACACCTTTATATGTCTAACTTTATCTAGGTGTATCGACTAAAGGAAACTTGTCTTAAATACACGCATACCTATAGTGGTGCTTTCTAAGATACAAAACACTATGATTGCATATAGGTACACTACATTATGATTATTATGAATGTGTACAAAAAGAGATTCGTTAAAAACAAATGCATACTGCATTAGGATAATGGTTTTAAAAGTGTATCGTTGCTTTGAAATGTGCGTGTTTTTTAGAGCAAAAAATGCAGACATTAAATAAAATAAGTCTTCCTAGCGTTATCCCAGCATTTTGCCAGCTCAGAGAGCCTGCGGTGTCCGCTTCGCAAATCTCAAAATTTAGGGCCGACACTAGCACTTACGTAAGCTCAGAAGCACGAGCCAGGACTTAGGACCACGATCTAATGCTAGTATTACATGACACGTTTTAGGGGCAAACTATCGCCTGCCCCGGCCCCTCCCTCCCTCGACTCCCTAAGTCCCCTCTCTAACCCAGGAAAGATACAATTTTGACGGACATTAAATTATAATAGCCTGATTTTTTCAAATTACGTTAAAATGGGATATTTATTCAAGTAAAACCATTAAATCTACAAAATATACAGCACGGGTGATAAGATGTGTTATTTCGCTAGAAACAAATGTTAATAGGTAGAAACTGGTCCTGACCCATTTTAAACAGCTTAAAAAACATATATACATATAAATCTTACAACAAAAATGTTTGTAACATGTGTGTACATATTTGTGATAATTAGCGTGTAACGATATTTTGTTGGATTTTGTTGCCTACTTAATACTAGACTCACGATATATCCGTTACGCTAAAAAAATTACCTATTATTAATTATTTCCCAAACTGTCAAAATTTCCATACAAGCTGTCAGTTTAATGACTGGATTACTCGTTGATTACACGGGGCGAGGCGACCGATCGGCCTCTAAAAACGTGTCATGTAATAGTAGCTGAAGGCGGTGCAATAGGTACGTACGTGACCCAAAGATATATAGGATAAAAGAAATGGATACCCAACCGGCCGAAAAAAATGACGCCATAAAATTGCCGCAGTTGCGACTCTTTTTCATATAGTCTTGTTTGGAACGTGACGTTCCGTAAGTGCCAACAGCCTATATACTTTTAACAGTGTTGGTAGTTCTGTGTATGAATTTGACACTTAATGCTTACGTCAGTAAGCTCTTTTTCGTACGAAACATTTATATGTATCATCATCAATGCAAGTTCGCTAATGTCATTCTGATCCACATTTTTTGACGTTTATGTTCTGCTTTATAAGGCAATGACGTGACCGAACGCGATGGCGACGCGGTGCGGTGACATTCAACCCGACCCCGCGCGTTACGCCGCTTGGTCTAAACATCATAAATTATTAAGAAACAAACTGTTGATACCTAAAGAAGTGTCCTAGGTGAGCGACACGGCGTTCGCGTAACGATCGCCCATGTAGGACACTACCATATACATAGTTACCAAAGATTTGATTTTCCCGCGCCGGACCCCACGCCGTCGCGGTTGGTCACACACGTAGTACAATCCGTAAGAATTGTAGTAAGTACAGTTTTTGTGTATTAAACCAAACGGCATCCTCCTCCGAAAGCATAATATGACATAAAAACATCCCCATTGTATGGACTGACGTTTATCTGACATATTAGCTATTTGTACATTGCGTACGAATAGTCATACATTTGGCGTGCCCCTCCTCCACAAAAATCGGCAAAAAAATTTTTTGTATACAAAATGACATTGCCAGTTCGGCTAATTAAATAGTCAAAGAGTACAGGGTGCGTAGCCAAGATACCAATCGCTCACGCTCAGTCGCTAACGAAACGCAACTGTCATTGTCACACTTATAAGGAAGAGTGATAGAGAGAGGTAGCTGCGATACGTTATTAAGCGTGAGCGATTGGCATCTTGGCTAAGCACGCAGGAGACTTATAATATTCGAACGTGCTTAACTGACATTTGACATATACACTTCATATTCCCTACGTCAATATCATGTCATATTGAACATTTCCACGGAAGTTTACATATAAATGTCACTTAAACACGTTCGAATAGGTCTCCAGTAGATTTGACAAACATTTTTTACTCTAACACAAACTTCAAAAACATAAATAAAATGTGTTTTGCGACGACAGTTATTTTTACTCTCTGAAAAACAGAAATGTCCCCTACCCCACTCACTTAATATCGGTGTGTTTTTCCTACCCGCCATCGACGCTCTATTTGTAAAGTGAGAGGATCTAAAGGCTAGCTTTTAGGTCACTTCTTCTGCACTTTATTACTGAGCTGAAAGCGTTTAGGAGAACCTTTTAATTTTATTTCCGAACTTGGGAATTGATTGCAAAGCTCGTTAGGTAATTTGTTCCATTCCAAGTCAGCTGCGAAAATACTTTACTGTGCTAACACTGTTGTTACGCCAATTGTATATGTATTGTCACGTCACTGAAACATAAGTGTTAATATTTGAATATTTTTAGTATTTATGTTTATATTTTAGTATTTATAGTGATCGATATTTTACTGCCGTCTGTGCCAAAAGTATTTGGTTTCAGTGCCAGATAACCCAAACAACCTATGAGCAGTTACTTATGGCACCACGTCTAAGAGGCACTAAGATCTCAGGATGTCATCTCGTAATTCATTCATTGAACTGTCAGTTTGTACCCAAACTGAAATCGAAATTTTGATTATTTGGGAAATAATTATTAATAGCTGTTTTTTTAGCGTAACGGATATAGGTATCGTTAGTCTAGTAATTAGTAGACAACAAAATCCAACAAAATATCGGTGCATGCTAATTGCCACAATTATGAACACATATGTTACAATACAAACGTTCTTCTTGTAAGATTTTTATGTAGATATTAATGATTTGTAATCGTTTAAAATGGGTCAGGCCAGTTTTTAACTATTACCATTTTTTTCTACCGAAATAACACCGTACCGTGCATTTTGTAGAGTTAACGGTTTTACATGAATAAGTTTTCTTCGGTTTCGCTTTTAATAGACCTTCAAGACAAATATGTCGTCATGTTCACAAATAACAAAAATATTAATTAACGTATAAATAAAAAAATCGACTTAGTTAAGTTTTATTTTTTTACTACCTACCGCTGCCTGTCAAGCCAGTTGTTTTATACTTTTAACGCCATCCTATGAAACAACCCTACTAAAAGCTAACATTGGTGTATCACCTATTACATTCATTCTGCAGACAACTTATTGTCTTCAGCAATCATTTGTCTGTATAAACAAACACACAAACAGCCTCTTTGAACGCATCGGTAATACGAGTATAGGTATACGTTCTATATACATATGTATACATCTCCATTCTGGCTATCACATTTCGCTACTAAAATCGAATATGCAACTAAAGATTGTGTTCTATTCCCCCTTGCCTCACTGCATCTAAAACAGAAATGGAATTGCATACTAAACATCAAATACACAAACTCAAAATCAGAAATTATATGTTTAGCATTCAAAACAGAAATGCACGCAAAGTTACTTCTTGGTTAATACGAGAACCGCTGAGTCTTTTATCAGTCCCCGAAATAGCTTTCTTTAAATACCACCAATTTACTCAGATGTCGCTTATGAAAAATTATCGCTGCTTATTGCAAGTTGCGCTTAGAGTGATGGAGCGAAGGCCTTTCTGCTAAATCTCGGTGAGTAATACGCTTTACTTATTAGGTGTTATAATGGAAACATGACGGAGATGAGACAAGAATTTTCCAATTACGTATATGGAGCCCAGTAATATTAAAATTCCGAAATTTGTAGAGCCACTCGAAGTCCGCTGGATATTTTGATGTCACTGCGGAAAGCATTCAGGCGAGTTTAGAAGGTAGTTTATTAAATGTATGTATATTTAAAGCTGTTCTTCTTTATTTCTCAGATATTGATAATTATAGGGTAATTGATAAGATATCTTCTGGTTGTCAGGTGGATGGACTTTCTCATTTTAAAAATGTTTCGATAAAATTAATCAAAATCATGACCATTTAATCAAGACACTACTCCTAGAACTCGGTATACACAGCGACCTCCTTAGGTGGATAAAATAATACTTGTCCAACCGTAGCCAGGCAGTGGCCTTAAAGGGATACACATCATGTTTCCGCCACATCTCTGGATTACCCCAAGGGTCACACCTTGGTCCTTAACTTTTGATTTTGTACTAGCTGGTGCCTGCGACTTCATCTGCGCAATATCTTTATAAATTGTAGCCTATGTGTTATTCTGATGTATAAGCTATATTATTGTAAAGTTCATTAAAATCCATGCAGTAGTTTTTGCGTGAAAGAGTAACAAACATCCTTACAAACTTTCGCGTTTATAATATTAGTAGGAAGGACGTGAATTTAAATAAGTATGAGTAAGATGCTCTCCATACGTATATTAATATATTATGAATCGGTATTGATTGAAAGAGGATGTCTCATACATTCTTCTCTTACATGATGTCTCGTGGAAGAAATAGATGTGTCGATTTCACACCGAAGAATATCACAAGGAATTGTAAGCCTTTCTTCAATTCAAATCAATACCAGACAGCTAACAAGCAACATAAAACTCTCGCATGCATTATGCAGTTTTCCTTTAAACTATTAAATCTTGGCAAGCATTAATATGATGCATCCATATTCAGCAGCAAGATATCTTTCCAACCTTTGCAATTGGTTTAAGTGGGACTGCGAACTTGCATATTTGATCGCGACCCTCCAATGCACTCGACATATTTAGAATCGTAATAAGCAAACAAAAATATACCCTGCTGCTTTATTAATAGAGTAGCACGAACGCAGAAGTTATGGTGGTTAAGGGCCGACACGATTTGAATAATGGGAATATAATATGACCATTATACGGTTTAAAAGGATAATTTACCATTCGTACTCCTATTGAGTTTGATTATTGGAATCCTGACTGCAGACGCTTGCGTTAGTCAATTTTAAAAGTCGCTGGTCAGAATGATATATTTCAGTACCTATTCAATATCTGAAGTACTTTAAGAAATGAATTACGAGTTTTCTTTGTAGGTAGATAATACATTAGTCTCGGCCAGCAATGCTCAGTTGAAGTGATTTTGAAATACGCTTTTATCTCCTTCGGAGTCCACATGTTCGAGAAAAGATCTAATTGCAAAACCACGCGAAAAATTAAAAGGCGATAGTAGGCGGGCGCGTCAAAATAAACCGCGTAATCAGATAATTGCTGTTTACAACTAAACACATTTTTTGTAGATAAGCTTTTATCTTTTACCAGATTTAAAGACTAGTTATTACTCAACTATTTAACTAAGAATTATGTTTATAAAATAAAGGGTTTCGACGTTCTAAGCAAAACCATGTAAAAAAGGACCTATGTTTGAAACATAAAAGTATCGAGGTTTTTGTTTAAATCATGTTTTCACGTTTGAAGGAAATATGTTGAAGTTTTATGTAGGTAGGTATATGAATATCAGGTACCTAGTTATTATTAATATTGAAATAATTTGACCACTGTGGCCTTTTAAAACCATATTTTTTTAGACATAATGATAACATCGAAAATATCGAAAATACCGGTATTTGAGAAATTCAATTCCGGTAAAAAAATATCGGAAAATAGTCCGATATTATCGAAATTTCGATATTATCGAAAACCGGTATCCATGCTCTATTCTGCATACACCCAAAAAATGGTTGATGTAAGGTTCTACAAACCGTAGAGATTTAATTCGTTATATTTCCGTGTAGGTAAATGCCAGAAATCAATTTTGTATTATGCAGAGACGTATGCGAGCGAAATTTTACAACTTTATAATTGAAAGAAAAATGGAAAAATTCCCCGCGTTGAAATTAATTTAGCATGGGGTAGCGCATTGTTATCGATGATTTGTAAAATGTCTTGAAACATCGATGCCGTACAAGTGTTTAACACTTTCGGTGAATGTCGTTACGCGAAACCAACCAAATTAAAGAAATAGTGGAAATATTCGCCGGGGTCGTACAGGCGTCGATAGCTCAATTGGCAGAACGATCTGACCGGTGTTCAGAGAGGTCGTGGGTTCGAATCCTGCTCGACGCAGGGAATTTTTCAATTTTTATTTTTTTGTGAAATTTTATGCCTGAATGAAATCCTTAATTATGCAAAGCAGTGAGATGTATGTGTATGTGGCACTGTAAGGGTAAGCAAAGTACCTGAGCTCGTAATTGGGCAAGTTTTCTCCTCGTAGTAACCATAAGTATAGTAGATAATGTGCGTTCTTAACATGTTATGTACAATTGCCATCAGATATAGGTACATATGTTTCGGAGCAGCCAAGGCGCTCACAAATATCTGAACATGTATCTATTGTCAAGCCCTTAGAATGTTTATTCAGATATTTTTGAGCAACTTGGGCGCTCCTACTGGCGACTGTACCTCTGAAAATCGAGAACCAGCTACCAAAGTTGAAAAATATTGAAAACAGGTACAACAAAGAACTATTATAATACCTCATTTTCTGCGTGTTGAATAGACCTTTCTGACTTGGAAAGTTAGCAATCCATAAACTATGCACAGCTGGCAAGTTCCCGCCAAATGACGTGGTTGCAATATTTATGCGACACGTTCCTACTTCGTGGGCGATTCTACAACCTTAAGGCCGTGGATCGATTTGCTTAAACGCACACCTGTATATGCTGGCTTATGGCTACCATGCAAGACAGAAATGCAATGACTTTTTTTTAAATCGCGTAAATATGCAAACTGAACACGTAATGTTTCCATTCGTTTTGAGAGAGTTTTGATATACGAGTAAATTAAAATTCTATATAATTAACTGAAGTGGCAATGGACTGGACATATCGCTCGGAGAACTGATAGCCAGTGGAGCGAGTTCTTGCGTGGTGACTACACACCGGTGGACGCAGCGTGGGAGAGCCTCCCACAAGATGGACTGATGACGTAGAGGTAGCAGGAATCCATTGGATGCGGGCAGCGCACGACTGATCGATATGGGGAAGGCCTATGTTTAGCAGTGATGATTTAGCATGGAAGCATGATGATGATAATGAATGTGGCTAAAAAGCTATAAATTGAACGGTTTACGTGAGTTAAAGTAAATTAAGGTTATGTATTTTTGATAATAAAATAACTGGATACCCAACTAGCCAAAAAAAATGACGCCGTAAAAATGCAGCAGTTGCGACACTTTTCCATATTGTCTTGAACGTGACGTTTCGTAAAGTGGCAAACAGCATATAAACTTTCAAAGTGTATGAATTTGACACTTAATGCTTACTTCGGTGAGCTCTTTTTCGTACGAAACATTTAACGTTTGTATCATTATCAATGCAAGTTCGCTAATGTCATTCTGACCCACATTTCTTGACATTTTTGTTATGTTTTATGTGTATTTCTTTTATTAAGTCAATGCAAAAACTACACACGTATGTTACATACTTTAAATACAGGGTGGTTGCATGAAAATGATGTACCTCACCTTAGTTCGAGGCTGCGAAATTCCTTTTTCTCCTCGGTGTATTATACCTTTTTATGATTTTGTTATCGTGATCCTAACATTACGAGGCTTACAAAGTTTATCTACTTCACCACAATTTTCTAGGTAGTGAATACGCCTGCAGGTGTGAATATGAAAATACCTACACGAATTGTCAGAAACTTTTCATAATTCAGCACCACGACCGTCGCAAAATGTTGTTTCTCGCCAATGTTTGTTCACATTAAGTATGGAAGACAATAGTCGGCGACAATTGTAGCAGAATCACCCTCGTGGTGGAAATATCGACTGTGGGTAAGTTACGTGTGTCAATCGATAAACAATTATTTATTTACTGTATGTACGTAAGACGTTTGGGATGGAGTAGGTCCCTGTAATTTTATAACTACAAGTACTATAACCACAAATAAACAAAAATCATGTAAGTACATAAGTATTTGTTATGACAGTGGCAGTACCTAAAAGTGTTTGAGATCTATAATATACTCGTAGTGCTGCAGCCCACCTTTGGATCTGAACCTGGGTGCGTGGCCAAGATGCCAATTGCTCACGCTACGTATCGTGTCGTAGTTATCTCTCTCTATCACTCTCCCTTATTAGTTCAACAATGACAGTTGCGTTTCGTTCGCGACTAAGCGTTAGCGATTGGCATCTTGGCTACGGACGCAAAACCGTCTGATCGATCGATATCGTCAACAGTCTATCGCGTAGTATCCTAGTACAATTTCTGTTTCGTGTTTGTCAGTCATTTAATTTAAAGCCGTTCATTCCAAATAGGTATCAGTCATTTAACCAGTCAGTCAGCCAGTTTGCACGGAGGATGGAAGCCCCGACAGGGTCACAACTGTCACAAAAACCGGCCAAGTGCGAGTCGGACTCGCGCAACGAGAGTTCCGTACAAACTTTGAGTTGCAACTGCACCAAGAAGTAGAAATTATGTGTATCGACAGATTGGGTCACTATTTTGCACGGCATAGAGTTAGTATGCGAGTTTGTTGTTCCTTGATATTTTAATGTATTTTTTTTACATTTTCGTTTATAAATCAAAACTATTTCACTGTAAAAAAACTTCAAATATTTGCCCCCTTTCTTATCGGGCATTTTTAATTGGAAATCAATAAAAATATATTATAAATTCTCTCTTAATGTGTCTGGGTTGACCTAGTTTATAACTAGGTATTCCAAATTTCAAATCGGTAGCTTTTGTAGTTTCTCGAGATATTTAACGATGTGACAGATAGACAGACAGATAGAGTTGCGACTCTGTCTGTCTGTCTGCCGTATCATCTGTCGTCGTATCTGTCTTATGGTGCACCATAAGGGTACCAAAACCATTTTAAAATAGGCTTACTGTACTAGCTACGACTGTCGTAGTGTTCATTACAGTAGGCAAAACCGTCTCCAGTTGAATGCAGGTGGCATTAAAAATGTAGGGCAGGTACCGAAGAACTTCAGTTCATCGATGAAACTTAAATTAAATTGCCAATGAGTTTCGCATTAAAATACCGTTGAGTTTAAACATGTACAGTTCATCTTGAACTTTGGATGGAGACTGAAATAAAGCAAAAGAAAATTGAGATACAAGTTTTTATCTGATTATGGGATGAGTTCTTTTTTTAAGTGGTGGTGGTAGAAACACAGGCACCGCGTTTTGTAGCGTTTACAAATAGAATGAGGTCACTAGACATATGCACAGTTTTACTTGTAAATTTCATAACCGACTAACAGCCTACGCTATTTTTATACTACAATATTCCAGGTTCAAACCTAAAACCAACCCACTTGCACCACCAAAACAACAAAATTATAAGTGTAAATTATTATAATTTTCACGAGAACAGATCGAAAACGTGAGTGCAACTGAAATAATTGACCCTTATGTACAAATAATTAACATTATTTATACACAAAACGACGTACAGAATCTTTTCGTGATGGACTTTTCAAAAGTTAAGGTCTATGAAGATTGATTTTCTTATTGAACCCTTATCCACATTAAAAAGTACTCCTTGTTTATTGAATTGTGTGATAAAAATCATGACTACATGTACACAAGCTGTTAACTATTGGCCACACGAAAGATTGGCTCTACAGTTCAGCTGAACATGCACTTTTTCTTTCCGGTGGTCAATAGTTAATAGCTTGTGGACATGTCAATGTAGAAATGGAGTACCCCTTAATATAGATAAGGCTTAAATAAGAAAATCAAGATTTATAGCCCTTTTGAATAGTCCACCGGAAATACTCCGAAAATCGTTTTGTGTTTGTCCATAAGCGGTCGTGCTTCCATTTTAAATTAGAACGGCACTTTGCGATGTCCGCTCGTTGTCTTGTATGCTCTGTCTAGTAGTTGAGGTGGTTTGTGGGGGTGAAACCTGACGAAGATTAGTTTTTTGAGTTATGAGGTGTAACTTCGGTTCCTCAAATTCTGCTGCATTTGGTGTCATAGAAAACGCCTGTTTGATTCACACGGCCCCGCAAAACGAGTTGTCTGCCGCAATATATTAGGATATCTGCAACTGAAATTACTTAGTTCACAACTCACAAAATTACGCTCGTCTGGACCCACCCTCAGACTAAATTTGGGAGAATGCAAAAGTGCATACCCTTATTATTCATTTATAAATTGGGTGTGTAACAGTTCTGTAATGCGTTCCACTGTAGCGTCATATTTAAAACATGTGGAAGCTATGTAAGAAAAAAACGTAGACATGTTTGTATTGTCTGATGCCAAAAAAAAGTGTGAACTTTGTATATAAACACATTCTCTAGTATATTTAGTATCAGCATTGCATCCGTATGGAACCAGTGAGGGTCGCTATTATATTATAATAAACAGTACGCACTACAATCTACATCATGATAATATAATGTCTTTACTTCTAACGCGATCTCTTTTCTATGCGCAAGTATAAAAGAACGTACTGTGCTAAATATATCTTCTCTATCTATATTAAAATCAGATTTCTGTTTCACTATATGTATACCGCCTTTCCTATCTGGATCTCATTACATTTGCAGTAAGTAATCACACTTCACACGGTGTTTACGAAGACAGCGCCAGATATAACAGAAAGGATTAAGTTTTACAAATACGCCTTGATTCGATACGTGTTTAGAGATAACGGATTTTTAATTATTATAACGTCTCCATTTCAGTTTGTCTGTTCTCAGGTCGAATTTGTCAATCAATTTTGACAATATAACAAGTTGATTTAAAAACATAAAAACCCGGTTACTATTTTTGCGCTAAAATCACAATTTTCATTTTTAATAGGATTATTGCCTGAATAATCTGATGACCTATATATTCTCCAAATACACAACCCTCTTTCGGCGGTAGGGAAAAAAGCTTGGTGGTGGCAGCAGGAGGAGCAGGAGGGCAGCTTTGGTCACTGGCTTGTTTATAAGAATATGAATTACTTAACTTATTCTACAGGCTAAGAAGCAAAGATCAAGCCAAATTAGCTCACACTTGCTCAACGTCAAAATTTAACACTCTGTTTTACTTATGTCGTTCCCTCATGACTGAGGATCGTGGTGATCATTGGATGGCTTCAACTTGGAATGAATGATTTGCCTCCATCGAGTTCTGTCCATTGCGTCCCTTACAGCGAGGAAAGCAATGGACTTACTTACTTACTTAATACCTATATCTACAAATATAAGTAATTTTCAAGTTTCCTACAGTAATAGTGGATTTTACCGAGACAATTATTTCACTAAACTTTTCGGAATCCGACAGCTCTGGAATTGTTATAAGTTTTCCTAGTAAAGAGAAGTTACATTAAGTTATTAGGTTCCGTTATATCTTGAACACGAAAAGTCGCTCAGAGGTCGAAAAGTTAATACATAAGAGCTTGGTACCATAAGTTTTAAATAGAAGTAAAGGTACCATTCGAATTACGCCTTATTAAAATGTAGCCTCCGTATCAAGATATTTTTCATATCTCCTAATCTGGAAGTGGGTCGTTGTTATCCTATGAAGTGAGTAGAAAATTACGCATTTATTCCCTAGGACGTTTTACTGTCCACCTGTATTTTTTACTAAATTATACTAATTACTTTTAAAAATCGGTTCAAAATGGATGAGAATCCACAAATTACGACCATACCTAAAACAATTTTTTAAATAATCGTTTTTTTGAACCTCTCATCTCATACTACAAGGTTATGTTTAGCAATAGGTATACTATTAAATGCACTTGAATTCTTCTTTTCTCGTAGTCGATGTGAAAAGTAAAGCGTTCAACTTGGGTGGGCACCATTTCAGTCTCGGATTATCGTAAATACTTCAACTGAAACAAGAGTCTTTCCTCCCTCGGTTCAAGTTAGTGCCGACTCGGATGAATAATGTAGTCTACATCAGAAAGAAGTATACATTTGTCGCTCTTATTACCAGGGAGTAAGATGCAAACGTGTTATGATATAATTATGTCGAGCGCACATAATTTCTGTCTATACTTATAGTGATATATTTGGTTACCGATGGTTATACAATACCCGAGTATGTTACGTTTGAAGGTCATTACAGAGTACTAAGGTTTCGGTCAAATGCTAAGACGTATTCTAATTAGTCAAGCCTTAAATGTGTCTAAGGTATTAGGGGGGGGGGGGGGCTGGCAGGTTTCGCGCAACGCGCATTACCTCACGGGTGCGTTCAGATATAAATATATTTCAAACACCGCCTATTAATTTATACTTAGACAAATGAATACCAATACTAATAAATAATCAATAAAAACATGTTCTTATAATACAAATAATGTTCCGATGCATATTATGTTCCTATTTGTATGTTTATACAAATTGTTGTACCACCATACGCACCCGACAGCATGGTGTAAACCCTAATGTTAATTTCATCTTGATATTTGCATACTTGTCAAGCTAAACGTCAAATGTAGGAAAGAGAAGCTTCTGTACTTTAATACTATTACTTACTCTGTGGTATTACGATTTTGTACTTACGTAACGTTATGGGGATGCGTAAATTACATGATTTTGTAATAACATCCGAAAAACACATAGGTACGAACCGTGGTAGAACGCGCGGCCTCCGGATTGAAAGTCGGGCGTCTTACTGCTGATATCACATACCACTGTCTATATTTTTATGCTATTAAAAACAAAACAGTATACAAACATGAACTATGACAGTTTATTATATATTCAGGCGTCGCTTGGCAGTAACTACTGTCACGTATATTAGTTTACAGCTTAGGTCTTCCCAAGGGATCCGTCATAGCACCTTCCAATGCATTCAGCCAACGAGCTTAGAGTACCTACCTATCTATTAACTTGTGTAATGGATTCAAAGGTCAATGAACCGACTGTTGAGTGCTGAGCCGTGGGTACTTTTTTATTCGTAAATAACACTACTGAATTGAAGGATTAGTAAAAAAACTTTGATTAGAAACGGTGTATTCACCATGTTGTTTGTTGTTAGTTACATGACCATGTAAGTTTAGAATCGGGTCTCCCTCGACATCCCTAATATCGTTTGTCCTAAATTCACTTGCCATAACTGTTTTGTCAAGTACTTTTGAAATTATGAAGTCGGTTGAAAAGTAAATTAAAGCGATGTTAGGGAAAACAATATTAGGACATAAGAGTTTAGGACAAATGCTCATTATGCCAAACAGAATTAGGGAATGCAAGAATAAAATTAGGGATTCCGATATTGATCCTTAAAATCATATATACTTAATTAAAAACGTCTAGAATTTGTAAAGCGACGCATAATGTGGGACCCAGGGTCTTGGTGTGCCAAGAATGCAGTGAAACCAGATTCGGTTCCTCTGACGCTTGAGGGATTCCGTATGGCAACAAGGGTTTCAGATTTCTATAAAGAAACTAAGCAAGTAACAGTAACAAAGCAAGAAATAGGTGACCTGCTAACTAGGTGAACTACATTAAATAATTATCCACCTTAAAGTTTAAACCTTTGCACACCCAAGAATCGATATTGCTGCTAACTAGGAAAGTATGTCAAAAAAGACGTGTAAGGACCGTTAAAGGCACGTACAATGCATAAATATGTCATTATAAAGAAATATACCGCTTTATTCGTAATCAATAATGCAATATAAACCAAGGTACAATTGGAAATAGTTCTCATAGACACCGCTTATTAAGTGAGCCTTCGAATGTCTAAAAAAGACTTCATGATGCTGCATAAAATATAACAAATAGTCATTTGGCTGGGACATAAAACGTTTAAAATAGGTTGTGCCCACCTGTGGGCCACGTGGTCCAACCACCGCGGCTGCCCACATATATATTATTCAAAACCATCGATCACTCAATGGTTGTCCACATGTTATGTTTTTCTGTTATGCCATGGATACGTTGAAACAAATGGTTTGTAAATTATCATACATACATAAAAAGGGAATATCAAAAAGTATTTAGAAAAGAAAACCATTATCAAAACGTTTGTTAAAATGCATATAATCAAAAGAGATATAAGTACGTAAAACTATTTTAATTAAAAACTAGGTAACTACATCGACACATCTATTTTTCAACCGACTTCAATATTTCTAAAGGAGGAGGTGCTCAATTCGTCTGATTTTTTTTTTTTAATGGATGTTACCTCAGAACTCCGTTATTACTGAACCGATTTGAATTTTTTTTTGTTTCTTAAAGTAGATGGTTCCAGGTTGGTCCCGTTTTTTTCAAAATCTATTTCTGATGGTGGGATCCATGAGGAACTGAGGGAACTCCTCAAATTTGAAAGGCACATGCATGCTGATTTGGGTGATTTCTTAAAAAACTCGAGCATTTCTTTACGAAAATCATGAATTTGGTGGAGTGGATCTGATAATGAAGACCAGGGATGGCAAAGTGGAACTGCTTGGTAATTCCCAGGACTATCATCCGATTTAAAAAAATATTTTTTGTCTGAAAATAGATGGTTCCAGATTTGTTCCGTTTTTTTCAAAATCAATTTCTGATGATGGGATCCATGAGGAACTGAGGGAACTCCTCAAATTTGAAAGGCACATGCATGATGATTTGGGTAGTTTCTTAAGACACTCGAGCATTTCTTTACGAACATCATAAATTTGGTGGAGTGGACCTGATAATGAAGACCAGGGATGGCAAAGTGGAACTGCTTGGTAATTCCCAGGACTATCATCCGATTTAAAAAAATATTTTTTTTCTGAAAATAGATGGTTCCAGATTAGTTCCGTTTCTTTCAAAATCAATTTCTGATGATGGGATCCATGAGGAACTGAGGGAACTCCTCAAATTTGAAAGGCACATGCATGATGATTTGGGTAGTTTCTTAAGACACTCGAGCATTTCTTTACGAACATCTTCAATTTGGTGGAGTGAACCTGATGATGAAGACCAGGGATGGCAAAGTGGAACTGCTTGGTAATTCCCAGCTCTACCATCCGATTTGAGACATTCATCTTTTCTTTGTAAGGAAATACCTTCAAGATAGTCCTATTTGATTATAGTTCTATTTTGATGATGGAATTCGTGAGGGATTGAGAGAACTCCTCAAATTTTAACGGCACATGCATTCTGATTTGAGGGTTTCCTTAAGTAACTAAAACATTGTTTTGGAGGAGCCAACATTTTGATGAAGTGGACCTGATGATGAAGACCAGGGATGGCAAAGTGGAACTGGTCGATAAACCTAGAACCTTATTATCCTAGTTGTGACATTCATGTTTTTGATTTGATTTCTATTCTGATGATGGGGTTCTTGAAGAATTCAGAGAACTCCTCAAATTTGAACGGCACATCATCATCATTGTGATTAGAGGGTGTTCATAATTAGCTTACGCATTTTCTTACTGTGGCCATCATTTTGCTGGAGTGGACCTGATGTTGATAATCAGGGATTGCATAATAAAACTGCTCGATAATTTAGAGTCTGTCATCCAATTTAACACATTGTTATTTTGTTTGTTTTAAAGGTCTACAAGGGAGTTCCGTTTGATTATACTTCACATGTAATGATGGAAGCCCTGGGACATTAAGAAAGCTCCTCAATTTTCGATCGTACACGTGCGGTGTATTGGATATTTGTGAAGTAAACTGGCTAACTCAAACAAATTCAAAATTTCACTTTTACCGGGAACCAAATGAAGTCGGTTTTTTTTTCTTAAAAATTATTGATACCAGCTTTCTAAAAAGTTAGTATGACACGTTTTATTTTAAAAATACACTTATAATAGTAAGTTTTAAAAATAGATAGGTCGCTATCGACTGTGTTATTGGCTAAGTGGGAAGTGCGTCATGCCATGAGAAAAATAGAAGCTAACAATGATAACTAGCGCACGGCACGAGAAATAAAATTAAAACTTTAGAAGAACATTTTCATACGATTTAACAGCTAACTAAGGGGACTTGCGTGCATAGCCAAGATGCCAATCGCCCACGCTTCCTAGCATATCGTTGTTATCTCTCTCTATCACTTTTCCTTATTATCGTAATACGGAATTGTCGCAGGACAATGCAGTTGCGTTTCGTTCGCGACTGAACGTTAACGATTGGCATCTTGGCTACACACGCTGTTCCCGCTAGGGCGGCGCCATAATTATAATGCCCAGACTGAATTATTTGAAACTTGGAAATCGAGCATGCCTCGCTGTGTCACTCAATTGTTCGACTACGTTTGGTTCACGACTACTCTAACTAAGCAGTCCTTAAAGGCACAGTCTAGTGGGTAAGAAAGAGAACGCGTCTTCAGCGCCACACGTTATGGAGTGACAATAAGCTTTCCAATAAACATTACTCATTATATAGTAATGATCATTTATTCATAAAAAGTAATAAAAATAACAAAATAACTAGGTAACAATAATTCACATCTCGGCAATACGAATATGGCATAGTAATAATAATGGTCAGTAAATGAAGTTTAGCTGGTGTTGGGAACGGCTGCTCCGTCGTCAAACCCCAGCAGTTTCGCTGCAGGTTTGAATTTGTGACGTGTGCCTCGTATGCACATGCTGGTGGCTCGAATTATAGCAGTGCATATACTAGTTATATTATATTAGTTTACTCATTATATTAGTTTTGTGAGACAGGGAGAATTTTGTACTTAGTAATCTTAGTATGATTATATTGATTATCGGTGTTGTTTGTGTCACAAAACTGTTTTACCCTACAGAATGCTTTCGTCCATGCTGTATAGCCATAGCCATTAGGAAAAGCAACGGTTCACGGTTTCTGTATAAAAACAGCCGTTTCGGTTAAAAACCGAGTTTTTTTTAATACAAAAAATAACCGATTGCATTTCCTAATAGCCATAATGTGCGAGATAGAATTCCAAATTGTCATACGTTAATTCATAACCCGTTTAACCCCCCGTTTATTAATGTTTATTAAAGTTTAGGGTTATGGTGTTAATAAACGCGATGAATCCGTTTTAAAGTGTTTAATTTCAATGAACAACAATTGCGGAAACAGAAGACAATATTATAACTGTATTACTTTACTTACAAGTGTAGAAAAATATACATGCACCTACCAATGAAATCCCGCTTGCTTAACTATTCGACGAACCGTTACCAACGTCTATGGTACCGCACCATATTATGTTAACTATGTATGATATTATCATCAAGACATCATGTAAATAGTGTGTAATAGTAGTGATTCGCAGTAAACAGCCTAAAACCAAAAATTAAACTGGCTCTAAACAAGACTATAACATGTTGGTCCAATTTAACTTAGTTTAACGAGGGAACCCGCTCCGGTATTTAAGGACATGGTTTAGTAAGAAAAGCAAAGCACTTAAGTCCTTTATTACTAAAGTGGCTGCGGCAGTAAACCGACGGACATAATACTACATTATCAAGTATAGTTACAGCGAAAAGCGTATTTGAAAGTCAAAATCTTCTTTGGAACTGAAAACATTGCCTACTATGAAATATAGCTACGGGATAGTACTTTTACTTTTATGTCATACTAAATTGAATCCTATTACCGAGCAAGAAAGGTGTTCGTACGAGACTAGAGGTAGAGAAACGGTGTATTTAAGATCATAAAACTATAGTCCTGTGTCTCACGCACAGACCACGTCCACTACTAAGTAGATAGAGCATATACAAACAACACGCGGTCACCGCACATATGCAGTCCCGTACTAATTTAGTATGGAAGCGCGATCGCTTATTTTTTTTTACGATCTGTTCTCGTGAAAATTAAAATTACTTACAATTGCTGTGTTTCAGGGGTAAACCTGGAATATTTTAGTATATTGGTGTAGGGTGGCAGTCGGTTATGCTCATAAAATTGTGCATATGCGTGGTGACTTTAATAAGAGATGCAACGGATAGTGGTTTGGCCGGATACCGGATAACCGGCCTGCGCGTCCGCCGAATATCCGGTATCCGGCCGCCGAATATTCGGCCTAGTTTTTTTTATCGCTCAAATTCATTCGCACGCGTGTGCATTTTTTGGCACAAGATGCAACTTGTTTCTAGGCATGCTTTTTTTATAGAAAACTTGTTTACTTAATGCCAGTGATTTTATTTGTTTAAGACTTTGTGCCCTCTGAGAGTGTTTGAAACATTAAACTGACCTTGACCGTAAATACTATTGATTACTTTGTAATCTGATAGTTTTTACCTAAACTTTATTAATAAATATCGTGCTAATTCACTATCCGGTATCCGGCCGGATACTACACTACTATCCGGTATTCCGCCGGATAGCAAAAATATGGCCGGATACCGGATAGTGACCGGATCCCCGTTGTACCTCTAACCTTTATCTCTTTGTAAACGCTTTATATATGACTGTGTAGTCCAGAGCCTCACGTCAATACGACCACAACGAGACACAAGCCAAGATTGCTCAAACAGATTGTACAAAATATTTTTATCTTCACCTGACCCTGAAGATTGATCCGTTCTACACATTTCCGTGCAATCCAATTTCATGGCGGATATTTCATTCCTACTGCTACTTTTATTTCCATCCGATAATGCTTAAAATCAGATTTCAGCGTTCTGTTTGAAACAACCTTACTTATATATTCTAATGTTACATTTCTAATAAGGTACAATTTACACTCTGTATATTAATAAAAAGACCGGCCAAGTGCGAATCGGACTCGCGCACCGAGGGTTCCGTACGAACTTTGAGTTGCAACTGCACCTAGAAGTAGAAATTTGACGTCAGTCCCATTTATCGACCGATTGGGTCACTCGTTTGCACCGCATAGAGTTAAGTAGTATGCGAGTTTGTTATATTGTTCCTTCATATTTTTTTATTACGTAAAAAGTTATTTTTTACTTTATTTAAAACACGAAAGCATGAAATCATATAAATTTAAAGAAAAAATGAACAATCTAAGGCGGTTGAATTTCAAATTTAGTTCAAAAACCTTTTTTTGTTTAGAAATTATATCATTAAATTATAATAGCCTGATTTTCACACATAACGTTCGAATGAGATATTTATGGATAGTAGAAATATCGTTAAAAAAAACTTAACTAAGACGATTTTTTCAATTTACGGTTTTTTTTTCAATTTAAGGTAATATTTAACTTGTTTAGCGCAACCATGGGTTGGCTTGATGTGCTGCACTCTCACTGAAAGCTTTAAAACATTCACACTTGTAAAATTTATGTTGCTTTGTTATTGTTTGTTAGGGCGGATTCGCACTACGTCCGATCCGAATCCGGTCCGTCGTAGCCGTAGAACTATTTCAATGGTAAGTTACGCACTAGAACCGATCTTCGTCATCCGATTTCTGTCCGTCATTCTAGAATCTCCATTCCGGAGAAGATTTTTGACGGACCGAAGTAGCCTTAGTATTATTTGTATGAACGCTCGCGCACTGCGTCCGAGTTAAAGCCGAGCTGCGTGCGAGCAGAGAGGCAGCGGGGCGGGCGGGGTATGCGGCTGGGTTTCTGGGCGTAAGCAATATCCGAATTCGGTCCGAGTTTTCTAGACCCATATTTTCACGGGTTCGGATTGGACTAGTGCGTAAGCAATATCCGAATATTATTACCTATATTTTCACGGGTTCGGATCGGACTAGTGCGTAAGCAATATCCGAATATTATTACCTATATTTTCATGGGTTCGGATCGGACTAGTGCGTAAGCAATATCCGAATTCGGTCCGAGTTTTCTAGACCCATATTTTCACGGGTTCGGATCGGATTCGGATCGGACGTAGTGCGAATCCGCCCTTACTCTCAGAGTACCTCGCTTGCATTCGTTGAAGTGACTGATGTGTATGCTATTATTATTTTGATGGATTTTAACTTTTTAACATGAAATAGTAAGGATGTTCGCTACGTGCAAAGTGCGTAGTAGGGAAAATAGAAACGAGAAAATTTAAACATTTTCATACGATTTAACTCATTCACGGCCAACGATTTCTTGTAGCGCTACGCCGTGGCCGATAACATGCATTTCCCGCTTGGTACCGAAAATGGTGCGTAGAGGCATGACGACAACGCGTCGTCATGGGCTCTGAATGGGTTAACATCTGTCAACTGCTAGAAGACTAATGTGTACACTTCCCGACAGTGTGGCGCCGCAATCATGATCAACGAGTAAGGTAACTTTTACACGAGTGGAATGTGTCTTAGGGCAGGTTTATAAACACATCAAAGTTTTAAGAACCAATCGTGGTCATTCATTTGAGCGAATACAAAAATATGTGCGGTTTGTTAGGATTTAGAATATATTTTCATCATTTTCGTTTTGTATGGAAATCGAAAAACACTAGATAAATCTATTAATTTTAGCAACCTCGCGCAACTATAAGTTAATGTGATCGACTAAATAAACCAATAATAACACAAAAATATCTAAGAAATTCGTCATAAACATGCGGAAACTTGTGTGTCTAAAAAGACCCGTGCACACCATTACATTAAGCATGATTCACACTAAAACGAGCCGGGACGTGTCCGGGGCGGGCCAATCTGTCAGTTTCTATAGAAAACGTCACGTGACCTCCGAGGGCTCCGAGCTGTCACGTGATTCTTTCTATAGGAACAGACAGATCGTCCCGTAGCGTCCCGCCCCGTTCTAGTGTGAGTGTGAGTCATCCTTAACAGGGTAATAGTCATTTCCTAGGACAAAATAAAGAACACTGTTCATTGCCCAAAGTAAGATCGAATTGCACTCTTGCTCAGTCTTCTCTATTTATAACCAAAGGCGTGAGCACGTGTTAATAAGAGATCATTTGTGTCTCGTTACAAGAGTCAACGCCCTGTCACAGGTTAACGTGGAATCGGTTTAGCAGATATGCTACGAGCTGATTCGATCCTGGAAATTTAAACACAAATTACCCAAAAATTTATTTCTATTACGTCACATTTTTGTATGAAATTACTATGAGACATAATGGAAACTCTAATTTTGTATGGGAATTTTGGGTCAATTATTTTTATTATCAGGATCGAAGCCGCTAGGTACTCTGATTCGAATGAGCCCAAGGAAGTCCAGATCTGGAAGAATCGGGTATTCGGGATTTATTTTGGAAAACGCTTATCACCCAAAGTAAGATCGAATTACGTAAGTACGCTAATTTATGTTTTCGTTATGCAACTGTAATGGAAATGTTATTCGGCTGATATGGTGTATCTAAGTGAAAGTGAATCTGTGGCCATACTCACGTCACGTTTGCAAAAGCTGTCCATTTAAAACTTTATAATGACTGCTTCCTAACTCAGTGTTTTCGATGTGAAAGCTCCTGGGAACGCTAGTAATTACTAGTTACTAGTGTAATATACTAGAAGGTCTACACCCTCACAGATGCTAAATTTAGAGAGAAAATTGCACGTGACTGTAAACGTCCACTATAAATGGTAATTTAATTAAATTTGAACGGTTTCCCAAACATTAACCTCTATTTTAAGTTTTGTGTATTTTTAATTTACACAAAATATCAGGCGCGCTAGCATATGTCAGGCGGATCTCACACTGGATTTTATTCGCACTGCACTTTGGTGTGTGCGAGATAACGCTACGCGCGTATATAGCGCTGTCTCCCTTGCACACCGGCGTGAAGTGCGAATTGCATCCATCGAATTGATGTCATCAGCATGAAAAGTACGTGTCCTGTTTATTACCATACCATTGCCTTTACGTATATTGAGCTAAAAACAAACACTCAAAAAGCAACCATCTAAGGTTTAAAAAGTAGTTCTATAACAGCTAGGTGAGCAATGAACAAGTTGTTGAAAATATTACATACTTAACTATCTATGAAACTTACATCAAATAAAAGCTGAAAGCACCGTTTAATCTAGCAAAAACTTTGTCGGATTCCACCCCGACTCGTGTCTAATTTCAACCGCTAATGAAAGGCAAACAACAACAACTTTATTTACGAAACGGCTTATCTTATCACACCGCTCCTGAGATGATGTTTCCATCACTGAGCGAACAATAAATTATCTCAAACCTAATTAAAAATTTGCCCATAAATCTTTGTGCTTAAGTTACCATGAGTTCTACGTAAACGTTGTCCACAGCAAACACCATCGAAACGCGCAGTCGCTATCGACTAAGTTTACGTAGAACTCAAGGTAAGCACACAAACACACGTACCATAAATTTGACATTTACTGTAAATGTCAACGCACAGTCAGTGCATCCTGCTCTTTCTTAACGGGTTGGAGCAAGATGTAAACATTAATCGAATCACGCAGTCGCTATCTACTACAACAACGTAGAACTCACGTTTAACACACTACACATTTATAGAAAAGAAATAAGGCATAGCAGCGAAACCTTTTACAAATGCCCACCTTACAGAAGACAACATTATCAGCAGCTAGGGCATTGCATGCCCTAGTTGCAACAGCAACGCTACTGAAGACGACGGTGGAATAAGTATTACTTTATCACATTCAGCATGGCATCGCTACAAAGCGGGAAACCCATGTTATCGGCTACGGCGTAGCACTACGAAATATCCTTACACTTTTACGACCGGGAAAGACCGGGAACTTGTCAGATGGGCTCTCTGTTCGTAGCCGCTTTCCTCTACAAACGCGAAACACGCTGGGATCGGCTACGAGCGTAGCGCGTAGCAAACATTGGTTGCGAAAGTGTTTATCTGGTTAGATTCAAACAAAGAGGGGCTGTCGATCACCTGTCACGTTTGTTCAATTCCTTTAAGTTAAAGTGGAAGGTTCTGAGGTGCCTGTATTGCAGGATGGTCCAAAATACGTTGATATCATATATTAGTAACATATCGAAATTAATCAAAATAATGTAGTTATCAAAAGGATACTCATAAGGCTGTAAACCTTGGATATTTCTGGATCCATCGTTCATATTTCGGCTGGACTCGTCTCTTTTTCGCAAGACACGCAATGTCGATATAGTGTAAAAGCATTTTCCTAGATTCATAAGCTCGATATATTCAGTCTACTCAACTAAGTATACTCTTATAGCCATGGATTATAGTTTGCGATCAATCAAACATCTGCCGTTTCTATTATTCACAAACTAGAGACATTTTGAAAGGTATACTTGCTGTAATTAGACAAACATAAATCTAAGAGAAGCTGCGGCAATTTGTGTATAAAATTTGCGTTCGTATTGTAAAGCCAAACGCGAATATTTTGAAGCCAATTCGATTAATTTAGTCAATTTATTTCGGTTTTAAATTTTGATATAATATCGCTAGAAAAATAATAATATAAACCTGTGTCAACGAATTTCTGGGCCACCCTGGAGCTTGGCAAGCGTTGCCAATAACAGTGGTGCTTACATCCTTTAGTCTATGGGGCATGTTACGAATATGATGGATCTGAATCACGAATCGGAGCGTTAGTTGATAACCCAGGAATGATACGGTTTTGACAACATTAAATTATAATAGCATGATTTTCTCATATAACGTTCGAATGGGATTTTCTTCCGGAAGTCGATCTTTTAAATTTACGGTGATAAATATTTTTCTTGTTTGGGGATTTGACGACATATTTGTATTCTATCTATTAAAAGTGAAACCAAAGAAAATTTATTCACGTAAAACCGTTAAATGTACAAAATGCACGGCGTGGGTGATAGAAATAACAAAAGTGGTCTTGGTTAACTGGTCCTATAACAAAAACCATGTAACGATATTTTGTTGGATTTTGTTGCCTACATAATACTAGACTTACGATATATCCGATTATCCGTTACGTGAAAAAAAAACAGTTATTATAAATTATTTATCAAAAAATCTAAATTTCCACACAAGCTGTCAGTTCAATGACTGGATTATAAGTAAAGAGTAAGTATGCCACGTCTAACAATAACATAGGTGTATTGATTTTGACAACTTTGTATTGATTTTGAAAGTAGAGAAAATATATTTTGAATTGAGTTGTTCGATAAATCCGTATTCGATGAAACGTACCTACCTAATGTGTGAAACGTCAATTTTCTTTTGACTAGTAATTCTAGATTGGCCTTATAAGAAGAGTTGGATTGTTGTTCAGTATGGCCTACTACATATTCGACTTTCAGAAAATGACCCTCCACAGAAAAACAGCGGTGATAGAGAAGATAAGTTTAACGTGTGCGTCTTTTTATTTGAAAGCATTGTCTATAGAAATTATTTTTATTCAAATATAAATAATTTATTCGTTGTAACATATTTACAAAAGTAGAAAAAAATCAGCACCTTTTTTTTAAAAAAATAGGTATTTAATCTCGAAATGGACTCGCCTCAGCATAATGCTGATCTTCTCGCGAAACCATTTTATTGGCCACGATCGCAACGTTCAAACATGGCCTAACAATAAAACTGAACGCAGTAGTGAACGATAACGCGAGCGTTAAGTATGGCAACACAAGTCACAATAATGACATACCATACTACGCATTGTACGGCCATTTTATAATTTCATTAACGCAGTTTCATAATTTCGAATTCAGAGAATTAAAAAAAAGACGAGATTTTTAGTATGGTAACACGATTTAGCCACGTGCAAATAATCAAAAATACCTAAACATTAAACTACGTTTCCCGATTTTCACTAGTCATTTTAAAAATATACGAGTAAGACAACCACTTTAGTTTGAAGTACTTGCGGAAACTTGACCGTCTAAGCGAACTCGACACCGAAGGAATGCAATAGTGGTATTGGCAAGTCGCACGAGATTCGACTTGCCAAAGCTTCGTTGTTCAGCCGAAAAAAGCAAAGTAGACTTTATATTAAACAATATTAAAAACGGTCACTCACAGCATAAGATCGATTTTCGCTCGACATGTTTCGATCTTCACGAAGACCGTTAGGTACGCGAGTGACCGGTTTTAATAGTAGATTAAATACGCACCGAGTAAGAAATGTCTCAAATAGTGTAATGTATGAAGCTGAGGTGGGCTAACACCTGATCTGAGGCTTTAATACTTATTTAATGGCCACGGGAGAAACGTGCACTGACGTAATTCCAACACATTACATACAAGGACCAATCTGTAATGACGACAATGATACAGAAAATGATACAACTACACTAATCTTCCACACTTCGATCTGTTTTTGTGTACGGACTAGTCACAACACAGACCCGCGTATGCCCACTTGGGCTTACTTCAGCAGAGGGCAAACGGTACATATGCCGACCCCCTCCATATGTTGCTTGAAGTACTAAACATTCAAGCTGTTACTTTTTGAGCATTACACTAAAAGTTCTATTAAAAAAGCATAACATCAAAAAGGATTAATCGACTACGGACTAGCTTACACCTTCATCCGCGTAAATTCTGCAACATTAGTTACAAAGAAATCTTTGAAAGGTTTATTTGTAAAGCGTCCATCATAGAGGCCATTGTATGTTATCAGAGCGTGAAGTGTGAGACGTGTATAGCTGACAGATGACGGGGAACGTGCAATGTCACGGTGGGGTTAAGCGGATTATCACTATCCGTCTTTTTGGCGAAACGGAAGGTGATCGGAATGGTTTTAAGCGTGTGACAATAGTACTTATATGTATTAATATGTTTAAGGGCATTTACCAAAATAGGGTACCATTTTCTTTTTTTTTATATAGGAAGTTTTGGGTTTTTTATAACCAGAATCACGAGTACTATTGATTTAAAGAAAGAAAAAGAGTGTCCCGTTTTTTTGGTCAGCATTGTAACGCATTTTTTCATACACTTCGTATGGGTCGTTACAAAACTGTCAATTTTTTTTGTATGGAAAATCGAGGACCCATTTTCATTAAAGTGGTGCACTTTTTTCTGAAAATGCCCTTAAACGGTTAGCTAATAATGTTGTAAGCTAGAAATAGTATTATATCTAAAGGAACAGTGTTGGAATTCATGGCCTTGCAGCTTCTTCGTCTTCCTAGCGTTTTCCCAGCTTATACCATGCCAACTAATTCCAAGATTTGGAGTAAGGTGCTAGTTAAAACTCATTGGTACGAGTCGGGGTTTGAACTCGCGACCTTCGGATTGAAAGTCGCATCTTAATGCTGGGCCACCAACGCTCTGGACCATCATGATCTTGCTATTCGCAAAAAAGAACTGTACGTATACCATTATGTGTAACAATAACAAGGTACTTAGAACCAGCCACACGTAACTTACAAAGCATTCGATACATTGTACCGGAGTTATTGCATGGTGGGTGTAATAAGACTTTAACCATAGAGACATTCAGATATGCCAAATTAGCCACCATGAGTCATAGCCTAGCCACAAACATGTATTTGTAGAACCAACAAAACAAATGCCGCTAGATCCGAAATAGTCTGAGACCATTTAAATCGAAGATTATTTCGGTGTTTATACAAAATAGGTTAGTTTTTTAAATAAAGAGATATTTACGAGCTAAATATCAAATGCCATCAAGCCTACGCATCCCACGACCCTCTTACCCTTTGCAGATTGCACGCAAAGTGCACATAATGCGTGGAACTAGTGACGTGAAGCGTACCATAATGAATTTTCTTTTCCCAGGAATATTTCTGTTTTATTCCACCAGGGCACCAGCCCCATGTCATATCAGTTCCTGTTATTTGACGTCGAGACCCCCCAAGCAGCTAATCGGTCTCCAAGAATGCCATAATCTTCTCTGCCAGGTTTGGTTAACAAATGACTGCTGACAGTTAAATTCTCCGCTACGTCAAGAATATTTTCAGAAACGACACACGACTATCCAAGTGTAGTGTGTTCTATAAAGACGCCGAGTGGTAACTAGCCCATGTGTATGACTCTTATATTGTGGAGAGTATGGTCATTTTTTTAACGCTACTATGAAATCTCTATAATATTCCCAAAGTTAACAATATTCCCAGGGACACCACTACCCCACGTGTAATACATGTGGTCTCAATCAAACTATCGCCCGCTGATTAACCTGCGCCATGTCATTACGTCTGACTTGATTTTTTTGAACAATAGATCGGGGACAAAGAAAATGCATTGACGTCCATTACAGAATCTTATTTGTCCATATTTTGTATAAGAACATGATATCACTGTTATTTATATTTACCTAATAAAGATTATATACGTGTCATATCCAAATGAATGTATACAAATAAAACTACTTTACTTTAATGTCTGTAGTACAGAATAAATTTACTAAAACTGGCCTTTATCGCTTACTCGTTTTACACGTTTAAGCCCCGTTTTAGTAAATGTATAATGTGTGAAAATCGTGAAAGTTTAAATAAGTGTACAAAAATTTAAACAGTAGTTATGTTTTTTACAATTTGGGTGATAATAGAGGAGGCAACTGTCAATTTGATTGTCACTCTCGAATACCTTTAAGACATTATGATCGAAAGCACTACCGTAAAAGGACTACCGTATTGTCGCTCACTAGGCGGCGCCACTCATGCGTCATGTCTTGCGTCAATATAAAATAATTGTTGAACTGACGTTTCAAAGTTTCCCGCCAGACCCACGCTCCACTAGCGCCCCTAGCGGTGAATTGTCTCGCGATAATCCTCATTAGCTTTGTCTACATTGTTGCAAGTACACTAAGTACCACCATTTAATGGCCTACATTTTAAATTGAAAACTTTAGTACGTGCTTTTACTTATTTCCTTATTGTCACGTTTGCTAGCCATTATTTTAATAGCAAACCTAACTTTTAGTGGACGTTAAATATTACGATTAAAGGCCATCGACAAATATATAAACATACTGATAACTAGTAACTTATCGTTATCAGCGATAACGCTGATCAAGTCTTTGAAAAATGTGTTTCACACAAAATGTGGCTAAATTAGTAAATACTTTTAAATAAATACCAAATAAATACACTTATCGCTATCGGCCATTGGCCGTCGCTTTAACATATATCTTATCGCTGACGATGACAAATATTTACTAATATTCTTATGTCCTAACCGACACCCCCCGTCCCTCCGCGTTTTACGTTGATACAAAATCTTCCGCCTATGGGTGGCATTCAACTGCCAGGGTTCGCACAACGCGCATTACCACACGGGTGCGTTCAGATATATTTAAATATCAAACAGCGCATACTAATTTATACTTACACAGATTAATACCAATACTAATAACTACTAATAACTACTAATAACATTACTAACTACTAATAACAATAACTAATAACATACTAATAAATACTAATAACTGCCCGTGACACAATCGGGGTTCCGCAGCGGGCACGGCACCGCGACGGCGCTCGCGCACGTGGTAGACGACGTGCTGGCGGCCGCCGACGACGGTTGCGGGACCGTTTTGGTTCTTTTAGATTTTTCACGCGCCTTCGATTGTCTTAGTTCTGATTTACTGTTGGCCAAAATGAGTTACTATGGTGTGTCAAACTCAGCATGTGAATGGTTTAAGTCCTATCTCAAGAATAGGACACAGTACGTAGAAGTCGAAAATGTTGACGGTGAAGTACTTAAGTCTGAAGTCAAACCAATAATGAGGGGCACGCCCCAAGGTTCGATTTTAAGCCCAATTTTATTTATATTATTTACGGCGGATCTTCAGTATAGAATAAAGAATTGTAAAGTACACCTATACGCGGATGACACCCAAATCTACTACTCTTTCAAAAGCGATGACACGAAACTGGCTGAAAGATTAATCAATGCTGATTTGAGTGCCATATCGCAGTGGTCGACGAACAATACTCTTGTTTTGAATCCTATAAAAACTAAATTTATGATTCTTGGCACTGCCGTGCAATGTAGGAAAGTTAAGGAAAATAATCCAATTATTAAAGTAGATCAACAACAAATCAAACAGGTAAATGTAACAAAGAACTTAGGTATTCTGATAGATAGCGAGCTACGTTTCTGCGACCATGTCAGTATTAATGTTAGGAATGCATTTTTTCGCCTTAAAGCGCTTTACAGTATTAGAGTGCATTTGTCGGAAAAGGTGCGAGAGGTATTAGTAGAAGCCCTAGTATTATCACACTTTAACTACTGCGATATAGTCTATGGGCCTAGGTTGTACGCGAAAACCGCGCGGGCCATTCAACGGGTTCAGAACGCGTGTGCTAGATTCTGTTATAATGTACCTAAGCGTGCTCACATTACGCCTTTTTTGAATAAAAAGGAGATACTAAAAATGGCGGCGCGAAGGGACCTTCACATAACAACACAAGTCTACAAATTAGTGCAAACGGGGAAGCCTGAGTATTTATTTAAGAAACTTAAGTGGCCCGAAAACTTAAGAGCGAATGTCTAGAAGTAAGTATGTTAATAAAGTCATTATGCCCAAACATAGATCTATGGGGTTCAGGGGAAGCTTTCGTTATCGTGCTTCGAAAATATGGAATGACCTACCCCCACCCCTACGTGCTAACATGTCGCTGCCAACCTTCAAACCTAATGCTCGGAGAATTATTTTAACAACTCAATTAAGTGAACAATAATAGCAAGCTACCTATAATGGAAACACAGGAACAAGTTTTTCTAATTTAAATTTTAATTTTAATCATATTTAACTTCATTTGATATCTAGATACTAATCGTATGATAACCGTATGATGCTCCACTTGCAAATGGTAAAATTGGAAAATTGAAAAATGTTATCCAAATCTTATTATTGTTTAGTCTTTTTTTTTGTATAAGTACATGAGATGACCTATAACACGTTAAACTTAAAATAAAATACTATAAATAATGTAATAACGGAAATAAGTCATTCTTTGATTGTAGCTGAGTTATGGAATGTATGTAAACATTTTAAGTAAGTAGGTACGCACTGGTAGCGTGGTTTCCTCAACAGCAAGCCTTTAGTGTCTTTTTTAATAAGCCTAGAGACAGGTGCGGGCTGAAAAACAGCGCTGTGGAGCTAACAGGCTCGCAGCAAATGCTGAGTCCTGGACCTTTTGTCGAACTTTTGTAGTCTTAAATAGTTTTTGTTATGCTTTTCTTGTGTGTCTTTCTCTTGTGTGTTGTGTTACTTATTTTCGACAATAAACGAATTTATTTATTTATTTTATTAATAAATAATCAATAAAAGCAAATCAGCAATTAGGTACATACCTTACCAAATAAAATACATAAACTACAACTACTAACAATATTGCTTTGTTTTATTATTTCCTCGTTTGTTCCTGAATTATGGACGTTTTCTATATAAATATAAGTATGTATTTATCTATTTATACGTACCTATGAGTATCGTCGCCTAGTACCCATAGTACTTACAAGCTATGCTTAATGTTATGCTAGGTTGATCTGTGTAAGATTGGCCATACATATTTATTTATCAAAGAGCACAAAGAGGACATAGGTAAGCTCGATAAACATAATCTTTGTGGCGCACATTGATTTAGGGCGACGCGTCTAGGGTGCGCAGCTTAATGTCCGACCTTGACTTTCTAACTTTTTTATTACCGTAACTAAACATTGCCCGCCAATCCTAATTTTGCCTGGCTTTTAACCCTTGTTACCGCGTTCGCTGACAGACGCACGTCGAAGTGCTCGAGGACTTAACGACACTTAACTGTAGTTGACAATGACGGTGATAAGGCACGCCTCTGCGTTTTATTTTTATTTAGCAACCACCTGCACGTTCAATGAGTAAGACTGACATTTGAAAATACATATTTTCATTCTAGCATTATTAATTAGAAAAATACGGAATATTTTCGAGCGCGATATGGTTTCGTATGAGTTAGGTGTGCAGCCGTCAGCTGTTCTAACTATGGACGCTAAAGAATAGCGAAATGTTAACAATTCGTACAATACGTTCAACACCGTAAATATACTAAGCGTCAAGGAAATCACACACCTACACTTTTTTTCTCATATTTGGATCGAAAAAGCTCGCGATTCTGAGTAGAAATCATATTGCGGAATTAAGATAGTTATAGAATTCGAGTACACGCCATTGTAATTATTGTGCAGCGTCTTCATTGATAACGTTGGCAACACTGGGATGGTGGCCATAGACGTCGGTGTTGTATTGGGCGGGCTGTGGAATAGTTGCATTAACTATCCTCAATATCCCCATAGAGTTGGACCAAGCTAAGTTTTCACCGATTTTGAAGACTGCGTGAGTTATTAGTTATTTTAAACGTGAAAACTTTATGACGTTTAAGTAACACATTCATAGTCTGTGCTATCAAAATCGATACAAACTTAGCTTAGTCCGGCTTTAAGCTTGTCTCGGTTTATAGCGGAACATGACTCATTGAAAATGGTTTAAACGATATATAGGTATCTTACAATTACTACTGTTAAAATATTCAATCAAAAGTTTACGATTCCAATAATTACAACCAGCCCAATATGGGCTTCAAATAATAGAAATCAAAAACTTCTAACTCCCCGGCACACGAGGCTGAAAAGGAGTCTACGAATTCACAAACAGCACAACTCATTCTAAAAGGGCTTAAGTGATAAATTCCGAAGAAACTTCCGCGGCTAAATAAAACAAGCGCAAGCGCGCACCAACTCGGAATAATCTTACGTCGTTTAGCAAGAGAGAAAGTAATAATAATAATGCTTACCTCCGGCGAGACGGGACGACCGCTCGGAGGAGTGCCGGGAAGCGAAACTCCTACATTGGCAACATGGAGCGCCAATAACCGCCAATGTGCCAACGCTGGCCGCACTAACTCAACTTTGTCAACAATCACGTCACATTCCTAATTTAAACTTGGAATTTTCAAATTGACACATCACTTTTTAAATTTCGAAGACAGTTTTACGTATTTATTTTCCGCTCATAGTTTTACGTATTTATTACCAGCCAGCATTCTGTAATACGTATCACTAGTGTAACGTAACGTCTTTTAAAACACTACCGCACATACCGAGTGTGAATGCCACTGTGAAATAGTAATTTAAAATGCAAAGATAACATTGACTCGAAACAGATTGATAACGACTTGAAGGACGCTTGAGCAAAGTAAAGAGAGTTGCATTTTATTAATCAGCAAGTAAGTACTTTTTTAACCTACTTTTTTTTGGACTATAGGTTAGGTAACAGTTTGACCTTTATGTTTCTCTCACGTATCATCAAATATAGCTACAATAATGAAATAATCAACTCAAGAAATAGGACCTATTCCTACCTACGTCATAGACTAACAACTGAATTAGTATAATTTAAGCATGTCTCATCTATAAATAATCAAATTCGACATTCCGTCTATTTAAAGGCATCCGTAACGCATACTTGAAATTCCTTCCAAATGTTGGTTCAAACATTACGCCAATCCAGGTGTCGGAGGGCGGTTTACCCTCAGCCGTCATTCGTTCGCGCCCTCTCGGCTGTGCGCGTCGCGGATCTCGTTCGGATCGCTCGGAAAAACTTTGCCGCGTTCGTTTGGACCGATAGAAAGTTACTTTTTAAATTTCGAAAGATTCGCGCGTTTTGTGAATAGTGTTTCGGACAGTGTGAAGTTTTTTATAAGCATCGTTTCGAAGAAAGTTGGGTTAGTTTTTAAATATTTGTATTATTTTGGGTATTCGATTTAATGCGCAAAGAAAAGCCGTCTTTGTGCTGTTAAGTATGTACAAAAATATATGAATAGGAGTTCATACTAATTAAAATTAGAAAATTAGTAAAAAACCTAACGGGTTTATTTCAAAGCTAACTGATGTATTTATTTCTGTTGTTAAGAATAATACATCTCTTATACAGATAATTCAATTTACTAAGCTGAATCAAAAGAATCAAACGGGTTTCAGGCTAATTTAGTTAAATCATCTGTATAAGAATAATAACTTAAAAACTTCAAACCCGTGTTATCCATTACTAAAAATAACAGGTATTATCGAAACACTACATATTTGTAGTGTTTCAATAATACCTGTTATTTTTAGTAATAAAAGTTACGTTACATGCAAATAAGACCACAAATCAAATTCAAATTTATTTATTTTGCAAGAACATACAGGTGTTATGGGTACATGTCATTAGTATTATAGGTACATTTGTACCTATTTTGCATGATTGTATGGTCTACCACAATATGGCATGCAAAATCTTACACTAACTAAATATTAAATAATCTAAAAATAAATCAAAATGTCAAATTGGCAAAATATTCATTCAAATTATAAAACGGTCTTGTTACCAAAAACGATTTTAATTTTTTGGAAAATTCATATAAATTATTACATTGTCTTATATGTCCTCATTTAAGAAATTAAAATTTTTAATACCATTATTATTTATTATTATTTATTTATTTTATTATTCCAAACTGTTTTTAAAATGCATATAATTTTTTGACTCTGATAATTTAATGTCAAATTTATGTCTTAATACATACTCGTATATAGGTTCATTTTTAGTTTGACATGCAAAACGGTTGTTATTTTTATAAACAAAAATACATACCAAATATAAGATAGATCACTGTTAGTATTTTATGTTTTACAAATAGAGGGCGGCAATATGCAAGCCGCTACGCCTTTTCAACATGTTTAACAGCCTTCTTGCGTAATATGAGGACGGGCTTCACATGAACGCTGTTAACCCAAACCTCAAGACCATATTTGAGCAAGCTTTCAAAATATGCAAAGTAAACTGTTTTAAGCGCATCTGAGCTTAACATTTTTGAAAGGTGTTTTTGGCAATGTGTAACAGGCGGAGGCCAATTTTTTCCTTAAAAGATCTATGTGACTTGACCAACGCAACTGTGTATCTAATTGTATAAATAAATAAATAAATATTACGGGACAATCTTACACAAATCGACCTAAGTCCCACGGTAAGCTCAATAAGGCTTGTGTTGTGGGTACTAGGCGACGATATATATAACATACAGATACATATAAATACTTATATACATAGAAAACATCCATAACTCAGGAACAAATATTCGTGATAAACACACAAATAAATGCCCTGACCAGGATTCGAACCCGGGACCTCCTGCTTCGTAGGCAGGGTCACTACCAACTAGGCTAGGAGGCCGTTTGCCTCCTGTTTATTGTATACCTAAGAACTTTACATTTTCGGCCTTTGCTATAGGTAGAGGCAATTCGTATGATGTGCTGTCAGCATGTCTAATAAAAGTAAAATATACAGTTTTATCTAAATTCATTTGAAGACTATTACATTCAAACCAGTACAAATCAAAACAATGATAACTTTGTTTCTTATTATACATAGGTACCAACGTTCCACAATGTTACTTTGTAAAGTGTATGATGATGCTGATACGGGTTTAGAAACTGTTTCACAACACTACAATGTACAACAATTGGGTGATGTACAATTGTGTGACAATTTCGTTGCCTTTAACCCTTTAATTTCCAGAAGCGCACTGAAACTCTAGCAGTTTCATATGCTCGGCTTACCCCTTATGGAAATACAGGCGTGAGTTTATGTAGGTACAACAATGTAGGTACATTTGTACCAAATTACCTAAATGTACGTATATACTTATTATTTTTATGATATGTCTATAGGCATCTGGTAATTTATAATATAACCGATTCCCATCAAAACTCCGTTCGATAGAAGCCCTAATCAAAATTAATAGAAATCGTCGAAAAGATAACCAACCACTTCGGAGTATTCCTAAAAGTTGCACTCCATAATTCCGATGAACAATTTCGGTAAACAATCGGAATTAATAAGCACTCGGCACACGGAATTCGCTGTTTCTGGCGGAAACGTGTTGCAATTGAAATTGGAAGTTGTTTGGCGAGAATTAGCCCCCACAATTAGAAATATTGTAGCGGGCATCTTGGATCGTTGACTAGCGAACTGTATGGACACACAATTTGAATGACAAGTGACAACTTGAAACAAATCAAATTATTTAATGAATTGTTTTGATTTGGGTTTAAGTAAAACTTATATATAGTAATATATAGTAGTGTTACCACTACTATTTATAAATTATAGTTTACGCGGCTAAGCTGAAGGCCCGGGCTCGATCCCTCATTTTGCCTCCGATGGAGTTGGTCTTTTTCTTTAGTATGTGTATGTGGCATCTATTCTAGTTGCCAAGTGGCACATTTTAATGACTAAATTAGATTCTTTAAACACAGCAATTAAATAAACCCAGAACAAAGTATTTGAATCAGCCAGGAGGATTGAATCGCTGTTGATATGCCTGTAATTAGGTCTTTTTACCAATTTTACGTTATAAAAGCAATTACAACGGCAACAAAGCGATGGGAGGAAAAAAAGGGCCGGTAATTTAATTGAAGTTTCTTATTTACGGAATTTGACGCGTCGATACCTTTATGGTCGGTGTTACTTATGTCACTAAGGTGTAAATACTCGTAGGTAACAATAATAATGAATCATAAAGAAATAAACGCTGATAACGAAAACTTGTACATACAATATACGAGTAGGAAGACAATATGCCATGAATAGCCTATAATAATCTATAACCTATAATGTTTTATAAAGTGTCACACAAGTGCTTAAAAACAAATAATTGATACCTATAATATATATACCTATATGTATTATTAGTAAAACGAAAATTATATCCATTTATTTTTAGGAAACGCTACATAATAATGTCAGGTTTTAGAATAGGTTCAGATAGTGGAGTATCGTTTTAAAATTATTTCTTATCGTTTTGTTTTATGCAAAAAATACCAATAATAAGGGTTGATTAAAAAAAATTCGAATGTCCATATGTAAGAGGTCCCGCTAAACTTCTCAGTAGGATCACGTAGCGTTCAACAGTGGAATACTTAGTCTCGTTTCGACGGAAGACGAACGCATTTTGACTAAAATTAAATGGTCCTAATTGAAGTTAAGTAACTGAATGCGTAATCATTCTACGAAACGGCGCCATTTATTTAATTTCAGGGGCTGTATTCAAAGTGGTTTGATGACGGTTCGTAAGTAATATTGAACGATTTACTCAAATAAATTTATAAAAGAAAACATCTTCATAAAACAGCATTATCTCATATATTTTTTTTACGTTGAGGGACGACTCACGCCCATCCGTTCCGATCCGATCAGATCCGGGACAGTCAGTTTCTATAGAAAGAATTACGTGATAGCTCGGAGCCCTTGGAGGTCACGTGACGTTTTCTATGGAAACTGACAGATGGTCCCGGATAATCCGATCGGATCGGATTGGTGTGAGTCATCATTTAAGACTCGTATCAAAATGACATGACTACAATGTGGGAGCTAAAATATTCAGCAAAATCAAATATGTTTTAGTCGGCAGACAAATTAGATGGTCACCCAACAGATTTTTTGCTCGCCAAAACCAAATTTTTTGCTGACCAATTTATAAAGGTATTTTAAATATTATACAAAACTATGATCTTTTTGTAATCCTCGACCAGTACAAGCGAGTTTACTCACTCACTAATTTTGTTACAGATGTGCCTTCGTTACCGAGCCAACTGGCCAGCGAAAACTGATAACAGCTCTTAAACTATAAAAAATCCGGCAAAAAAATTGGCAATACTGGCCAGTAGAAATAGATGCCAGATAATTTGGAAGAGGAAAACTTGGAGGTTAGGCTGTGGCTTGCTGGCGGTGGCTCTGGGTGGGGTGCGCAGGCGCGGCCGCGCAGCGCAGCCCGCTCGGCTGGGCCATGGGCGGCTCGCAGCGGCTAGCCGCCGTGGCAGCTGCGTCGCATGCGCGCCATTTCAATCATAGCCATGAGGTGTTGCAAACGGAGAGTGCGCATTATAATGTGAACATACTTTTTGTCAGGTTGGTATTATTTAGAGTAAATATTGCTTTTTGTATGCCTCAAAATAGATGTCTATTGCAATTTGGTTGCCGTTATGTAATTTTCGTGTGCTGCCACAATCAAAGTGAGTATACGGGGACGAATTCATAATTTTGGTATTATGACAAGACTAATAGCCGGCCATATAATGTTCGGGCAATCTGTCGGATCTGCATAGCGGGTATGTCTGCCGGACATCCGCCGGCTTGATTGGCAGGATCCGTCGGATATGCCTAAACGTAATATATATCAAGGAATCCCTTACAAAATAGTACCCTGCAGACACACTATAAAAGCCTTATAACAGCCATGAGCAATTTAAAACTATAATGAACAAAGTCCCAAGACGGTCACTAAAGCATGAGCACCTCGTAACAATTTTATGTTAACAAGATTTCTTGACATAGGTCATCTGTAACCTAATCATTTTTAAAATGACGTATGTTACTGTAAGCGGCGTATAAAATTACTTTTTTTTTCTCTTCTTAAAGTAAGGCAAAAGGCGTATGTGAGAATGAGTATTACAGGCAGTTACAACCTTGTCTGGTAAGGTTCTTAAATCCGACTCTGAAATTGACTGGTCAGACTCTTTACAGTTTTATAGCGCGATAAATTCCTCAAAAGGGTCGTAAGACGGAGGTTTACAACAAATAAGGTAGTCAACGCGGTATTGGGAAAGGATTTATGGAGCAAGTTCCTATTTTCTCATTTACTTAAATTTTGAGAAATAAACTTCAAACCTTTTGACGTGCAGCATCCAATTTTTTTTCAGCTGTCTTCAGATTTAATTATATTTTGATCAAACAAACTGTACAGATATATATGGCGTTATTCATAAACGCACATCAAAAACAGTTAAGCTTAATTATTGTTTGCCCTTATCTGTCAGTTTGTCATTTGCTTTTGTTAGACAGGGAGCAAACATAATTTTAGTAAAACATCTGTTAACTTTTTTATGAACCCCTCATATCATTCAGGTTCGTGAATAATGATTTCTTTTCGTATTTTGAAGAAAATGCCCGAATTCATCGTTCTATTCCAAATAGCTTTAGTACCCGCCGTGAAATAATCAATTGGTAATTTGAGACAGCAACATAAATAGAGACAGTTCCGACGGGAATAGTACATTTCGATGCTAGTGCGGAAAGTATGTCATTACTTCACGAGTCCCGAGGTATCTTGTCACAAGCCGTAGGCGAGTGGCAATACTCGGGACAAGTGAAAAATGACATATCCGCACGTGAATCGAACGATGTTTTTCAATACAGATGCGAAAAAAATTAAAATACATAAGAACGAATTTCAATTTTTTTTATTATTTCCGTGACACGCTTGTAATACAGTTGATATATTAAGAAAATCTTCAAAATGTTTATCTCATCTTCTTTACTTTCTCATTTTCAATCTCATAATAATTATTTCTCATAAACAAAATAATAAATCGCATGTGACAAATCGTAACGTCATGTCTTAGAGGCCCTTCCAACATGTTTGTTCTTGTTTTGTTTACCTGATTGAAAAACGCCTCTACTTTGACTGACGTTTCGTAGGCTCTGTTCCGTTTCATACACACAGATTTAAAAGAACTGTTTTCAATGTTATTATTTTTAATGAATGATCATTAGTATGATGGAGAAGTAATTATTGAAATATGAAATATCAATATCTTTAATATTATTGCGTTAATAGTAGGTATTTAGTTTTATTACGGCTCGGTAAAGTTCACGAACAATAAAACTCTTCGGTAAGCAGTCATGAATTGGAACACAACTAAATTTAAAAAGATTGGAAAAGTAAAAAGCACTAGTTCGCAAAAACAAACTTTGCGCACGCAAAACAGCCAAAAAAAGATCACTTTTTGAGCAACTGTATTGAAAAACATTATTCACTATTATGTGTACCTATACCTACACCGAACGATCTTCAAGTAAATTGGTTTGAATTCAATGTTTACTTGAGGCGGTAAAAGACACAATCTAAAAAAAACTATTTTGCGAATACGATTTATTTTGCAATACTATCCCATAAAAAAACAAAACCACATCACAAACAGATTGAGGTCGCTATGCGAACTATACCGGGAACCCATGTAATGGCAGCCCATGACATGGGTTCCCGGTATAGTTCAAATCTTCTGAGGTGAATTTTCCGGTTCGACCGTTAATCTCTTAAACAATGGCCTATCTATATTTTTTTGCGCATGTGGCGTAACATTATTCGGAGGAAACTGATCCATGGTATCCACCATGTCATGACCCTCAGCAATGAGGAATACGATGCACGGTGATAGATAATTTTTTGCAACCGCTACCGCCACGTGCTACCTAATATGTAGCGAAAATGAACCAAAACGAGAACGTTTCGTGATTAGGGCTGAATGGGTTAATACAGGATACAGAGGTTACTAAACTATACAACGCAGCTCCCTGGGGCGCCGTGGAGTGGAAGTGCAGAGGAGCGCCGCTATGCGCCCCGCCAAATACAAAGGGGCGCCGCGATCCCTATATATATATATATATATTTTTTTATTCCGATGTGGACGGAGCCTATATCTTCGGTGTTCTCTTGCATACCAGTTCTCGCATTTCATGCCTCTCGTACTTTCATGCAACATACTTGTCTTTCTTGCATTCATCATCTGTCATTCCATACAGGGTGGGACTCCCTTCTACTATTATATTTCTCTTCTATGTAATATCTATAGGGTTTTCTTAGTACATGACACAAGTTTCTTTATTTCACATTTCACAAATTACTTTTCTTTAAAATGGAATTATTACTTTTCTTTAATATTCACGTGGAAATGATATTTTGTTTTCCGTATCAAAACGTGTAAAAATATTATGGCAACTATGAAAAATCATATCAAAAAGTTGAGCTAAATCGACCGAATTTATATAACAGAGTCATAAGGGCCACCGCTAGTTGACGCGGATTACCCGGAATGGACACGCATCTAATTAGATATTGTATGAACGGGGCGCTAACTGACGCGGGCGCGTAAGAATGATTTTAATAGCGAACGGGATCCGCGAGCGTGTAGCGGAGTCTCTAAAATATGTAGGTACTTAAGCCCGTAAAATGGGCGTCATTACAATGTATTCGAGTTCCCATCAACCAATTTTAAGGTTTGCTCTTCGTTCTGATACACACTATATATTTTTTTTAGTATTTCAATAATATTTAAATGAAAATTCATCTTACTATTTTAGTAAGGCATATGACATACACTATCGATAACAAATTCAGCGTCGTGTCTCTTCCCTATTTCTCTTGCCCATATTGTTATATTGAATTAATTAACATATTACCTGTGGTACGAAACGTTTGAATTTTGTTTATTTACTAATTTGCTTTGGTTGCGGCACCCGATTATTGAGCAATGTGGCATTTTTGATGTATTTTTATTTGATTATTACTCCATGACGGCCCAAGGGGTCCTGATCTGTCACGTGTGCGCCGGGCGCATATGCGACACACGAGTTTTGGCTCTCAAGCCGCTCTCTATAGGCGCGTCGCCCTACGACTTCCAATCTCTTTGTTCGTGACCGAAGGTAGGCCAAGGTGCAAGTTGACGTCAATCGCGTGAAAGTTCCAATATACATAAAAAGGACCTAACTGACATGGGTTTCGCTGTCAGAGTTCCCTTGTTTCTGCAACGAGTAAAAAAAGGTTTGTGTCACTTTTTAAAGGGCTTAAGTTATAAGGTTTTTACTGTAAAAGTTTACTTTTTTCAGCTGAAAGTGATACTTATGTTTATTTCCTGTTAAGAGGGAGGTTGCGGCGATTTAATGAGATAAGGGACAGTTTTGAACAGTAAAGGGATGTTTAAGGCATTATGAACTAGTGACCTTAGTGTATAAATAGAGGGTCTGAGAAAAATACAGTACCTACTTACATATTTTTTTTACTTATTTTGTTATTTTTTGTATCACTACCGCGATACCGTTTTGAACTAACTACTTAGGAGTAAACTCAGTAAACTTAAGCCTTCTTGAACCGATTCATTTCAAAGCTGCAATCAACATTCATTTGGAAGTATTAAATAAAATAATTGATACCACGATCACGTAGGCAGACACGCATCAAAACATAAGCACAATCGATGAAAAACATCGCATCATAAGAAAAAATATTTTGTAATCGGGTCAAATGCGTGTAAAAACGATTACAAGTCGCCTACTGCTAACCTGCACATTACGTCCGTGTTTAATTTCCCTTCTGTAATAATATATGAGATAGTCCCGTAAACATCAGTTTCTTACGTGGCGTCCCGTTCGGGGATGGCCCGCAAATTGCTTTTCATGTGTCGAATTAACGCGGCGTCCTGTCAAGGGCCGCCTCGTGCAAGATATATGCTCAGGCCAGCCAAATAAGATAATCTGTAGCCATACCTAGCTCAAGACTAGTAGTTATTGGGCGTTTTTATTTTTTGTTGTAGAAAAATATTTTTTTGTTAAATTGGACATTTTAATGTGTTTTCTATTCAGAATCGCGAGCTCTTTCAATCCTAGAAGAAGAAAAAAAGTGTCCCATGATTTTTTTTCCATTTCGCCACCATTTTTAGGCTTCCGTACCTCAAAAGGAAACACCTTAAGGAACCCTTATAAGATGACTTTGTTGTCCGCCCGTCCGTCCGTCTGTCTTTCAAGATCCTTTATTTCGGGAACGCGTAGAGATAGCAAGTTGAAATTAATACCACATACACAAGTCTGCAGTCCCTTAAAGGTGTGAAAAAACCAAACCTCTACGTCAACGCGATCAAAAGATACGGCCGTTTTGGTCGCATTTCCCATACATTTGCAATGGGAATCAAAATGTATAGGGTACTTCCCGTTAACCTAGCATCACGAAATTAGGCAAAAAGGAAGAGCTTGTAGCACAATTTATGAATTTATGAAAATTTTAGGACACTTTTTTCTTCTACTAGGATTGAAAGAGCTTGAGCTTGAGAGTCGATTTTGAGTAGAAATCAGGTAAATTTCGATTTAGCAAAAATATATTTTCCTACAACAAAAATAAAATGCACATTGAGAAATAATACTGCATGATAACTACTAAACACTTTTCCAAAAAACTAACTGTATCGAAATACTTATGACGAATGAATTCTGCGTATAAATTCGCGGACCGCTTTAGGGACCATTAGTGTTTCGTGTACCACCGGTGAAGAGCCACTGGCTTAGACTGTTTGTGACATTTTAACTATGAAACTCTCGTGAGACTTTAACAAATTAAACAATATTTAATACGGGTCACTTACGTAATTGAGTCGATTTTCGCTTGACATGTTTCGATCTTTACGAAGAACGTCATCAGGAGCGACCACCCGTGCAAGTCATGCACTACTTCCTTCTGTCGCGGGCATGACGAGGCGGGACATGTCGAGCGAACATGGCAGTTTTGATTGGGAATTAATCTATCTATTGCTTACAAGCATTCTATCCCGGCATATGCAGTTTTCTAGATTAAGATAGTACAGATTGTGAAAGTTTTATGTACACGTCATAATTTCATAGAATTTTGACGTATAAAATAACACTTTACAGCTTGACAGTTCATTGGCTTGGAAGAGAACGTGGTTCGAGTCTTATTCTTCTTGCTAAAACCAGGGATGCTTGACTGCACCACTAATAAAAAATTCGACAAGCCAATTCAAAAATAGTCTTGTCTGAAAGGTCACGTTTTCTGGGTCACGGCATGTGAATCGCTTCCTCGTTTTGTATCTACACGAAGGGACGGATGTCTAGCCTCACATACGTCTAGGGTTGTCACTCGTTTGTAACTTTACTTAATTAGCTGCTTAATAATAAATTTATTTATATTGTCGGTATATACATTTTGTACAAATACCATTTGATCATCTATCACCCTTATTACAAGGCCATACTTGTTGAAACGCGACTGCAAATACGTATTCAAATGAAAAATTATGATTCTGATTCAGAAGATAAACACACCTTAGACTTGATGCATAGCAAATGGACAAATAAATTCTATTGACCACCAACTAAATTACCGATTCGAAAACAAAGATGTTTTCGAATCGGTAATTTAGTTGGTGTCAATAAAATTTATTCCTATACTTCCACCTGAGAAGGATGGAGAGCGGTAGTGAGACGTTCCGCGAGACACGTGTGACTGAAGTATTTTGGAAATAAAACGACGAGAGTACATTAACACAGCTGAGGCTTTATTCCGAGTATCGGTATGCATCTAATATTCAAAGTACCCACATATCTAAACATAACAGTGACCACGACTACTCTGTCAAGAGTAAACGACTGAGAAGAGAGTCTTACGCCACTTTCGTGAGAGTGATTTCATACTAGATCGTATCGTTCGTTACGAGGTGACAGATCATAATAGTTCGATCATTATAGTTCAGCTGAAATGCAGAAGTCAAGCCGGGCATGTTAACTGCAAAACCGGGGACGAATTGGGAGCAATGACGAAGACATGTCTGGATTGTATAATCAGACTTATTGACAACTTGGAATTAGGTACATTGACTAGAGAAACAATCCAAAAATGTCAGTAAGTTTGGATACCAAATTCGTTGTCAAATTAACGTAAAGCATATAAAGTTAGTGACTGGTGAGCGGGTAAGAAACTTATCACCATGGTTACACGACTAATAATATTGAAAATCTTATTACTTAAAACACTAGCTAGCGCTATGAAAATTTGATATAAATTTCTCAGTCCTGCAGCCTAAATGAAACTATGCTAAATTGTGGGATACGGATTTAGCAATACTGAAAGTCACCCGAAAATAATGTTTTGTTGCGAGATGTACTGATGTAGCAACCCTAATAGTTAGCCAACTAACTTCCTACTATAGCTACACAGCCCTAATCTAGGTCATTACACTAATTGTTGACACACCAGACATTTGCGATTGTTTCACGAACTGACCAGTCCATATTGCGAATCTGTTGTGTTAGTAAACTTCGTTCCATATAAAGTCTAACCACCAATCGAACGCAGTAAGAGTAGGTTAGAGAGCATCATACTGTCTTTTTCTTACGGTAGTATTACACCGAAAAAATAGATAGATATATTTTTTGTCCTACTGTTACTGCGGTCGTTCGCTGGTCAAACTATTTGAACAGTGCGACAAAAAAAATGTTTACGGAGGGCGCTACTGAGCTTTAGCATGCAACATTGTATATTGTTCATCTCATTCTATCGCATAAGTGCGAGCAGTAAATTTAAACGCACATATCCGGGTAAGACTAGCGGTAGTGCTGCTGTTGTTATTAATGAGTTTTTTTTTTTTTATAAATAAATATACCGGGACAATCTTTTACAAATCGACCTAGTCCTACGGTAAGCTCAATAAGGCTTGTGTACTAGACGACGATATATATAATAGACAGATACATATAAATACTTATATACATATACAACATCCATAACTCAGGAACAAATATTCATGATAAACACACAAATAAATGCCCTGACCAGGATTCGAACCCGGGACCTCCTGCTTCGTAGGCAGGGTCACTACCAACTAGGCTAGGAGGCCGTTAAAGTTATTGATTTTTTAGACTAAAGAAAAGTTATTGATTTTTTAGACTAAAACTAACTAAAAAGTTTAAAATAAAATAATAGGTATAATTTAAAAAATCTAGAAATGCGTAAAACCTAACTGAAAAGAAAGAAACAAGTCAAGTGTTGATTGATAATCACATGAAAAAATATTATGTAAACATCGTGATTTTAAACAGTCGGGACCCATAATTTAGGAGCTTGGTGCCGGCTGGGTCCCGACTGTTAAAATAAAGCTAAATACCACGCCATACGTAACCGTTGTAGTACAGTGTGTCGCGACGCTCAGCGCCATCATATTCATGAGTCGGTGACTGACGGTGAGCCAGCTAAAGTCTGGAAATTTTTGAAGTCCTACGGGGTTGGTAAACCCATAAATTCCTCTTTATCCAAGGACTTAGATTCCAACCTCCTTAATCTTAATTTTTCATCGTCCACTGTTTTCACCGGCGCAGTTAAAACTGATACCCTGTACCGACTTTCCTCTCTGCCATCTCCCGACTTTGCTCCTTTTACCTTTTCTCCTTTCACTGCTAGTGAAGTTGAGAGGAATATTTCTTTCATTTCTTCAAATGCCATCGGCGTGGATTGTGTGGGCCGGAATATGATCATTCCTCTCCTCGACCTCCTTGTCCCTATTATTACCAGCATCTTTAATTCCTCTATTTCTTCCTCTTCTTTTCCAAGAGCTTGGAAAGACGCTGATATTATTCCACTTCCCAAAAAGTCTAATCCGTCTTCTTTCTCTGATTTCAGGCCAATCTCGATCCTCCCATTCCTTTCTAAAGTTTTAGAACGTCTGGTGCATCACCAACTTATTTCTTTTTTAAATAGTAACTCTCTGTTAAATTCACATCAATCTGGCTTCCGAACTGGTCATAGCACGGTTTCCGCTTTAGTTAAGATCACGGACGAAATCTGTTCAGGAATGGATAAAGGGAAGGTCACGGTTCTGACGCTGCTAGATTTCACCAACGCATTTAATACCGTGGACTTTGACATCCTGTTAGGTGTGCTAAAATCGCTGAACGTTTGTCCAGCTGTAGTTGGGTGGTTTCGCAGTTATCTGGAGGGTCGTCGGCAACGTGTTAAGATTGAAGACACTCGTTCTTCGTGGTGCAATACGCTGGCTGGCGTCCCGCAGGGTGGCGTGTTGTCCCCTCTTCTCTTTTCTATTTTTATAAACTCCATCTCTACTGGCCTTCTTTCTTCTTATCATTTGTATGCCGATGACCTCCAGATTTATGCCCAGTGTCCGTCTGCTGACTTACCTTCTCAGATTCATGCCACCAACTCCGACTTAGAACGCATTTTGTACTGGAGCTCCTGTTATGGTATTAGAGTAAATCCTTCCAAAACTCAAGTTATTGTTATCGGTAGTCCCATGAACATATCAAAAGTGAACTTTGAGAATCTGCCACCTGTTATTTTTGATGGGGTCCAGATCCCTTACTCTAACCAAGTGAAGAATCTTGGCGTGATCATGGACCGTACACTTTCTTGGGTTCCGCAGCTCAATGAGGTTAGTCGGAAGATTTTTGCTGCTGTGGGTTCTCTGCGGCGTCTACGCAACTTTTTACCTCTCGCCGCTAAAATTGCGCTGGCTCAATCCCTTCTACTTCCTATTCTGGACTATGCCGACATTTCATATTTGGATCTTACTGAAGAACAACTAAACAAGCTTGAGCGGCTCCAAAATGTTTGTGTACGTTTCATTTTCGGGCTTCGTAAATATGACCGTGTCTCCAGCTTCCGTTTACGACTCAAATGGTTGCCTATTCGTCATCGGCGCAATATGCATATACTTTCTCTTCTCTATGGCACGTTGTTTATTCCCTATACTCCTAGCTATCTCAAAGAGCGGTTTAGTTTCATGAATTCCCTTAGGTGTTCTCAAAATCTCCTTCTTGTACCCCCCCATTTTAGTAGTAAATTTTATAACAAATCTTTCAGTTTTCAGTCAGTAAAATTGTGGAATGCTTTGCCGATTGACATAAGACGTGCACAATCGCTTTCAATTTTTAAAAATCGCCTTAAAGAATATTATTTAACCCTCCCCTAGTCCTGTTATTTTCATTCATGTCAATTGTTTTATTGTTTGCGCTATCTTGCCGTTGTTTTTCTTGTTTGTATACATTTATTATTCATTGAAATTAAACACTTTAGAACGGATTAATCGCGTTTATTAACACCATCATGATCATGATCATGGGATCATGGTGTTAATAAACGCGATTAATCCGTTCTAAAGTGTTTAATTTCAATGAATAACAATCGCGGTAACAGAAGACAATATTACATTTATTATTATTGTAGTTTATGTAATATTATGTAGTATTTATATGTATTTTAGTGTGTAGTTTATGTAGTGTATAGTTAGCAGTATATATTTAGTTTGTCGCTGTTTTGTTTTGTTTTGCACTGCCCAATAACTTTTATCTGTACGCTGTTTCGCTATCTGAAGGTTGTCTGGAAGAGATCGCTCTTTAGCGATAAGTCCGCCTGTTGTTGTTACTTACTATCTCATGTTCTTTTTTATTTGTTTTTTTTACTATTGTATTTTGTAGTGCACAATAAAGAATGTTATTATTATTATTATTATATTATTTTATTTAGGTATATACTAAGACGGTGACAAACAAGCATACGGCCCGCCTGATGGTAAGCAGTCACCGTAGCCTATGGACGCCTGCAACTCCAGGGGTGTTACATGCGCGTTGCCGACCCTTTAAAAACTTTAACACTCCTTTTTTGAAGAACCCCATACTTTAGTCCTTTGGGAAAACAGTCGAGGAGTCTGGGGTTCGTAAAAAAATAAGTGTACAAGTTTTAAATGGCATCGCGCATGAGATACCCCTGGCGTAGCCGGTGTCATTAGGCTGCGATGACCACTTCTCATCAGGTGGGCTGTATGCATGTTTGTCACCGACGTGGTATAAAAAACAATGAATCAACGTAGTTATAGATAAAGCTAGCATAGCTATATCAGCTATAATGCAGATAAGCTAGCTAGAGGGGGATCTATGAGCAATTTCATATAGGTCCGGAGCCATTTGTGGGACTCTCACAGGGAACCATAACAATGGCTATCAAAAACCATGTCAAACTTAAACACTAACAAGAGTGGTGTGGCTTGACGGGCCTTAGGTATTCAAAGCTCTTCATACACGAATTAGACTCGGGATGGAGCAAAAAGCTTTGGAAACTTAGCAGGAGACAGCTCCGAACCATTACAGGGGTGTGTACAGGTCATTATGGGGTCAGAAGTGTGCTGGCCAAAATGGGACTCACAGACAACATTGTTTGTAGGATGTGTGGCGAAGAAGATGAGACTATGAAACACGTAGTATGTGAATGTCACGCTCTCGCCAGACAAAGAATGAAGAACTTTGGTGCAGGATACCTGGAGCCAAACGAATTCAGAGCACTACCCCTGAGCTCCATCATCCGCCACATGGAGATGGTCGCGCAAGCTCTTGAGTAGTGCAGTAGGGGGCAATTACACAAAAGATCCCCATGGGTCGAAGTGTATCCGCTCGGGCCCCGGGCGCCAGATAAGATAAGATAAGATAAGTTATAGATAAAGTTTGGTGTAGGAGTATTGAATACTTCTGTAGGAGTAAGTAGGAGTCGCATTTATGTCTCATACTTTATTACGGACGTTACTTCCCACTATTCAGCAGTAATGTTCTCTCAAATTACTTAGCTTTATTTCATTAACCTACTATCATGGGTGTGGTTTGTAAGTGTATTAGTTTTCTTGTCAACTCGCTATACTATGTAATACAATGACGACCGTTTCTCGAAAGCATGTATGTAACGTGTAAGTCTCATTTCCCATACATTTGCAATGGGAATCAAAATATGTAGGCTACTTCCCGTTGACCTAGAATCACGAAATTAGGCAAAAAGCAAGAACTTGGAGCACAAGTACAGGAGAAAATCCGAAAACCGTATAATTGCCGCACACTGAGAGTTCCAAGCCAGTATTTTCAAGTACCTAAGGTCATAAATGGGGGGAGCATCCTTTGTGCGGAACCCTCGGTAGGCGAGTCCGATTCGCACTTAGTCAGTTTTTTAAACTTAGAGTTGAGTTCCCGTAATTTTAGTGGCATGTCTAACCTGGCTGCGGTAATAGACAGTTGAAACGGTTTCCTTCATTATACCATGGGCGAATAAATCTAGAGGACCGCCATGCTGATCGTTAATTCCAAAATGCAACGTTTGTAAACGCTGTGTAAATCCCCAGCGTACATTGAAAACACTTGTAATTTATTCTCATTTTTCATAGAAAGAAAGGAATAGTCGAATTAAGGGGGCGCTTAGCCTAAAGGACATACTTACGAGCGATATGGTGGAGAAATTCGGGGCCACCGATGTGGCCTCGATAGCTCAGTCGGTCACGGGTTCGAGTCCCACCCGAGGTCATTAATATTTCCACTTTCCCTTTTATTCTGAGTAATTTGGTATCGTTTGCAGACGTCTCTGCTTAATAAGTCTATCGTATTGCTTCCATTCTTTTAATCTTCTTATATATAGTAGAGCTAAAACAAAATAGACAAGAATATGTATTGTGGGTAAAAAAATAAAATTCTGTCGTTGAAGATAAGTTACACACTTAAGTACGTAGTTATGATAATGCGGTTCATTATCATAACATCTGTCTCAATGTTACATTTTAAAACCAACAGATTTATAATAGACTCTATTCATTCATAATAAGACTGTTATTCCACTAAATGTTGCTCAGTGCAGTAGTTCAGAACAGCAGTTCATAAATTCTAAAACAGTTTCATCTCAAGATGACGGTAGAAAACGAGAGCAATTTACAATTGCAAGTCTCATCGACTTTCAAATGCGAGCTATTTTCAAACCTCTTATTAGTATCCGACCGAAGTTCCAGTTTTCGTTTCGGCTGGTTTCGGCCAGAAACCAGTCGAATCTTTCGGCCGCGCCCGAAACTTAGAATATCGCGTTCGACTAACGTGACGTCGTGTGAGTTCGACACTCGGCACGGTTGGCAATATGGTGTCGCTCGCTTCGCAGTGTCACTATGACAATGCTAAAATTTCAATCCTAGAAAATGAAATTGCACCTTGGAGATGTTTCGTTATTCATCGCATTTATCAAAGGTTTTGGTTTCGGCAAAAAATCATGTTTCGGTCGGAAACTACCTCTTATAAGTCTGTTATACAAAGTGTATATAAAGTTGATATTGTACAAGTATAGATGAACCAAGTAAGAGCTATTGAAAATTATCGTCGAACTTTCATAGTTCGCCGGTTTTCAGTGAACTGAAGTTATGATTAATCTTCTGAAATGGCTTAAGTTTAAACAAAACTATCTACATATCATTTTAATGTGTTTGTATAGGTTGTTAGTCATAATAGTCATGTTTGTGCATTAGAATTTCAACCTTATACAAGGAGCGTAAGGCTTAAAAACATTAATCGAAGTTGGAATCGATGGAGGGTCTGCTGGTGGACATTGGAAATAATTTATGTCCATGCGTTTAAAGTCGATGGTTATTAATTTAAGTGTCCTTCGCCTTCTCATTTGAATTAAAATAGACTTTATACTCTATTTCGTTAAGTCTATTTTTGTTTGAAACAGGTAATTAGACGAGTGGTCAATTTTCGCACTTTGAAATAGTTTGTGGCGTAGAACCGTAGATGTCCGTAGCGCTACGCCGTAGAAATAAGTGCTACGGTAGCGGTAGCTACGGTAGCGGTAGCTACGTTTGTAGTCATAGGTAGCCATCAGGGACCCACTACTCGAACGATGTTAGGCTAGTATAATTGGTCCGTGAACAGTCAAATCGTATGGGAACACACTAATAATAATATAAGACTAACATCTCGATAGGCTCTTGCTACGAAGTTGTGGTTGGATCAAGGGTCAGATGCAGAAGGCGGTCATCCTGGACACGCACGACGCGCGTAGTCCAACGGTTCCTCCCTTTGCGGCTATAAGTAACCACCGGCAGCCTGGGCCCCGCCCCGTTGCCAACGGCAACCTCGGTTAGGTTTTTTATAATGTGTTTATATGTATTTTGTATGTGTTTTTGTATTTTACTTTTGTATAACTGTAATTTTGCTTAAAAAACTAATTCATTAGTACATACGAAAAAAGCGTAATATGTTTTGGCGTATTCACTAAACACATGATTGTGATTTGTACCAGTATCACAAACATGGATTACAGGCGCTTGAGATAAAACTAAATTGGTCCATTGGCGGTATTACCAATACTGCCGATAAATTTTACATATCAGTACTATCTAGGCCGAATTAATATTAGGCCCTGTTCACATGTGTACCGGAAACGGTTTAGCAAACAACTCTGAATGTGACAATTTGAAAGAGCCCGTTGCTAAGGCTATTCGAAGGCATGGCATTTATTGGCTAGGCGACGCATGTATTTATTCTATAATGTAACATTCAGACACAATGTATTATTGTTTATGAATAAATGAAAGGAATTAATATTTGACCGAGCGAGCGAAGTTCTCCGAGTCTGCTCGAACAATCGGCGTTTGTATGTTTGTATGTATATTTGTACGACGATAACTCGAATATCGTTAAGTCTAAGCAGATCGTTGTGAAATTTTGCAGGTTAGTTGAGCTATTTATGCAACAAGTGCGGAAAGTAGGGCATATCCGATGAATTTCATATGCCGAGTGCCGCCAAAAGTCGGAAATCATCTTTACGCACGTGATTCATCGTGCGAGGAAATCGTCACCATCGTCCGAGCGGCGGCCCCGGGAGGCCCCGGGTGGTGTGTGCGGAAAAGTACTATGAAAACCTGTTCTCGCACTAGTACACAGAACTACTTTTCGGACGATTTGGCTCCATTAGACGCTCTTTTCGAGCACATGCATTGTAAATAGAATTTTAAAGTTCGAATATGAGCCAAAACGCCACTCCTAGTATCCCTGCCCACTTTCAGGGTTCCCTATATTTAGTAAATAGCATTCTCTAATAATACCTAAGTATTAAGAGTCCAATACAATGACGTATTCAGGGTGCTGTTGGGACTGCCGCGGTACTGCAGTGCGTCTGGGATGTTTGCGGACGCTGGCGTGGACGGTTTCCATGCCACGCTCCGCAAACGTTGCGCCGCGGCGCTCTGCAGAGTGCGTGGCAGCCCCAACAGCCTCCTGGCCGTCGTGGGGAACAGGTGGGACAGTGGCCTACTACGGCGCTGGTCCTCCCTACATGTAAGCCCCAATTCTATTTTTATTAAATTGTAAATCATTCTACTAATATTTTATTTAATATTTTAATAATTTTATTTTTAATTTAATTTATTTTGTTTTAAATTTTCAAATTTTAATTCGTATGACATTTAATTTAAATCTTAGGAAATCAATTTTAATTTTTTAATTTTTATAATGTTAATTGTAATTTTAATTGTAGTACTTAATATAGATTTTATGATAATATTTCTATGGAACATGGTCTTCCGAAATAAATGAATTTTATTTATTTATTAATTAATACTGATTTTGCAATGTGGTATATTTCATTTTATTATGTATATTTTAAAATTAATTTGAAGTGTACGTAGGATTTAAGTACTTACAGAAATAAAATGGGATAAAACCATGACGCAGGTACGTACCTGAAAGAGAAAAAAGTATTAAACACTAACAAAACTTATATCCCTACTTGTATTTGAAGTATAATCAAACCGTATAAAATAGGACATTTACCAACGCAATTACCTATATACCAACTGAAACCATATCATTAGGTTCAAGTTGTACGGAATTAAGGGTTGCGAGGGTTACAATTGGTTACAAAGATAAAGAATAAACACGTATGTTAGTTAAACACACGATTTAACACAAACAAATACCGATATCATAAAATATATAAATACAAAAAACAGTAAACATTAATTCCACTTAGAATGACGCCACCGTCAGCCATAGCTCCCAATGTTGAAAGGAACATTGAGAACCTATGATGGATAATATGGCTATCATGACATATCATATAAAAACCCGCATATTCAGTGTTATGCTTACGAAAAAATATGTTTATTAAACTCGATAAACACGAGCCATTCGCTAAAACGACGGAACGATATTAAAAATGCGGCATAGATATAAAATCGGAGTCATCTTATCTGAGGTTACGAGCTGAGATAAAAAGGCTTTTAAACGAGGTTAAGGCGGATATCTTCAGATCTAACCCCTCTTAGGTGCTTTCAAAGGTTACTTCAGTATGGATGCTCAATGATGAGGCATTATCACACAATATGTAGGTACCTATAAGTAAAATTCATAAAAAAATGTGTCACGAAACAGTAATTATGCTGAACGTGGCTTTCCGAAAGAAGAGGCTCAGTTTGAAACCCTGTTCAAACTCAGGATTTAAAGCCCCATGGTCGGAGACACCTTGTATTTTATTTCCACTGTAAAAGTCACAAAAATGTTTCTCTGTCTGTTTATAGGGCTAAGTATTTATTGCTCTTTTTCACCAAACATATTGGTCATTGTTTGAAACTGTAGATATCGTCTACTCTTCTAACCTCTTGGAATTATGACCGAATTCTAGTAAGCCGGATGATTAGTTAAAATGCACCCACATTTATAAAGCAAACAGAAAATCTATATATCCACTTGTACAAATACCAAACCACAATTTCACGAATTAGGGATACAACTATTTGAAATGTAAATCCCGACATTACTCGTTTCCCTGTGTTCGTTTATTTGGATTAGTGCACACGTGTGCCCGGAGATAGCGACGTGCAAACTAGACGTAAGGGAAATAATAAAAAATAATGTTAGTTCCGTGAAAGGTCAGTCGTATTGATTTCGTAGGCCCTTTACCTTTTAGGAAGGTATTTTGGAAGGTACTTATTTTGAAGTTCGATATACCGGGCATTTGTAAATGAATTATTAATTTTAGACTTACAGATCTACGGGAGCGTTGGTGGCCCAGTGGTTTGACGTGAGACTTTCAATCCGAAGGTCTCGGGTTCAAATCCTGCCGGCTCGTACCAATGAGTTTTGCGGAACTTATGTACGAAATATCATTTGATATTTGCCAATCGCTTTTCGGTGGTGGAAAACATCGCGAGAAAAAGAAACTTATCCCAATAAGTCCTAGTTTACCCTCTAGGTTGGAAGGCCAGATGGGAGGCGCTTTCGTAAAACTAGCGCCTACGTCAACATCTTGGGATTAGTTGCCAAAGCGGACCCCAGGCTCCCTGAGCCGTGGCATAAGTCGGAAAAAAAACGTTAAGAAGAAGAAGAAGACTTACAAATCTATATAGGATTGTTTAAGGAAACTTAATTATATTTATTAAAAATGTATCACAATCTCATATTAATTTGTTAAGGACAATATTCCGTTTAAAGTAACCGTCAGTAAACTGAATCTTCGGTGACGGACACTTGGGTTTTAATCTATGATACTTACCAAAGGTCCAAGTTCAAAGGCCCCAAACTGTTAATTACCAACTAACCTGGACTTGCGTTAATCCCCATTTAAGCCCAACAGTTTAATTAAATCATTTTAAATTAAGTAAATTTGGTTGGAGTGATTATGGTTCAATAGTTTAATTAGTTTGAGTGAAATCATTTCCTGTACATCATACCTATATGTTTTTGTATTTGACCGTTTTACCTTTGTTTACAAATTTGTCGAATCTGAAATTTGTAGTGGAAATTTCTTATACGTTCCTGTATATTGCCCCACAATACTACGACAATTCTTCCCAAAATTGGCGTGACCATAATATTAATTTTCTCAAACAAGATATGAACGTTTTAATAAAAAATTCTTGTTTTTCATGCGAAATGACAAGTTTGAATAGCAAAGTTGTATATACAACTAGCCTATCCTATTTATTGATGTCTTGTGCGTTGTTGTCGGGCGCGACAAACTAAAACAAATTGTCTAAGATGCGTTTTGTTCACAGCGCGACGTTATGCGGGGTGTTAGTGGCGGTATGCGCCGCGTGCTGGCGACGGGGCCCGTCGTCGCACAAGCCCGAAGACGTGTCTGAGGTCAGCGGGGTCCATACCGTCAGCGGGGACAGCAGGCTCAACCAGGTAGGACATGTCATAAAATACGCAATATTTACGTACAAATATTTAAAGGACAAATAAAATCAGTCACAACTTGGTTAATGCAGCGCGAAATAATCGGCTCAATCATAATATAATAAATGAACATTTTATTAAACAAAAGTATTAAGAAAGACAGAACACATATATATTATTTATATTGAACCCTATATGTATAATTGTTTTGAATTGTGTAATTGATGTACTTAATTTGTTTTGTAAAACCACAGTTGATCTTCCACCGCCAACAAATGATCTGTTTTGTCCAAAGGTTGACTGGTAGAGAATGCCTTATAGCATTAAGTCCGCCTGTTGCACGTTTGTATTTCCTTTTGTGCAATAAAGATTAAAATAATAATAATAACACAGGCACAAGAAATAAATGTTAAATAATGAAATAATAATTGAGTCATGTTTTTTGTGTAGTCACACTCAGTCGTCGGAAACGCGCCTAGCCTAGGCCAGCAAGTCAGGACAATCTACCCCACCCGTAATAATCCTTTTCAGAAAAACAATATCGCACATGCGTCTTCTGTCAGACAATGAACCTACTTATTTTAAAATACTTTAAGCGAGCAGTGTCAGTGGCAGTGTGTGCTTGAGTCTTTTAAAATTGAAAATAGTAAAAGTTCCTCGACAGTAATGTACTATTGTTTAGAAACTGCAATATATTGTCAAATGTAACCACAAACCCTGTTAAGTTTCAAATTTAGTAATTATAACAACCGGCAACGTCGCCTGCACCGCGGCACGTAGGAATTTCTTTATTGAGCAACTCCGTCTCCGAACGGAAATAGAAACCGAATTTCGGGGACAGTTTTCAGATAAGCGACCTCAGTTGGAAGTTTAATAACTTACAACGTGAGAGGGAATGTTTGTCGGGTCGCGGTTGGAGGGTCAAACTTTGTTGGACAAATATTTGGTCCAGTCTTATCTTATGGAACTTTAGAAGTAAATATAATCTTAAACTGTCATTCAGTTATAAGATTTTGTACGAGCCCTTTGTCCTATTTAGCATGTCATTTGCTATAATAAATTAAAGGATGACTTATACCCATCCGATCCGATCCAGGACGATCTCTGTTTCTAATTGGTTAACTTTACTGTATATGTACTCGTATGTGCAACCTATTTGCATATTCCTTTATATTTTGTTTCCTACGTAAATAGCTATTACTGCGCAGTTAAAATTGAAATTGGGTCACGAAAGCGTTTCCATAACAGCCATTATTGCACCAGTCTACCAACACGCACATTTCTCAGCCCGGAATTGGGGTAAGTCAATGTTTGGGGAAACTATCGCTATCCCCAAACAAAGAGCTACTCGACCAACAAATGCAAACAATATGGTCTTATTTTAATGTGAGAAGAGAAAGTTGTATCATTATGAATTTGGGGGCATTCCACGAGATAGTTCCTTACGTAATGCGATTTTTCTAATACTTCTGGAAATATTAAGAAAGCGATTTTGGGTCTGATAATTATTCATGACTTGGCTAACAAATTGGTAGTATTCGTTTAGGGCTCGTGCACATCACATGAGATTTTATTCAAGTCATTTTTCAGATTCCTGTGGATTAAAACCTCGTATAATGCGCAATTTTGCACACCATCCCCTTTCAATTGTTTTCTTTTGATATAATGGTAGTAGCCATCTAAATTTCATGGATTTCAAATACAGGCCAAAAGGCTTTGTCTTCAGCTGTTGAACACTGATCACCTTAACACGTTACCTACTGATTGTATTACCGCAGCCAAGCAGAAGGGAGCAATCTTGACAGCGTTGTTGCCAGTATAATCGTCCGATAATAAATATCCTATGCTGTCTGTGTGTATTAGATTTGCGTTGTGTGGTTGCGTCACATTCATAACTTTCATTTATTATATTAAGGAAAGAAAACTATACAAAATTCAAAGAGAAGCTGCAGCTAAAAGTGCAAATAAATTCTGATACAATCACAATATAAAGCCACCAGTGTACACTGTATAATTATACATTACACATACGTTTACATTTTTTATGTTCTTGCGACTGTAATAAAATTATTTACGAGTAAAACTATTAATATCTGATATGAAGACAACGACTTAAAGTGAACACTATATCGAGTTGTTGGAGTCTGCTTCTAGCCCAGATGTGTCAACGGAAATAGATCGCGTACGGAAACGCTCTTATTTTACTATTTTAACTTTGTGCTCCTTTTTCAAGCACATGAAATAAATTAGTATTTTCATTGATGTTAAACATCATTGCTATGTAATAGTTACCATTTTGCCTCTGAATCCAAATCGCAACACTAACCCATTGGTTAATGCGGTGTAAGAATTCACTTGCCCTTTATGTAAATAAGTCAAGCGAGAGACTGCAGTGAATTCAGGATTGTCTTTGAAATGTCAAAGGCTACCCAGCTGGAACGGTGAGAGGATAATGGGCTATTAAAATTTGAATTTCACAGCTTCAAAGGTCAACTGGATTAGGATCTACCATTTTTGAAACAGTTTGATATAAAAACCAAATATTTAGATGTTTCGCGTGTAGTTCGTTTTTCGCCTCTTTCTTCCCCATGAGTACAAAAAAAGGTCTACTCTAACTCAAGGGGTTGAGGTTTCTACAAAGCAAATACTTACCAAAAGGTTAGTATTTGAGCGAAAGTTATAATAGGTACAGTACAGGTACAGTTCTTACATACAGTAAGAACTACGACTTGTTTTGCCAATGTTTCAAAGATAACTTGCAAATCTGAACTACATGAATAGGTACATGTGCCTAACATATCCGGGTTAGCATGGTTGCCATTTTATCGCTTATCACGCTATGCGTCACTTTCGCACATACATAATTGTTAGAACGTGACAGCAACGTCGGTAAACGATAAAAACCCGACCATCATAGACTAGCTGTTTTACTTATTCCGTGTTATCTCCAATTATATTATATACCTACTCAAAACTCTTAAAATAAACCAAAAAAAGGAAAATCTAAATATCGTCAGAATTATGCATCCCTGCTCGCGTAGTCAACAAAGGTTTTTGTCCTGTACTTGTTTTGAAACTACAAGCCATCTGGACAAAGTATAACTTGTTCAAAGCATTTTGCATAAAAACAGGATTTGGAAAAAGTTGGGGATACATACATGTGGTCTAACTATCGCATGCTCGACGCATGCAATTAGACAAAGGAGTAAGAAGGGTTGGAAAGATTCTTGGGCCTTGGCGTAGTAATATCTGGATGTGGATAAAACAGTTTAAAACAATGGTGATTAACCACAAGTGAATTCACCGCTAAGGGCGGGGGCCTGGGGCTGGCGGGAATCTTTCAAACGTCGCTTGGTTTCTCGCCAAATTATACTTTCATTTCGACCCACGCATGAGTATAGCCCCCGAATTTATCGTAGACCGTAGATTCAAATGTAATTATTTTGTATGAGAAAAAAAAACGAATTTAATAAAACTAACTATGCCATTCTGTTTCCTTAATTATACCAAGCCACATGTCGAAGTTGAATCGGATGCTCAAGAACACCCTGTATAAATATCTAACAAATATAGTGAACTAGGCTTCAATTCTAAGTAATTTTATATCTACACACACATACACAATATACCCACCGTTACACACTAATAAACACGCTGTAAACTGCTGACTACAATAATTATACATCTTGTCCATAACTTTAGAATGAAACTGAATTGTGTTTAAATCACTCAAAATTTCACATATCTTTGTTTTATATTTTTCTTTTGTTTTTAAAATTTCTTCTTATAATTAATAAATCCTAAACTTCAGCGTAGGTAACAGATAATTTATAAATTGGTATACGATGTAACTGACCCCACGAGACAGGCCTAGCCTAGTGTGGTGTGGTGGTCATAGGTAAAACTAAACTTGTATAATTTTTGGCAAATAAACAACTTTTACTTTACTTTACTTTACTTTAAATAGGATCAGGGACATGTACATCTCTGTCTCTTACTCTACCTGAACCTACTGTGGACGATATGTGAGCCGCGACAACATCTCCCATAATGCACGGCTCCCATAATCTCACTAGCACGGGACGGGACGGGGCGGAACGGGAAAATCTGTCAATTTCTATAGAAATAATCACGTGATAGCTCGGAGCCCTCGGATGTCACGTGGCGCTTTCTATAGAAATTGACAGATTTTCCCGTTCCGCCCTGTCCCGTCCCGTCCCGTTCTTTTGTGAGTCATCCTTTACTCGTATGTGCTGTCTCGAGAATACAAAATGTTAGCTTTAGTTATTTATTTAACACATTTTGCTCATGACCTGGTGCCATTTGCTAAAATGTTTTCCATTATCGATTGTCCAGACCGTAACAACAAAGGTCACACGGAATTAATATTCCGTCTAAGTATACTACATTAACAGATTAAAATTCCTAATCACGAAAAACCCCTTGAAACAATGAATTTTGAGATTCATTTGAATATTCATTAGGTAGAGTACCTAGTATTGAGTGCTAGGGGCAGGTATAATGACATAATAAAGTCAAAGGGCAAAGGTATGGCTTCGCTTGGCTCAGATCTGGAGGGTGCCGCTTGAACTATCGGGTACGCTCGATTTTTGGGTAGTTCGGAACAACAGTCATTATTGGATCATATTGTTTTTCAAATCTATACGAAGTAACTATGAACATAGAAGGAACATATAGGCAACATTCCGTTGGTGATTGTAATGAAAAACGAACACAAATTGAGATTGAAACTGTCAATCTCAATTTAACACAGTTTACGGGTAGGTTTCGCTGTCGTTTCCCGCTGCCGCTGCTGCAGCAGCGAAATAGCAACATACTGTACTAGGCAGGCAAAATGTTTAGCTGTCAAAATCCGGTTTTGCTAACAGCAGTGGGCTGGACGTTAGAATCATTTTAGTCTGTGTATTTTCGCCCTATATCCAATTCCAATGCCAAGAAATGTCAGCTTTATTATTTTAACGCAAACATTCCGCAGAGTCGGATCTTCAAGAATTGACTTCTTGTTTTAGACACCGTGATAAATTCTCGATTGCATTCACTAACATACGGATATGAGACCATTTCGTTAAGTGTGTTTTGTCCTAAAAAGAAAAGTGTAAAGAATGACGTGTAAAAGTAGTTCTTAGCATGTCCGAAGGCCACAATGTTTATCCAGGAAAACCTCTCATTGCCGACCTTATTGCGCCCGACCGCAGCAAATAGGCGACGAAGTAGGGTTACCAGTCACTTGAAATATCTGATGACATTACTGACTTTTCAAGTTAGTGAATCATAGAAGGTGCGAGAAAGGGTCTTCCGTTTGATATTCAAAATGGCGGTTGCGTTTCTTGAATAGTTATTTGTTTTTGTGTGCTAAATGTTGTTTAATGTGTAATATTTATAGCTTATTGTGCAGTAAACTAACGAAGAAGTGTGCAGCTAATGAATAATTAATCCTGAAACGCGTGTAATCGCGTTATTGAGTCATTACTCGGTTGTCCCGGGATCTTGGCCTCCCGACATATTTATTACGTATAGCTGTAAACGGAATAAAAAGCAAGGCCAATTACCGAACAACGTCGCCCAAGAGGCAATATACTATTTATATAAGATTCACTGATTATATTAATACGGGACACTGGCAAAATGGTCCAATTCTCGGACAGGCCATATTATAAAAGAAGAAGAAGAAGAGGTGCGAGAAAATGTCACATTGGTCGGTATTTGATCATTGATGGATCAGTGCTTCAGTAATCTGCAATAGGTATCACTAACACAGAGAACAATGTTTCCTTTTTTTTGGGATTGGGATTAAGGTATGAAGTTTCGAGTACCAAGTAAGATCAATTGGACCGTGGGGACCTGGCACCCACATCATTTATAAGGACATAGCGAAGCGTCTTGTGGAAGCGACGGGCGATAGGAGGGCTGGCGCGTACCTAGCGCAACGCCTTGGTATTGCCGTCCAGCGCGGCAATGCCGCCAGCCTCCTTGGCACTATGCCACAAGGCACCGAGCTGGAGCCAGCTTTTTATTTATAATTAATTACAAGCTAGTTTAAATTTTAATGTTTGTGGATTTTATGTAATTTTAATATTTCTTTTAATAAAAAAATCTTAGATCAATGAGGATTACCGCGAGTCGATTTTCCGCTAGGGGCGCTAGTGGAACGTGGGTCCTGCGGGACATTTCAAACGTCACTTTGACAATTCTCTCATATTGCCACAGGACCCACGCATGATTTGCGCCGCCTGGTGAGCAACAATACGGTAGCTCCCATTGAACGTGCTGAGTACATCCAGTTTACTGGTTGAATGAGAAGGCCACATGCATTCTGTCCTGCTTCATCCTACATAAAAATGCAGAATGTTATCACAATGCTTGCATTTAAGGATATTAAACAACACAGTCATTTTATCTCCAAAAATCCCTATAGTTTATTCCAAACGTGGTATAATAATACGTTTGTATGAAGTTCCAGTAAATGCTACCACATACTTCCATCATAGGAAAATACCCGAGTCTGGTAACCCTACGCCGATGCGGCGGCAGGAACGGAACAACATCCCGCCACGAGAACCTTGCTAGATAAACGCATTACCGCGGGTGACGACAGTTTCAGCAACATGAATAAGGAACATTAACATGAACATACAAAATGCAACATGAATGAGGAACATACAGAATATTTTTTACCTACATATCTGTCCCACATTCTTACCATTATTTCTTTCAAATCTTACCGATTATTACACCGTACCGTTACCTCACCTACTTATTTATTATTAACACGACCTATCCAACTGTCCTACTAGTTTTGTTTCTGCTAACACACTAGTTTCCTTTGGAAGTGTGTCATAGGCTCATTTAATCAAGTCTGTGACAACGCGAGGCGCGCGACGCTCGCCCTTTGACTACTCATCATTGATGATTACATGACAAACAAGTCAGCCTAGTGATAAGCAGAGAAAAATCACTAGATGCCGTTGGAATCGGTCGAAAAGCTTATCGTATTCTAAGTTCTGCCCTTTTAGAATATAATGTACGTTCTTGCAAGTCTTAAAATCACAAATGGTAGAAACGAGGTTATAAATAAAGCAGATTTAATTCAACAATTGTCGACGCAGAAAGCTGAAATCCAAGATATAAATAAGATGGGCTACAATCACTACGAGTCTTGCTGGCCTTGTGTGAATAAGCTATTTTGATGTTTTTACTAATCTCCGTTAATACTACGAGAAACTACTTCCATGAGCCTATGATTTAACCAACTAGTTAGATAGTAACACGCCTTACAACAAGGCATCAATCACTGAATCAATAAAAGCAAGCCCATCGTTTCTTTCAAACAAGTTACTACATAATATACTCGTACTACAAACAATAATGACGTAAACATTATCCTCGAAAAACGCCCCTACCGCGGCTTCAATACCCTTACCCCGCTCCGTCCTCGCTCTTAGTAGTTTGGTGCGAGTGAGATGCACTGATGAGTTTACAAACTCATGGTAAGGGTACAGGTATATATTTCCTTTAAGCAACGGCCACGATGGCGTGTTTAGCCCAAGGACCTCTAAATATAGCCCGGCCAATAAACGGCATTGACCTATTGCCGGAACTGAATGAGGAAATTATTTGTACAATTCGTGTCGCTAATGGGCTACTAAGCAGTCCTTAAGGAATATAGAAATTATATTTAAACTGAAACGCTTCGCTTTACAAAGAAAGCATCCTTTAACTTTTAAGCTTTTTCGGTGAAAATTGTGTTTCGTTTTCATTTTGTCAATTGTTAAAGATAATAAAACGATTTCATTATGGAGTAAATTCATATTTGAATCGAAAAATTACAGTTGATGCAGTTGAGTTTTTATTCAAAGAAGTATTTTTATTATACACTCATTTACGATCTTAAACATAACTCTATATAAAAATAAGTAAAAATAAATAAAAAGTAATCTAATATCTGGGGGAACGGCAATGCCAGGGATAAAAATCAGGGACGTGTTGGCTATAATACTCGCTCTAATAGCTACATTCTAAATAAAATTCAATTTGAACTTGTAGTTTAACCACTATCGAACGCCAAAGTTCCTTAGTTTGGACACTCACTCACTCACTGATCATCAAAACTCTAAGGTACTTATAGCAGGTCAAGAAGCTCCATATTTTAAACATGATTAGTTTATAGCCTACCAAGTCATAGAAAATTAAAAAAAGTTGGAAAAGTCATACCAACTACGATTACAAAGATTTATACAAAGAGATTTCCACCGACTTGCTTCTTCTCAAATCGTAGATGAACACAGGGTTAAAATAAAATAGGCAAGTCGGTGGACGTCGCGTTCTATGGACACCCCCCGGCACCGACTAAAACCGACTTGTTTTAACATTAAATCTCAAAAATTCTGTGCAGCGTAAGAACTTCGGAGCGAGACTTGCGCCTTTTTGCCTTTTCACATGTAATGTTTTTGATGGAATCAATATTTACTGACATAAACATTCCTCCGCGGCGTACCGTAGACGCTGGCAGCATTTCCCCGCTGTATTGCAATACTAATGCGTTGAGTGAGGAAGCTGCCAGGTATACGGTCACCGGTAGCGTCGACTAGTATTTTATTGATAAATGATTAGAAAATTTAAGGTATTAGCTACTATTGCGACAAAATCACTTTACAAGTCAGTTAAACTCGCGACCCCTTTACACTTATCTCGGCATTATTAGATTTGGATCATATTCGGAATTAAGAATAATTTTTATCTCATTAATCACCTGCCAAATGCCAAGACGACCCAATCAACCATCGAATGATCGTCGAACAAACAAACAAACGACGGATTGTTCCAGTAGGCATCCACGAAGAACTTCTTAGAGCTCTATAAATAATATAACTGTGATTGCAGTAGGCACTAAATATATCTGTTTAAACCTTGGTGAGGCAGTAGATCACATACGTGACGTCGTTTATTTTCCCCCACGTGACGTACCGGACGTTAACTTAACGTCATATGTATGTGTAGGACTTTTCAACTTACGCCATTGAAATAAAGTCCAAATCCGAACATTTCATACTTGATTTTGAAGAAACGAATGCTCTTTGGAGTTAATAGGACACCACTTAGGCATGCTCCTAGTAATTTACTTTACACAAGAGAATACCTGATGATTATACATTAGGATACATAGGTAAATACATGCATAGGAGTTTCCGCATACAGCCCTTTTATTATTTGAAATTCTATAGTTAAATAAGCTTTAGATATTTTTTAAACGACGCCGTTGGCAAATTATACTAAAAACGGTTTGCAACTGTGTTGTCAATTCGTTTAGTAGATAAATATATAGGGTCTTTCTATTTTTAAAGCTTCCAAAACTTTACCTATAAAATGACAGCCGTGTTTTGTATGTAAAGAAAAACTAAAACTTTTAATTTATTAAACGCCTAGTTTACTTTCTTACTAGTTTAATTCCATTATTTTTATTTTTATGATTCCATTTAAACTTAGATTTAGAGAAAGCACTATTTATTTATTTTATATTATTTATTGATAAAGGTTTGCCAACATGTACAATACGAGTACTATTTCTAATACACTTTAATCAAAGATACAAAATAATTCCAGAGTATTCACCCAATTACAGGCAAACACAACTTATACATATCACACGCTTTATATTTTCTGACTACACAATCTAATTTTAATTAACACTTTAAACATAAAGAGGAAAGCTACAATAAAAAGAAAATGATGAAATGGATGCCAAACAAAAACCAAATGCTTTACTAGGTAAAGAAAGATTTGATCTGAAGCCTAACGCCATTACAGGCTGAACGGCTCAGTTCCGGACGAGCTGGTAAAAATCGCATTAGCCCTAACTAGCTTAGCTGGGATTAGCGGCTTCGCTCCTGCTCAATCGATTTTGCACTGGACGACTGAAGATGAGAAAAGCAATGAATTGCTATTTCTTGACGACCATAGCTGAAAATTGTACCACTTGATTGGTTTCAACCATAGTGGTACAATTTTCAAGTGCCAACAAGCCGATAGTGCAGCGCAAACGCGCACTCCGATAGCAGTCTTTTGTTCGCGGCACCGGGTTTGGTGGAGAGATCCGTGCCGGCCGCTGGCCGTCGCGCCCCGCCAGTCTATGCCCAATGCAGACGCAAAACGCATGTCGCTCTTGACTAGACGTACGACGATTGCTTTCGCTTTTATATATAGTGATTAGCTACCTCTATTTTTCTTCCGTACTGTTTTGTCTGTGTAACTATCTTCTAAACTTTGGAAACTCCTTCTGTGTTGTTATTATTGACATAATAATAATTAATTGAGCATAGTGGATGTTTGGATATCTGTGGTCGAACCGCGTCAAGCACCTACTCATCCAACCTACACTTCGAAACTAACATACACGACTCATTACATACCTACATCCAAGCCGCCGTTTTACGAAATTTAACCACTGTAGTACAAAATAAAATAAATAAAAATCGTTTAAATCCGCGAAAAACGTTTTTGTTAATTCTTAATAACCAAAACCGAGAAGAAAACAGTAAAAAGAAATTTCATCGGAAGCAAAACTCCGTTGCAAATAGTTTGCCCTTGTTAAAAAGAAACACAGACATTTTAAGTTTTTTGATCAAATCGGTAATTTATAAACACAACGGAAATATAAAAAAAAACATCTTAAACAGAATACGAGTAAACACTTTTTTCCTTACCCATGAACATTTCTTGGACATTCACTGATACTAAAACTAAATGTAGTGAAACGGATAAAAAATGATAGTTGAATCGAACTTTGTCGGTTCTATTATTAGAATCAAAGAATGGAAGCTCCCTCGGGCACGGCGGGAAGCCAAATTATTATCAGCTGGGGAAATCTCGGATGAAATCGGGCGCGTATGCGAGATTCTGGTTTATTAAATAGGTACTTATCTAATGTTGCTTAGTTACACCCCAATAGATTAGGAAGCATTATAAGCATAGGAAATGTATACGGCGATATCGCGATAATAACAGCTTTGAACAATTATGCAGATTTTCTCGTCATCAGATCCCTCTGAATGTCTGAACTCTGTATAGACCGGAAAGAGGTAAAAGGCAGGCAAAGTGTCCAAAATGCTTAACATTAACAATTTTGATCGACAGATACAACTGTAAAGCAAATCTGAGTGGTAACCTATAGATTGTGTGTTTGTTAACACTTCACAGACCTTGTTAACATGCTTAAGTCTTCAAATCTTGAAATAAGCGCACAGATCGGAACTTAAATTCATTACTAATGCGAGCTACTTACTAAGTTAGTTTACGAGTATCTCTAATTGGCGCAGTTGGTAGGACCCCGAAATAGACTACGAGTTCCGAACTAAGCCCTGGCAATGCCATCTGTTAGCGTCAGCTGTCAACTGGTATTTTGATAGGATGACCTTTGCTAACATTTAAATTTTAGGGATTTTGCATTCGAGTATATATGTGAATCGTCAAGATAGTTGTATTATTCATATTTTTAATAACACGCCGGTGGCAAACAAGCATACGGCCCACTTGATGGAAAGCGGTCACCATAGCCTATGGATGCTTACATCTCCAAAAAAAAAATTGTGCATTGCGATACAATTAGGAAATGCCAGCACAATGCCTTGAAGGCCTATTTTAGATCTAAAGTAGGTAGGTTGTTGGTTTTATCATTGTGAAAGATAAAGTTCAAAATGAATTGCAGAAAATTATATTTGAACTATTTATAAAACGTAGAAGGCCAGGATCTCGAAATAACAGTAAGAACAGAAATACATTTCTTTAATAATGCAAGCTAGTTAACTAAGCTCGATTACGAGTATCTCTTAATTGGCGAAGTCGGTAGGATCCTGAAATAGACTGAGTGGCGACAGATCCAATAAAAGGAATTGTAGATCACAAATCAATTATTGCTAATAAATATTTTCATCCGTGCCTTCAAGTAGTTACATTTATATATACCGGGTGTTTCCTGTAATAGGAGGAATAAATTTAATCGTAGATAGTACTCCTCAAACTGGAAAATGTTTGTTCAGCGAGTGTTAAAAATAACGTGTGTTTTGATGTGTATTTACATTTAAAGTTTGTTAGAAGACGCAATGTACTGCGAATTTTGACATTTTTGAACCATGGCAACAGACGTCAATTAGACTGATGTTTACGTACATTGAAAATACTATTTAGTTTGTATGAAAAAGTGAAAATCTACAGAATAGATAATTTTTAAAAGTAGTTGGACAAAAGTTGTTAGATCAGAGGACATTATTTTCGATTAAATTCATTGCTCCTATAACTCCTATTACAGGAAAGACCTGGTATATAAATTATGAACTTATCATGTACGAAATAAAAAGTGATCCAACGCCTCTAAGACGCGGGTTCGAGTCTTGCCCTGGGCACTAGAGACATTGGTTACTTTAAATTTCGTTACAGACATGAATTTAACTTTATAACCAATACAAGCAGTTACCATCAGCTGTATTAAATATTGCCAAATTTTTGATATCTATGTCTTGAATAAAACTGACCGATGTCCTTTCTCAGGAGTCAAACTGCCCCCATATCAAATTTCATCTTGATCCGTTCAGCGGGTTTAACGTGAAGAAGTAACAGATAGACAGAGGTAGTTTCGCATTTATAGTATTAAGTATGTGTACGATTTACAGGAAAAATATCTCATTAACTTTGTCCCATTTTCCTTCCGCCACAAAATACAAGAAACCTTTGTATCAATACAAGTCTTTCATATTCAGCCTTCGTTATAATTTAAGTGTGCAGGAGTCCCTTGGAACGTTACGGCTCCATGTATGGGGAATGAAAGAAACTACATATAAGTATTATTTGTATACCAAGTCGTAGAAAGATGGAAGACACAATGTATCGCTCTTTGTGAAAATCGCGACTAGGGCAATCAGCACTTACTTTCTTGCCGAAGGTTTACTTAAGTAGTTTTAAATTAAATCATTTACTACCATAGTCTTGGCACTGGCCCTATAAATCAACAAGTACCTACTTAAGATTTTTGTAAACTGTATTTTTCTACGCAAAAAAATATTTATACACCGCCCGTAGCCTACAGCACTTCAACAGTTTAAAGCGCTTAACGACATACTCGTACAGTTTATTTTCATCCGAGCAGCACTCGGGTAAAAGTTTGACAAACATTGGCCCAAATGTCTTTTTCTAAAGCCGAGCTTTGGCGAATGTTTTTCAAAACGTGGCTTTTTCGGAATGGTTCTAAAAGTTGTGGCGCAGTGTGGCTGAAGTTAGAGTTTACGTTTTTCAGAACCCCTAGGAGAGTTTAAGCTATACTCCTCTAAGCCAATTTAGGGATGTGCCGTAGTTGAAAAAAAGTACCGGTTTTCAGTATTTTATAAAGCACTCGACAAGCAAGAGCAAGAGAGGTATGGGCACAGCGGATGCATATCGTTTAGTGTGGTAGGGCACAGCACAACGAATGTCGTTTCGCTCAAATCTGGAGCAGAGCCCATCTGGGGCAGTACCTCCACCTTACAGAAAACCGCAGTTAAATAACACTAGACCCTACTCATAGTGTTGTGTTTCTGTCGGTGAGTAAGGTTGCCAGAGCTCCAAGAGGATTCGCTGTGTTGACAGCTGGGGAGTGGGGTGTACCCACGGAGCTAAGCTTGCCCCTTTAGCTGTCAACACAGCGAATCCTCCTTTTTTAAAGGGTCGACAACGCGCGTGTAACTCCCCTGGAGTTGCAGGCGTCCATAGGCTACGGTGACCGCTTACCATCAGGCGGGCCGTATGCTTGTTTGTCACCGTCGTAGTATAAAAAAAAAAAACACTCAGCTTAATGATTGAGTATCACTTGCGACATTACTTATAAGAATAATTGTAAATAAACACTTTTATTTACTTGAGAATTCTACTCTCCAAATAAATCTTAGAAATTGCAATGTAAAAACAATCAATTTGCAATATCTAGGTACCGGTACCACTAAAGCGACGGTTCGTTTCTGTAAGTAAATAGTGTTGCAGTTGGCTAACATAAGCATATGTGTCTGCACGTAATTGTTTTTTTAAATCCTTACAATATTGTAAAAGCGATATCAACCATCAGTAGGCCAGATAAATACAGGCCTCGCTAAAGTGGCAATACTAGACTATTCTGCTGCCGCCACTTATCGGAAATAGGTAGGTATCTACAGGTGTGTCCGACCTACGTACCTATATGTGACGTATTCTCCAGCAATGTAAAATCGGTACAACAGCCATCAAGGCTCGCTAAAGTGGCATCAATTTTAATGCCAGTAAATAAACAGCAGCGCCGAAACTCATCGGAAATACCTGTGTCCACACTTAAATGTTGGAATGGTAAAAGCGGTACAACAGCCATCACTAGCCCACCTACAGACCTCGCTAAACTGGCAACAGTTTTATTGCCGGCAAATAAACAGCGGGGCCGTTACTTATTGGAAATACCTGTGTCCACTTAAGTATTGGAATTGTAGAAGCGGTACAACAGCCATCACTAGCTTAGCTAAGTACAGGCCTCACTAAAGTGGCAACAGTTTTAGTGTCGGTAAATAAACACTGGAGCCGTTGGCTATCGGAAGCGTTTTGCTGGAAACCGGCTGCTGCAATTAGTTTGTACTCGTGCCGCATTGGAAACTATATAATATTATATGTAAATTGTTATTTTTTTCTACAGCGTAGTTTTTTCACTTTGTATTATCTAGTTGTCAGCGCTTGGATATGTATCGTATCGATTTTAGGAAAAACCTGAAACTTAAATTAAGAAAAAATAAAACAAATTCACATACGTGGGACTTTCAATTACTTACCTTACTACCGTTACACCATACTACCTACTTGCCTTGATTTCACGACTGGGAACCCTTGCGAGCTCTCTGTTCACTATTTCCTCTACAAACGGTGGTAGGTATGGAAAATGTTAAGAGACCTTTGTAAAATATTTCAAGTCAAATTCTGACGCAACTATAGCTAATTTTAACCAACTGTTATATACATATATATATATATATATATATATATGATACTCTGATCTTAATATTAGGTGGTCAAAGAGCCAAAACTTGAATTAATTTCTATTTTTGATATACATCAATGACTTAATTACCCAAAATTTAAAAAATGGAACCATCCAGTCTTATGCTGATGATACAGTCATCGTCTTTGACGGTGAATCCTGGGAGTCGGTGTTCGAGAGTGCAAGTGTGGGGCTAAAAAGGGTATCCACTTGGTTAAAATCTAACCTACTCACTCTGAATGTTAATAAAACCAACTACATATGTTTCACCAAGTACAATAGCACACAACCACATACTAACTTAAAACTAAAAATACACACCTGTTCACATACTAGTAGTGGTTCATGTGACTGTAAGGACATTGAGAGGGTTAGCTTTACTAAATACCTTGGTATAATTCTAGACCAGCGACTTTCTTGGCACCGGCATATTGAGTTTGTGAATGGTAGAATCAGGAAACTTGTATGGATATTTAAAGTTCTTAGACATATTGCAAACCTTACACTTCTTAACCAACTTTATGTAACTCTCGCGGAATCGATCATGACCTACTGCATTACCGTGTGGGGTGGAGCAGGAAAAACTAAATTCTTGGAGGTAGAGAGAGGGCAACGATGCTTGTTAAAGGTCATGTACCTGAGGCCATACAGGTTTCCCACCCAAGAACTCTATCAGAATTGCAACCATTTATCAATGCGAAGACTGTATGTCCTCCGTACAATATTAAGGTTACATAAATCTTTAATATTTTATCCCACGCTGCTTACAAAAAGACGTAAAAACATTGTTGCCCCACTCACAACATATAAATCTTTGTATGCTAAAAGTCAGTATAATACGCAATCCGCGTACCTATATAACAAGATAAATGTAAAATTAAATATTTATGAACAAAGATTATATGATTGTAAAAAATCTGTAACGGAATGGTTGAGGTTGCTTAACTATGAAGATACTGAACTACTACTTAATCTTGTACTAAATTAAATGTAAGTACCTAACTAATTATAATAATGTACAACGGCTACACACATCCACGTATGCGCACACACATCAACACACAAACACACACACACACACACAAACACACACACACACACACACACACACACACACACACACACACACACACACACAAATATCTTTCTCAGAACTTAAACTTTCTTTCATTAAGTCTGTTCGTTTACGACTGCTCTCAGAGCAGAGAGAGCAATGCTCTGTCATCGAAATTATACTGTAAGCTAAATCTGTCTGTTTTTGAAAATTAGTAATTTAAAATAATTGTAATTTAAGTTAATTATAGGTTTAAATTATAAAATAACCATACAAAACCACTGCTTATCATGGAGGAGCGGGACTTCCTGACACAGGTATTCTTTTACCTACTAGGAAGACCCAACCCTGTTGTTATTTTATGTACCAACTGTTTATGAAATAAAAAAAAAATTTTCATTTTTCATTTTCATTTCGTATAAATCGAGATTTGACAATAAACAATTACTAAAATACTCGTACATACAAATACCATTAGAACTCAAAAAACCCGTTTAAGATAGTAAAAGGCAGAAATTATTATGATTTGCGTTAAATCAAACCGAATTGTATTTAAGTACTAAAATCCTGGGCATCCTTTAAGAAATAAGAACTCATAACTATGGTAAACCGTTTTTTAATTGTATGGAAAAACCAGTTAATAACCGGTTATTAACCAAAATTTCATACAAAAAAAAACCGGATTGCACACCCTACTCTTAACCCACCAACACTTTCATCCTACCTTACAGTACGAACAAACACTAGAAAAAAAAGTAATGTATCGACAAAAAACGTTTCCTAATACCTACTAACAAATCTGCCGGCATTCCCCTAGTGCTCATGTAATCGCCACGGTTTCCAGTAAACATCGCGCAGTCTCTTTGTTGTACCGGTTACATTTTTGGTGATACAACTCACTTGCACGATAGGGGTAGTAGTGGGCTAGTCAGATTCTAAATATGAACACATTAGTGTCGTAATAAATATGGAGTTCCGCAATTAACGCCTGGTTTAACAAATTATCCATTGCCGGACCTCAGAAATCAACGTCGCCAGCATCTACTGAGCATACTGGTGAGGGTGTAAAACGTGTTGAGTTTAATATTTGTGAATTTACGGGCACTGTTTATTTTAATGAATTTTCAATTATCTAATATATTTATTTAATGATTTACAAGGTTATATGGGTACTATAGGTAGGTACTATACGTGCATGTGTATTTTACTTTTAATTTTAATCATATTATAAGGACCTAAGTTAAAATGGAAAATAAATAAAAAAAGCAATAAATAAAATAGGCACCTTTTATAATTGCAACAAGCGAATCCCATGTAACCTAATACATTTTGTTTCCACGTAACATTCAACCCTCCCGGGAGTCATGTAATCGCAGTTTCAATAAAAATCCCGTTACGGCGATTGCTTTCAGCCCCAACAAGTGATTCCGACGTTGTATACGTGGGTCCGTGATAATGTTGTATTAATGATATTGCACACAAGTGTGTGAGTTAAGGTCGATGAGTCCAATTCCTTCAGAGCGGCTATTCCGTTCAATGCTTGAATATAAGCACAGTATGAAGATGCGGTTTCAATCGATGAACTCTGGAGAGCTGAACTTTGCGTGTTCAAATCCTGCCAGCTCGTTTGTTGTTTGGAGCGGCCAATGAGTTTTCAGGAACTTATGTACCAATTGCTTTTCTTAAGAAAACATTGTGAAGAAACCGAATTAATCCCAATTATCCCTTCTCTGGGTTGGAAGGTCAGATGCTAGTCGCTTTTGTAATACTAGTAAGATTTGATTAGTTGCCAAAGCGGACCCCAGGCTCCCTGAGCCGTCGCATAAACCGGGAAACGCTAAGAAGAAGAAGAAGAGCCACGTCATACTGGCAGACCACGCACACCCTAAATAAACTTTATGCCACACCTGGCCATAAAGTGCCTTTTTCCGCACGCGTAGGGAAAAAGCCGATTTCTGCCCCAGTGTTGGCATAAAATGATGTACCTTTACGTGAGGTAATAAATAAAGTCCTTGATCGCATATTTACGTCCCTCGCTTGCAGCTCGGGTCGCAAACATCTGCGATCTCGGCCTTTCTTTGTTTTACCGCACTAGTTAGGTAATGTACTATATTATACTATATATATCGCATATAAATAAAGACTTGTTCGATATAAACCTTATCCGGTTGTTACGCCACCCGTGGCGTCACGGAGTGACGCGCGGCCACCCGTGACGGACTTGTTTGGCTGTCACTGGCTGAGTTTGCTTTTAGGGTTTCGCAGTGGGTATTACCGTGCGTATACCAACGTGATTATTCTATACTAAGAGTTTATTTAAAGCTACTTAAGTTTTTTTTAGCTGTGCTAACAAAAAGACGTAAATCGTAAAGAATACTAGTCCAGCCATCCTAACTCCTCAGAGATCACTCAGAAATCCGAAATGTTTTGTCCTGTATGGGGCCACTCTGTTGCATTCGAGCACTACGTGGACGGCCGTCTCTTCTGTCTCTTTACCCCCCTGCATAAGGGACTGTCTGTAACACCTCGGTTAGAATGATGTCTACTAAATGGTCCATGGCCTGTTATACGTAACACTGGTTACCGTTTTAAACCGGACATTGCCAAGTTGGAGTAGCGTCCTAGTTAATCGTTCGCTAATGCAGGGCAGGGCCATTTTGGCCTGTCTGCAGTCCTCCTGGTTTGATAGAAGTCTGCTTCATAGACGTCATCGCAACTGCTTGCGGAACACGTTGAAATAAAGCAATTACTGCAACCGTGCAACGCAGCGCAACAAATAACTTAGTTTAGAAGAGTTATGTGAGTTATTTGCAATATATTACGTGCAATATTTGATCTCATTTTATAAAATACATATGTGAAATTAAATCTAGGGTTGCAAAACTGATATAACTAGTGGTGCACCGTGAATAAGGGTATTAAAAAAAAATGTTTATTTTCAGATACCACAGATCCATAGTGTATCACAAAGTACTTATAAACTAAATTAGTACAATACCTAAACTTAAGAGGTGACACAAAAACATAAAATAAATTTATTTATTCTTAGGTCGTATGCAACCCGGTTTTTATTTGTATGAAATTTCGATTATTAACCGGTTTATCCATACAATTAAAAACCGGCTTTCACACTCTAGCCGCAAACTTGAACTCGCGGCTCCTATATCTGCAACCCTTTGACCGACTTGGCTCATATACAAACGTATTTTTTTTTATTTATCTCATTTAACCACTTGCCAAATTTCACGACGACACTCGAATCAACGATAATCGAGTTATCATCGAACAAACATACAAATATACCTACATCCAAACAACGGATTGCCCAATAGAGTGGGTCTCTCATGTATGAAGAAAAAAAGTTTTACTTAAAAAAAAGTAGCGTATCTCCTCACTTCTACGTAGCTCTTGGTGTGATATAATAGCTAATTAGGTATGTACCTATTTAATTCGAATATACCATTTCCAGGCGTTTAATTGGGGGGAAAGTAGTACCAGGATACGTTAAAGGTGCAGTAAAAAGTCCCAAAGTCGTCTCATTTACAGAGATTAGAATAGACCATAAAAATCGCGTGTGCAAAAAATACAAACGCAGGCGTCAGGCGACAACGAGCAACTATCACACCCACCGCTGAATAGCTGCCAGGCACATAGATTAATAAATAATGATAGTATGGCCTATAATAGAGGGGTTTCATGGTTCTATAAATTGTACATCTATTTCCGTGGTTAGCTCTCCGTCTATTCTCCGCAACATACTCCTTATAAATCTCAACGTTCGATTGGCCCTCGCTAGCGCAAACAGTGAAAATAAAGCCGATCGGGATCGACTTGTTGCTGGCCGGTTTAGTTTTACCTAATTAAGCCGATCAATCGGTTGGTGCCCAGTTCCGAGCACACTGCAGTAACTGCAATAATAATGCAAGTGAGTAAAATCTAAAACGGGATATTTACCTTGTATGTTCAAAATATATACAGTACCTACCCTACCTACCTACCTACCTACCTGTACCTTAAATCTAAAATAGGTCCTTGAGGCATTGTACCTAGGATACTGGCGGCATTTCCTCGTTGTATCGCAATGCTATGTATGTTCACATCCAAGTCCGTTTATTTTAAGTATGTTTTAGTGAGAGCGTCCAAGGAAGTAAGTGTACTCTTGTAAACATATGTCTTATAATGTAAAATACTGCTTTGTCACATACTTCTGTTGTTTCTCCAATAAAGAAAATAAAATAAAATGCTGATACGTTGTGCGAGGAAGCCACCAGCTCTTCGGTCACCAGTTATAACTGGTCTGGTTGATGTATACATCAACCAGACGTTTCGCGTTGGCTGACCCCCCAAAAAAGGGAGGAAAGGATCGTCTTCCAAGGCCCAATAGCATATACTAGGCTACGAGTAGGTCAAGGTTGATTGTTCATTATAGGATGACTCACTCCAAAACGGGCTGATCTGTCAGTTTCTATAGAAAACATCACGTGACCTCCGAAGGTTCCGAGCTCGCACGTGATTCTTTCACTTTCGTGAGAAATTGACAGATCGTCCCGCTCCGTCCCGTCCCGTTCTAGTGTTTCATTCTTAATACGGCATTTAATTAATACTAGAAGGGACCTGCATTCCTAGACTTGATTACATTTGAATAATAATGAATTGGACAGTAAACTATGATCAATTGATGATAAATGTAGGCACTTACTATGTTTGAAACTTAAGTTAGAAATTAGTGTAGACACTGTCAGAGTACAGTCAAGTGCAAAAATATAGCTCGACATAATCGACTCATAAATATGGCAGGTACTACGCTCTTATTACAAAGGCATAAGGTGCTATGGGACATATTTTTGAGTAAGATGTGCAGTGCACCACCATATTTTTACACTTGATGAACCTTTCCCTACAATTCCTTTTGTCGACTTTACATTACGCGATGATACAAATGGCCCAATTAGCCTTAGGAGCCTTCGGAAACCAATTAAGAATTCCCTGTCGTTAAAAGCTTTCGCTTCACTAATATGTGTGGGTTTCAGCGAGCACAGCGGGGCATTGCACCACACGCCTCTCCACTCTCCAGTCTCACATGGAGCAGTTTTCGAGCATTAAAATATTCATTTGACTTGAAATGGGTTGATTAAATTTTTCTTCTTCTTCCTAAGCGTTTTTTTATGAAGTAAACAAACAATGTGTAACACACTTATTTAAACTTTCACGATTTTCACACATTATAAATTTACTAAAACGGGGCTTAATCGTGTATAAACTTTGAAAACAAACAATGTGTACTTAAATTACTATCTGCCAAACTGCATTGCAGTTTGTTGGCAGAAAACTTATTCTTTCTTTTCCCGGCTTCTCAGGGCTCCTCGAGACTGGGGTCCGCTTTGGCAACTGATACCAAGATTGGGCGTAGGCGCTAGCTTTTACGAAAGCGACTGCCATCTAACATCTAACCCAACCCAGGGGGCAAACTAAGCCTTATTGGGATTAGTCCGGTTCCCTCACGATGTTTTCCTTCACCGAAAAGCGATTGATATTTTTCGTACATAAATTGCGAAAAACTTATTGGTACGAACCGGCAGGATTTGAACCCGCGACCTTCGGATTGAAAGTCGCACGCCATACCGCTGGACCACCAACGCTTAGTTTAATTTTCACAGACACAAATAAATATGAATTCTGTGTAGTGCGAGTGCTCGACATTGATAGCGAAAAAGTGGCAATAAAAGTATAATGTGGATCGTAAGTTTAATTAAGGTAAGGGACATGCAAATCCCGTCATGGGACATGTAATGTCCGCTACCCTAATTGAAACTTTGGTCGATAACAATATTAATATTATGGTTCCAAGTACAAATCTTATGATTAGTAAAGCAGGTTTTGCACTATTCACCTTACCTCGTGTTCTAATGTAGCTTTTGTAATTTCTACCCCCTCTTTCATCGGGCATTTTTCATTCAAAATAAATTATAATATATGATAAATCCTCTCTCAATGTGTCGGAGTCAACCTTGTTTATAATTATTCCAAATATCGAATCGGTAACTTTGGTAGTTCTCGATATATTTAACGATGTGACAGACAGACTACCTAAGTCACATCATAAGGTAAACTGGTAGAGAATGCCTTCTGGCATTAAGTTCGCCTTTTGTACATTATTTACTGTGCAATAAAGTTTTAAATAAATAATAAATAAATAAGGGTTCCTTTTTTACCTTTTTTGGTACGGAACCCAAAATATGTATCGTAAAGACAGATGCAATCGAAATATCACGTAGTCATTTCGATATTAATTTGTCGTTATATAACACTTTAAACTGCCGCGTTTTGTACACATTATATTGTACATACAACAGGGCTATCGCGAATTTAGTTAATTTACTGTAATATACCGACGTCCGTGAATTCGCGATATATCTACCCGTTGTACGTTTATAATCATTTGTCGTTGTCGACAAATGATTCTCACTTGGCTAGGCTCGCTTTACTTGCCGAGCTGCGCCATAGCTAAATAAGGGGCAAATCGCTGCAATGCACACGTCTAATCATTTAAATTCCTCGGTTTAATTTCTAGCTGAAGCAAACCGCGCGGTCTGTCGAGTCAAGAGCACACTTGTATGCTCTTGTGTGTGTACTTGTTGTGTTGACGTCGAGTCCAAGTGGAATCGAATGCTTCCTTCATTCGATTATTCATAACTTAGAAATGACAGAGAACAACGATATACGTATCGCCATTAAGGGAGCTGTCATAATATCGCCACGAAACTGTTTCGTCATTTTAATTATATACTTTTTCTTTTATAGGCTTGAGACTTGTATTTTAGTAACTTATAGTAGCTATAATACCCACTATAATCATGGGATAGTTGTGTTCGTGTCCAAAGTATTCCCATATAAACTGGTTAACTACATTTTACATTAGATGTCGTTTACGGAACGTGTCGATTTCTACATCGCGCTAACGACATTTTTGTTAGGTTTGTATAAATATACCTAAGGGTCGGGGAATTATGTTACACCGGTTGGCTTCATTTGTGATTTCGGCTGTTTAATTTGCAATTTCCTTCAAACGTACCATCGACATAGAAATAAATTGGACCACAAGAGGGACTAAAGTACCTACCTAAAAACATAGTACTAAATATTTCGAGTTCCTTTTTTTTTATGCTATAGGTGGCAAACGAGCAAACGAATCGCCTGATGGTAAGCGATTAACGTCGTCCATGGACACCCGCAACACCAGAGGTGTCGCAAGTGCGTTGCCGGCCTTTAAGGTGGGAGTACGCTCTTTTCTTGAAGGTTTGAAGGTCGTATCGGTCCGGAAACACCGCTGGCGACAGTTCGTTCCACAGTTTAGCTGTGCGAGGCAGGAAGTTTCGGGAAAAGCGCACAGTTGAGGACTGCCAACCATCTAAATGGTGAGAGTGGAAATATTGTCGCGTAGGGCGATGGCGGAAAGAAGCGGCAGGGATTAATCCGAACAATTCCTCGGAACACTCCCCATAATACATGCGATAGAAAATGCAGAGGCCACATCTCTACGCAGCGCCAAGGGATCAAGCCGATCAGAAATACGTTGGCAGTTGACAATTCGAGCTGCTCTCCGTTGGATGCGGTCTAGAGGAAGAAGCTGGTACTTTGGTGCCCCTGCCCAAAGATGAGAGCAGTATTCCATATGCGGGCGAACCTGCGCCTTATAAAGCTGTAGGCGACTGTTGCAAGCGTCATGTTCACGGAGTAAACTGATGAGCTGCGAGTTTTTAGTTGTGATGTACCCACACGCCATAGCGATCTACCCTCTTACGGGTTCGCTTATTGTGTGTGTTGTCAACAGTGTCGAAATATCGGGTGCTCAATAAAACAAACATACATGGTAATTATCCCGTTTTAAATATTAATTATAATGTAAATGACCATGTTAGCTTAAAATCCATACTTATTATTCATCTTCCAAGACACGTACAGATCGCCCTTCTCGAAAGTATTGGTAGCTTATTACGAGTACATGCAGTGGTATACCAGTAGAGTAGTTTCGCACGTCTAAACGAGAATAAGGTAACCCTTCACTTCTATCTAGTCAAGTAAGGCGGGTTTCACATTTTGAATGAGCAATCATACACCCTCCAAACCTAATCATGATGAAATGTCTGGCTCACATGGTATAAAAGCAGCGTGCAAATTCGCCTTCGCCTCGGTGTGATAAACCCGGTTATTGTAATTTTAACATAACAAAACGTTAATTGGGAATTCGTTGGATAAAATTAATCTGCAATATATTAATTATTTCAACCAAAGCTTTTTATAGGTCATTAGGTACGAATAATACTCACATTAATTATGTTTCTCTACTCAAATGAGGTTGTTTTCTGTTTCACAGCGGGCATGATGTCATGTTCATTAGAGCCTATACTAATTACCCTTTAGTGTAGGTATGTGGTCTACTATATATACTGTATATGTTATCCTATTTGGGCCAATTGCGGCAGAATTAGCCAGTAACTCGGAGTTAACCGGTAAATTCCATTCTTAAAAACACTTAATTTCGAGTTAGTTAGTTGCCCGAACATCCAGATTTGAAATAGATGACGTAAACAATGCGCAAATGAAATTATTGTCCTTGAAATAGACATGATGTAGGCGAACCCCGCGTAGGCTGTAGACGTCATCAATCTGTATTTCAAGTATTTGAATTGACAACCTTTCATATTTTTCCGTGCTACTTTTAATTGGATTTTTCGAAAAAGTGGACCAATTAATTAATGGTACACGTATTTTTCGGGACCCTTATAGAATCACTTTGTTGTCCGTCCGTCCGTCCGCGTGTCTGTCAAGACCCTTTATCTCGGGAATACGTAGAGGTAGCAAGTTAAAATTAATACCACATACACACTCTCATATTTAAGTCTAAAAATCAATTTATATTGGATAGGCGCAAGTATCAAACGTCATATCATATGTGTTGCTTAACTTCAAACTCGGGTAAATCCATTCGGCCCTCTCAGCAGTTAAATATCTATATTATTACCTTTTCTTACCAGAAAAATTGCATAATTTAGTTTGAAGTTAAGCGACTCATGTGTGACTCATGTGTGTGTTGTGACGCCATGGTTGTGTTTCATACACTAAAAATAAACATTGAAATAATTTGATGCGGATATCGACATTTACTTTAAAACCTTTAAAGTCTGTTTGCAAGTTTTAACGTTTGTGACATCTGACATAAATGCGAGTTACATTCACTGGCAGCTCTGAATCAACTGTGTGACGTCACTTCCCTTTAAACTATTTTTGAGTATTATTACAAAAAAAACTGCGAAAAAAATTCTTTTTGTGATCTATAGGCGTATATTTCGTCAATTAAGGCACATTGAAAATTATGAAATGTTATCAATCGAAAACACATGGGTCATCAAGTCATCATACTCCCGACATTGGAGTATTGCGGCGCTTTCTTTGTAAGCGCCCGTCGTATTGCGACAACCTGCCCAGCAGGATGCCCGGCATTTGAGCAAAGTTCACAAGCCCGCCTGGCGGGTTCCTGGCACTGCGTGTAAGTGGTTGAAAAACTAACAACACTTGAATTAATAACACAATATACGAAACAAAGCTAAATAAAATGCGTAAAATATAACTAAGACCCGCCGTATTTACTAAATTAGTTACCCAAGTATTATTTACTTAATGTCGCAACCATAAATCTGCTAACATAAGATGCATTTTTTAAACGAAATCACATTGAGATAGGATATTCTAGAACCCACTGTATACTCTGCAACTGTTATGGAATATGCCAGCATGAGATGCATTGCCATCGATCAATTTACCTGCAGTCGATTCGAGGTATTTATAAAAGTACATTTTCAACAGAAATGGTTTCCCATTCTAGGAAGGGACATAAATATTCTTAACAAACACACGTTACATCGAACAACAAATACTATTCAAAATGCGCTCATTGTAATACTTTGCTTACAGAGTTCTTTTATTCTGTCTTTTGCTGCTGATTTAAGCGAGGATTTGCCAATGTTGAAGTTTAAAGGCACACGTGACAAAAATATTTGATGCTCTGAGGTTATTCACCGTAGCAAGATGCGACTGTAGTCTCTTATTTCATTTTGTGTGAGAATGTGTCATTTTTGACTTAAACTGTACTGAGACGACGGCTGATGAACGACGACGGCATCTTGCAGATTGCACAAGTGAATAACTTGTGTGGTTAAGGCATTTTTATTCTGTTCATCACGAGGATACGGAAATAGTAGTCCTATGGGAGTTCTGGAATCTAGGAATAAATATTTATGATAAACACACAAATAAATGCCCTGACCAGGATTCGAACCTGGGACCTCCTGCTTCGTAGGCTGGGTCACTACCGACTAGGCCCGTCTAGACTAGGGTCGTTAAAAACTGCAAGTGACACAAATATCGAAACAACTTCAAGGGTAAAGACAATATTGTATATTCGTAAAAGAGCGTCGAATAGGTAATAAATCAATTTAATGGTGACGTTACCCTCACGTGACTTGCTGTTAAAACAGTCACTAAAGCTGTAATAGTCTCATAAATGTCGTATGTAAACCAATCTTCCTTTTTACTGCGGCTATTTGCGTTTTCCTTGATGAGTTAGGCGTTGTCATTCGTAAAGGTATCGCAAGCCTATAGTCAACTATAAAGGTATGCATACAGCCAAAGTGCCAAAAAATGTAAACATGGCCTTAATGTTCGGGCAATAAAGTCCTGGAGCCTAAATTGAGTCGCTTCCATACAACCGAGCCTAAACTGAACCTAAACTGAATTGCGTTAAGACGTCATGGTAAGAACCCTGTATAAATGTTTGTAGCTGACTGTACCACAGATTATGTCGCGATACATGTCGCGTGCAAATGTGTGAATATGTGTCACGAAGATAACCCAGTCTTAGTCTTCAGTTTAGATTGAAAGGTGAACTTTTGGTGTGGCGAGCTAACCGATTTGTTGTTTCTTTTAGGCGCGGTAAAATATTAAATGGGGAACTTATGAAAGAAAACCCGTTTCTCTTCATTTGGCATTCACTCTTGTTTGCAATCTTTGAGTATTAAACCAGACAGAGTAGCAACTGACAGGCCTACCCCTGCCGAATGCATATGATAAAAGCTCATAGGTACTCATTGTACGAACTGACGTTTATCAGACAGCTATTTGTACGTTCCGTACGAATAGCTACGCATGGAATAGCTACAGGGTACGTCAAATGTGTGTATAAATTTATATATAAATTTCCGAAAAAATCGGACATTTTTGTATAGAAAATGACAGACATTTCCAGTCCGGATGATTAAATAGTCAAAGTTACAAGGACAAAGTGCGCAAAAATATGACACAATCTCATTTGTAGGCTTTCTTAGCGCAAGATATTATTGCATAATGTGACTGTACTCTTACCCTCCATACTGTGCAATGTACCTATGTAGATAGCTTTATAAGTATGTGACGTTAGAGTAGTGATGTGCCGTCCCGGGAACATATTCCGGGTTCCTCTCGAAGTAGGAAATATTCCTTCTATAGGGAATATTTCACTTCTGGTATATTCCCGGGAACAGCACTTCACTACGCTACAGCATCATTTTCTGCGGTGCAATGCAGTAAAGACATACTACAATGTAAACTCGACTAACATCATGACGCATACTTTATTAGCATTAAAAAGGTTAACACCTTTTGTGCCAGTATATTAACACACATTGTTAATTTGTTAACAACGTCTGTTATCGCGGCTATTCTCAGTCCTTGCACAATGAAGTGCTAATATGTTATTAAACCTCGGGCCTCGCGGCGCCCAATGTGCAATAGGATGTACACTGGGTTACAATAGAATTTGTACCTTTTTAAATGAAAAAGAGGAGCATTCCTTGTCTCATTAAATTGTAGAGCAAAGTAAAATGGACTCTATTAACAATACAATACATTTTTAAATTTCTTAGTATTATTCATGACGAGGATAAGAAAATAGTAGTCCAATAATGTTGATTAACTTACCATTACACAATGCAACTCCGATTCCTCAACAGCATCTGAAACAAAAGCATAATTTTGCAGGGAGAAGTTGGATGGTACATCACAATTAATGTGCGTCAAGTACATTCTCCTTATTTTACAATGGAAAACAGGCTCGCTTTTGCACCTACATTGCTGCATTTTCGCGCATGTTACCTTAACATTCCTCTTAGTAGCTACAAGTTTATATGATCAGATCATAGACCATCTCAACTACTGGACGTAGCATATAAGACAACTCGCGCTCACCACCGATATGCAGTCCCGTACTAATTTAGTACGGCAGCGCGGCCGCTTCTTCTAGTTGCATTTACATTTACAACCTAAACACGAGTAAATTGAAACATTTACAATTAATATGTTTTAGCCTGGAATGTTATAACATAAAGTGGTGTAGGGTGATACTAGGCTGTGCTGTTAAAATAGAATTTAACGAGTAAAATACTGCACATGTGAGGTGACCTCTTTTTGTTTGTAAATGAGGTGCCTGTGTAGTCCATGGTTCAGATGTACATTATATAGGACAATAGTTAGGACTGGTACACTCATAGACACATCAGAACCTACAAAAATACTAACCATATCTCTAAAAGGTCCCTTGATATTGTTGCATATCAAGGGATCTTTTACAGGTATGACTGAAGCATGTCTCGTGTCTCGAATTCAATGTTTCATGAGGAAAGTTGACCTAAAATAATAGGCACTAGGACTCTAACTAAAATCCAATTACACACTGTTTACATAGTTCAATTAATAACAGACCCAAATTCACAATAGGTAATTAGAAAAGGTTAATTATGTGGCTAACTACAATTTGTTTGAACCGCAAAATAAATAGTTAAAGGGTTTTATTTATTTAAACCTAAGTTGCAGGAAGGGTCGGCGATAATTGAGATGTAACTGTAGATCGTGCAATTATAATAATTACATGAAATAATTATTATAGAGCTACGCAGAAAATGTCTCAGATTCCGCTTTTAACAACTTTTAGTCTTCAGAGCTTACACGTTCTAGGTTTTCTACACGTGCGGCTTGTTATGGTTAAAGTACTCGAAATACAATCTTTTTTATGTGCCTTTTAACCCTTTCAAGAACAACGGTCTGAAAAAATACCACTTTATATTTATTATATTATATTGTTTTTTTTTTGTACTGTAGAATTTTAGGACATTGCCGACGAGGCCTTATTTGAGGATTGTTTCCATTCAAAGGAGATTTTCTTTGAAATTATATCGTTTTAACATTTTTGCCTTAAAAAAATTGGAGTGAAGGTTAAATCGCGGATGTAAATTCGGGCTTGAAACAACGAGTTTTTGGAATAAATAAACGAAATATCTTTTGATATATGCCAGTAAGGGGGTTAAAAAGTGATGCAGAATAAAGTTCACAACCCTCAATCGTTAGGAACACGATGCCCAGAGTATTTACCAGTAACTTGGCAACGGAAAGTATCGTGAGGAAACCTGCGAAGGAATTAAGATATATGTGACTCCAACCCCTTTTGAACCAGTGTGTGGACGTGGACTATAGCCTAATCCTTCTCGTAGATGATAGGGATGTACGCACCAGTCAGACGCAGCAATAGTTAGGTATATTTAGCAAAAATGTACGAGTACAAAATGTCCAGGCTTGAATGGGTATTTTTGTCCGCAGGTGGTGGAGCCACCGCCCGGCCCGCCCCCCGCATACGACACGGTCGTCGACTGCCCCGCGGAACCGAAGGACTGCTCTTTACAGGTAACACATGTCAATGTTTGCTTCCTAGCTTCCTACAGTCAGCACTAGCAGGCTTATGGAATTATCCGCGCGAACTCGGATCGATCGTTTTCCTCATCACATCCCGCGCCCGGTGCACGCCGCCTCCAGTATTATGTCTATAACATTTCTAATCGTCAATAGGCTATATTTACTTGAAACAGATAAGGGTTATATTTTTTTCTCAGAAACTATGTCGGCTCAGCATTATATCTCTGTCGATATTTCTTAATTTTTCTTTTTTGCTGTGATAATGATTGAAAAGTGCAAAAAAATGTATGAAATTCAAAACGAAATGTCAATGTCATTGGTCGAGTGTGACGTCATCAACTACGGCCGGCTGTACAGTCATAAATATCTTTACACTTCGGAACTTATTACTGGGGAAGTAGGGTCAAAATTTAATACAGATGCATATTATACTTAATATACTTATGAAGTCGACCGTACACCAAACATTCGAGAAGCCAAGAACGCGAATGAACAGGGAGCTCTGTATACTTATATATACTACATTTTAGTTTTAAATACGTAATTTTTGTTTTTTTGCGCTGAAATTTATTACCCTTACTCTATATAAAAACGACCCGCGACTAAGGGGGTTAACACGGGGCTAAAAGTATTACCACTAGCAAGTATTAGAACTAACGTAGTCGCAAGCGAAAGCTAGTGCTCTTTTAAACAAAAATATATGTACAAAATAGCACTTTAGGGTAATGTCCACAAACAGAACATACTTAATGGTGAGTACGGGAAACTGTCCTGTACTGAATGGTGCACAGCGCAGCTTTAAACGTGAAATAGTAAAACATGGTACGATGTCGCAACATCACTTTATATGTACACACGCGTATACTTTCTCTCTGAATAACGATTGTATAACCCATTTCAGTGGCTGTTGCATTTTTATAGTTGCAGTAACGCTTTTAAAGGTTTAGCAACATTATCGTTTAACAACACAGGACACCATGTTTACTCTGTAAATAATACTGAAAGTAATCCGTATTCGCAAAAACTGAACGTAGATTTCAGCGAATGTGTATACGAATATCTGCATTCTAATATGATGGATGCACGGATATGATGGAATGGTCTGGTTTATGCTCGACAACGTGATAACGAATTTGTCTGTCCTTCAATAATACGTTGTTAAAAAGTGACACGTGGATAACTGTTAAAGGTTTAATTTTATTATAGATAAATGTGTTTTATTTATTTATTGTTTGTGATCGTTTTATTTAATTATAATTGTAAGCTGTTTTTTGTTATTATCTTTATATGGAACTAATTATTCTGGAATAAAAACTCATTCATTCATTCATTCATTCATTAGCCCACATTAATAACTCCATCTGCTTCGCATGTAGCACCAACTCCAGTTACAATCGGAGACTTTACACTCGAAGTTGTAGACGATTATATATACCTAGGACAAACTGTCCAGTTAGATGGCTAAAAATTTACAGTTCTTAGTAGATATTCATATTCATATTCTTTATTTGTATTGATCATACATTGTCGTTCATATTTACATATATGTACATTGTCATTTCAAATTTTATTAAAATATATAATACAATATAATGGTTCAATATTGGCAAATTGTCGAGTTCCAATACGTGGGGATACCAAAATTAATAAGTTAACTTCATACCATGAGCCGAGAAATGACATAAGTTTAGTTTTTTTGGTGGCCCTAATTGTTTGGTATTTCTAACTAATCTTTCTTTACACAATGGGAGCATTCTGTAAATAGTCGTCCCGAAATCGCATTATTAGGTTGATCCGGGTGCTTGCGGTAGACAAGTCCGACCCAGTCCCATGTCAGCTTTATCGACTATTCAATAAAGTTTATATTTTCAGGAGGTGACCACAGAACCCTACAGCCGCTGCAAGCCGCGCTGCGACAGCGGTCTACCGTCTTACGAGGCTGCTGTGATGCTGAAGGACACTAAGTTATAATCCCAACCCTAGCGTGTACAGTAAGCAACAAGGAGCAGTAGCAGTAGGGAGGAAAGTCAAGAAGGAAGAAAGCATGGCGCTTAAATACGCAAGAGCTTTAGAGAGGCAGACAAAAAGCAGCACGCCGTGCTAGCTGCGTATGCGAGGTCGCCTTTATGCTGAAAGATAATTTAATTATAATCCCAACACTAGCGTGAAAGTGCAGTATAGGCAACAGCGAGCAGCAGCAGTAGAGAGAAGGGAGAGAGGAAGGGGACAGGTGATTAAACAAGCGCAGGAGTGAACGAGAGGCAGATTTTTAGGTAAATATCTTCAAGCCGCGCTACGACAGCGGACTGCCAGGATACACGAACGAGGCTACTAGCTGTGATGCTAAAGGGCACCAAGTTCTAATCTCAACATTGTATGTACAGTATATACAACAGGGAGTAGCAGGATCCTTCCTTCTTCTTCTTGGGCACTCAAATAAGCAAGAGTGAGATAACGAAAGAACTGCACTCCAAGCGTTTATATTTAAAAGTCATTAAGTTATATTCGCGCGAGCAACCTCATCAGACACTAGTAAAACTGAGTGATGACACTGATGACCGATTTTACTGTCTACTGTACATACTGTGGATACGCAGCCTGCAGATGTATGCAGCTCTACACATACAGGTTTATTATTTGTAAAAAAAAAGAAAATGCGCCTGAGCAACCCAACTAGACACGAAGTGATGGTAGCTGTTAGTTTGTACAGTAGGTAATAATATGTTAGTTCGTTCGTTCTAATTTGGCCACAAAATCAAGCAACGGCACAATGTAGCCTAATATAACCTGACATTCGAACTAATGAACACTGCTGAACCGTGGTAAAACGGTTTTTAATTAAAATTGAGCTCCCGATATTTCGGCGATATTTTGCAACCGCCATGTTTACGAGAAAACTAAAGTATGCAGGTAGGTAGACCTGTTCATTAGTTAGAATGTATGTATGTATGCAAATAATCGCGATAATAAATAAAAAGTATATAATTTAACCTGTCTTCAGTTCAGCGTAAAATTTTAATGTACTGTATCAAACATGGTCCTGGAGTCCCCATCATGGAGTAATTTGTGTAGCGAAGTGTTTGACGCATATGAGATGTAAATACACCGTGTCATGCGAAATAGACTGAGACGTTACATAAATTCACTGCATAAGTTTAGATGAGGATATTAAATTTCCACGGAAGTTCACAGGGAAATGTTACTTAAACACGTTCGATTAGGTCTCCTGGACTAAATTATGTTATGTAATTGCTTTAAAAATCAACTCTATAGGAATCCAATATTATGAATGAACATCATAGACGCACTTGAAGGCCCCTTGTCGCTTCTAAATATATAAAATACTTGCGTCACATAGACTGACAGACACGCATAGCCTAAATCGTTGACCCTAATAACCGAAAACATACATTCTTCAGATGTCTTGAAGCTCCATTAACAAAGTTTATTTTGGAATTCATCTCCAAAGTTGGTGAAAACGCCGATGAAAGTTGTAACGTCTCAAACGCTGAGCCGCTGAGTAGGCAACATGTGAATGCTACTAACAATCTTTGATTTTGTTTCCTAGTGACGTATCTACTTTCGCATATTGTCCAATACGCAGCATGACCATTCCACTTGAAAACGCAAACGTAATTTCACTCAAGTATACCCATTATGACCATTAGTGCAACTCTAAACTCTGACTTTTAACTCTCTGGCTTCTAAAGATAACTAACGAACCTAACCTAACTCCCAATTATTTAACAAAGTCATTTGCCGACTGACTCGAGTTGGCATGCGTGTCTGGCAATCTGCGTTTACGCAAGCTATTATTATATAGATAGATTTTTGCGGATTAGATCCTTTTCCCAAAACTACACTGCCACGAGCCAGGACAGCGATATTTTCAGGTTAGACGTGAAATGAATAAATTCTAAGTTTAAAAATAGCAGTACGCTAAACCCACCTTCGATATCTTGGTATCGATTCATCACGGTTAAGTGTCAGACTGTGTCGCGTGCACTCGGCGGCAATCCTCAAATCGTGATAAGACTTTTAGTGACGCTATTCCTATCGACGATGAGAGAATGTTGGAACTGCTTCCACTAACAAATTGCTAGTTTATAATATAATCAACCCAGTGAGATTTTAACAGAAATCATGTATCTAAATGAAAACTATATCAGGCCTGTATCGCTACGTATCAAACCAAACCTTTGCACTACATTCTTCAAAATAATAAAACTGTGAACCGCCGTCGTTTTTTGAATACGTTAATAATATCTGCGATCAATCCAAACGCTGTCCGTGCCATAGTTCGCGACCCGCTACATCCGTAGCAGATACTTGTGTTTTCCCGCAGTGTAAAATAAAGCGATTACAAACAGTACGAATACAAAAACTAGCTAGCTCCCGGAATTAGATGTGCTATATTTTTGAATATGTCGGTTATAAAATGTTCAGCGTGTGGCAATATTGACTACCAGCTACTCTGACCTCCACCGATGAACAGCTGGAAAACGCCCGCATCAGTAATATAACATTGTGTGTTAAGGGTGGGAAGCAAGAAAGCGCGAACGAGTGTAAATTAAATTTTAACACGAGTTTGTAATTCTTTTACCGCCCGTGATACATACAATGTTTTTCATCACTTATGCGAGGAAATAAATAAACTTCCTAGGCAGATAAATAAACAATAATTATTAGTGGTAGTGTAGTAGCAGTCCATAGTACACTGAGGTGAGCGGCGGCTATGTGCGGCGTGCACGTGGGGCGCAGGTCCTCCGGAGGGCCCGGGCGGGCGGTAAAGTAGTATGAAAATCCATTACGGCCATGGGCTTAATACCGCTCATTACGTCTAAGTATGCTTGCTTATAGTATCACCATTTACGAGCAGGTGTGATGAAAAAAGACTTATAGAAAACTAGAGTGGTTTTGCTGCTCCCCGTTTATTATTTTTATCAATCAGATATAAATCCTCGCCTCCTAAAACCGAAGACCACACTCAAGCTAGTTTATCTTTGAGTTCGATTCGCCCGCATCTGCTAGTTGAATCGTATCGCACATCACACCGCAGTTACCTTAATTCCAGCTACAAATCCTAGCTACTTGGGAATAGCCTCACGATTCACATTTCTCATCTAAAGTACGATACGATGAGAGAATGGGAACTGTTTTAAATAAAATTTAGGGATAGTAAAGTTAGGAATTTGGAATTGACTCGCAAATAATGATAGAACTTTTGCAAAATGTCAAAGTTATGTTGTAACAATTTTTTCACAAATTATTTATGAAAAACTTGATTTCATATTACCACCTCAAAAAGGGATATATCTGATTTAGTATTAAAGTTTTGAATAATGTACGTTGCCTATTAAGGGTTAAGGTATGTAGAACTTACTTTGCTTAAGACCTCTTGCTGTTATTCCTCTCTTACGCTACCTGATCTTTTTTTACCCTGTTATTATAAATAATTAATTCATTAAAATCCTGGCAAACTTCAAACAAGCGAAGCCTCAACAACGCGGATTACCATATACTAAAAAGTTGTGACGTGCGTTTAAGCCTAACAATAAATTGTGAGGGGCCTTCAGAATATTCTCGTGTCTAGCTCGCGAGAATAGTTTCTAGAACACTCTAGGTCGTTGTACGGTAAGAGCATGTAAGGTTTCTGTATAGTGTTGGAGAAAACCTGACTCTTTAAATTAAATTAGAAATTTAAAAAGACTACGCATAAAATATTATTATAAAACATAGAAGGGGTCTATCGCGAATGCAGTTAATTTACTTTAATATTATATATAATAATAGACGTTTCGACACAGTTTCATGTCGCGGCTTGACCGATGAATCAACAAAGTTTCAACGGCGATCTTGCCGGAAACTTTCGCCTACCCAGCGGAAAGTCACTTTAAACGCATGGGTAGCACATGCTCGTTGCCGACTCATTAAAATCACTCCTTTTTTGAAGAACCCTATACTGTAATCTTTCGGGAAAACCTCGGTTCGGCTGGGAGCTCATTCCACAGCCCGAGCGTTTGCGGGGTGAAATTCCACTAAAACCGCACATTCCGCGACCATTTTGCTTGCAAGTACTCGTAGTTTGGATGAGCGCCCTGTCGATGGCGAGCAGTGCGATGGTGAAAAGTGGACGTTGGCAACATGTTAAACAATTCTTCAGAACACAACCCATCGTATAGGCGGTAGAACACACATAAGGTGGCAAAGTCTCCTTTATTCATTAAGTTAAGAGATTGATTTAAGTCCAGTCTTAAATTAAAGGACTCAAAGGACTCCAGTTTTTGCCAACACTAGTTTGTCCTGAGATTACGTTCAGTAATTTATTACATGATCCAATCAAGGTGTAATCAATAGCAAGCTTGTTAAGACTGGTTTTTGATTGGCAATTAACGTTCGCTTGTTTATCAGCTATTAAACTAAAAAACCGGCCAAGTGCGAGTCGGACTCACACACGACAGGTTCCGTACCATTCTTTTTAAAAACGGCAAAAAAATCACGTTTGAAGTATGGGATCCCTCTTAAATATTTATTTTATTCTGCTTTTTAGTATTTGTTATTATAGCGGCAATATAAATACATAATCTGTGAAAATTTAAACTGTGTAACTATCATGCTTCTTGAGATACAGCCTGGTGACAGACTGACAGACGGACCGACGGAGCCTTAGTAATAGGGTCCCGTTTTAGTTTAAGGTCTCTTTGAGTACGGAATCCTAAAAAGTGAAAATTGGTCACTTTTTAAGTATATTTCAGTTTGTGAACCGTTTTTCTATATATTAGCATTTATCACCACAGTAACCACAGTATAATTTTATATAGGTACCTGGAGAATATTGGCATAATGAGGTAATTAGTATTTTACCTCTCTGCGTTGATAACAGTAACAATCGAATGCCAACTGTATAATTGTATAGGTATATGCAACACACAAAACCTACTCATAGGAATAGATACGTATATTACAACCAATTGAAACCCTAGGCCACTCAAGAGCCATGTCAAAATGAGAAGCAGTAAGAGATTTCTTACAATCTGATTTATAGCGTCACTATTATGACAGTCAGTACAGTACAGTGGCCTAGGGTTCCAATTGGTTGACTGTACAGTCGAGTTCACTAATATACATTTTAGTCACGAGATGAAAAAGTGTATACATATTAATTAACTCGACTGCAATCGTATATGCACGTGTCACAGGGATATTCGTGCAATGAATGATTTGTTTTCATTGCAAATTTTCAGCATCACCGTTATATAAAAATCAAATCTGACACAAATCTGCTATATATCACAAATTTTAAAAGTTGGTTAGCTTAAGCGAAGCTAGAATCCCCTGAGTTGAACTGTCCGAAGTGTTTCCTTGAATTTTATCTGTTGTTGAACACTCCTTGTTTATAGACCGATATATGTCATTCATTTGTATTACTTTACATGGTTTAAACTATAATAAATGTACTAGAAATAAAAACATAATGTAAAATGGTTTATGTTCACTTTGCACAAACGAATACCTACGCAACATGTATAACTTTATACACATAGTAACATTTTTCACGCAATGTATCACAGCGCGCACTTTTTGATTATTTTTTAAATCTTTAACAGCCAATTTCACTGATTTACAAATAAAATAACTAAAATGTGTGTGGAAAAAGAAGAGACATAGCTCATATTACTTCATACAAAGCTACGACTCTTCTCTCTTCACATAGACTGTTATTAAATGTATGTTTGAGCTTATTTCCCTTAGGCCATGTACTATAGAGCTCCGTTAGCCATGTCATACTATTTTAACCCGGACTACGGCGAAGCTAACAGGAAGGGTAATGAATTTAGCAGCGTATGTATAAAAAATTGTGCCGTGTGATGACTACCAATTTCGATGAAAGACGTGTCAATCGATTCGTTTTTGTGGTGAAAGGATCAAGGGCTTCTATTTATATTAACCATAATTTGCAATGGTTTCTGATTTAAACCATTCCAATATTATAAACCTCCATGGTTGGTAATAAAATACAGTTCCATAATCTTTTCCACTTGACCGGGCATGACTAACGAAGTTCTATAAAGGTTTTAGAAAACTAGACTAGGCTTTAGAATGTAACACTGTCTTATGACTAGAATAAGATTAATATAGAATCTTCATGATGACCAGCACTTTATATTATTAATATTTATTTTGTAATGTTTCTTAATAAGGCTTAATATTATCTACTAGGATAATGTGTATGTTTTAATAACATTTTGCACCAGTCGTTTTAAATTGTACCATGGTGTATTTTTATTAAGTGCTTTTAACTTTCCTTTATGCACTACTTTATTTAAAGAAATCAGTGTTTTAGTTATAAAATTTCAGATTTCACAGTATCAAATTCTAAACCATGTGTTCCAAATATAAACTCCATGACGGGTCAATTATTTTTTAAAGTTAGTTGCAAGTGGTATTGATATATAATTAGACAAAAGTGTATTTTTAACTGGCGGTAAAATAACCAGAATTAATAAAATAAAGGAGTAGATAATACGACTGTTTTATTTATCTTCAACATGCCTTCTCAGTTTTAACTGAAATATTTAGTTGTACAGAATATAATTTTACCAGTAGGTATCTATAGTTGTATTACCGACAAGAAATCTTCAGAGTTTCTGGACAAGAAATGTGTAGAATGTGTTTTGTCCACACTATCATGCATTATACAAATTTTAGTCCTAGATTTTAATCCTACAATGGAAAATGGCAAAATAAAAGGTTATTATAACCTACAATACAGAATTCTGTACCTCTAACCTAACGTTGTCTTTGACATACAGTATGAAAAAAATAAAAACGAATCCATATTATGTTTCCTGATTGAAAACTACGGCTAAAAATAAACACAGAATTCCTACAATCCATCTGCAATCCCGACCAAACTTGCACAAACCGCGACCGCGGCCCCTCAATAAAACAGATCAAGTTTTTTAATATCTCTTCCATATCTGCAGCTCTCTTCACGCTCTTGTGAGCTTCAAACTAAAGTTCTATTTACAGTATAACATTCGCAAATGGCATCTGAGTTTACAATATCAGCTTAAATTCAAAATGGCGTATGGTCTTGTCATTATGGTTTTGTTTAGTAACACAGAATGAACCCGTTTGATTTTACTAATGCATTTGGGTGTATCAATGGGATTTATGTGCAATACCTATATCGCTTGATCCAGTTTAAACAAAAATATAAATAAACACAATACAAAAAACTAATACGTACTTAAAACATTATCAAAATAGTAGCTAGTCACCATGTAAAATATGTGTGTTTAAGTAGTTTGTACAGGATTTCGAGGAATGGAGTATGGAGTATGGCGTTTGGCGTTAGGGGCTTGAGAAAATAATGAGGAAAATTCCGTGCCTAGCCGGGTTCGTCAGAGTTATAAGTTTATAACCTACTTTAGATTCGTGGTGATTGCTTGCATAAATGTTAACTAAGTATTATAATATCAATAAATAACATTTACTATTAATATGAACTATTATAATCTTCATAGCATAAGTAATTCCAGGACAGAAGAATTAAAATCAGAAATTAAGCTTATTTACTAGTCTCATTGGCAGATAACCCTATTTAAAAGCCTTTTATCTGACTTCCCCTACCATTAATATATTGGCTTTTTCATTGAGGTCTTCAATAAATTAGAACGGCACATTAGTTGACTGGATTTTTCCTTTGACGATCCCTACATTTGTAAAACAAAGTGTGGGTTCACATAAAGATCACATAAAGTTCAGCATTTGCCATATTATATGTACTCGTATATTCTGTTTCATGACATCACGTCGACCGGGACGTCTCGGTTTCTCGTGCCAATTATACCCTTAGGTTCTAAGTTACAGCCCGCTCTCGGGTCATTGACACGTATGTCGATCGTAGACTTAGCTCTGCAAAGTTGCAATCACCGCATCCTCGGCGGGGCGTTTATGGTCAAACCTTGCAGCTATTGTGCAAATTCAGGCGAATTTTCTTCCGTGAACATAATAATGCATTTCTTGGTGATGTTTGCGCTGGGAAAAGACAAAGAAAGCTGACCCCATCATCATCATCATCATCAATTCAGCCGAAAGACCCCATAACCAGATGGAAATACTCATGCAAAGGAGAGAGAGAGGGGGTTTGCGCTGGGATCAGTCGGAAATTATGGAACGGAAAAAGATAAACGTATCGATTATAGGCCAAATTTGCCAGACTTTGTGCCACTTTCGATGAAGCCCGAGGTTAATTGGAAGCAACCTACGAAGTGTACGAAGGGAAACGTGGTTAACGCATAAGGCAAAAGTTTTATGTGGTCGAGAAAACATGTGACAAAGCGGTAATAAAACCACAATAAAGGATGACTCATATGTATCACGGGACGGGACGGGGCGGGACGGGAAAATATGTCAATTTCTATAGAAAGAATCACGTGCTAGCTCGGAGCCCTCGGATGTCACGTGACGTACACCTGTCCCATCCTTAATCATTATTTAAATTTGACCAAAAATCTAGATAAAAACGATGATGTGTGACAAAAAGCATCTACTACGTCACGAGATAACACTCCAACTGCATTTTCACAATTCAAAAATTGCAAAACGACATCGTCAGATGAAATTCCGCTTGCTCTGCAAATTTCAAACTAATTCTCATGTAAATATGATTTAAAATTGAACAAACAAAAACTGCTGAACGCATTTCTGAATGTCCAAGAGCTGGCTATTTGATTCGATGTCATTTCTTATTCTTAGTGCTGACACCAGAGGGCAAACTTGGAAGTTACGTGCCTCCAGGGTATTCTGGGGAGATATAAAACTAGAGTAGTTTGGCTTTTATTCGATAGATTGGTGGCGAAGTCATGGATGAAAAGCAGGTTAAAGGATGAGTCATACTAATCCGATCCGATGCGATCCGGGAAGATGTGTCAGTTCAGTTTCTATAGAAAGAATCACGTGATAGCTCGGAGCCCTCGGAGGTCTAGTGACGTTTTCTATAAAAACTGACAGACCGTCGCGGATCGGATCGGATCGGATGGGTGTGAGTCATATTTTAAGGTCTCAAATTGTCCACTGGAAAAAAATTGCCACTGCAATCCGCAGCTGGTAGACCCAAATTAGGATTATGCATGCAATTGTGTTTTTCATTGATTTACATGTTTGTTGGAGAATAATGGGTAATATTTCATCCCACTTGCTCGTTATAGACATTACACGCAGGCGATGCGGTCTGTAAATCCCTTATTACGAGCTAGGGCTGTAAGTAGGCGACGCGGGCGGTAAACAGAATTTACCGCCCACCTCGTCCATTAACTGGAAAACGTCGTTCAAATTCCCCGTAGCTTTTTATGCCTAAAGTAAAGCAAGTGTGATGAAAAACATTGTGAGTGCCACGGGTACAAGTACAAGAGAACTCGTGGTGAGAATGAATCTCTTGAATTCACCTTAATACACAATCTACCTACTATTTCCTGTCACAAACATGTGTATAACGTGAATTGTAAGTACCTAAACACGTGCATTTTATCGCCTAAATCTTTATTTATAACTTTATAAGACTGGTTGTGTTGAAACATAACGTATATGTTACGTACTGCAATGTTACACTTGAACGCATTTTTACGGCCAAAACAGTACCTTAGAGGAAGAAATAACGGACTTGACATGTGGTGGCAGTTTCTACATAGATCTTTTCATGATAAAAAAAATCTGCAAATAGGCCTCAAGGCTGATTTTTCCAACCACTTTTTACAGACTGCATTCAAGTCGTCAATTACAGATGATTAAGTTATTAAAAAAAACCGGCCAACTGCGAGTCGGACTCGTGCGCCGAGGGTTCCGTGTCTCCACAATACTAGTGGTACGGAACTCTCAGCCCGCGACAATTTTCGCGTTTTCGGATTTCTCCCTGTAATTTTGCTACAAAATCTTACTTTTTGCCGAATTGCGTGATTCTAGGTCAACGGGAAGTACATTTCGCAATTTATTTTGTATCATACTTAAACGGCCGTATATTTTGATTGTGAGGACATAGAAGTTTGGTTTTTTTCACAGCTTCAAGGGACCACAGCCTTCAGTAACTGGTATTAATTTCAACTTGTTACCTCTACGCGTAAGGTCTTGACCGACAGACAGACGGACGGACAACACAGTGATCCCATAAGGGTTCCGTGTTTTCCTTTCGTGGTCCGGAACCCTAAAAAGGTAAGTCAAAAATACCTACTCTTAAACACCTTTTGTTAGTGGTTTTAATGTCAATCTAAGCGTCTCACCTAGATTCAGACAAGTGGAGACGGCTCGAATGGAGCACCCTGAGAGGCTCGCGACACTTTCTACATGAGTATCTATTGTACTGGTATTACCGACGCTGCCAGTAAGAGATTTCTTTCAATCTGATTTACCTATATAGCGTCACTATGACATATTTAGTCCTACAGTGGCCTAGGGTTCCAATTGGTTGACTGTACTGCTTAAAGTTCGGGATCACTTCTGAAATGTAAAAACCTTGGCCAACTATTGACCAACGAAATTGACGGACCGATGATCGATCAACAGACGTGGTACTGTCTTGACTAGACACTCAAGACTGAGTAACACCTCCAACTCAAATTTCTCAGTTAGAGGATTCCTTGAGTTGACAGCTGGGGACCCACGGAGCAAAGCTTGCCCCTTTAGCTGTCAACACAGCGAATCCTTTTTTTTAAGGGTCGTCAACGCGCATGTATCACCCCTGGAGTTGCAGGCGTCCATAGGCTACGGTGACCGCTTACCATCAGGCGGGCCGTATGCTTGTTTGTCACCGTCGTAGTATTAAAAAAAACTATTTTAATTTTATTTTAAAAACAAACGTTGTAAATACAAAATAGTTTAATCCGTAACAACTCATAAAACTAGCTCTAATTCCTACGCTCGTATCAGCCACGTCGTGGTAAATGTAAACCAGGTAAACATTCACTCAGTGCGTCACGCAAATGGAGGTAAACAGAACATATTAGTAGATAAACCTAATGGATTAAATAAGAGGATACGAGTAAATTCGTGAAAATAGAAATGTCTCATCTACTTGTAAACAATGTAAATCCGTATTGGGTCGTGAAGTGTATAGCACGTCCCTAATGTGTAGTACGTTTTAAGGATGACTCACACTAGAACGTGCCGGGATGTGACCGGACCGGGCCGATCTATCAGTTTCTATAGAAAAGGTCACGTGACCACCTGGCGGGGCACCGATCTATCACGTGATTCTTTCTTTAAAAATTGACAAATCGTCCCGTCCCGCCCCGTCCTGTCCCGTTCTAGTGTGAGTGTGATAAGAGGCTTTAAAGCCCAGAAGTTTATCTCATTATTTAACCCTATTGAATTACCCTAGTAGCAAGAAAGGCCCTAGCTTTGTCTCCTAACCGGTGCCATAACAGGGTATGCCTCATTCAATTAACACTTGCAAATGATGCGTGTTTCAGATGAGGGGGCTGTTTCTTCTGCAAGGAAGCAGACTAAACACCCCACGTCATCCTCGAATGCACTTGGGTGGCAAACAACCGCGCGGGCACAATAACATGGGTCACCGAGGTCTCTTCCGGAAGTCGTCAGCAACATCAAGGGTCTGCCAGGCTTCCTGGGAGAGTTGGGTTGGCAAGAGTAGTGCAAGCCATCACGCGAAATAGGCGCAGTCTACGACGTTGGAATTGTGGAAAACTAGCGCGCGCACACCTATAGCCTATATTACCCCCTGTATTCGCCTGTATTCGTTTTGCCAAGTTTCTCTCACTCGCCGAAACAAAAAGGGCCTATTATTTGCGGTGACGAGACCCTGAAAGACCTGGCCGCCTTCGGAGTACCTCGGAGTATGTGATGTAGCGCAGACTTGTGTCGGAGGCAGCGATCTCAGAGCTAGTGAAAAAAGTTTTGGCGACATTATTTTTTATTATCAGGATCGAATCAGCTCGTGATTCTGATTCGAATGAGCTCAAGCAAGTCCAGATTTTGAAGAACCAGGTTTTCGGAATTTATTTTGAAAAAAGCTTTCATAACGAATCTAAATATTCTAATAGTCGTTTGTTACCTAGATAATCTCTCTTCCTAGTCGTTCTCTCACTGCTGAAGGATCGTGAATCTTCCAAAAGTCAACAAGCTATCTCCATCGGTTTTGCTCCGTCGCTTGGTGGAGGTTGGAGTGCATCGCTTATCTGCAGGTTTTCGGACTACAACCTCTAGGTCTTTTCCCTTCTACCTTCCTCGTAACATCAAGCGCTCTAGGTTGTTACCTAAATAATAATTATAACGTAAAAGCATGCTAATTGAGATAATGAAATGTAAAATGGACCGAACCTATTTCATTCCGGTACTCCGGCGACTAGCCGCTCAGGGCTAAACTATATTCTGCCTGAAAAGAGCATGAAAAGCTACTTTAATTAAATCTCTTACTGAAATTAGCGACGAAGAGGCTGGCTTCGTTACAGGACCGTTTTTATCAATTTTTAAAATGGCGCAAAGTCGGAGGTAACGGGACTGAAAAGGGTGTACTTGAAAAGTTTATCAATGGGCGTATTTTTCATTTAACAAGCTAAATTTAGCTATGCCTAAAGTGCCCTTTTATTATGATATAAATAGGTGACGTTAAACGCATTTGATACCTTAAAATAAAGAACCCACTCACAAACAACCCACTCACAATTGCTATGCCCTAACAGGGTCCATGTGATCAATTAATATGTAAGAACATCAACATTATTATACCATGGTTGCAAATAAATGAATATTAATATGAATACAGGCATGCCGTAGGGCGTAGATAATTTGTATGTTGCCATATCTCTGTGCTAACCCGAGCTCAATGATAAATCTCGACGACATATATTTCTTAAAAAGAAAGGCAAAGTGGATAAAAATCATGACCTCGAGCGAAACTCGAAATCGCGACTTTGGGATATACGCCTATCGCTCTGCTAACTGAGCCACCAAAACTACCTATGGTGGCCCCGAATTTCTCCACCATATCCCTGGTATGTACCTTAGGGCCAGTTATACCATATAATGCAAAAATCAAAAAACCTGACTGCATAAAAACAGATCTCAAAAGAAAAAAACAAGTCAAGTATCATAGCCAAAATTGGTAAAATAATACTGGCCTTTTATATATGGGTTAGCGCTGCCTCACACGATTTTAAACAGTTGCGACCCAGTCAGCACAAATCTCTTCAAGCTTGTGTTCATAATTTTTAAGATGGTGTCGGGATTTGTGAAAATTAAACAGAAATTTTTTACATAGCCTCTCACAGAAGACGTGTGTGAAATATATTACTTACTTCTATTTATAATTAAAGCGGCTCATTCCAATTATATCTGAAACAAAAGAGGGAACTATTAATTATTATGATAAAAATATACCTACAAGCCAAGCGATGTTCACGCACACGATATTTTTCTTACCTACTAGAAAATAATAAGTTTATTAAATAGTGCCATAATAAGAGTTCCCAAAAGTCAAGGGTCGCTGGTGACTCGAATACGTCTCGTTTTGTAATAATAAATCCGAGATTTATAAGAACCAATTTTGAGCTGTTCCATACAGTAGTTTTTCTACGACAGCGAAAATAGCGAAAAAAGTGAGATGTCAAAAGGCGGCGGAATGTGGAATGTATCTTGTGCCACCTATACGAATAAAATAAAAATAAAACAAAAGTGTTATTGTATTGTATGAAAATCGATAAGAACATCGCATAGCGAGTTAGCTTAGCGGTAGCTTAGAGTAACAAACAGAAAATTCAAACTTTATACATAGATGACCAGCGTTATATTTCCAACACTTACATACTTGACTGAGTACTTGAGGGTATGTAAGGGCAAGTGACGTATGCCACGGCTCTGGGAGCCTGAGTTCCGCTTTGGCAACCTAACCCCAAGATTTGGCGTAGGCGCTATTTTACGAAAGCGACTAAAAATAAAACAAAAGTGTTATTGTATTGTATGAAAATCGATAAGAACATCGCATAGCGAGTTAGCTTAGCGGTAGCTTAGAGTAACAAACAGAAAATTCAAACTTTATACATAGATGACCAGCGTTATATTTCCAACACTTACATACTTGACTGAGTACTTGAGGGTATGTAAGGGCAAGTGACGTATGCCACGGCTCTGGGAGCCTGAGTTCCGCTTTGGCAACCTAACCCCAAGATTTGGCGTAGGCGCTATTTTACGAAAGCGACTGCCACGTGACCTTCCAATCCTTAAACGAGTAAACTCGGCCTTATTGAACTACGCAATTTATTGTAAATAAATATTGAAATCCATACTAATAGGTACTTAGGTAAATGCGAAAGTAGGTATATAACTCTGTCTGTCTGCTATTTCATCACGCTAAAACTTGTCACGCTAAAGTTTGACTACTGAGAAAGGACATAGGATGTTTTTTATTCTAATTATATGCATACGAAGTCACGGGCAAAAATTAGTCGTTTATAAATAAATGTACGTCCCGTGTCACATTTTTCTATCGACGTGAAAGTGCTCCTAAACTATCTATCTCTGTCAGGTGTAAATGAACAAAGACCAATAAGAAAGCCCAGAAGGTCATTAACCGAAATTATGCCGGAGCCTGAGAAATGGCAACACTGCACAATTTATGAGAAACCATTTTTTTCTTTCTCATTGAGTGTCGAGATTTTTTAAGGTGAAATTTTGTTAATGTTTCAATTATTGTGAAGGAATTTTATCGCGGCTTCGTCCGTAATTTGGTTTTTATATTGAAGGTACATTTTAAGCCAATGTTTTTGAAGCTCGTGAGTTTTTAACTTATTCACTGCTAAGGTTTTTTCGCAGCGCTACGCCGTAGCCGATAACACGCGTTTCCAGTTAGCGAAAATGGCGCGTAGAGGCTTGACGACAACGCGTCGTCATTGGCCTTGAATGGGTTAAGGTATCTTAATTTCCAAAGCGGACTCCAGGCTCTGAGCCGTGATATCCGGGAAATCGCTAGGAAGAAGAATTTCACAATATCGATCGCCCCGACGGGCTCGTTTAAAAAACATGTGATACATTATGGAGGTGGGGAAGAACATGTCGATCAAAATCAGGCTAAAAAAGTACGACAAAAGACACCAATTAGGGCAAAAATCGGCCAAATATGATCAAATGATTTTTGAACGGGCCCTACGATCTCCTTGATCACCCATCATCCAACCAGCAGGTAGCTGGCAATGTCAGTGACTCCGGATGGCGCTCCCAATATAGATATCTAAAATCCTAAATGTGGCTTTAAGGAGTTACGCTAAATATTCCAAGTGGCATACGTTTATAATTCAATTCAAAGGTTTTAGTTTACTCGTGCAACCCTATAAACAGAGCAATTTATTTATAAGTGAAAACTCGATGGAACAAAGAAACGCATCGGAGTTTCGTCCCGCGAGTATCCATTGTGAAACTGTCGTAGAACGTTGGAAGCCATTGTTAATGCTCATTACCTGCATTTTTCATGTCTACCTTGTACCGTGTCTTAAGTACTAGTACCTATAGGTGTCGCGTTTTAAAAACGTGTGTCAAAGATGGTTGTCACTTTCTAACACGCATACAACTTCGGGATTTAGAGCGGTGACGCATAACCTGAAAGACGATTAACATAATTACCATTAACGACGTCACCGTGCACTCTGTAGGCTCCATATGACAATACGAAGACAAATGCAAATTATTTATTCGATTAAAAAAATCACAAAAACAAGACATAAAAGTTATTTTGAGTAATAAAGAATCTCTAAACACAAACCTAAAGACAATTACCGAACAATGATTTAATACAAAATGAACTCGTCTCAGCATCATGCTGATCCAAAGGTCACCGCTGATCTTCCGCCGAGACCATCTCGCGATAATAACCCCGCCCCACACTGAACCAACCAGTGAGCGATAATGCGAGCGGTAGCAACTGGCAACACAATAATGATAAACAAGTTTGGATTGTTGATGTTTAAAACTTAAAATACTTAGCTCCGAGCTATCACGTGATTCTTTCTATAAAAACTGACAGATTGTCCCAGCTCGGATCGGATTGGATTGGTGTAATTCATCCTTAAGAAGTGCCACTTTTGGTTGGTACACAGGAAAACTTTTTAAAAGATCTTTTAAAAGGTAAAATAAATTCAAATAGGCACATCAAAAAGTTTAGCTAAATTATTGTTTGTCCTTATCTGTCAGTTTGACATTTGCCTTTGTTAGAAAGGTAGAAAACATAATAGAACTAAAACGTCTGTTAACTTTTTAATGAATAAAGGGCTGTGTACAACCGGTTCGAAAAATTTACACCATTTTTTCGAATTTAAGATACACCATGCGCTAAATTAAGCTCTCTAGAGGCCAATACTACGTGTCTCACAATGTACACATAAATACTTATTATTTTTTTATCCCCCAATATAAGTAATAACGCTCCGGAATGTGGGGTGAGCATTATTTATATTCACTTATGGTAATGGCTGTGCAACCCTGTCGAGTGTTTTCCGTCTACATTCTATTTAGAGCAAGGTCTGGATGGACAAGTTGGGTAAGTGTTGTGACAGGGATAGGGCTCATTTTATCTTCTATTGTCACCAGTAAGTATAATACAAGGACATGGCATTGAGCTATTTCCCCTATGCCAAAAATATAATTATTTAGAAAAATCATATCATTGTATTGTATGGTCTGACATAATTAATACGTAGCCGTATGATTGCAACCATAGCAAAAATATTTTCCCCTCACTAGCTCGGAAAGTGCTCTTTGAGGGAAAGTCATTTGACCTGGCTCTAATTTCTATGACTTACCATCTGTCCAGTAAAAGTAAGACCTATATGGCCGTAGTACCTAAATATGCGCAATCGGTGGTCACATCTTTAAATTAATCAATTCTTATCCCGCACTTGCTAAGCAAATATTGGCAATATCTAAGCCCCAGGGTACACTCCTATCCTCTATGACATTTTTTGACCTTGAGTTTTGAATGGTTAAAAATATACAGCTGAGAGTTAAACAACTACTTTGCCCCCTTGTATAATAAATAATTATTTTGTTTAGGAAAAATCTGTGAAGCTGTGTGGTGACCGTGTCTGCCGTTTCGATTTATATTAAGAGGCCATCAATACGATTTGTACGGAAAAGCAACAAAAGCTGATTTTTGACGTTGTACTACGAAGAAACGGTGAACTGTATGTGAAAGTTGCTAACTATGTTTGATAGCTCATTTCCTAGTATTAAAAATTTCAGCTTCTAATGTAAATAAAACTCAGTGTTTTAACTTTTACTATACAATTACTGGCAGTTGTTTTCAGAAAAGCGCGCGGAGACAAAAGTTTGACTTCAATCTCTTTTAACACGATACATGAAAACACATGTTTTTTCGGGTTGATATAATATTGTAACATGGTTTTATTTAAACTTTCGGTCCCATATTTCCAATTATTTACACAGATACCCGCGAATTATGGGGCGTGGGAACAAAGTGTTTCAATTTTTCAACTGACGAGTGAGTAGCAAGAGTTAAGAGGGACAGTATGGAGAAATGTTATTAGGGTGACGGTACCCATTATGAACAATTTAAGCTGACAGACACGAGTTATGGACACTTCATTCTTAATTCAAATATCATATATGCTTGTCAATTGGTTGACACAAAATAAATGTATGAACCTTATTTCCTCATAATAAAAGTGATTGATCGTTACTGGTTTCTTGACCATTACTGGTGCCACCACCCTAGTCAGGGATAACCATATTGCTATATGAGCAAAATCCGGAAATAAACCCGCCAAGTGCGTGTCGGACCACGCATAATTGAAGGTTGTGTACCGTTATACGATGAAAATATTGTGCAAGAATAAAGGCATAAGTGCCTTCACATATCAAGGCACTTAACTGTATTTTTGTAATTATAGTTTTTGGCAAAAAAGGCTTAACCAAATTTGTTCAAAATAAAATAATTTTCCTAACTTCCTAAAGTTTTCACATTTTTAGGGTTCGGTACATCAAAGAGAAAAAACGGAACCCTTATAGGATTACTTTGTTGTCCGTCCGCCCGTCTGTCTGTCCAGTCCAGACCGTTTATCTCGGGAACGAGTAAAGGTTGCAAGTTAAAATTAATACCACATACACAGGTCTGCAGTCTCTTGAAGCTGCAAAAAAACTAAACCTTTACATCAACGCAATCAAAAGATACGGTCATTCCCATACATTTGCAGTGGGAATCAAAATGTATAGGGTACTTCCCGTTAACATAGAATCACGAAATTTGACAACAAGCAAGAACTACTAGCAAAAATACAGGAAAAAATCCGAAAACCGTATAACTGCCGCACACTGAGAGTTCCATGCCACTTTTGTGCGGAGCCCTCGGCGGGCAAGTCCGACTCGCACTTGGCCGGTTTTTTAGACCTCCCGATACTCGATTAACCAAATTTTTGTTCAAGAAGCCTTTAAGTTATTTCTAAGGACCTATCAGATGATGTGCCAGAAGGAAGTAGATATTTGACAAAAAAACTGGAACTCAAAAAAATATAGTGCTTTTAAAAATAAAGTTGATTAAAGTGAGTCAGAAGCATTTTTTACTTATTACCATTTGTTTCTAGCGAAATAACACATCTATCACCCACGCCGTACATTTTGTAAGTATTACCGTTTTACGTCTATAAGTTTTCTTCGGTTTTGCTTTTAACACATAGAAGACAAATGTGTCGTCATGTTCACAAACAAGAAAAGTATTTACTACCGTAAATTTCAAAAATTGACTTAGTTAAGTTTTATTTTTTACTTTCTACCTACTTCCGGAAGAAAAGTTTTTAGGACTTTTGCATATATTATCTATAAATATCCCATTCGAACGTAATTTGAAAATATTAGGCTATTATAATTTAATGTCTGTGAAAACCGTATCTTTCCTGGGTTAGTTTTCAAGATTCGTCGATCGAGTTCTTACGCCCTTGACAGATAGCAACAAGCAATGCCAAGTTTGTTTCCTTTTATTCGAATAAACAGTACAATATTTGTATATTTCGGGTTTTTTTATGTACTTACTCTAACATCCGCATCCGCATCCCTATCCGTGAAGACCGTGAATGTGTGCCTTTTGATATCCGCATCCGCGGATGTCACAAATCCAGTATCCGTAACATCCCTGTCTAAAATATATCCAAATCACCATCACCCACCAAAATCAATCACCAATACCTATTAGTAAATAGGTATGCTTAGAAATGTACCACTAACAAATTCCTATTCCAAAATAACATCGGATACTATTTGGAGACATTTGACGTTCGAATAAAAATATTTTTAATCTTATGAAGTTATGATGATACAAATTAAATTTTTTAACACTACACCACGTACGCGAAGTAATAGTTGATGTTCGGACGCAAGTATCAATAATGTTTGGTCCGCGCGTCAAGCTAAAGGCCTTGCGAGTTGCGACGGTGCTACATACTATGAAATCTATGAATGAATGCTCGCTCCCGTTCGCACTAACCGCACCTGCTATGCTGTTCGAATAGGATGGCGATAATAAGTTTGTATTCCTGATTGTAGTGTGTGTCCGCACACAGATGCGTGTCGGCCGGCGCGCAACTGGCGGTAATAATATTGAAATGCGAGCGAGCGGATTTTGTTATAGGACTCTTAAATTTCCGTTAGTTGATAAAAATCGATTATAAAATAAAAATACATTTTAAAGTAAAACAAAATAACATGAAACCCGATGTGAAGAAAGAGGTTAATTAATACATTTAATAATATAAACCAACAAATCATTAATAACTTAGGTATACATTCAAAGTCTGTTTAATCGATTCGAGTTCAGCCCTACGGCTCGCTACTCGCTCTCCACGCTCCGTCGCCACGTGTGTACAGGGGCCTTACCATGACGTCTTAACCAAGTCTTACATTACGAGTAACGCTCTTGTAAACCGAATCGCGTTATCGCGCATGGTAAGGGGGCTGGCTGGCACCTATTCCGACGTGCTGAACTGACATTTGACATATCCACTTGATATTCCATACGTCATTAGCCGGCCATATACGTTCGGGCATATATGCCGATAAATGTACGGGAAATTTGTCCGAACGTATATGGCCGGCAATTAGAACGTCATATTGATCATTTCGTTTGATATGTCACTTAAACATGATCTTCTGAGCACAGTTAAGAACCTAAAATGAATCGCGTTAAGAAGTAAAGCCCCACGGTGTCCGCGAGCTCGCTTTCCACCTGACCAATCTTAGACAAATTTTATCCTAGAAATCAACACCAATGGAGTGAAAAAATTGTTGTACGGAAGCATGATTATTGATAGAGTCAAACCATGTTAACTTTTCTCAGCAAATCAAACTTGAAAGTGTTATTTTAAACGTCAAACTTCTATGAAATTATGACGTTTACTTAACACTTTCACAGTATATGCTATCAAAATCTAGGAAACTTAGCATAGACTGACTCTAAACGCAGCAGGCAACCGCTAGTTTGATAGATCAACATAGCAGAGTATGTATTGTGTGATTTTTCAACAGAAAAAAAAATATAGCTTAAACTAACACTAGACCAGGCAGTTGCCACGGTATCACACCTGCTAGGTCACACGAATCGGCGGTATTCACCTATAACTTCAAAGCAAACTTGTAGTACCTATAGGTACAATATGCGTGACCGATCGATGTAAATATATTAACACTACCTCTACTTCATACAAGGTTCTTTCATAGTGCTATACTAGCTCTTTCCGCATACTACGTTCTATAAAATAAAAAATCAAAGTGACCTGGCCCCAAGTTCACCACGGCGACAGGTGTGACAATTGTCACCATCATTATGACTGATATTACAGGCGTCTATGGGCTACGGGCGCCGCTTACTATGCCTATTGTGCGGGGTGTATCCACGGTGTATCCTTGTTTGCCGTCAACATGTCATTTATAAATAAAAACATTGGAATTATCCATTGAAATTAAACACTTTAGAACGGATTAATCGCGTTTATTAACACCATCATCCTACGTTTCGAGCCCTTTACAGCACTCGTTTTCACAGGGTTAAGATGATGACTGAGAGAATGCGAATTCTCCCCGTCAATCAAAAAAGTTACTTGTGCAAACTACCTACATACAAAAATATAAAAATAATTTAAAAATAAAAACAAAGGTTGGTCTACAATGCCCAGATGGGCTTATAAAGCTAGTAATACATAGCCTGAAGGGCATTCTATAATTAAAATGAAAAAATAAAAAAAATAAGTGTAATAAATAATAAGTGTTTAATTTCAATGAATAACAATCGCGGTAACAGAAGACAATATTATTGTAATTATCATTAAACATTACTACTTTTGTGAAGAGCTCTTGACACTTGTCATCACAAGAAACACGACATAATAATATATAAGTATGTCACGAAATTCTGACACAGTATCATTCTCATGTCAAAAACTATCGAGAATTCTTCATCAAGAAATTATCTATTTATTGACGATACATTACGATTTTATTTTAATTATCGAATTGGTGCAAACAACTACACAGTCTGCGCGATGGAGAGCGGTTTTCATAAACTATGGACGCCTGAAACACCAGTAATTCAGTCATTTTAGGAATTCTCACACTTGTCAGTCTGGTGAAATTGGGACCTGCTTTGATTGTTCTTGAGTGTAGTCTCAGACTCATATGTACAGTCACCTGCAATAGTATAGGACTATATGAAGGCTGCAAAATAATCTGACACATTCTTGTTTGTACCGCCATAAGAGCGTGTCACATATTTTTGCGGCCGTCATAGCGTCATATACTATTGCAGGTGACTGTACAGTAGACGAATTGATATACGCAATAAACTTCAACGCTGCGCTATCGCTTGCTTTCCTGGGTGCGTAGCCAACATGCCAATCTCTCACGCTCAGTCGCTAACATAACGCAACTGTCATTGTCACACTAATAAGGAAGAGTGATAGAGAGAGGTAGCTACGATACGTTATTAAGCGTGAGCGATTGGCATCCTGGCTACGCATGCTGATTACCTATGTCGCCTCAGTGAATACAATGCCTTGGCATAGTAGTGCCTATTTCACCTTGAATTTACTCACTTGTGAATTTACTCACTGCTGCAATATATTGCGATTTCTTCGGGAAATTGCTCAATTTCCTGAATGTATTGATAGTTTTGGAAATCGCCACGGCATTGCCGACAGCATCGATACCTACTCAATTTCTCATGGAAGTCGTCAGGTGTCATCCCGCTTTTTCAGCCGCAAAACGATCGATTGACGATTTCTGTCTGTCCCTATGGTCGACTGTTAGAGCCTTGTAGTAATAGTAGTAGGTAGAGCATTAAATCCGCCTTTACTACTTTATTTACGTGCAATAAAATTTATAACACCTACATACCTGAATAATAACTACCCGTGTCTAAGTACATAACTGCGTCAACAACAAAAAAAAGTAGATATTACACAAAATTTTTATATAAGTACTTACAGTTAATCAATTGGAACCCTAGGCCAGTGTAGGACTATGTCATAGCGACGCTATAAATCAAATTGTAAGACATCTCTTACTGCTTGACATTTTTCTTGGGTGGCCTAGGGTTCCAATTGGTTGACTGTAGTACATAAATAAAATTTATAGCATTCACACCACACCACGTCATACTTAAACAGAACAAAGATTACGTATACTACTAGCACCAATAGATCGAGTGATCGATACAAAAAAGTCTACCGATTTTATACCGATAGGGACTATTTGTCATATGCATTCGGCAGAGAGGTCGGCCTGTCAGTTGCAACTCCGTCTGGTTTAATACTCAAAGCTCGGTCCACGGGATAACCCGACCAAATTAACCAATGTGCTTACCATTAGTTGTAAGTACGTGGCCGTTTTCGATAGGGACTGCGGCGTTCGGGGGCACGTCCGTCTGACTTCTGCCAGAGTAATGGTAGGAGCGAGCCGGAGATACTTTCGAGCACCGCAGTCGCTATCCAATACAATTGCGAGCAGCTCATGGTAAGCACACAACTATCGCGGAAGTGCGTATTGACAAACCGTTTCCTTCCGCTGTCGCGTGGGAACGATTCACTTTCCCCGGCTCGCTTGGGATTTTTTGCAGTTCATTTTTCTTAAGTGACAGATGTGCTACTTATGCTGAATTCTTCGCTGGCACATGCTAGTAAATGCACGTGGATTCTTAGTTTTTGCGATAAAAATAGACATTAGAGATTACGTTTTATAAGGCATGTTGTACGTTCAGATTAGGAGAATTTTAAATAGAACCGATGGCCGTTGGGGCGGAAAGGTTCTCGAGTGGCGACCGCGTACCGGAAGGCGCAGCGTGGGTAGGCCCCCCGCAAGGTGGACTGATGACCTGGTGAAGGTCGCAGGAGTCCGCTGGATGCGGGTGGCGCAGGACCGGTCATTGTGGAAATCTTTGGGGGAGGCCTATGTCCAGCAGTGGACGTCTTTCGGCTGAAATGATGACTTATGATAAAGTTGATGGTTGAAGTGCGGCTAAGTAGCCATCTTGAGTTAATTTCTCTTTCACTTGCAAATTCAATAAAAAAATAATCTGAATATGACTACTTATAAAGATGTTCTTAAGTACTTTATTTATTTAATTGCATAATTAAAAATCACTTACAATATTGAATGACATTAAGATCGAAAGTCAAAAACGCTAACGATATCGAAGTAAACTCTTACTTATTTAAAATATACTTCAAGTAGACTCAAAACGCGCTGTTGTGCTGACGTAAGTTGTGTCTTGTACAGAGCACTAATAGTAGTTTCTGCAATAGTGATAAATAAGGGTATTTAAAATGCAAGGGTCTGTGAGGTTGTGAGAGGCATCCGAGAATTTTAAGAACCAATTATGAGCTGTTGCATACACTAGCTTTTCTACGACAGCGAAAATAGCGAAATCTCAAATGATGGCAGAATGTGGAAAACGCCGTATGATAGCTATACGAATAAAAAAAATCAACAGTGTTATTATATTGTATGAAAATACCATATATAGACAACGTTATACTTTTTTAGTATCGCTGTTAGTCATTTAATTCGCAGATCAAAGTGCCGGAGTAGACAGATTTTCAAATTATATGATTGATAATAAGGTTGTTTTGTATTTAAGATTATTAAAGTTTCCGGAATGAATACGACCGGCTGGATTAATTTCGTCTGTGTTGTAACTAGGCGAAACCATAACCATTACCATAGAATTTTGTATGCAGGGACATACAAATTACATTATACATCTATTGTGCATATAGTGAGGTACTTTTTTTAAGGTTCCTGATAAGGAGGCTCCTAATCAGAATCAGAATCAGAACATTTATTTGTTTAAACATAGGTATTAACAATACAGGTGGTAAATTTAGGTTTTTGATCACTATGTTTTACCCACAAAATGCGGGTGCACAAATTTAATACTTACGTAACTAACATGCTGCATGCATACAATGGCAAAGTATGTGTAATTTATACAGTAAACGATGATGATCTTCCTAAAGATCGAAATATGTTGAGCGAAAATCTACTTAATGACGTGAAGTACTTTATCTCTGCAGACGAACATACTGTTAGATGCAGTTGAAAAAAAGTCTGTACTGGTAACGTGTATATGATATAAATAAAGTAGGTACTAAAAATACTTAGGTACTAGTAACTAGGTACTTAGGTAACACATTGTAGTTTATTTTTTTACAATACAATGCAGCTACGACGCCATCCATTAACCAGACAGTATGTCGGCATGCCCGGCTACCTAACTCTATTGTGCAGTGCATCCACATAGAAAATTGCCAATAAGCTGGCCAAAGTTCCCGCCCGGGGCGATGGACGACGGCCTTTCGAAGACATTCGGGGGTTGGGAATGATAAGATTTAACTGATTGCTTATACGTTTAAATATGCCCCATGTTTAAAATATAAATATTGTACATTATGACACAATGTTCCTAGTCTTTTCCCGGCTTCTGCTACGTCTCAAGGGACCTGTGGTCCGCTTAGCACCATAATCTCAAGATTTGGGAACACAGAGGGCAAACTTGGCAACCTCACCATGTTTTCCCTCAACGAAAAGCGATTGGTAAATATCAAATGAGATTTCGTACCAACGTTCCGCAAATCTTGCATCATTTATTGTACCCGCGAATTTCAGATTAATAGTCGTATGATCGCCTTCCGTCCTTCCCACTAGGCTACTAACGCATCAAGTATTATAATATTTTAATATACATTATGTCTAGGTCTAGCATAGCATACAAAGGCAATGCTCCATCGTAATCCATTAACAGGACAGTAAGGTAGAAGTACCATTGCTCGACGCTATACATAATAAATAATAATACACAAAATAGTAGGTATTCAAAATGATCAAAATCAAATAGGTAAAATTTGAAAAACGAAAATTTTTCGTTGTTCGGCTCTTTGACATAAAGTGCCGAAGTCGAATGCTAGTACTTCTACCTTATGTATGTCGGCATGCCCGGCTACCTAATTCTATTGTGCAGTGCATCCACATAGAAAATTGCCAATAACCTGGCCAAAGATTCGCCCGGGGCGGTGGACGACGGCCTTTCGAAGATGTCTGAGGGACCTGAAATCTGAACTTTAAGTGATCACTTATATGTTTAAAATGTTAATGGTATTTGGTATACGTATGGTACGGTATGGAGCAACTAGCGAGGTCGTAGGTACCTGTTAGGGAATACAGAAGGTGGCAGTAGCAGCGTATTCCATTTCTTAGCAGTCCGCAATATGTATACTTATGATTTTTTTACACCTACAGACAAAATCTTACTCCTATTAGGATAGCACTCATGCTAGAACGGGACGGGACGGCACGGGACTCTATAGAAAACGTCACGTGACATCCGAGGTCTCTGAGCTATGTATCATGTGATTCTTTCTGTAGAAATCGACAGACTAGACCTGTCTAGTCCCGTCCCGTCCTTGTGTGAGTCATCGTTAAGACGACGTATCTTTGGCAGACGGGCGTCTTCCCTACTCCTACATGTTCTTAACTTAAACCCTGTTCACCCACAACAGAATGGGGCTGCAGTTAAACGTGTAACCCCAGCTTATTATAACACATCAAAGCTAACATGTCCTTTGAACAAGGCCTTTACACAATAGCACAAAGGCCGCCACCTAAGTAAAGGCTGGTTACGTCTGAGGAGCTGACGTCAGTTTTTGTCGTCTCTTAAGCCAAAATAGATTGTGGGTAGGCGGAACGGATTCTGTATTATCCGACGGAAGGCAAAGGGCAGGGTTATTGTTTTACACTAAGATAATAGGCAATAGAACTGCCTCGATACGTCGCGCATGTGACAGTTCCCTTCGCCATCTGTGCCTAGTATTGGGGTCGCCTGCTTGTGCCTTTTGGAAACACTGGGTCGCTGTACATATGTCGTCCAGAGAGCTTGGCGTAGTTGGTAGTGACCCTGCCTGCTAAGCCGATGGTCCTAGGTTCGAATCCCGGTAAGGGCATTTATTTGTGTGATGAACACAGATATTTGTTCCCGAGTAATGGATGTTTTCTATGTATTTTTATATTACCTATATATATATCGTTGTCTGAGTACCCGTAACACAAGCCTTCTTGAGCTTACTGCGGGCGGGACTTAGTCAATTTGTGTAAGAATGCCCTATAATATATTTTTATTAAAGTCATTAGATTTAGGTGTCTAACGTATGACTAAGGGAATGTATAATGTCTGAATTAAAATTGAAGTTACTGTCTGTCTATGTTCTATTAAAGCGCCGATACAACAAAAAAATCCTTGTTTTTAGTTTTCAGAGCTGTGATAACAAACTGTTATCGATATATACGAGTATAATATAGCATTGTTCGTGTATGTTTTCTTGCTTTAAAGATAAACCTTTGTTACGGTAGTGCGTAAAGACAAAGGTATTATGCAATTTAATTATGTCATTCAGTATGTCTGAAAGTTTATGTACGGTTAGGTACCGGCTGGCCTATACCCGGCCATATACGTCGGATCTCCATAGTTAATTTACCGTAGAGGTGTGCAATAAAGAGTATTCTATCTATCTATCTATTGGCAGATCCGTTGAGTATACTCGAACGTATAAGGCCGGCTTATACCGCGAACCGACAAAGCGACTTCCTTCACTCGTTCAACTGTCTTTTCATCGTTTAAACATTAAAGATTGATAGAGGAAGATGAAATTTCAATTTTAGATATTTGAGGGTTAGATATCGACAACTCTATCAAAACGAAACATCATAGTAGCCTCCCAGATTCGTATAGTGTCAAAAAAAGTCTGCTGATTCTTGCGGGGTACCACCTCAAAAGCATGCCTATTCGTACGTAAAGTACAAATAGCTGTGTCAGATAAACGTCAAACCATATAGGTACAATGAACAAGATCATTGCTCATATGCTCAGTGCCAGTGTCAGTTGCTAGTCCGGTTGGTTAAATGGTCTAAGGTCGTAGATATGTACACACAGGATGTAACCAAAGTTCCGAACGATATTTCATCAGCTGTTAAGGTCAATGACTCTAAGTACGGTGTAAAAAAATCCGAAATTAAAAAAAAAATTACTTCATAATCATATTTTCGATCAGCTGTTCCATAGAAAGTGAAAACATTTTTCTTTCGAATTTCGAAATTCTTCCGCTTGTCGTACTCAGGTTCATTGACCTTATCAGCTGACGCTTGTTACACCTGTATATTTCGGGAAGAAAGTGCTCGTGTTCTAAAAGTAGATTTGCTGCGGCGAGGTCCTGTTACTCCTGTGAGCGCGGTGTCGATTAGTGTCAGTTCTCTGTGCGGGGGACGGTGCAAAAATAGATTTCTTACCCTGAACCGTTTTTAGCACTCAAGAGATAAATTAGAGGCTTGCTTTACTAGAAGACAAGCTTGTACGTTTGCGATTTTGTACTTCATTCCAAAATCGATGGAGCGATTGAATTAAAATAAAACGCATTTATCGCATAAATGCGTTTTATTTTAAACGAAAGTCTTGTGAGTCAACCATATGGATTAAATTCATTATTTAAAAAGATTTCACCTTTACCGAGAGTTTATATTTTAATTTTAATCAAACCATTTAATACTCTCTTTTTACGAAACACAATGGCTTTTTTATATACCACGTCGGTGGCAAACTAGTATACGCCCGCCTGATGGAAAGCGGCCACCGTAACCTATGGACCCCTGCAACTCCAGGGGTTGCCAACCCATTAAACACTTGTACTCTCCTTTTTTCAAGAACCCCCGAACCCCGCTTTTATACGCGAGTTTAGAAATTTGTTTTTTTTACCTTTTTTCCTTTTGCCTCATTTATAATATTACATGTTTTCATAACATATCAAATATATCCGTATATAAATAGGTCGCGGTGTTGGTTGTGCGCATGAATGCGCGCAGGCAACTTAAGCCTTCCTCCAGGAATTAAGGCGACGGGGACGCCAACAACCCTTGACACACGCCGCTTGACCACACAAACCAATAGGTAAACCGGTTTAAATTAAAACAAAATAAAAACGTTTTTTAAAAGCAGAAATCAAATCATTTACTATTTATAATATATGTTTTTCTGTGTGTGTGTTGTATTCCTGTGTTTTAAGTAGTTACACTAGGAGTTTTCCCCACCTTTTGCCATATTTTGCGAAGTTATTTTGTTGGCCATACTGAACAACTTTGCAACGCGGAAATCGCAAAAAAAATGCTAATGACGACACGTTGTCGTCACCCCTCTACGCGCCATTTTCGCTACAAAGCGGGAAATGCATGTTATCGGCTACGGCGTAGCGCTACGAAACATCCGAATTTCCGCTCTCTGGCGTTGACTCTACTGCCCTGTCGAAAGTGAAACGACAAAGGGCCACTTGCACCAATCAGGGTTAGCCAACTAACTCTTCGCGAGTTAGTTGGCTAACCCTGATTGGTGCATTGGTCATGCGTTTTTTTAAAGTATTTTTGGCATTTGAAAATTAGAAATTTGACAGCTAAATCCGGGTTAGTTGGGCCATTTTTTTACAATTTGTCCCCTTTGTTTAACATTGGTATGCTTTATGTGATTTATACTCAGAATCCCGAGCTCTTTCGACTTTAATATAAGAAAAAAAAATGTCCCAAAATTTCCATAGATTTTCTTAACTTTCCGTTCCGTTACCGCCATACAAAGTAAATAAAAAAAAGGTAACGTAATGGGAAAAACCCTGGGACACTTTTTTTCTTCTAATACGATCAAAAGAGCTCGCAATTCTGAGTAATAATGACATCAAAATTTCCAAACAAAAAAGTGAGTTTGAAAAAAATTACCATATTGGCTAACCCTGGTGTGCGCGTTAACAAAATAACTCCGAAGACAGTTTTAAAATCACTTCGATTTGTGTGACAGCCGGCACCCGAGCACCGTCTTAAGTAAACCGTTAGTATTCCGCGGGATATACGGTCCTGCCCGAGGAGGCTTAAGGGCCGCATGAGAACGCCCCGAACGCCAGACGCGCCTCTTTGCCGAACCTCCCACGGCTAACCGGGATGTGCGATATTTTACCTTGTAGACGATATTTGAGGTAGTTTTTTGTACAGTTTATATTTATGCAAGGCAACAAAATGTTGGGTAGTACACTAAGTGCCCCAATTTAAGTGCCCCTACGTCGTTATACTAATGACATAGAAAAGTGGATACCAACTTAAAGGAATTAATCGTATGTGTATTATTTGTCCCGAATTAGGAATACCGAGCTGCGCTCTAAGACTGGTATAACAAATGTGGGTGTGACATATGACCGATACGATGGGCCAAATTTTTACGAGGGAAATTTTTGTCGGTCGTCCTTACCACCACTGCGAAAGGCTGATGGTGATCTGGTCCACAGTGCAAAGGAGAAAGCTGATCTCTTGGGCAATCTCTTTGCCTCGAACTCGACCATGGACGATGATGGCAGTACCGCACCGCCTACCGTCCCGCGGTGCGGTTTCTCCATGCCCGGTATTATATTCAGGCAAACTGATGTCCGGCGGGAGCTGCTATCATTAGACGTCCACAAGTCGAGCGGGCCGGACGGCATACCAGCAGTGGTGCTCAAGCGGTGTGCTCCCGAGTTGTGTCCAGTGCTCACGCGCCTTTTCACGCTCTCATATCACAAACGGCAGGTGCCGTCTTCGTGGAAGACCGCCCTTGTGCACCCTGTGCCTAAAAAGGGTGACAGATCAGACCCGTCGAATTACAGGCCAATCGCTATAACCTCCCTTCTCTCCAAGGTGATGGAGCGCATAATCAACGCAAAGCTCCTGGGATACCTAGAGGATCACGATCTGATCAGTGACCGACAGTATGGCTTTCGCCATGGTCGCTCCACTGGTGATCTTCTAGTGTATCTCACCCACCGCTGGGCTTCAGCTATTGAGAGTCAAGGTGAGGCATTGGCAGTCAGCCTGGATATAGCGAAGGCGTTCGATCGGGTTTGGCATGGGGGTCTTCTATCGAAGTTACCATCTTACGGACTGCCCGGGGGATTATGCGAATGGATTGCCAGCTTTTTGTCCGGCAGATGCATACGAGCCGTTGTCGACGGAAGTTGCTCCGATAGCATGGACATAAATGCTGGTGTCCCACAAGGCTCTGTGCTATCCCCAACGCTGTTTTTGCTGCATATCGTTATCGTTATTATGCGAATGGGTCAGCAGTTTTCTAGCAGACAGAAGCATTAAGGTCCTAGTTGACGGTGAATGCTCAGACTCAATGTCTGTGAATGCTGGTGTCCCTCAAGGCTGTGTGCTATCACCCACGCTATTCCTCCTGCATATCAATGACATGTTGCAAACTAGCGGCATTCATTGTTATGCTGATGATAGTACGGGTGATGCCTCCTACACCGGCCGCGCCAATATTTCCCGGGAAAACGTCATTGAGAGCCGGAACAAACTTGTGTCCGAAATTGAGACCTCCCTAAAAGAAGTCTCAGATTGGGGTCGACTTAATTTGGTCCATTTTAACCCTACAAAGACACAGGTTTGCGCGTTCACCGCAAAAAAACTTCCGTTCGTCGCGTCACCTCGTTTTGAGAGCACTCCCCTATCTGCCACAGCCAGTATTGGAATCCTTGGCGTTGACATCTCGAGTGAAGTCCAGTTCCGCGGCCACCTAGAGGGTAAGGCCAAATTAGCCTCGAAGAAGCTCGGTGTGCTCAATAGATCGAGGCAGTATTTCACGCCGGCCCATCGCCTACAGCTTTATAAGGCGCAGGTTCGCCCGCATATGGAATACTGCTCTCATCTTTGGGCAGGGGCACCTAAGTACCAGCTTCTTCCTCTAGACCGCATCCAACGGAGAGCAGCTCGAATTGTCAACTGCCATCGTATTTCTGATCGGCTTGATCCCTTGGCGCTGCGTAGAGATGTGGCCTCACTCTGTATTTTCTATCGCATGTATTATGGGGAGTGTTCCGAGGAATTGTTCGGATTAATCCCTGCCGCTTCTTTCCGCCATCGCCCTACGCGACAATATTTCCACTCTCACCATTTAGATGGTTGGCAGTCCTCAACTGTGCGCTTTTCCCGAAACTTCCTGCCTCGCACAGCTAAACTGTGGAACGAACTGTCGCCAGCGGTGTTTCCGGACCGATACGACCTTCAAACCTTCAAGAAAAGAGCGTACTCCCACCTTAAAGGCCGGCAACGCACTTGCGACACCTCTGGTGTTGCGGGTGTCCATGGACGACGTTAATCGCTTACCATCAGGTGATTCGTTTGCTCGTTTGCCCCCTATAGCATAAAAAAAAAAAAAAAAATATCAATGACATGTTGTCCATTGGCGATATTCATTGTTATGCAGACGACAGTACTGGGGATGCCTATTACACAGGCCGTGCTAACATCCCTCGTCCCGTTGTGTTAGAGAGTCGTGAAAAGCTTGTGTCAGACATCGAGAGTGTTCTCTCTGATATCTCACTGTGGGGCCAGGAAAATCTTGTCCGATTTAACCCCACTAAGACACAAGTTTGCGCGTTCACCGCTAAAAAAACCCCATTTACTGTGGTCCCACAATTCCAAGACACAGTCCTTACCATGTCAGAGAGTATTGGGATCCTGGGTGTTGACATTTCCAGTGACGTCCAATTCCGTAGCTACCTGGAAGGGAAGGCCAAGCTGGCATCCAAAAAGCTCGGTGTGCTCAATAGAGCTAAGCAATACTTCTCTCCGGGGCAAAGACTGTTATTATACAAGTCTCAAGTCAGGCCCCATATGGAGTATTGCTGCCATCTTTGGGCGGGAGCACCTGGATACCAGCTGGGCCCCTTTGACTCGATCCAAAGACGTGCTGTCCGAATTGTCAACGATCCCAAACTCACGAGCGATATTGAACCCTTAAGTCTAAGGAGAGACTTCGCCTCCTTATGTGTATTCTATCGCTTGTACAATGGATTGTGCTCTGAGGAATTGTTTGATATGATGCCAACGGCTGCATTCTACCACCGCACCGCTCGCCGTCGGCAGGGTGTTCACCCGCATACCCTGGAGCCTAAATGGTCTCGTACCGTGCGGTTTAAGAGGAACTTCCTCCCGCGGACGCTCCGGCTGTGGAATGAGCTCCCTGCCACTGTTTTCCCAAAGGACTACAATATGGGTTTCTTCAAAAAAGGAGTGTTAAAGTTTTTAAAGGGTCGGCAACGCGCATGTAACACCCCTGGAGTTGCAGGCGTCCATAGGCTACGGTGACCGCTTACCATCAGGCGGGCCGTATGCTTGTTTGTCACCGCCGTAGTATATAAAAAAAAAAAAATTAGCTACAGACTGGATCCTACAGTTAGCTCCACTATCCTAGCTACAGTCGGGGCAGAGGCAGACCAAAAGAGATGGCGAGACGACCTGGATCCCATTTGTAGCGACTGGCGGAGACATGCACTTAGCCGTGACGAGTAGACGAAGATAGGGGAGGGTTTTGCCCAGCAGTGGGACACAAAATAGGATATTAAAAATATATATATTATTTGTCAAGCGGACCCCAGGCTTCCTGGGCCGTGACAAAAATATTCTTAATGTTTTAAGGGAACTTTGAAGATTGTAGACATAGAGCTGGGTCTGGGTTAATTTGGAAAATCTCTTGTCACGGCGTGTAATATTAGATTTGCCGTGACCTCCATATTTATTTATATGTTAAAAAATCAAAAGAAAGAGTAGGTGCTTACTGCAACTACAGCAGTTTTTGCTGAGAGTATTTCTCGATTTAGAGTATTTGATTTGTACTTACTTTTGTTGCTCAACAGACGTAATCATAATAAAACCATTCAAGAACAACCTTTTTGCGTCTAACGTAACCAACGTCTAGTGGTAGTAGTGGTATTTTACAAGCGTGAGTTAAAAGAAATGACGGGATCTTTGTTCGTAGCCGCTTTTCGCTTAATTATATGCATTTGCAAGTGTACGGGTACTACCCATTCCTGTACCCAATAAAATACTTGCTAGGGATGCTTGGTTACAACTCATTAGAGGTCAGGCGCAACTTCAGCTTGTTGATCACGGCATGTCGTGTCCTGCGTGGTGAATCTGACTGTCCGGAGCTGGTAGGTCGTCTGGTCCGACTGTTTGTTCCCGACGTTCCCAGGATGGACCTCAGACCCCCGATACGTGACCTCTTGATGGGGCCGGCGGCGCGCACTCAGTCGCGCAAGAACTCACCGATCCCTCTTGCTCTCACACAATTGAATGCGTTCTTGGCATCAGTACCAGAATGTGATCTGTTTGCATGGAGATGGGTGACTGTTAATGCTGAATGTTTGAGATTCTGTGAGGGGATGGATAATAGGCCGTCTTCCGTTATGTAAATTAGTTGATTATTATTTCGTTGTTGTTCTGTAATTATGTATTCCCTAGTTTCATGGCGCATTAGTTCTACTGTAATGTCATGTAAACGTGTTTTTATATTAAATTAAATTAAATTAAAATTAAATTTCCCCCTGTTATCGGCTAATGGCATTTAGCTCTAACGATGTATTGCCATAACAATTATTTTCCAATATTTACACATTTGTCTGAAGTATTATTTGTATGTCTTTCCCATCACGGAACAATGGTGTTCCGGACCTTTGGGAGGCGTGCGCGGAGCCGAAGCCAACACGCAGAGGCCCTTTCGACAATTTAATGAAATGTAAGGGGTACACCGAGCGGATGTTGCACCTGCCCGAGTCATGGGACGCACGCAGAGGCAGCACCCGCCAGGGTGTATAGACTATTGAGATTTAATGGAATCTAAAATATGCTGGACTATTAGGTGAAAGCGGTGGACTAAATACTGGGTTATGGAGAATAAAATCGGACGTCTGCCTAACAAAACGGTAATCAATTTTATTTCCGGCAGACGGTGACTCGCCCACATAAGATGGGCCCCCACAAAAAGCGACATCTAAGATGGCTCGAGGGCAACACCGGTATGAGGGCTGGGGGTAGAGAGGTGTCACTGGACTTTAAACATATAGCCAACTCGCCACTTAGGTTTCCACATCTACCCTCGAGAACACAGCTCTCGCGACCCCACTCTGGACGGCCGGTTAAGGCAAGCCAGAGGCGGAGGACTTGGTCGGACGACGGAGTCCCCCAGGAGCGCTCAGGTACGTGGGGTCGCTACTCCCCAACAGCTCGCCACAAGCTGCCCTGCGTTGACTGATTGCACCGGTGGAAACCAGTGGGCGATGGGGTCGTCACATCCCTACGCCAAAATTATTATTATTATTATGTCGTATGGCTATATGTCTGAAGTATATGACATAACTATTAATTCCCTACCTAATGCTTTTGGTATTTTAATCGTAATCCCTAACAACGATTGTCCACATATCTCTTGCTATAACTATTTTATCGTAAAGGCTAAACAACCGGGTGCCTAGTAGGGTGTGTAAGCCGGTTTTTAATTATATGAAAAAACCGGTTAATAACCGGGTATTAACCGGAAAATCATACAACTAAAAACCGGTTTGCACACTATAGTGCGTACCAAGATGGCATCTTGGCTACGCACGCTAGTTTTAATATTCCACACGTTCGATTATCGGAAATTCAACTTCACATAGTTACAAACAACATTAAAATTCAAAGTTGCAGATAGTTTAAAATGAGCTCACATTATTTAATGTCGGGATGTCCCGAACAACGGCGGTCTCCAGTCCGCGGTTGGGAAATGCGTTACATTGGCGAAGCTATTTCAGTGCCTTCTAGCGTTGAAAATGTTGCGCGTTTAATTTATTACTAGTAGTTTCGACGATTAAAATTGTTATTAAATTGCAACGGTTAACACTCACGTATTTTTATCACAATAGGCGTGACATGTTTCGTCTGCGTCGGGCAGACCTCGTCGGACAGACGTCAGAAAAATACGTGAGTGTTAACCGTTGCAATTTAATATCAATATGTCTCACGAAAGTTTAAATTATATTAAAATTGTTATTTAATTTTTTAGTTTATGTGTAAAGTTCTTATATTTATAACCACAGGACAATACGGCATGTGGTGACTTTACGCACCCACTTTCAGGATTGTTTTCAAGATTTCGACTTTCCCTATCTCTGTTGTACGAGTACGATTGGAGGTTTCGAGGTTCCCGTAAATCTGTACATTTATTTTTTCGGATAAATTTTGATTGTTGACATAACTCTATTAAAACACTTTTTAAGGTCGCCATTGTGACGGACGGTAAACTACGGAACCCTCTACTGCGCATGGCCCGACATGCTCTTGGCCGGTTTTTCTTTCATTGTGGTCAATATTTAACAGCTTGTGCACATGTAGTAATGATTTTTATCATACAGTGAAATAGAAAAGGAGTACTCCTTTATTTAGATAAGGATAAAATAAGAAAATCAAGCTTTATAGCCCTTAACTTTACAATAGTGATTGGAAAGACTCGGAACATTGTTTTGTATTTGACCCAAGCAACATAAATTTCACAGATAATATCATAATAAAAAAATTTAAAAAAACATTACAACTAATCTGCTTAGAATTAAATGAACTTGTATTAAAATTACCTACCTAACCTACAAGTACCTATTAAAATTACACCCAAGTATCTCTTAACGTGATCTTAGATGTATACTGTTAGCTAGTGCATTCCAAGGAGTGTTTCCTTAATCGATTGCACAGCAGTAATTTAGGTATTCCTCGCGAGCAGAACGCCGGCGATGCCAGACATCCACACACTCGCATCGCAACTAATGTAACTGTAACCGGAGCCAGGTAAATTGGAGAGCAACCTCTCAACGTTCCCCAGATAGCCTGGAGAGTCATAATAACCGGGTAAGTTGACGGCAAAGACCGAGAAGTCCTCCCCTACTGGATGACGCTCCCAAATAACTGCAATGCAATGAAATCTGCACGAGACAATGCATTTGGCGAGTGATAGAAACCTATGGAGGAAGCTGAGCACGAGAATGACATGATGTCACGGCTCACAGCATTGAGGGAACGACTGATCATGAGAGTGCAACTCGAAGAACATGTGTCTAAACCACCGTTTTCAAGAATATTTTGTATGGGGAAACGTTATCACCTGAGAATATTTCTAATAGCAAACTGAAAGCGTTCTCAGGAACGGAACTCCACTAAGTCTCAATACTCTCAATGCACCGTAACTTTTCATCAGCCATGTGTGACTTCTTTAAATTTGGTAGGCCATACGTTTGTTTACCGCCGTTCTAGTATGAAAACAAATGTCCTACCCTTTTTCACATACACCAATAGAATATAGAATTTAAATATTATAATAATTTACGAATAACACTCACGTATTTTTAGCTACTACGCGCGACAGGTTTTGGCTGTCTTAAGATTCTATCAAGCGTTCAATACCGTAAGCGACGACGCAGGCGGCACGTCAAGCCACGCGCACCGCTCTCGATGTCAAAAAAATGGAATCCGAATATATCTGAAACATATCGCAGGTAAAAACTAAAAATCCGTGAGTGTTATCCTCAGTTTATTATAATATCCATTGAGTATTTAATACATTTTATCAGAACAAACACACAACACTTGAAAAACGCCTCTACAAACAGTACAAGTTCTTCATCACATGTTTCCGCTCTTACACCTAATTACAAAGTATTAAGGTGCAGAGGTTTAAACAAAGCTTTGACATCTACTGAACAAGCTCAAAAGCATTCCCAGCGTGCTTCTCTGGAATCTTGCTTGTACAAAAGCCAGTACTAGACCAGCGCATCCCAAACTTGCGTCAAGTGCATTCAATTAAAACGTACAGGTCCCATTCCAGTCGCTCGCGTGGCCAGGGTGAGATGAAGCATCGGCAGCATAGTTGACAACCCATCAACCATGGTTGGCAACCATTTTTCAACCCTTTTTTTGACGGAGTGGGGATTGCCTTAACGCATCGTCCCTGCTGCCCCGGGAAGACCATAGTGGAAGGGGTGTGTGGGACTCAACCGCACTTTGCCCCTCTCCTAGTGAGAGGAGGAGAGCTGACCCTACCCACTAAACCCCACTCCGGCGTTTCACCCTCGGCGCCGTTTTCAAAGCCGCCATGGGAGCGCGAACATGTCACATAGAGCATTTTCTCAGTCATCATCTTAACCCTGTGAAAACGAGTGCTGTAAAGTTCTCGAAACAAAGGTCTTGGTGTTAATAAACGCTACTAATCCGTTCTAACGTGTTAACGTGTTAATTTCAATTAAACATACTAAATATATTGATAGCTACGGCAATTCCAAAAGCTACATCCACTTTTTGGAGCGCCACTGGCGCGAGTAGCATCTGTCGAGAATGAACCTACACTGCGCGACCAACAGACGTGTGGTCGGCTCGCGGAGATCTACCTGCAGATCTACCTGAATCGTCTGCAAACATCCGCAGACGCGTCTGTCTATGTATCAGTATAATGGACGAACGAATTGTATGAATCGAATGGAGTAAACCCTTGGCGACAATGGCGACGTGATCAAATATTTGTGAGCACCTTGGCCGCTTCGATGTATCCGATGGTTAATTGGTTACCGAAATCAGGGTAATCACTAATCTGTATTAGTGCTGGGATAATCGAATGCGGACTAATCAATTACATACTTGAAAAATTTCAATGTCTCAATTATTCGCTACATACTCGTAGATTTGTCGATGCGCTTATTACTCGTAAACGCTGTAATTTCATTACGTTCTCAGTAAAATTTTGTTTGCCTAATCGATGATTCACATTGTTAAAATTAAACATCAAGTCATTTTTACCTATTAGGTGAAGAGGTTTTTGTATCAATCTACCAATTGTATCGATATTTCAATAATGAATTATCAGAGATAAGTTTCAGAGATGGATCGATAGGTCGCGTCAAAGTACCCTCACGATCTAAAAGCTGCCAAATCTTGCCTCTTATATTCTTCATCATAACATGGAATTAACTAAACTTATGTAGTGGTATGTTGTAGAGATGACTGAAATACGACGTAGTCAAAATCAGCCGTTTTTTCTTATCCTAAAAAACGATATACTTATTATATTAACGGCCTCCTAGCCTAGTCGATAGTGACCCTGCCTACGAAGCAGGAGGTCCCGGGTTCCAATCCTGGTCAGGGCATTTATTTGTGTGTTTATCACGAATATTTATTCCTGAGTTATGGATGTTTTCTATGTATTTAAGTATTTATATGTATCTATCTATTATATATATCGTCGTCTAGTACCCACATCACAAGCCTTATTGAGCTTACCGTGGGACTAGGTCGATTTGTGTAAAATTGTCCCACAATATTTATTTATTTCTTTATTTATTTATTTATTATATTTGTTACGGATTAGGCGGTCGGTGGTTTCGGACAGATAACATCGAAAATCGTTGTTATCTGCCTGTTTATCACTTGCATATACGAGCGATAGGGACACAAATAGAGGAACGAGCAAATTGTTTGACGGTCAATAGTCCAGTGTAAACTGGTTTGCCCATCTCGATTTATCTGCACTAAAGCAAGCAATGGCAACAGCCAGGCCGGCGCGCCGATCGTATGAATAAATGTGAGTGGTTAGGTTGGTAATAAATGGCACAGGCTAGGCTCGTATTCTGTACAGTTTGCGCTTGCAGAGTTCGATTTAGTTGCAATTTATGAATCCACATCAACGGTAAAGATACAATTAAGATTAGTGGCATTACTAAAAGTAACGACGCTCCGAACGACGGAACTCTTTATAGGGAGTACTCGAACGCCCTGTCAATATAGGCGTGTAGCTTTGCATGTTTGGTGGATTTGAGGGCAGTCGTCTCTTCGATCACAGGATTTCAGTCAATGTAAAAGCAAAACAATTAAATTTTTGATTATGCGAACGAAATTTACAATTTCAATTATATGTATACGTAATAATATTAGTGATGTTTCGTAATACACTGTTGTCGGGGGTTTTAAATGTTTAACCCTTAAATGCATGAATTATCAATATAGATCCGAAAACATCCCAAGTGACAACCAAATTCATTGTAGTTTAAGAACTTGTCTCGTCTCGTTTTTGTATCATAAATGCATCATCATGCATCATGGGTTAAATCGTGTTGGTTTCATCTACTACTGAATCAGCCTGCGCGGAGCTCTCTAAAGCGTGCCCAAATTAAGCACGGGTCGTCGAGGGCTATTGCGCAAGTTTTGAAAAAGCTAGTCCGTGGCGTCCGTACCCATTAAGGATGACTCACACCAGTCCGATCCGATCCGATCCGATCCGGGACGATCTGTCAGTTTCTATAGAAAACGTCACGCGACCTCCGAGGGCTCCGAGCTATCACGTGATTCTTTCTTTTCGTTATGTGATAGTTTTTAGTAAAAGGTACTTTCCATTTTGTCCATTGCCAATAAGGCGCTAATGCCATGTAGATGAATTTAGATATAAACCTTATTAACAAGCGACAAAGTGGGATCACATATTATCGTGTATCACTTGTTATCCTGTATGCACGAAATGCATAAAATTCAGTGTATCAAATATGGTATAGAAACTTTCCAGCTGATGTTATCTTCAACTTAGTTGAACATTAATGGACGGAATGCATGCGAGTGCTATAAATTCATGACGAGTCAGTTTTACCTACAGCATCCTGTGGCCGCACCGCTATAAAACTCGATTCCCAGCGGCTCATCCGCATTTCAAGATGTTTCAGCACATTGGACCTTATTCAGAACCTTACTTACACATACCTGCCGGCGTTGGTGGCCAACGTTAAGCGGATTCAATGAGTTTTCGGAACTTATGTACGAATTATTATTTGATCTTTACCAATCACTTTTTAGTGACGGAAAACGAAATCGTGAGGAAACGGACTCTTTACCCTCTGGGTCGGAAGGTCAGGTCTAGGTCCTACGCCTACGCCAAATCTTGGAATAAGTTTCCGAAGCGGACCCCAGGCTCCCCAGGCCGAAGCCGAACAAGGAGAAGACCTACAACGTTGATTTAATATCCAAAACTATTCACTGTCCGTGTAAAACACACACACTGTCTCATTTCTAAGAAATCGCAATGTCGCATCAAATAGAGTGTGACCACGCTAACTTTGCACTGATTTCGCACACTTGACATTGTATGAATTAGTTAGTTTAAAAAAAGGGTTCCATCCAGTGGGACAATTTTGCCAGTGTCAAGGTATATTGCCACATGGGCTACAAACGGTCGATTCACGAGAGCTGGCATGAATGAATTGACCGAAAGTAATGTCACTTGTCACGGTTAGTGACTGTGTGGACGTTGAGCTACGGTGAGGGCCTTAGTAAGGAGATAGCTTTTTTACAGAGGCACGAGGCAGCTTGACCTCAGAACTACCGGGTGATGACAAAACAATAGTAAGACGTGTCTCAAGAGTAATTCTTCATTCTTCTACTACTACTACTACACACTTTCGTTAGTTCACAGCATTATACGCTTTCTACGTCATACATCTAGAAGATTGTCTATACTCGCGTGACGGTATTTTTTTTCGAATTTCGACTTTCACGGTAGCCTCCATTATTTACCCCATTCGATGCCTCAATACGACTCCATAATTGAAATGAATGGACATGGGGGCCCATTCATCATACCCTAGTGGGTATTTTATAAATTGCTGATATTTTCAATCCGCGATAAAAAATAGTCAAGTGCAAAATCGAGTGCCATTGCGCTTTTCAAATGATCCAGGTCTATGCAAGCTGAATAACATTTATGCATCATAATTTGATGATGGATATTTCAACTGGAAAACTCATGTCATGATAGGTACCTAATAATAAGTGATACTCCTGACATCTAACCTTCGATGGATCATATGCCTTTATAATAAGTCTTACACCTATAAATTCAATTCAATTCATTTATTCCATGTATAAGGTGACGTGACCTCAATATTTTTTAGTAGGTATAGGTACATATACAACACTAAACAATACAAATAATAAAGTATGTTAATACTTAAAAGTTAGATTGGAATTAACTTATTTAATTATTTTAACCATAATAGGACAGCAGTTAAATCAACCGGACTGACAATAGACAGGTCCAACCGACGATCATGTTATGGAGTTATGTTTATCTGATATAGCTATTTGTACATTACGTAAGAATAGTCAAAATTTTGTAAACCAAACAACAATCTCATACTTTTCACAAGAAAGTACCGAAATATGTCGCATTTTCTTCAACAAGTTATTTCAGGAACAAGTTCTAATCTAACCGCATTAACAAGTAATAAATAAACACACAGATAAATCAGTTTATCTCGGAGGCGAAACACTCTCGGCACCGGAAATGACCCGCGGAGCAGCTCTAATTAGCCATTAAAAGTTTCGCTAATTTCCGCCACTTCCGGCCAGACGATTAGCCTGTTAACCCGTGAAATTCCGCGTCGGCACTTACATGACGGTAATGATACTAATGATGAAGTGTAAGGGCAGATTTCGTCTATGGCACTGGTCCCACCAGCTGCGATCAGCGAGTAGCGATCTCCTCTATGAAAAATACTCGCCAGCAGTTTGAACAACCAGCCATGAACTACGAGTACGTTGTGTATTAAGGGCGGTAAACAAGAAGTTACGAACGACTGTGAATTTAAGCCTGAGTCGAAGACGAGGGCTTAATTTTAGCACGAGTTCGTAATTCTTGTACCGCCCGTGATACATACAATGTTTGCCATCACATTTACGAGGAAATGAAAAAAACTTTCAGGCAGATAAAGAAACAATAATTATTAGCGGTAGTGCAGTAGCGCACTCCACAGTACTCCGAAGTGAGCGGCGACTACGTGCAGCGAACACGTGGGGCGCAGGCCCTCCGGGAGCTCCGGGCGCGCGGTAACGTAGCATCAGAATCCATTGAGGCGGGCTTAATACAGCTCATTAAGTCTAAGTATGCTGGCATATAATATCACCATTTACGAGCAGGTGTGATGAAAAAATATATCTCTTTCCTTTATTTACACGGGATCAAGTGATTTTTTGTTCGTTTTTTGGTGGCCAGTGCCAAACAGTACAAGACTACAATACAAGTCAATTGCTGCGATGTCGATTCTGACGTCAAATGCTTTGCGATCTGCAGTGCAACCAAACTCCCCTCATTACATTAGTATTCTCTGTTGTCGATTATATCGTATCCGTACACTTGACATTAAATATTTCACTGGTGGAGCTCCGTTAGAGATACGAAATTTTATTAGACCTCGACAAAAATTCGAGACCAGATTGAAACTCGAAAATTTCACTCGCGATCACACGACATCGATACTGCACATTCCCTAGACGGGGTTGCTGGGGTGTGTTACTTACTGGCTTCGCCAAAGTCATAGTGCTATCATTGCACATTATATACCTGTGAACAGATAAAATTATATAAAAGTAGTCTAGCTAGGTGATTTGTCTACTACCTAAATAGTACAAACTAATTCCATAACAATAACGTCGTTAACCCGTACAATGGCGTGAGGCGTGACAAATGACGTCGCGACGAGCAGCCATTTTTCACGACCCTTCCGCGCCGCGGCGCGAACTAATAACATTGTCTCAGTCGCACTATTGTTAGTTGCATCTCGTTGAATGTCTATGGGTTCGAGATATTGGCTGGGCGGTGCCAGCGGCATGGAAACCAGGGGCCTTACCATGACGTCGTAACGCGATTCAGTTGACGACCTAAACTGAGTCGCTTCCATACAGTTGAGCCTAAATGGTAAGGTCCCTGTAGTCCATAGTCAAAAGTTGAGTGTAGGTAGTCACAGTGTAGTGGACAACTGGACAACTGTGAAATCACTGGATTTCGGTGTGCTAGAAGCCTTTTATATAGGATGAATCAAATCGTCAGTCAGACGAGACAGGATCACCCTGAATCGGCTTTGTCATCGAGAGCACTACGGGCGGCGATGCGAAACGTTTTAGTACGCCCGCTAGCGTCGCCGCGCGCGGTACTCTGATACATATATGAGTGTAATATCCATCCGTAATTTTACTATGATATATTATGTCTCACGATAGTTGAAATTCGATAATTCAAAGACTATTCTTAATATGGCAAACGAATGTGAAACCACAGCATGCACACTACAATACAAAAACGTCCGAAATAGAATTGGTGGCATGAAACAATTAAAGGTTTTAGCCGCTCGGGCAGAAAGAGGTTAGGTGCTACGTACCGAAGATGCAGTGTTGGTAATAGACCTCTAACAAGTTAGATCGACGATCTGGTCAAGATCCGGTAACGATCGATGCGATTGGATCGTACCTATAATGTGGATATCTTTGGGGGATGCCTTTTTCAAGTAACCAACGACGGTAGTAACCGACTATCATCATAGATTTAACATTATCTCAGCCGAGAGATGTCCACTGCTGAAAAAAGCCTTCCCCCAAAGATAACGGTCATTCGCCGCCCTCAACCAACGGTCTCCCGCGACCTTATCCAGATCGTCGGTCCATCTAGTCTGGGGCTTTCCCACAGTACGTCTTCCGAATAAATTAGATTGAATAAACAAATTAAATTGTTATAATCGGAACATTTTTAAATTGAAATTAAATATCATAATCTACATGCAATTTCCGTCGCCTATTAATTAGTTATTCGATAAAATTTTGTTGTTTCGCTTAATTACCTTCGAAAGGAATTCAATTCCAATGAAAAGCAGTCATAATTATAAATAAGCTGGTAAAATTAAACACATTAAACCTGACAAAAGCATCACGACCGCAGAGGCAATACTGACTATGAAAACAACGTTCGCGCGCTATTTCCCCAAAAATACAAGTACGTCTAGAAGTAGAAGTAGAGTCGAAGTAAAAAGCCGGGCGCTAGAGGTATCTATCTATGTGATAAATAATGTCACTATTAAAACAACCGGCCATGTTCGGCATTCGCCCATCGAAGGTTCCACACATAGTTCCTGTAGGTACTTGTGCTACAAGCTCTTGGTTTTTAATATTGTCTTCTGTTACCGCGATTGTTATTCATTGAAATTAGACACTTTAGAACGGATTAATCGCGTTTATTCACACCATGACCCTACGTTTCGAGCCCTTTACACCACTCGTTTTCACAGGGTTCTTTTGCGTTTTCACACTCTATGGAGCGCCTTTGTGCGACATCGACATGACGTCCTTCCCAACAGTTGGTATTGCGAGACAATTTTAAAGCATGAATTAAATCATTTATTATTTATTTACAACACATGTTTTTAAGTAGTCACACTACTATATATAAATTATAAATTGCAAAGTGACCAAGGCTCCCAGTGCCCAGGGGCTGGAAACGAACCAGCGATCTCCTGCTTTCGCGGCAGCCCCAGCTCTGGGCACTTGGTCACTTTTTCTGTAGTATATGACATCTCTTTCAATTTATTGCGATAATTTATGACAAATGCGACCGAAGAGCCATAATCCATAATTGATTCCATAAATATATCTCGGCGTTGCCGAGACACGATTGTCACTTGGTTAGGCTCCAAGGACTAGGCCGGAGGTTGTCGGGTTCAGATCAAAGGGGTTAAGGGGTCGCCGGGAGTTATGGGATTGAACAAAATTTCAGATGGGTTCCCTGTATTTGGTATAACTTTTTTGTCCGAAACGCTTTTGTCATAACAGACTTGGCATAATCTTATCGAATGTTAATGTAGCAGAAACATAATACACACGAATACTATTTTGTCCGAAAATGTATTGGCATACTAAAAATAGGTTACGTTCGAACTGAGACCGGATCATGGGAAAAATTAAATTCTGCCTAATAAAATTATGCTAAACTTGGCTATGCCATAGCGGTTTATTGGCAAAGTTAGTTATGACTATATTGATTATGGTTTAAGCCAGAACACTGAGTGTGCTAGAATAAGTAAAGTAAATAAGAGGTTTGTTAATACAATTTTGAACAGTAAAATCTCTCAATATTAAACGAGTTGGTTTGGTATGTTTGCAGAAGCTAATAAAAGTGATATAAACACCCTCAGGCTATTTAATGTCGTATGCCAATAAATGCTATTTGCTCAGTCATATTTGCTTGCCCCCGGATATTGCAACCGTAATAAAATGAGTGAATTAATCTCCAGTCACATTAAATATGCCAATAAAAAGGACATAATATGTTAATTAATTTATTTTGTTGCTATCGTAAATGGTAATATTAGGGAAAGATTGATAGCGACGACGTATAATCAGTTTTTTTTAGAATTATTTTGCTAAAAATAGCACAAAGAAACTTTTACATAATTGGAGGAACTCTTATGCACTAGAAACTGACATCATTACATTTATCTACATACCTGGGATAACATATTGAATGCAAATTCATGCAAAGAAAATTTCGTTAGTTATCGAATGTTACCTTAATATTGAATGTATTGTGTCCTATTCTGTGTTTAACCTATTCGTCCATATTGATTTTAGATGTATACTTGTACCATCTGCGTCTACATAATATATATATTGGTTTGCCTTATTAATTTATTAAATACATTTGGTATTATCTAGAGGGTCTAATTGGGTAGTTACTAGTCAATATTTGAAAGCACTTGTTTACTTATTTTACGGCGACACAATATAAATCATAATTAATCTTGTTATTGCAATAATTTTAACAATCTTCAGTCTTTAGTACCGTTTGTTTGCTAGTCATTACATTAGAGTAGTGTGTGCGTGATTGTGCGTCTGTGTTTGTGTGCGTAACCATGATCGCCTGACGCGGTTTAGTATAGGTCCTTAATTCGGCTCAGTTATATAGCAGCGACTCAGTTTAGGTCCTAATTTGAATCGCGTTAGGCGATCGAAGCTACCCCCTGGACGTACTAGTATATTAATATATTAGTATCTAGATATGGCAGCAGTATTGCTAGTGCGCACAGGTTTGTATCCTACCGACTGCGCCAATGTGAGAATGGAACACCGAAGTCATAACAAAATATTTCGATTCAGAGAAAGAAACTGTGATGACTTTACCGAATTTTAAAGTAGCCTAAGCAGTAGAAATGGAAGAAAAACGATTGTAAAATGTTGTTAGCTTAAAATTAACCACCTTAAAGCTACAAGTACATACTTATGGCGTTATTCATAAACGCACTTCAACAACTGTTCAGCACACTGATTGTTTGTCATTAAAGTAAGTACCTACCTACTTGTATATTATTATTATTTTTTCTGTATTATTAATTATTATTTGTTATTAACCATTACTTTAAGATTAAGCTTGTTTACTAACAATTATGGGCCATTGTTGTCTTAATAAAATAAATTGAAATTGAAATTGAAATTGAATTATCTGTCACTTTGACAATCGCGTTTGTCAGAATGGGAGAAAACATAATTTAACTAAAGCTTCTGTTAACTTTTTTATGAATAAGGTGGTTATTAGTTTATGTAGACAAGCGGCAGCGTGTCCAGCCAAGTTCTTCATGTTTCAACCAATTCCAACTAAATGTTAACGCTGATCAGATCAGGCTCCAATTTCACCACGGCGACATATGTGACAACTGTCAGCAACTGTATTAGGTACATAGGCTACGGGCGCCGTTTACTATTGTGCGGGCTGTATGCTTGTTTGCCACCTACATGTCATTTATAAATAAAAATATAATTATTACTGTTAAAACGAATATTTTTGTGAAGAGCTCTTGACATTTGTCACAAGAAACACGACATACGAGTATATCTCACGAAATTCCGACACATGATTATTTTCATGTCAAAGACCACCGAAACTTCTTTAAGACTATTAGATCTCATAACAATTGTCAAAAAGTCTTCACCCAGAAATTGTCAATTTTTTGACGATACATTACGATCTAATTAAATTTATCGAAATGGTGGCAAACAAGCACACATCCCGTGCGACGGTGAGCGGTTTCCGTAGTCTATGGACGCCTAAAACGCCAGTAGTCATTCTAGGAATTATCTCACTTGTCAGCGTGTTGAAATTTGGGGCTAGATATAAGATTGACCTTCATCAAGCGACTGAGAAGATTAATTAAGATTACTAAATTAAGAGTCACGATCCTCAGGAGGACAAACAATTAACTAGTGGAAATTTGACGTTTATGAATAGCGGTATAAGTTATTACGGGTTTGACTTCGGGTTGATACTTAAGTTGGCGAAGATGTCTCCAGAATAGTGTCTATTTTTTTTTTTTTTTTTTTTTTTTTTATGCTATAGGGGGCAAACGAGCAAACGAATCACCTGATGGTAAGCGATTAACGTCGTCCATGGACACCCGCAACACAGAGGTGTCGCAAGTGCGTTGCCGGCCTTTAAGGTGGGAGTACGCTCTTTTCTTCTTTTTTTGTCTATGTTTTTTGTTTGTTTAGTTGTTTAAAGAACTAACGAAAAAGTGTGCAGCTAATGAAAAATTACTCTTGAGACACGTCTTACCATTGTTTGTCATCACCCGGTAGTTCCGAGGTCAAGCTGCCTCGTGCCGTAAAAGCCATCTCCTTACCAAGGCTCTCACAGTACAACATCTCTCTTAGAGCAATTTTTTTAACTCACCATACATTGTAGGCCATGTGGCAATATACCATGACACTGGCAAAAGTATTACGTTAAGTATTACAGAGGGTTTAAAAAATGGCTTATCTTTATCAATAAGACTCTTGCCTATACCCTCTTCCTTTAAAGCCTCTCAAGAGGACCTTGCATCTACGAGCAACGCTGATTTGAACCGGAAATAACGACTTAACCGGCGTTTAACGTTTAACTATCCATAAATAGTTTCGCTCATTTCCTTCAGCCGAGGCCTAGATTTAACGGGTCGATTTAAACTCAGTTGGATCCTGATTTAACCGACTCCATAACAAGCAGTCAAGAGGGTTATTTATTGAATTGCTCTGGCTATACAGAATGATTTTATCTCCAACCTCGAAAACGCAAAACAACATCAGCTATTTCGAATCTTGTTTTTTCTATGCACAGCCAATTTGTAAACTATGAGTAGGGTTTCTGCTCGGGATTTCTCGAACTCGAGACAACTCGAGAATTTTGGTTTAATTCGAGACGAGAAAAAAATGTCCATGACTCGAGAATTCTCGAGTCATGCGCGGCGGGCACACGCCTTTTCGCGGGCGTACAACTAGACTTAAAGAAAATTATCTTAAGAATAATAAACACAGAACTTTTATTATTTTGTTTTTATAAGTAACACTTCTTCATTACAGTAGGCCCAGTAGGGTAAGTTGGTTCTGTGTTAAAGTCGTGACAAGGGCTTCTATATAAAGATTTTTTTGAATTCAAGACAACTAGCTACACTTTTTAGCTACATTTTAGATGAGATAAAAATTACCGGAAGTCAAGAAGTATCAAGTCTTCTGATGGACCGAACGTCAAAGTTAATTTCGGACGTGACACTCGTGGTTCTACATCAAAACCACTTTTCCAGCTGTCTATTTATCAATTTTTCTTACAAAAATTATACTTATTATGGTTGGCACAGCGGATGCATATCGTTTAGTGTGTTAGGGCACAGCACAACGCACGTCGTCTCGCTCAAATCCGGAGCAGAGCCCATCTGGGGAAGTACCTCCACCTTACAGAAAACCGCAGTTAAATAACACTAGACCCTACTCATAGTGTTGTGTTTCTGTTGGTGAGTAAGGTCGCCAGAGTTCCAAGAGGAGTCGCTGTGTTGACAGCTGAGGACCCACGGAGCAAAGCCTTAGGCCCGTTTGGCTGTCAACACAGCGAATCCTCCTTTTTTTTTAAAAGGTCGTCAATGCGCATGTAACAACCCTGGTGTTGCAGGCGTCCATAAGCTACGGTGAACGCATACCATCAGGTGGGCCGTATGCTTGTTTGTCACCGTCTTAGTATAAAAAAAAGACTCGGATGAAGTCAGCGGTGACGATGATAATTCTATCAGAAATTGGAATCTGCAACTGCAAACAACGTGCAATATCTACAGAATATTATATATTTTTATAACAAATATGATATCTGTTAAGAGTTCAGAAATAGCCCACTGACAAACATCTTACAAAAGCATGTAGGTACCTAACAGAAGATTCTGTTGATGCTGAAAGAAGCTACACTGAAACTCATTCTGTATTTCTTCCTTTTATATTTTATTTATTCTGAGACAATCGACGTAACAATCTTCCAGTCATGTACTTAACTTGATCCTCGTGTTAAATCGTAATAATGTACAGGATCACAAGCTGGTGATACGGGAAAGCTTCCTCACTATTGAAATTAGGAACCTTTTGATTTGAATAGCTACGCGTAAGAACCTAGAGATGTATCGCTTTACCCTAGCGAGAATGAGAGGATTTGCAAACTTTATTCAATGGCTTATATTAATTCGATGGAAGCAGACTGCGATGTTTTTTGGCTGTGCTGGACATCGGCTATGTCATATGTAGGTAAGGAATACATGGAATAGGTACTCCGTTTTGTTAGCCCATCGAATGGGATATCACGTTCTGCCCAGTGACAACGAGTGCTTTAAAGGATAACTGTCTTAACTCTTTAGCGGTTAAGACTGGATAAAATGCTTAATTCAAACCTCATCGCCAATTCATAGTTATAAAAAAGTTTTATATAAGGAAAACATATAAAAAGATGTCGTTATAGGTTGGTTTATTTTAAAAGGTTTGCCTTTAAGAGGGTAACAATATTTAACAATGAATACTTACGGTGGTATCCGAAAAACATTAAAATTACTAGCCTCCAAAAAAAGACTCGAGACTCGAGAAGACTCGAGAAATTGGGCTCGAGATTTCTCGAAACTCGAGAATACAAATGGGCCGAGAAATCAGAAACCCTAAATGAGTGTATCTTACTCAAAAATATGTCAATACCTAAGCACCTTATTCCGGCGTAATAAGAGCGGAGTACTATATTTAAGAGACGATTCTGTCAATATATTTTTTTGCACTTGACGTAGGTAGACACGAATTAAATAATTATAGAATCAACAAAGTAGAAATAAATTAACAACCTACTCCTTCGAATTATTGATTACTAACTTTACTGGAATATTCATATTATTTATTCAATTTTGTATGTGACGTCACGAAATTTGGAACCCCTCCCTCCACCTTGTCAGAACATGTCACACATTTTAGACCCCCTCCCTTCCCCAATACGTGTGACATAATTAATAGTTTTTGCCGACTTCTGAGCGAACGAAGATTAAGGGTTAAGGTTTTTGTAGGTCTATATATTAGACTAGGTTAGGTACCTACCTATATATTAAACCGTAATATACTAGCCTAATACTACCGCAATAGCATGCATATTAACCTAATTTACTCCCTCTTTGTCTTAGTACTTTAGTCGTACGTGTAACGTGTTAACCTTCATTCCATCGCACATCTGAATAATTTGAATACTAGTACTTAGCGCGACTTATGCGGGGAGTTGCCGAACTTGCTCCATTATTCAAATATATTGCAGCAAAGACGATTAACTAGTAAAAACATGCCGTGTATTACTTCGTATGCGAAATATTTAAATGAGTTCAACACATAAGATATTATTGAAAGTTTAAGGAAGTTCAAAATAGACCTGACTGTCTACCGTCTTAAGTAAAATGTTTATTTGTGTTCGTATTTATGTAGGTAGTACTTAAATTTCTCGGAAACAAAGTAAAAGTGGAAAAATTAATGACTGATTTCATACATTTTTCCACTTTTCCTTTATTTCTGAGGGTATCGTTTGCAGACGTTTCTGCTTAAACATAGTTTGTGTAGGTGGTAGTTTATCTGAGTCTACTGGAAGAAGGGTTTTTTATGTGTTGTTCGACGATACCTCGAGTTGACGTACTTATACCTCTAGGTTGTAGTTAAACCACAGAATAAAAATAGTAAGTATATAGAAGGTTCACTTTCCTTTATTTGACGCTTACTTAGGTTTGTCGCGGTAAATGGAGTGCTTGGCGTAAATGGTGCGGCGGTTATTAGGGTATTTAACGTGCAGGAGACCTATTCGAACGTGTTTAAGTGACATTTCGATTCGAACTTCCGTGGAAATTATTGAACCCCGCGCAATTCTCAAGCTCGTATAAGCCGGCCCGTTAGAACATTTTCTAGAAACATTTAAGCACGGAATTATTTTATTTAAATCCTTTGCCCAGTTCTAAGTGAGATTTGCTGTCTTAGCACCCGGCCGTGCACTACTTCTCATTAGTACTAATTTAATTAGCCGGTGTGAAACTCGGGAACGCGCTAGTTTCATAGATTAATTTGCACATTCCGCTTGACTAATCCCGCTTTGGGTAGGTAATAGAAGTTGCTATGAATCTTGGGCATTTTGCACTTCTTTGGTTTTCCAAGCACGGCTTTTTAAACGGCAAACATCGTAGGTATACAATCGAAGACGTCAATGTCTATAGTGCGAAAGAAAAAAAGAGTTACCTATATATTCCCGGAGGGCGCCACTGACCTTTAGCAGGTAACACTGTATATTGTGCATCTCATTCTATCGCATAAGTGCGAGTAGTCACTTTACTGTTTGACAGATGTTTGTTTACGGAAATAATAACATATTTGACAAGAGAACTTGGTGTTGCCACTGTCATTTTCTACTTTTTTCTGTCGCACTGTAAGTAGGTAGGCACAGGCACTACACTAGAACCACATTTGTTTTTTTTTAATTTCCTTTGACGGCCTAAGACGCAATACGGCCGTATAACCTATGCAAATACCGAGTTTTAAAATTGGTCTAGTATTACTAGAGTCCATCTATGCTAAGTTTCCTAGATTTTGATAGCACAGACTGTGAAAGTGTTGAGTAGACGTCATAATTTCGTAGAAGTTGGACAGTTCATTAACTTGGAAGAGATAACTTGGTTTGACTTTAATAAATAGCTCACTACTTACTACATACTATAATATCATAAGCTCCAGATAAAAATTTAAATAACATATCCGTTTAATTTTCAAACTGGCAACACCGAACTCCAAATACCAAACTGCAATGTTGCCAGCACTCTATCGTAGTTTTATAATTTGCGGCTAGTTTAGGAGACCGTCCACAATTCTCATTAGGACCGGCAACATGGGAATGCTGTTAACTGTTTAGGAGTAGAAGTGCCTCGTTTGCTGTCTAGTTTTCTCAACTGCTTTCATTTAGGAATTAACGTTAAAACTCGGATACGATGAGGTTAAGTTAGTTATTTAGCGAATTAAACAATTCATTTATAAGTTTCAAAATAAATAGTTTACAGTGCTTAGGCCATTATTAGCCGTTCTTCTTTTGTTTGCGGTATTCTTTGTTTTGAGTCTGTTGCGAACGCAACCTTTTTTTATATCCAATATATTTGTGCAGTAGCGAAACGCACCTTCGGGCTCGGCTACTATTCGGAAGCTTCTTCAAAGCTCCAATAGCAGCGCTCCACATACGCTTTCCCGCGGCCAATTAGGATTAAGTTAGCATAAGTTCATACTCATTGTTTTAAATCTTGCAAATCACTCTTTCATCGTCATCCATACAATTCACTTCTACCTTACTCGTCTATTTGGCACTATTCTTTTGTTAACCAATACCTATTGGAATATATCAAGTCTTCTTCATATTGAAGTTTTATTTACGAGTCGTCGAGACACCACGGCGGCTACATACGGTCCTTCGAACCGGATTTCAGGTGTAAAATATTGTGGTGTATTTGTATTGTATTGTACGTATAGCCATTATACCATTGACATTTTATATATGAATAGGTACTAAATCTCTGAAAATGTGGCATTTTACATTCACAAAATTTTGTTATTCCATGCTCGTGGCATGATCATTTCTTAGACTTGATACCTAATACGTAGGTACTTACTTCTTTTTATTTTAAGTAAAACCGACAAGACGAATTTATAGGTATGTGCAATTGGAGCTACCGTATTGTCGCTCACCAGGCAGCGCCACTCATGCGTGGGTCCTGTATCAGTATGAGAGAATTGTCAAAGTGACGTTTGAAATGTTCCCGCAGGACTCACGAGACACTAGCGCCCCTAGCGGAAAATCGACTCGCGGTAATCCTCATTGACCGCATAGACGTTTATTTGATGTAAATTACAACCATTTATGGAATATACGTAATTAATTTATAAGTTAAGAAAACATTCTGCGAGGATTTCACGCAATTATAACAAAACTTAACAGTTTCTATTGGTTGTTGGAAGGTTAGGTTGTTAACAGTCGCTTCGTTATCGAAAATCCGACAATAATCGGAATTTCATATAAATTAGAACGAGAGTGTAATAAAGTGTCGGTAATTGACAACGTTTAATGTTTTGAACTTCTCTATTTTATGAGCTTATCAGAAAATTGAAGGCATTTTAAGGAAAACACGTATTTTTTCTTTTTCATAATAACTTAAATATAAACTTATGGCCCGCCCGAAACGTGAACTCGCGACCCCTATATCTCGACAACCCCATGACAGATTCGGCTAATATTCAAAGTAAAAAAAATATATTTATCTCATCTAACCACCTCCCAAATATCACGACGATCCGATCATCGATAAGTACTTGAGTTATCGTCGAAGAAACAAACATACAAATATATATATACAAACGACGGAGTGTCCAAGTAGATTGGAAGACATCACTCGCTTCGCTCGCTCGTTCGATAAACAATTTTGAATAATTGATCATTCTTCATTCTTAGAAGGGTGTAAGTGGATGATGACGTCAACGGAATTCAGGGCAGTGTACAGTCATCGGCAATAATATCTTACTAAACAAAGGCAGCAGAAAAAATAATCTGACACAATCGTATTCAATCGTATTCATGCAGCCATAAGAGCGTGTCACATATGTTTGCGGTCTTCATAGCGCAAGATACTGTTACGTTTGAGGGGTGGGTACTTTATAAAAAATGCACTAATTAACCACTAATTAAAACTGAGGCTTTATTGCTACTCACAAGACACTAAACACAGTACTTGAACACAATTATCACACACTAATTTATCGCACTCGTCACTTTTACTTCACTCCGATTCGCTCTTGATCCGCACTGTATCGCATTCAGAATTGAACTACCCTGTGGCTGCAGGCTGCCGCTATATATACCCGTCGGCGGTACTCCTGATGGTTCCAGAATGTTCCAGCCAAATCTCGCCTCGACAGGTCGGCTTCGATTCTAGTAAGTTCGCGAGTAGGTACCTAAGTACTTCTCGCGATGCTTCTAGACGCGGCTGGGTACTAGGCAGGTGTGTCCGCGAGTATTCGAGAACATTCTCGACTCTTGCCGTCTCTTTCTATATTTCTCTTTCACACCCTTCTCGAATGTTCCGTATAGCTATCTCTTTCTAAGGGTGGTCTCTTTCATACACTTCTCGAATGTTCCGTATAGCTACTAGGTAGGTGTGTTCGCGAGTACTCCAGAACATTCTCGATTCTTGCCGTCTCTTTCTATCCTTCTCTTTCACACACTTCTGGAATGTTCCGTATAGCTAGCTCTTTCTAAGAGTGCTATCTCTTTCACTCCTTCGAGAAATTTCGCCATATACTGAATTGTACTTCAGGGGCCCATAAGGGGTCCTGAAAACGCCTGAAAACGGGTTTTCAGGTTATTGTGCCATCTGGTAGAGGGTGGCCTGAAACGAACTGAAAACATGTTTCAGGCGCCTGAAAACAACGGTAACTGGGGTAAATTTTGAATCTTCTAGTATGTGAAAGAGGCATCTCTAAAACGGCCTGAAATCACATTTCAGCCTGCTGAAAACGCTTCTAAGGCATGAAAAATCACATTTGAAGTTTTGTTCACATGACCGGCGTAACACTACCCCCTCCTAAGACATGCTCGTCCCGAGCATCATCATTATTGCCGTGGTATCTCGCCAGCCGATCAACGTGAACAATCTTACATGGGCTTCGTGAATTTCGCTGTATCCGATACGTGACGTCGTTGATTTTTGTGACCACTTTATATGGCCCTTCCCAATTTGGAGACAGTTTCGGGGACTTCCCTTTCCTTCGCATCGGGTTGTGTAGCCACACCAACGAACCTTCCTCGTACCCCATTTGGTTAGACTTCCTGTCATATCGAGTCTTCATTTTTGTGCTAGCTTGAAGCCCCTGTTCACGAACTAGGCTGTGAACGTCATCAATCCGATCCCTTAAATTGCATGCATATTCTGAGATGCACCTTGGAGTATCCGGGGGTCGACCAGTTAGGAGATCAGCAGGTAACCGAAGCTCTCTTCCAAAATTCGCATACGCTGGAGTAACTGCCGTACTTTCATGGGTTGCTGACCTGTATGACATCAAAAAGAGAGGAATATGCCGGTCCCAATCTTTTTGGTGAGTCTCGACAACTTTGGCCAGGTGTCTCTCCAACGTCTGATTGAATCTTTCGACCATTCCATCCGATTGTGGGTGATATGCAGTAGTCCTAGTCTTATGCAATCCCATGATTCGACAAGTCTCCTGAAACACCGCAGATTCAAAATTTCTGCCTTGGTCACTGTGTATTTCCAGGGGTACTCCAAAGCGGCAACAAACTTCATTCACTAACTTTTCTGCAACGGTGACTGCTTCCTGATTAGGAATGGCAAATGCCTCGGGCCATTTGGTGAAGTAGTCCATTACGACAAGTATGTACTTGTTGCCGGAGTCTGTTGTTGGGAATGGCCCTGCCACATCTAACGCAACCCTTTCCCAGGGCGCACCGACGTTGTACACCTTGAGTGCTCCTCTGCTTCGGGTCTGCGGTCCTTTGACCGAAGCACAGTTTACACACTTTTTGCACCAATTCTCAACATCTTCACGGCAGTGGATCCAATAAAATCGCTGTCGAATTTTCATTAAGGTCCTTTTCACTCCAAGGTGTCCACCAGAAATACCGTTGTGGAAACTTTCTAAAACATCTTTCACTCTTTTTCTCGGGACGACAACTTGTAGGTGAGCATCTTTCCCATTAGCCGATTCCCATTTCCTGCATAATACACCGTTATGCATAAGCAAGCTGTCCCATTGTGCCCAGTAGCTTTTTGTTGTCGTACTCATTGGAGCTACTTCACACCATTTTGGTTTGACTACACCCGCATTAATCCACTCAAAAATGGGTTTCACGTCGGGGTCCTCTTTTTGTGCTTGTTGCATGACTTCATCGCTCCATTCCTCACTAACTGTGTCAGTCCTCAACATCCTCAAACATTCCTTGCCCTCTTGTTTAAGACAATGCTTACAGTCATCTGGGCAAGGTCTTCGAGATAGAGCGTCCGCGTTTCCATGCGATTTCCCACTGCGATGTTCGATGACAAAGTCATATTCCTGAAGCTGTTCAATCCACCGGGCCACCTGTCCCTCGGGATTCTTAAATTCCAACAACCATTTCAGGGCAGCATGATCAGTCCTAATTCTAAACCTTCGCCCTAGCAGGTATTTACTGAAATGCTGTAAAGTCTTAACAACTGCCAGTAGTTCCCTCCGTGTGACGCAGTAATTTCTCTCAGGCTTTGACAGCGACTTACTAAAGTAGGCGATTACGACTTCGTTATCTCCCTTCTTTTGTGACAGAACCCCTCCAATACCTATATTACTCGCATCCGTATCGACAATAAAATCAACTTCTGGATCTGGATAACCCAGTATTGGAGTTTGGCAGAGTCTTTGCTTCAGATTGTTGAAACTTTCCGTACACCGTTCGGTCCAATCAAATTGTCGCTTTTCTTCAGTCAGTTCATGCAATGGTTTTGCGATATCTGAAAAGTTCTTCACAAACCGCCTGTAGTATGAACATAGTCCTAAGAAGGCACGTACAGCAGTTTTGTCCTTTGGTATCGGCCAATCCTTCACGGCGCTAACCTTTTCAGGGTCTGTCTGAATGCCATCCTTCGAAATCACATGTCCCAAATAATTGACTTTTCGTTTGAAGAGTGAACATTTCTTTGGACTCAGTTTAAGGTTTGCTTCTCGTAACTTAGATAATACTTGCTCCAATTTGTTGAGGTCATCATCGAAGTCTCTTCCAACGATGATTATGTCATCCAAATAGACCAAGCAAGTGTCACCTAACAGACCAGCTAGTATCTGTTCCATCAACCTCTCAAATGTTGCTGGTGTGTTACATAATCCAAACGGCATGACATTAAACTGCCAAAGTCCCTTTCCGGTCGAAAAAGCAGACTTCTCTTTATCTTTATCCTTGATTTCGACTTGCCAATAGCCACTTTTTAAATCCAACGTTGAAAACCATTTCATTCCATTCAAAGTGTCTAAAGTGTCATCGATTCGGGGCAATGGATAGCTGTCTTTCTTAGTAACGTCGTTCAGGCGGCGGTAGTCAACGCAGAACCTCATAGTCCCGTCCTTTTTCTTCACTAAAACTACGGGTGAACACCACGGGCTTGTTGAAGGTTCGATAACGCCGCTATTCCTCATTTCTTCAATCATGTCCTCTACTTCCTTCTCTCGAGCTACTGGAACTCGCCGAGGTCGTTGTCTGATAGGTGTGACGTCACCAGTGTCGATCTCGTGTTGTACTACTCCAGTCCTTCCGATGTCACTATCGTGCGCAGAAAAAACATTGCTGTATCGCAACAATAATTTATGTGCCTTAGTCTGCTCTTCCTTGGTAAGGTCGTTACTTGACCCATCCAATAACCTTTCTATGTCGATTGAAGACAGAGTATCTCGAGATTCCTTAGCCTCTATAGGGTTCTGACAGCTTCGTATCCATGAAATTTCCTCGCATGATCCAACCAGAGCTCCTTTATTAAGGACGCACTCAGTGTCACTAAGGTTAAGAACTCTCACAAATGCTTTAGATGATGTAGTTACCACCGTGCGGGCTGCCATCCATGGTTTATCATTGCTGACTTTTTCCACAATTACGCATCGACGACATCCTTGTTTTGTGTCACATGGCAATCGTACAGGAACTAGCACCTGTGCCTTCGGCTGGAGGATGGTCCTTCTACTACAGTAAACATTTCCACTTACTCCACCCTCCATGGGCACCTCATCAGATCCGCATTTCAAGACTCCAACTTTTAAGTCAATTTTACAACCATGGCCTCTCATAAAATCCAGTCCAATAATGCAGTCATCAATTATGTTAGCAACGATAACTTTATGCCAGTAGCTTTTCTCACCAATTTTTAAAGCTATTCCTCTCTCCCCCTGGATGGGAATGTACTGGCCGGTAGCGGTCTGCAGCTGGAGATGCCTAGGTCGGACTAGATGACCTCTGGTCAGGTGTTTCAGTAGCCGAGAACTGATCACCGTCCGAGAAGCTCCGGTGTCGATGGTGAGGTGACATGGTATTCCACCAATTTCTCCCATGACGATCAGACTATTCCCGTCGTTAACCTGTGAGATCACTATTGGGACATTTCGACCACCAGCCAGCACTCGTCCCTTAGTCCTGGCTTTTATTCGTTTCCCTGCTGCGGCTCTGAGACAATAGAGCCAGTTGTCCTTGGCACCAGGGTTTGCCCTCGTTCGTTCCCACTGCGATTTTTCGGGCAGCTGGTTTGGATGTGGCCGCGCTCTCCACAACGGTAACATCGTGGCCCAAACTCACGACGGGGTGCAGTCGGCTCCCTTGCTGACACTTCACGCACCCTGAAAGGCCTTGATGGATCCTGGCGCACAGCTTCCACTTCTAGAGCGTGGGCCATCGCGTCCTTCAGAGTCCCATGGTGCCCTAATCGAACTGCCGCTCGTACTTCCAGGTCCCGTATTCCGTCAACGAAGGCCTGCACAAGCGTGGTGTCTACGAAAGAGGCCGATGTACGTTGGTACGCCTTTCTGACCAACTTCTCAATTTCCAGGGCCCACTGTTGCAAGGTCTCATTACGGCCCTGTGTTCTATCCTTCAGCTGAGCTCTGTAGACGTGTTCAAGGTGGCTATCACCATAACGGGCCTCCAACGCTTCTAGAAGCCGGTCGTACGATTTCTCTTCTCCTAAGGCTTCGAGTATTGTAAGAGCCTCGTCACGAAGCGCTAGGGTTAGAGCTGTCCTGGCTTGCTCCTTACTCCAGCCGTTAGCCTGCGACACGGACTCGAACTGCAGCTTATATGCTGTCCACGAAGATGTGCCGTCAAAAGGAGGTACCTTAAACCTTCCACTTCCTGACATGGGTGCATCTGATACACAGGTACCCGTACCACTGGCTACTTTTATTTCCAGTTTCTGGAGGCGGTTCTTGTATGTTTCAACTTTGTCCTTGACGTCATTAACGGTTTCCTTAACGTTATTAACAGTTTCCTTGACGTCCGTCAATTGGGTTGCGTGCTGAGAAACTTGAACGTCCAAGTCCATTAGTTTCCCCTGGACTTCACTCATCTCCCGCTTCCATTCAGTCGTGGTCTCATGTACCTCCCGGAGCATACGCGCCTGTTCTTCTTGTTTCGCGAGTTGACCACGTAGCTCCTCCTTTAGCTCTCTCTGGAGAATTTCAGATTGTTCTTGTTGTTGTCTCGCTTGTTCATCCTGTTTTCTCGCTTGTTGCTCTTGTCTTATCGCTTGTTGCTTCAAGAGCAGAAATATCGCGTTGATGTCGACGTCTTGCTTGGCGGGGGCGGTTGAGTCCGATGAACCGGCTTCTGGTGCAGGATTCTGACTTGCTGCAGCTTGGCTCCGGGTCTGAACTCCCATCGGCACGTCCTCACTCGCTGCATCATGACTGCGGGTCTTGTCTCCCGTAGGCACGTCCTCACGTGGCGTAAATGGCATTTTCTATCCCACTTCTGACACCAAATGTTACGTTTGAGGGGTGGGTACTTTATAAAAAATGCACTAATTAACCACTAATTAAAACTGAGGCTTTATTGCTACTCACAAGACACTAAACACAGTACTTGAACACAATTATCACACACTAATTTATCGCACTCGTCACTTTTACTTCACTCCGATTCGCTCTTGATCCGCACTGTATCGCATTCAGAATTGAACTACCCTGTGGCTGCAGGCTGCCGCTATATATACCCGTCGGCGGTACTCCTGATGGTTCCAGAATGTTCCAGCCAAATCTCGCCTCGACAGGTCGGCTTCGATTCTAGTAAGTTCGCGAGTAGGTACCTAAGTACTTCTCGCGATGCTTCTAGACGCGGCTGGGTACTAGGCAGGTGTGTCCGCGAGTATTCGAGAACATTCTCGACTCTTGCCGTCTCTTTCTATATTTCTCTTTCACACCCTTCTCGAATGTTCCGTATAGCTATCTCTTTCTAAGGGTGGTCTCTTTCATACACTTCTCGAATGTTCCGTATAGCTACTAGGTAGGTGTGTTCGCGAGTACTCCAGAACATTCTCGATTCTTGCCGTCTCTTTCTATCCTTCTCTTTCACACACTTCTGGAATGTTCCGTATAGCTAGCTCTTTCTAAGAGTGCTATCTCTTTCACTCCTTCGAGAAATTTCGCCATATACTGAATTGTACTTCAGGGGCCCATAAGGGGTCCTGAAAACGCCTGAAAACGGGTTTTCAGGTTATTGTGCCATCTGGTAGAGGGTGGCCTGAAACGAACTGAAAACATGTTTCAGGCGCCTGAAAACAACGGTAACTGGGGTAAATTTTGAATCTTCTAGTATGTGAAAGAGGCATCTCTAAAACGGCCTGAAATCACATTTCAGCCTGCTGAAAACGCTTCTAAGGCATGAAAAATCACATTTGAAGTTTTGTTCACATGACCGGCGTAACAATACTATAGACGGCGAATGTACTAATTAAAATCCTAATTAAAATCGCCGTCAATCTAACTTCCTAACAATGTAAACAAACCGCTATATAGATCGTATTACCTAACTTATATGTTTTAAATGAAATCTCCAAGACTAAGTTATTTATCTTAAATACGTTATGTATGCTAAAATAATGCGACCATATCATTAGTGAATGGTTTGAGTGGTGTTTGATGAGGTAGTGTGTAAAACTGTACCATATAGGTACATCAATAGTTGGGAAATTAGTAGGACTACAAAGATCTTATGGTGGGGTATAGACAAATGGAATGGTTTATTAGAAAACACAATCAGCAATGAGGGCGCCACTGGGGGGTCGGCCGTCGGCCCCCTCTTAAATACCCGTTGCATGCGTACCCATACGCGGATTATCATTAAAGTGATTAAACATACTCGTAATCAGCTGATCAAATAACTCGCTTAATGCAGTCGGGCCGAGTCAATTGGAAACATCGGAAATGAACTAATTATGACGGCAACCGGTACGAGGGGTAATCAGAGTCATTAGGGTCAAGTGTCACGGGTCAAATTACTGTAAGTTCCTCTTCATAGTGGATCAGAAGGACTACCACGAATCATTTCGTTCGTTTGTTCGTCTATTTCCCTCTCTATTGTTCTCGCATATTCGAGCGATAAAGAGGCGAATAGCAGAGAATAGACGAACGGACAAACGTAGTGGTGGGTGGTAGGCCCGCAGGTTCCGGTGTGACGGGGGCATCGTTATACGTGGATAACCACGTCTCTCTTAGGTACAAAGGAGCGAAATGGGGTGGGGATTTGCATCAGTGTGATAATCGCGTTAAGGTTTTATTTATTAATTACTACATTGGATCATCTCGTAGAGGATGCCATTATAATTATATTCAGAATTTTAATTTCAAATAACTTTATGTATAAATGAAGAATCTTACTTCCGAGGGTGAAAGAGTGGTTTTTATCATTATCAGTAGGTAGGTACACGGTCTTTGAGTTGTATTAACAGGTAATGCCTACAAAACCTAAAACCACTAAACGCCACTTTTAACTTTAAATTAAAATATTATTATTATAAATACAGATACATTTTGATTTTATTAACAGAGCCATCTACTGGAATAGAGCGGTACTGTTTTCTATCGCATAGAAAAGTTCCACCCCTGACTCGGGAGCTGCAAAGATGCACTGGCTTTTTTGTTCAGGCTAGATATCACAGATGGCGTTGTGTTACCTACTTTATACAAAAGACGAAATTTAATCATTATAGAATTTAATGACTATATACCTGATCAAGTGATCAGTTATTTTATGGTTAGTTCAATTACTTTATTATGTCATCAAATGTTAAGCGCATACCATTTCGTACAGGGATGTTTTAATTCCTAATAACCAAAAGTACCAAAACACACCTGTATAATTATTATTTTAAAAAACACGATACCTTTGCTTTCTTTATGTTTCGTGTGGACTATACTACAGCCTGTTTTTCATATTTCCTTTAACCATATTTCATATTTCCTCGAGTTAACATTCTTCAGGTTAACTCTCGAATTAATTTCTCTAAGAAACTAGTGTCCTTATTACAGTTTTTAAGATATTCAAACAAATCAATTTATTAGCTGAATCAGTAGTAAAAGGTTACTAAACCATCTATTTACAGTCAGCTGCAGAGTAAAGTGATCCCCTGGTAGGGGGGAGGGATCACAGGGGGCCCCTGCATACAAACTTTCTATGCAGGGGGGGGGGCACTTAACTCTGCAGCTGACCGTACTGCTACTAAGCTGTGTTTTGGCATGTGCTGTCTTGTCTAAAAATTCAGCTTTGTCATACTTGAGATACTTACATACTTTTGTGTAAAGGACCTTTTACAATGTAATATTCGTTTATTTTGCATGAAAAACGAAAAAATGTTTTTTCCAATTCGTCAAAAAGCCACATGTCAGACAGCTCCTATTAACGTACAAAGAAACGTGTCGATTTTGCGAAATTTGTCGACAGCGCAGGTTATGGAAAACGGAGGCTGGACGGTGCTTCAAGAAGAAATACCATAACCACAAGCAAATTAACTGGAATGTCAGGAAGTTAAACCAAAGAAAATATAGTAACGTTAAATTTACCTATAAAACACTAATCTGCTAGTCTAATATGATTGGGTTTTGGACTCACCGTGACTGTTCCAGTTCCCACAAGGCTTGTTAGTCGATAAAATGGCAACCCTGCTAGCCCTCCCAGTCAAAAAAAAAACAGAAACGGATACGTATGTTACGCTAAATTACGAGCAATTTGACTGCGACCTTCATAACTTCACGTTTTTGATCCAAAGCAATGTACCGTGGCAGGTATTGTACCGGTTTACAATATACAATCAAAATAAATGCGAACAATAAACTACCATGTCTAATGACACCATAATGGAGTCTGAATCAGTGGAGAAATATTTGAAACGTGAAAAGAGTAAAAAATTTCTACACTCCGGAAGTATCCAAAGTAAACGTAAGTTCTCTCTTCAGCGGCAGGATTGAAAATTTGAAATTAATGATTACATTCTAACTAACGAATACGAGTTCTGACCAAGTTAATTCAAACCCGTATTCGTTCGTTTGAACTTTAAATAACCGCGATAGTTTAAAAAAGTGCGAGTAGGGCTCGCGCATTACCATCATTTTTCAAAAAATCACGTAAATATTTTTTATTCTGCTTTTTGGTATCTGTTGTTATAGCGGCAATAGAAAAATAATCTGTGAAAATTTCAACTGTCTAACTATCACGGTTCTTGATATACGGCCTGGTGAAAAAAATCAAAATCTTCCCTATTTCATTATTCTTCCATTTAATGCTAAACCATGACTCCAGATTAGCGAGGGGCCCCACTGGTGCGTTGCGGTGCGGTATATCATTTTTAAACATCTTACATCAAATCGTTAACAATTTTCTACGAAATGAAGCGACGCAACATGCATGACCTTATTTACAAGAAATCAATTTATTGTACGCACACGATATATAAAGCAACCTTCTCTCATAAATTGCCTAGGTACCTATATTATCACAGTCGTGACCCGACACAAGATGATGACTGACACAGTCATAATTTAAGAGCATCTAATCATCGTCTCAATTACACGTAATTACGAAGAGGACCTGACTAGTTTATAACCAAAGAGTCCTATCAACAAAGAATTTAGTAACTAATATGACTTTTTAGAGTTGTCATGATAACGAGGACGGAGATGAGACTTGTGTCGAGCGCAGCGAAGCAACATGTGTGCGAGACTTCGGGTTTTCAATTTCAACCGTCTTGAAAGAGTGGTGTTACTTTAATAACAAGTCAAAATATTTAATTAAATAAGTCGATTTGTTACAAAAAAATGCTCTTTTAAAAGAGCTTTACAATTCGAAGAGATCTTGTTTTATATATTCACCGATTCCTTCAGGACAGCTGGCCTGATTCAGGTAGTTTACTTCTGAAATTACATAAGTTAACGATGTTTACTGCATTTCTTTATTTTAGAACCAGAACAAAAAAACATTTATTTTAGACATGCTCGTATATGCCAATCTGGGTTAGTAACATACATTATTAATTTATTATTGTTAAGTACATAAAGGTTACAAAAAAAGAGCTTAACCAAATGTAAGATAGCAATAAGCAGGCGAAGCCAGTGATTTATAAGACTGTTCCGTCCCTCGGATACAATGCTTAGGATTCTATTGGGGCTGTCTCGTATCCCGCTTAGAATGGTGGTAGGTACATCTCTTCCGCTTTGTAGCCTGGACCATCAATGCTCAATGCTGGCCTCGGCAAACATTCCAGACGCACTACAGTGCATACAGTGCAGCGCAGTGATAACATAATGCATGTTATCTCTCGTATTGTCATCTATCTTCTCCCGAGCAACATCTTAGTTACTCAATAGGGATGACGACTAGGTTGAAAAACTATCATTTTATTTAGTCCGTCAGTTATCAAAAATTATTAAACACATTTTTTTCCTTTTTAAAGATAACTAAAGTTGACGAAGATGAAGAGCATCAAAGTTCCGGGGTGGGGAAGGAAAGTGGCGGGCTGGTGACGTCACGCGAAACTATAATGCATTGTATTTCTGTAATTTTTCATTTGACGAACAAAAGAAAAATACATGTCGAATATTTATATAATTCTATTTGATACCCATCAAACCTAAATATTTGGCTTTTTGATAAGTTATTGATAGTCCGATGATTAGTGTGATAGGTTGTCTGGAAGAGATCGCTCTTTAGCGATAAGACCGCCTGTTGTTTGCCTCTTTTTCATGTGTAATCTATACCAGTTTGTGTTATTTTTGTTGTTTTGAGGTGCAATAAAGAGTTATTGTATTGTATTGTATTGTATTAGTGATGTTAGTCGTCCCGTATTCAGACTGCCCAGATTTGCTGAATTTGTAAAACACAATAAGCGATTAATGTCTTAATTTAAAACCATTGTCGTATATAACAATTGACAATAAACAAAAGTGTGTCAATTAATAACTTTTGTTTGGAATTTAGTCTTTGTTCGATTTATAACTCGTCTACCTAAGACAGAAATGCTGATAAAATGGATCGATCGGTCTTCTTTTGAAATGAAATGAAATTATTTAGTTGATCAGCCGAATCCGAAAATAATGTGTAACATATTTTGTTATTTTCCGGGCTCTGCTTTTCAGACAGGAAAAGCGATAGGTGAACAGTATTACTTGTGCTTTAACCTATTTAAAACTCAGCGTTTAAAATTGCACACTTTCATAAATCATCAGTGCAACTAAAGGTCTTAAATTTCATAAATTTCAAATCATTTTAAAGTTAACTTTACGCTAGCGACGCGATGTCAACGGAGCCCCGTTTCATTCTGTGCGGTTTGGCCTTGGGCCATTTAGAGATAACTAACCTAACCTAATCTATTACCTACTAGTTATATAAAAAAGTGGTAATTTTGCGTTCTAGACCGTTTGATTCGAGCAATGTAGGTAGACTAATAGCGACGTGGTCCTTATGTGTGGTTCAAGTAATTGTGAGAATATCCCAGTCCATGCCGAAAAAAAATACCTTCGTGTTTTGTTCGCCTTAAATTTTAAATATAAAACTCCTGTGAGTATCAGACATGTACCTACTATAAAATACTACTTATCTTTTCTTTTTTTTATACTACGACGTTGACAAACAAGCATGCGGCGCGCCTGATGGTAAGTGGTCACCGTAGCCTATGGACGCCTGCAACACCAGGATGTAACATGCGCGTTGCCGACCCTTTAAAAAAAAGGAGGATTCTAAGGCTACTCACGTCAATAAAGACGAAAATAGCTCGACATGATTTGGAACAGTCGTGTCTCTAATTCATGAGTCACGCGTCGGGCCGCAACGGCTGCTCGGCGCACACTGTGAGCACCAGCCCGTCATGCCGTAGCCATGAAGAGCTATTTTCGACTTTATTGACGTGAGTAACCCGATCGATATAAGTATTTTCGCTAGTTAAAGTTCCGATTCTTCCAAAAAGGGGGCATACTTACAGCCTGGACTTGATTTCTTGTTATTTAATAAAATTAATAAAACTACTAGGCCTCATTTAAGAATTCCACGCCAAAACAACACGTATCTATATGTTGGGTGAGTAACACAATCACCAAACAATATTTTTATCTCAACTATTATCGCAATCCGTTTTGTAAGTTGCGCGAGTCGAGCTCGCCAAACGAGATAACGAATAAACGATAATGTTTCTTTGTACTAAATGCAAAAACGTTCATTATAGAATATGTTATCGAAACAATATCCTGGGACAGTCAAAAGTTTCCTAATAAATAGACCACCGTGCCGTTGCAATGAACAGGTATATATAGTAAGCACTATTTATACGTTTGCCTAGGCTTTTATATCGTCGCCCATGCAGAGAATGCTTAACCTCTTGATAGATGCTAACAGAGCTTCGAGACCACTGCACATGTAGGTCACTAGCGATCTCCAGACCACAGACAACCACAATCGGGTCACTGTAAGGGTGATTCCCATTATGCATACAGTTTTCTCTAGCAGAAGAAAGGGCATGTGTACACTTTTGCAACCTAAGCTATTCCTTAAAAAGTGTTATCAAATTTATGATGTCGAATGAAAAAGTAGGTTTATTTTCTCTTAATACATCCACAATCATTGATTTTCATGCGATTTGACTGCTGTCACACGTCGAATACTATTGTAATACCCGTCAGACAATCATGGAACAACAATGACTACATTAACAAATAATGCTTCGAAGTTTCAGCTCAAAAAACGGCGGTCGTAGTAATGAACAAAACTAGTTACGTAGCCAGTTTCGTCTAGACATCAACTCAAAGAGGTCGCCTATGCGAGGGAATGCATCGTCAAGTCGTAGAAATAATTAATTTCCTAATTTGAGTGTCATTCGAAATATAGGTTTACTACAAGGGTCGATTTTGATAAAATCTTTATGTCCCGACTTTTCTTGTGTGGTCTCTCTGTTTCAAGGATTTTGATAAAATCTTTATCCCCCCAGACAAGGGAAGTGGGAGATAAAGATTTTATGAAAATCGACCATTTTTCGGAGCTCATATCTAGACACCGAAAAGGAATAGATAAAAAGTTTATAGGTGCAAGTTGTAGAGAATTGTATAAGCTTTCAATATGTAGTACACCAAAATTTCGTATGACACATTGTTTCCGAGATGTACTCGAAAAACCAAGAAATAGGACCATCTTTATCCCCAGTTCCTAGGTCTCAGGTCTAAGGGGCAAGGACTTTTAGTATGTTTGTCTCCTAACAACATCTCATAGTTAAACTTTCTGCTTTCGACCATTCCATCTAGGATCATTCGTTGAACACGCTAGTGTTGGCAATTGTATCTATTAACTGTTGACTATCAGTTGTTGTCGTGTTTGGATATCTTGATGGGGTATTGGCACCTTCGGGTCGGAAGAACAGGTCTTTGTGTTTAGTTGCGCTTTCAAATCACTTCTGGAGAAAATTAGATTAGAGCCCAGATAAGTAGCGTACTACCTACCTACCTACTCGTTGAGAGGTCTATTTCCAGGGGTGGGCGACACAGAAAGTTATTGATGAGGAGTGCAGTCTACGACTCATGCCTTAATTATCTAGTTGATATTCAAAAGGATCCCATCATTAATTAAATCTTTCTAAATTGAAAGAGATGTCATATATTACAGAAAAAGTGACCTAGGCCCCCGTGCCCAGTGCAGTTTTCTGGTAGTATATGACATCTCTTTCAATCTATAATTTATATATAGTAGTGTGACTACTTAAATACATGAATCAAATTTATTATTATAATAAATAAATCATTTAATTCATGCTTTAATCAAATATTTGTTAAAATTCGGTATTCAAAATGACAGGGATAAGAAATCAAGATTATCGACGGCATCAGTACGTTATGTTATGATGCGTATATCTGGGGCAACCGCTTGAACGATATGAATAAACATCTCAGTATCACAACACTACAACACTAATTTAAAAAGATACAAGCGTCAAACCAACTGCAAGGCACATAAGACTTTTCAACGCAGAAAAAATACAGTGTGTAATCGATACGGGCAGTATTGTATCGAATGAATTGTCAACACATAACAACTGGGAAAGCCGGAAGCATGCTGTATGTGTCATATTGGCACCGGTAGTTGCGAATGTTGCTTATTACGAGGTTAATGCCGATACACACCAGGTGCGTAATTTGGTGTCAGATTCCTTGCGAGTGCGCACAACAGACTTGGGATCTCAGGTGTTATTGTGTGATCTACGATTACGTTCAAGGCACACAACGCGAACGATACGTTTGACAATAATCACTTGAATGTCATCCATTACAACTTACAACCGGCGGCGTGTGCATGCGTGTGTCTACGCAGGCAGGATCGTGGCTTTGCTTAATAAGGCGTCTTAGTGTGTACTGGCCTTGATGTCGTTTTGTGAACTTTAAACGACGGTTTCTTTTTTTATATCTTCAATTTAAAGATACCATTGTCAAAATGACCATCTCTTTTAAGCCTCTACAATTCGTACATAAATGAACTAAAAATCGATCAACTATACAACGACCAAATACATTACAAAAAAAAATTGTATACACCGGTAAACAAAATCGGTATACAAATTTTGCGTCTTCTGACATGGGTTCCGCCAATATTGACTGGAAGATTCCGACATCGATCAACGAACAGCCTCGAATTCCCATAAGTTGCACCCTCTTGGCTCGAGTCCGGACACACTCCACGAGGTAGTGTTGCACATCTTCTACTGTATCACACTCTGCGCAGTTGGGCGACTCTGCTTTCTCGATAATCTGCATCTTGCACACAGTTCTTGCGGGCCATTACCGACGACTATATGCGGGTGGCGCAGGACCGGTCATTGTGGAAATCTTTGGGGGAGGCCTATGTCCAGCAGTGGACGTCTTTCGGCTGAAAAAATGATGATGATGATGGTACTATCACGTTCAAAATTGCACGGGCAGTTTATGAATGGATTCATTTATACATTGCCCATGCATATTTGAATGCGTGTATATATAGAAATTAAAGCCCTTGGCTAAAACCGGCAAAGTTTTTAATTAAGTAAGTTTAATTAGTATTTTATAATATTTCATCACACTTACTCAGGAAATTATTTGTCTTGAAGTACGTTTTATATTAATTGAGAACAAAAATCTTCAAAATACTTTTTATGGCTTAGGTACATTTTTGGCCAGTGTGATGAAAAACAAACAAACAATCTATCGCCATTGTGGACTACATGCAATGGATGAATTATTTAACTACAATTATATCAATCGAGAAAAATATTTACTCATAATTAGTTGCTTCATGTTAACAATATGTATAAAATAAAATATTGTAAAAAACAAGTGCAATGTTTACATTGTGTACAGCAAAGCAAGGTAAATAAAGACAGGTTAAATGGCTTTGTTATCTATGGAACAAAGAACCATATAAATAACGAAGAACGAAAACATTCAGTACGTCATGTACCTAAAGGTTATAAATTCGTATTGCTTATAAATCTACCTATAGTAAATGCACCGATAATGGGTCGTGTATGGGTAATTGGACGCTATATGCAAAAAAAACACATTTAGTCGTTTATAGTTGTTGGCACCATTTTAGTATTACAAAAATGAAACAAAAAAATAAAGCTAACAAATATTAAGTTTAAAAAAAATTATAAAAACAATTTATTTCATATAACTATTTCAGATACAAGCTACTCTTACATCTAAAATAGGCCCTTGAGGCATTGTACCTTGGATGCTGGCGGCATTTCCTCGTTGTATCGCAATGCTGATACGTTGTGTGAGAAAGTCACCAGCTTTTCGATCACCAGTTACATCAATATTAAGTTGTTGTTGTTTTCGGTCCAATAAAGATGTGTTTATTTGCCTACTATTTTGAAACTGATTAGTATCTTAAATGAAACTCGTTATAAATATAAATTAAGAGTAGGACTTTCAACTTTTAACACGGTCCAACTTTTGCAGGTATCAGAGAAATATCAAAAATACTCCGAAATTCCTCTTAAATGTCCCATGATCGGTACAGTTACTACTCATTTATTATGCTGTATTTTGTATTTTATATGCCACAGACCACTTTCAACTTCCTAGATTAAAGATTTTAACTTCCTAGAATTGAAATCAAACCCTCCAACAGTTTCCTTTTTTCGATAAAATCGCCGTCGATCCAACATCCTAACAATGTAAACAAACCGCCATATTGATCGTAATAACCTAACTTTTATGTTTTTAATGGAATCTCTAAGATTAAGCTATTTATCTTACGTTTTGTATGTTACAATAATACGATCATATCAGTTAGTGAACGTCTTCAGTGGTGTTATATGAGATAGTGTGCAAATATAAGGAGAAACAGTGACAAAACCTTAGTTTACATTGTTTATAAGTTCTATTGACGGCGATTTTAGTGAATGAAATTGATGAACCGCTACTTCAGCTTATCAGCCACTATAGGCTAATGACATTTTTCGTCGGTGCGAGTCCATATCCGAAGTCGCGCTACTTTTGACAATATATTCTAAGGTAGGTGTGTCTCTATAGTTGAAAATAGTGTAAATACCTACCTACTCTGTGTTCCGAGGGGAATGATACCAATTTAGGGTTACCAGACATTATTGGATACGTAATAATACAGTTCCTCTTCCGCAAGCAAAATAGAACCCGTATCGCTCCATATGTAGCTATGTGAAACTAGCGGTTGTCAACCGTATAGTACAGTCAAGTGCACAAAAAATTATTGACAAAACCGTCTCATAAATATGTTCTTTGCTCTTAATACACTGGAATAAGATGCTATAGCTGGCCATATACGGCCGAGCATATCTGCAGGAGCTGCTAATAAATGTATGGGGAAATTTGTCTGGCGGATGCACGACGGACATATAGTCTGACAAGCGAGCGAGCGCAGTAACAGTAGGACAAAATAACTATATCCATCCCTTTTTTCAGGGTGGTAATACTAGCGTAAGAAAAAGACAGTACGATGCTCTCTATCCTACTGTTACTGCGCTCGCTGGGTGGTCAGACCATACAAACCAAACTATGGAGATCTGACGGATTGCCCGAACGTATATGGGACATACTTTCGAGTAAGATACGTCCACCCAGACTTTTACACTTGACTGTATACCTAACTAAAACATAGTATATTTAAGAAAGTTTTAAGCAAGTAGCTAATATGTATTTTATGAACAGATATAAAAAATCTTGGTACCATTAATTAAATACCACGATTTTTATAAATTCTCTACAACCTTTACCTTAACTTTTAACGATTTCTCATATCTACTTTTAAGAGTTTTAGGAGCAAAGATCCCATTTAAAAAAATTGTTGGTGGCCCAGCTGTAAAGCGTGCGACTTGAATCCGAAGGTAACGGGTTGAGATTCTGCCTTGTAATGCAATGAGTTTTTCTGAACTTATGTACGAAATATCATTTGATATTTACCAATCGCTTTTCGGTGAAAACATCGCGAGGAAACCGGACTATCCCAAAAAGGCCTAGCCCTCTGGGTTGAAGTCAGATGACAGTCGCTTTCGTAAATCTAGCGCTTACACCAAATCTTGGGATAAGTTGCCAAAGCGGACCCCAGGTTAAAGTGTGGCATAAGTCGGAAAAACGCTAGGAAGAAGAAAAAAATCTCATTCTTCGAACCCAAGTACAGTCTGGGCTTCGTCCATCTCGCTATCTTCGCACAGGCCAGATATGGCCCGCAGGCCGTATAGTTAGGAGACCTCCGAGGACCACTTTTCACAAATCGCACCTGAGATATTCGAACACTAGCTAATATTCAATGTTGCAGCCTGTCTTAGACATTCTCGCAATAAGTGCCTTTGCAATTTACTTATTATGAATTTTTAAACACTACCACTATTAATCTATAGGTAGAGTTGGTGCCTAACTTTTAATAGTATTTTTCGCGGCTCCATACGGCTCCAGGCGTATAAATATTACACAAAACATTTCGTACTTAGATAATAAAATAAGTTCCCAGCTCTATACCCGTGCGCGTGTGATGTGGAATCATAAATTCATTATTATGAACGTTTTTCGCGCCATACTTGCATTATCGTATTACGCACGCACGCAAGAACCGTTAGATTGGCACACCCGTCGCAGTTTTAGCATACTTATTTGTTGTAACTGGCTGTGTGTATTATTGTACATTTGCCAGCAACATTATTGTATTGAAAAACGGCCTATAAGAAAACAATAATACCTCGATGCGAATTTGAAATACATATAAGTATTACTACAGGTCAAAAAGCAGAGCTCATGTAGCCGTTAAATAACTAAGATGAAGAGGATCAGTAAGAGATTAAACTTTTCTACGCCAAATACGTATATATTAGCACCGCAGGTTCAACGCCAAAGACGGATTCATCGGTCAAAGACCACAAAGCAACAGACCTTAATGAACGCTCATAAATTTTCAATTTTGAGACTTCGGTGACGTGGGGTCTGAGCGAAAGCGTTTGTATTCAAAATGGCGTCGAAAAGATTAAGAGTGGGAGAGAATGGAGAAAGCATTTGAGATCCTCCATGAAAACGGAACCCAAAACTCAGGGTTCAAGCATCTCTCAAATTAAAATCTTTGATCCGCCACTAAGGGGAAGCTTCTGATGTAGTTCATATTTGAAAACGGTTAGGTTTGAGCGGGAGAAAGAAAAAAAAAATCGACCATACAATACGTTACAGACGATACCAACCGCAGGGTACGAACATTCATCGAACAAGGTATTTCCCTAGACGATATTCCGAGTAATGTCACAATAAAACTAACGAGGTACCAACTTGTTTACTTTATTTCCGATAGCGGTTAAGTGAACAGGTCAACATCGTGACATTATACCTACTGTTTATTTAAAGTAGATTTGCAGCTAGATTTATATAAATATGTTCGGATTCGGTAAATATGTTACGTAATTTAAACACAATAGCGTAATCAAAAGACCATTGTGTCAATTAATTTACTTAAAAACAAAACAAATGATGAAGGTAATTTTTTTGACATTAGTGTCCGACACACAATAGGTACGACGTTACCTTTGTAGCTGCGAAAACCGTCGTATTAGGTCCGGCTGTAGAGGAAGTCCTATCAGAGGGCCTGCAGCGAATCGTGAATGAAGTTTAATCTCTCTTTCACACTTATGACTTGACATGCAAGTACAATAGAGGCAAAACTGCGCAGATGCGCTGGCATGGTAGGTATTTACACCGTCGCGTGCGACGTCTGCAATGACAATCTCCTTTATTGGCTCTACATCTATTAGTAGCAATAAAACTGTAGTTCGATTATGGCTCGTTCTATTACCTATTTAGATATTTTTATACTATTCTCTGAAACAATAATTTCATCTTCTATTAATATGATACCACAACCGCGACTGATGTCAAGGTTTTGAGCGCATGTTTGCACCGAAAATTTTTGATGTACCTGTTAATTGTTAACTAATCTCTCCGCTCCAAAGTAGATTTTTATCAAAATTTTGTAATTTAGCCGAGGATATGATTCTAATCAGACAGTAATGTACTTACGTATATTTATGAAATAACAAAATCAAGGAAAAAATGTTTTTAAAGCAGAAGCGTCCAAATTTCTCAGGTCTTGAATTTTTCCACGTTTCCATTCTTTCTGAGAAATAAAGAAATTCTTAGATACGTATTTACTACCTACTGAGTGAGATTTAGCCTGTTTCGTCAAATGTGTTGTTTGAACAGCTAGACAGTTATATGTTTACCTTTAGCTCCATGTTACCTATTACCTACTCAAAGATAAATAAGTAGGTAGGTACAAATATATAATGTTCAAATGGAGTAAAAATATCACACTCATCCCTTATCTAGTAAGTAGGCAATGAACACTAATAATAAACCTAAAATCCAGGCCATATGTCTAGTAGCAGTGATAACCATAATCATTCAGAAGCGGACACATTGCCCAACGGGTGACATTGCCTGATAAACAGTTGATAAACGCAGCTGCCATTTCTGAACGAACGCAGTATAAAACTAAAATAAAACTAACCATAAATCAATCGTGGAACTTGAGTTGTATATGTATGTTGTATTTACTTATTTATTTATTAGAATCATATTTATGTAACATTACAGTATAACTAAACTAACCAAGGCGTTACAAGATTCAGACTTAACTACTAACTTACTACCTTAAACTAGCCTTAATCTACGAGGTTTTTTACTTGCTGCTTTTCAAGTACCTACCCCCTTCCATTTTGACATCAGCCTCGTTATCGCTGTCGTAAAAAGATCGCAATCGGGCAGCGCGTCGAGTAAGGAGTTGACGAGCGTGGTCGCAAGTGTGTGCGTATAGGAGAGCACGAAACAAAAATAATCTACGGACACTTAAGACGTTCGCCACTTTGAAAAGTTGGATCGTAGTATAACGACGTTTTGCAGTCCCAGGGAAACCTGTAGGACAGCTTTTTGGGCTCGCTCTAAAACTATTAAAGTTGTTTTAGCGGAACCACTCCAGGCGATAATACAGTAACCCAAAATAGACTGACGCAGGGCTAGATATACAACTCTAAGATGACCCTGCCGTAGCTTCCCGTAGAAGTTTCATGGTGTACATAAGTTTGCGAACTCTGGCTGCAGTTGCAGAAATATGATTTTTAAAGTTAAGATTCTCGTCTATTATAATATAACTGTGAACTGGCTCTCTGATTGTAAACTAATATTTTATTATATTTTCATATTTGATTGGGATAACTTACTCTAGTTCCCTTTTCTCAAATAGCGACTATATTATTAGACTCAACTCAACTACAAAGTGTTTATGGAACTACAAATGATTCCTATTTTACTAAAAAGAAAACTCACTTAATATGTGAGACGTAGCAATGTCTGACGACACAAGGGAGTAGGGGGGGAGCCAAATATGTGACCAGATGTGATACGGGGAGGAGGGACGGGTCCAAATATCCTGAAATTCGTGTGACGTAATCAATGGATGCCCTTTCTTTAAACGTTTTGCAGTATCACTTGGAAAATAATTTTTGAATTCATCCCCAAGGGGGAGAAAATGGAGTTGAAAGTTTTAACGACTTTAACGCGGACGATGTCACGGGCAGAAACTAGTATATAATTAGTATAATAGTATTATTGTGGTTCACTGTAAACGTTATTTTTATAGATGTGACAATGTAGGTACTTATGTTTTATTTTTAGCTATGTTTAGATTGTTATTGTTTGCAGTTTCCGTTACAATATATTATTACTGCTACACTGTTAAGTTGTAATAAAACTAGGTATGTGTTGGTAGTTATAGTACTGAAATTACCCATATATTACGTGAAATGGGTAATTTCGGTCTCACAATTATACTTTATTGTTTACTTTGGTTATTAACTGCATAATTAGGACCTTATTTTTAACATATTATTTTTTATATACAGTGTATTTTTTTCTGTGTACCTAAAGAAACATTTAAGTGTGCGGGCCGAGGCCTATAGGACTTTTGCTTCAGTAGCACAAATTTTACATGATGACATTATAGTGTAGGAATAGGTAATACTATATTGTAGTCGAATGTCTTATATGACATAACAATTTTAACTTTACTATTATTTTTTAATAACTATTATTTTTAAGCAGAAGCGTCTGCAAACGATACCAAATTTCTCAGAAAGACAGTAAAAGTGGAAAAATTCAATAAGTTGGCTAGATACTTTATAGTTAACTCTTTTTTGTATGTCTTTCCCATCACGGAACAATGGTGTTCCGGACCTTTGGGAGGCGTACGCGAATCCGAAGCCAACACGCAGAGCCCCTTTCGACAATTTAATGAAATGTAAGGGGTACACCCAGCGGATGTTGCACCTGCCCGAGTCATGGGACGCACGCAGAGGCAGCACCCGCCAGGGACTATTGAGATTTAATGGAATCTAAAATATACTGAACTATTAGGTGAAAGTGGTGGACTAAATACTGGGTTATGGAGAATAAAATCGGACGTCTGCCTAACAAAACGGTAATCAATTTTATTTCCGGCAGACGGTGACTCGCCCACATAAGATGGGCCCCCACAAAAAGCGACATCTAAGATGGCTCGAGGGCAACACCGGTATGAGGGCTGGGGGTAGATTGATGTCACTGGACTTTAAACATATAGCCAACTCGCCACTTAGGTTTCCACATCTACCCTCGAGAACACAGCTCTCGCGACCCCACTCTGGACGGCCGGTTAAGGCAAGCCAGAGGCGGAGGTCTTGGTCGGACGACGGAGTCCCCCAGGAGCGCTCAGGTACGATGCTTTGCTCTTTATAAAAGAGAATAGAATAGAATAGAATAGAAATTATTTATTTGATTCACAGAAAAAACCTTAATCTATTTACATATTGTACAAAATATCAGAGAGAACCAAAATGGATGCCACTCAGCATATGCCGATAGCTAGGATACGAGATACTTAGCTATGGCGCTGGTTTTCAGGACACCCATGGGACAAAAAGGAATACAGAAGGATATATCACATAAACTTAAGAGATGTTAGGGATTTACCTCATCCCAGACCAGACCACAGAAATTATAAACAAAGCTCATTCAAGCAGCGTTTGAGGAAAATGTATGTTTCCGTATAAATACAACATTACGGTCATTCACGCTGTATTGACATGGATCAGAATGATATAACTGATAAGAGATAAATTACTATACAAGTGCAAATAATTACACACATCTATGGGGAAATATAACAGAATGGTGTCCAAGAGGTGTAAAAAGAGTATGTAAACCCTGTCAGAGATGGGAGGATGATTTTAAGGCAGCTGCAGGAAAAGTATGGAGAATAAGAACATCTAATAGGCAAGAAAGGAAGATTTTAGGGGAGGCCTTTGCCAAGAGGCAATTTCGACCATAATTACTATATATTTCTATGGATATGTACACCTACTCTTAATGATCGAGAATATTAGGCTATTTTATTTATGAGGACATCACCTGGACAAATCTGCCATAAGGATAAATAGCAATGATGATTTGGTTTTTTACACCCGGCAACAAGTATAGTTAAAATAGGAAGGTGTGCAAGGATCTTGTGGTGGCCTTATGCACCTCCAGAGTGTCCTAGGATCAACAACAACAACAACAAGTATAGTACACTCGGCACTGGCACTGGCAGCAGCTGACAACGGTAATAGTTTAGTAGTAACATAAATTTTACAGTTTCTTTATCAGCTGATTGGTTGTAATAAACCTACACTTAGCTTCTTTACTATTATTTTTAAGCAGACGTTTCTGCAAATGATACCAAATTTCTCAGAAAGAAAAAAAAAAGTTGAAAAATTCAGTACCTCGGGCAGACTTTGAACCCTGGGATACCAGCCCACAGCTCTGGCAATTGAGCTACCGAGCTCCTTTAATTTATCACAATGCATAGTCCAATATTAATCCAAATATTTTATGTAAGGAAGTGTTATAAATCTATGATATTATTAAACACAAGCACAGAATATTTAGTTATTTATAACAGTTTTACCATGGTAGTATAAATAAAGCATGCTTCCAGTACTGGTATTGTGCAGGGATTTGATACCAGTAGTTCTTCCATACAAATCTGCCGTTATCTTTTTCATTCTTTACATTTTATTATTTCATTTTTGATGCGGAAATTTGTTAATACAAAGGTGTTACCTAAATAAAAGGCCAAGTCCTACACAAAGATTAAAGAATAAATCAAAATATTGGGTTGTTTTCTATTTACAATCCCTGGTTTTGTATGCAGGAACCAGGAATTGGCCGGTTCTTGTCAAACAAAATCAGAACTGATAACACCTAAAAATAGAAATAAGAAACTATTTGAAAAAATTACACAGGTTTAATACACATTTCCATGTATCAGCAACATTTGCGCTTATGTCCATAGTTTACATGACTTCATATACTCATTAAAGTCGCTGTAAGAGGTGACTCAGTGTATCTTTAATTCTTAGAATTGGAATCTTGTTGTTAACATTATATTATTCCACATAAATTTAGTCTTCTTACAATGTTTAGGTACTATTACATGTCTTTTTATATATTTACCCACACAACTAAAAACAAATCATGCAGGTGGTTTCAGTAAAAAACTTGAAAGAAACCCATTAGCAATAAAATGTATATATTATAAGTGCCACCTGAATTCTGATTTTAAACTGTAGGCAATATAAAATCATAGTTTTATTCATAAATTACATTACCTACAATGATTTCAAGTCTGACAAACCAAAATAAAACACAATATCTACCTTGAAATGTTTTTATGCTCAAAGACATGAATGAAAAAGTTGATTTGAGTACCATAAGAAATGTAACTAAAAAAAAACACTTCACACTTATATTCAAGGAAAATAAACATGATAACTTTATCAATATTAATAAATTTAGGTTAATCTCCTGTCATGTTATTGATACTACTTTCGTTCTATCCTAATTGGTTCTTGTATTTGGTATAGCTCTGTCATCTTTTTCATCCTACAGGACAAGGAATATGAGGGCAGGATCTTGAGGAATAAGGACGAATCTAAAAAAACAAATAACAAAAATATATCAAAAACACAAAAATCCTAAGGTTTTAGAATTTGTATCTTCAATTTGTCCTTCAGGTCAATTTCTAAATTGACAGGATACTATTACAAAAGCAATTCAGAATATGAAGACTTAAAGACTTACCTGTTCTGTGGATTTATTCAACACCCAACGAAAAGAAATCCTTTGAAAATCACTAAGTACCACAAAACACAAAAGTCAAACTGGGTAAAACACCAACACTGAGGTCAAAACCAGATCGCATAAAGGATATTACTCTTAGATATTTAATCTCAAAATCACAACACACACACAAATCCTGCCCACGAATTTAATATTAATTCACGATATTAAATCAAAACAGTATTACCGTAACCAGATAACACAAGATGTCAAAACAACAATACGAATCTCTGACAGCAAAGTTAACCTCACTCACGCGTAAAAATCGTCAATGCAGAGAAAGTAAACGAAAGTGGAAAACGTAATTTAAGAAAAAGACGCTTAGAATTCTTTTTAATACGAAAAAAATATAGTTTATATTTAAATTCGTAATACAAGGTTAATCAGTACAGGTATTTAAAATTATGTGCTGCCGCGCAACTGTACCGCGCAGAAGAGCGCAGACCAAAGTTCGGGCGAGTCGAGACGATAGGCGCTCCGCGATGACTGACAGCCGAGTCGATGCGCCGACTACGCCGAGTTGAAGAATGAGTTAAAATCGCTCGCATAAAGAAACTAGTAACTAAAAAGCTAGTAGCTCAGTAAACCTTTGAGTATTAAACCAGACCGGGTAGCAATTGACTGACCTACCCCTCTGTCGAATGCGCAAGACAAAAATCATACTCATTGTATGAAGTGACGTTTATCTGACTGTCACATGTCAGATTCTGACATAGCTATTTGTACGTTACGTACGAATAGTCATACTTTTGACGTGACTCCCCCCGCAAAAATCGGCAGACTTTTTTGCAAGTAATTAAATATAGAAAATGACAGACTGCAGACAATCTAAGTTTTGAAAAGTAAGGAAACCCTTACATAAAATTTACTATAAGGTCCCTACTATTCTTATTACTAGATACAGGCGCCTGACAGCTGATCATGGGTGGAGGTCAGAGTGATAGGCCAGTACCTAAAGATTTCTGTTTGAAACAAGAATTACTTACCTAAATTCGTAAAAAGTGCCGAAGTAGTCTCATTTGTAGAGGGCTGGCCCTAGATACATATGTTTTATCTTTAAAAAAAAAATTGATTACACAATATTACCGAAACAAAAACAACAGGCGACGACGATGAATAAAGCTGGACTTCCCAACTAAGTATTTACTTTTTCCAAAATAAAATAATTTGGATTCATTTACCATATTCAAAAATTGTCCGTGGTTCCAGGTGGACGATCTGATCCACGAAATTGACTGGCCATTTCCCCTGTACTCTATGGTTTCACATAGACGGGGTCATCATCGTCGTAGAACGTCGAACGTCGCGTATAGTCTTTCAAGGCCTAGTATAAAAATTGTACGACATTAACTCCTCGACCGCGTTAGCGTATCGGGAGTTCAAATTATGTTTGCCGTTTATTTAAATCATCCGGCAACTTTCATATTTTGACCCCTCGATACGCTAACGCGGTCGAGGAGTTAATGTCGTACAACTTTTATACTAGGCCTTCAATCGCCCGTGTAACCGCTTCCATTCTGTGGTCTCCACCGATTAACAGCTGCCAGCTAGATGTATCAACAAACATCTGGCAGCTGTTTACAGTTGCGTGCACCTCATGGTAAGCACGCTTACCATGAGTTGTATTCGATTGCGACTGTATTTGTTACCACTACTCTGGCAAGAGCGAGACGGACATACTTTCGAATGCCGCGGTCGCAATCCAATACAATTCATGATAAACACACAGTGGAATCTTCTGCCATTACTCCCCCTCCTATACCCCTAAAAGGTAGTATGGACTATGCATCTTGGACTCCAACGAATATGTATAATTTTACGCCCATGTGATAACAACGGTAGCCTAGGTGTTCACAAGTGTGAAGTAGCAACAATCAGTTCCGCAGTTGAATATATGAAATGGCAGGCTAATCGTACTGCAGTGCACCTAACGGTCCACGGCTTATCTTTTATCACAACAGTTTCATTTCAATTTAAATGTCATTGACATTGTCATGGTCTTTATTGACAATGTATCTAAACAAGAGAGAGAAGACAGTCAAGTTTTAGTTTATTAAGTCTTTGTATGAACCTTTTTAGTACCGAATAAATTTATATTTCAGAGACAGAATTATATAATTTAAATGTTTCAACGGCCTCCTAGCCTAGTTGGTAGTAACGCTGCCTTCGAAGCAGGACGTCCCGGGTTCGAATCCTGGTCAGGGCATTTATTTGTGTGTTTATCACGAATAAATATTCGTCCTCCTCCTCCTCGTCGTTCCTGAGTTACGGATGTTTTCTATGTATTTAAGTATTTATATGTATCTATCTATTATATATATCGGTGTCTAGTACCCACACCACAAGCCCTTTTTGGGCTTACCGTGGGACTAGGTCGATTTGTGTAAGATTGTCCCGCAAATATAAAAAAAAAATGTAATTAAATTTAGTAGGTATTATTAAATAGTACCTACCCATGTAGTACGAGCTTAGCTTAGGTTGCGGTTCGGTTGATCTAAGTAAGATTGTCCCCAAATATTTATTTATAACGTATCGAACAGATTGAATATATATATTTCTTACATGTTTAAAAAAAATATATCGACTCTATAGCCATAACTCACTTTCAGATTAGTTACGGTAGGTACTACAAAACAGCGATGCTCGCAAATAAATAACATTTGCCGCTCCGTTGCCAAGTTATAGAGAGATTGACGAATGAATAACGATATGTTGGTCCGGCCCGATTAGAAATAGCCCATTCACACTGGGTTCCCGCAATGGTCGCGGTTACGCAACTATGTTGTCTGTTTGTGGTAAATTATTGTGGTCTACAGATTCAAAATTAGGTAGACATGGGAAAAAAAGCTGTTGGAATAGGCAGCTACTCGTAAATATATTTTCACGAAGCCCGATTAAAAATGAGGGCACTCTTTATGCGTTGGAATCGGTGTGTAAAGTTGTATTTTACACACAAGAGTGTAACAATTTGGAGAAGTTGTTTCACGTTATAATGAAATGCACTTAAATTATATAATAATCAATTTATCAGCCCGGCCAACTAGTGCCTAAGACGTTCCATGCCTTCAGCCCATGTTACACTATACCATTTGATCGTATCTCCGATCATAGATTAAATGCCACCCTTTTTCTTCACGTTGGATGAAAAGGGGGACATATCAATCAATGATCAAAGATATTTACCATGTAGGTAGGTATGTTTGTTTTATTGAGCACCCGATATTTCGGCACTCTTGTAAGCGCCATGTTCACGGAGTAAACTGACGAGCTGCGAGTTTTTGGTTGTGATCTCACAGACCATAGCGATCTCCCCCCATACGGGTTCGTTTATTTTCTGTGTTGTCACAACCGAACATAGATGGTATAGGTAAATATCCCGTTTTAGATTGTAGTTACAATGCAAATTACCATGTTAGCTTAAAATTGTATATTATCCTAGTGTAGAGCTGTCATAGGAAGTACTGAAATATCCTGTACACTGAAATATTCGTACGGTTACGTACTAATAGACTACTCAGCCCATACAATGATATGATTTTTCTGCATATTCTTTTGTAGTAGGGGAAAAAGTACGATGCCAATTGCCATCTCCTTTTATTGAACTTATTGACCTTACCTAAATTTTATTCTTGTGTTCCTAATTTTAGTCTGTTTGGTGTCAGAATTCGTCAACCCTCATTTTTATTTAGGATTTATACAGAATTGGAATCTGCATTGTGTCAAATGAAACATGCCTGCTTCCACTTTAACAAAGTATATTTGATCTGTGGTAAAAATAACCAAATAACCAAACCCAAAATAATAATAACAGAGTTCTGGGGTAAAAATACCTAACGCTTGAAATCATATTTCGAAATAAAAATACAACTATGTTGAAATTATTTAATTGGTCCAATTTAATGTAAAATGCTATTCTAGTAATATTTTACATAACTATAAATATAATATTTACTATATTATATTTATAGTTATGCATTTACTATAAATCTTATTCTTAATCTCATCTCGACAGTTACTTCTCGATCGCGTCAGCGTATCAAGAGTTCAAATTATGGTTGCCGTTTATATAAATCATCCGGCTACTTTCACATTTTGACCTCTCGATACGCTAACGCGGTCGAGAAGTAAATGTCAAATAAGTATAACAAGTAAAAATGTATACTATGCCCATTGTGTTTATTAATACCTAACTTTGTCTATAGTGGAGTTACAAAACCATCTATCTATTTAGCCTTAAAAGCGCCATCGGACGTAGACTTCCTCTCCACTACTCCAGACCTGTAGCCGAAGCACAAGAGTGTTGCCACAGTATCACGCGGTCGATAAAGACACCTGTCAATTTCTGACTGTTCGGATTAGACAATGACAGTTGTTTTTCTAGACCGCGAGATACTGTCGCAATTGTCGTTTGTTTCTCAAGATGACGATGGCGTCTCTGGAATATTTTTTTGTATTTTGTTTGCAAAATGTTGTTTTATGTGTAATGTTGATAGCTAATTGTGCAGTAAATTAACAAAGCAGTATACAGCTTATGAAAAATTAATCCTGAAACGAATTCAGTCACTCCTTTAGTCACCAAGCGGCAATCCAGCCCCCTGAGATAAGTCTTTTAGCTATAAACTTAACATATAGCGAGGTCAATTACCGAACAACGTCGCCCAAGTGGCAATATACTATTCTATGTATATAATATTCTAAAATAATAATAATAGGTGACACTGGCAAAATTTTTCAACTCTCGGACAGAAGCCATAATTTAAAAAGAGAAGAAGAAGAAGATACTGTCGCGGCACTCTTGTGGTAGGACTACTGGTAATTCTTTGCCATTGGCATAGATACAGTTCTTGCTTTTTATGCAGCTTTTTCACAAATGTCGTCCTTTTGTCTGTCTGATAGGTGGCTTGATCGCGAGTGTTAGCGGGCTACTCGGGGTAAGGATAAAAAAAGGACAGATAGATTTTTATAACTTGCGTCTTTAAAGCACTTTCATAGGAGGAACTTTAAGTTTCTTAGCCAGCGCTTCACTGGAATCCAGCTGCTGTTTTACGTAAGCCACTGTTCCGGTCTCGTCGCACACCTTAGCCGCCGCGCGTTCCTTGTCTCCTGGTGCCAGTACTGGAAGTTTGGGGTCCGTCTAGAATAAAATATATTTTTAACATTTTCATTGAAATTTTCGAGCGAGCAAGCTAGTAAGTTCTCAATCTACTTGGACAATCCGTCGTTTGTATGCATGTATGTATCTATGTATGTTTGTTCATATATACGATAACGGTCATCACCTCACGATAACAACATGTTTTGTTTCCACTCGCTTGTTTACCACAATGTTATTAAACATACAGGAGACAATAGCCTATTATCGTAACCTTGAACGCATCTGGGTCGAGAAAATAGTTCCTTCTCATTAAGTCAGTAGTAGAATAGCACAGCGTAGGTATTCTATACAGTAAGGTAACTTCATTCTAGCTCAGCGGTGCGTGCAACTTTCAATCCGAAGGTCGCAGGTTCAATCAAACCCCGGCTAGTACCAATGAGTTTTTCGGAACTTTCGTACGAAATATCATTTGGTATAAACAAATCGCTTCACGGTGAAGGAAATCATCGTGAGGAAACCGGACATTAGTCCGGATTGGGATTACCCAAAATTCCCAATAACAACTAGTTTACCCCCTGGGTCAGATGGCAGTCGCTTTCGTAAAACTAGCGCCTATACCTACATCAAATCTTGGAATGAGTTGCCAAAGCGGACTTTTACCGACCTAAGCCGTGGCATAAGCGAGAAAAACGGTACGAAGATCATATCTCACCGGTTCCATATGCCTCCAGTGATCCATGCTCTCAGCCAGGCGATCCCCGAAGCCTGGTGCGAAGCATTCAGGGTCAACGGCTACGAAGCAGTGACCGAGATTAGCTGGGCGGCCGTCGCTGCTGTGCGACCAGGAGCGGATGTGGTGCCCATATTTAGACCCTGGAGTTGAAACGGAATGGTCCTATAGGTACACTTATTTTAGCTTTCAGGATTTTCACACATTATAAATTTATCGTTATTTATTATAATATACATGGAATCCAGTCATTAATAAATGTAAGCGTAATTGAATATCACCGGCTCAAAAAATCGGACATCATGAGTTTAGTGTGTCGACAGAGTTATATTAATCAGGACCAAGTTCGGGTAGTTCGTAAAACTCGCGCAGCTAGAAGATGTTGATGCCTCCGCCAGTCATTTTCCAGGACCACGGGGCAATGTCGCCCTTGAAACGTCGTAGGTTAGTTTTCATATTTTTACACGATTTTTAATTTAACGATATATACAATACACATGTCGTTGTTAAAAATATTTCAGATTTTTTACGTCGTATATAATTGTTCTCTGTTAGCGATTTCTTCTTCTTCCTCCTCTTCACTCGAGGTCCGCTATTGGTAAATATCAAATGATATTAATTCGGACATAAGTTCCGAAAAGTCATTGGTACAGACAATTATACAAATATATGAATACAGCCAAAGTGCCAAAAATATGTATGCACTACCTTAATGTTCAGGCAATAAAGTAGTGTAAGTATACATATATTTGGCACTTTGGCTGTATTCATATCTTTGTAGTTGACAGTACGAGCCGGGGTTTGAACCTGCGACCTCTTAACGCTGCGTGACCAAATCTCGTTCCAGAAGGCCTAGTATAAAAATTTTACGACACTAACTCCTCGACCGCGTTAGCGTATCGGGAGTTCAAATTATGTTTGCCGTTTATTTAAATCATCCGGCAACTTTCATATTTTGACCCCTCGATACGCTAACGCGGTCGAGGAGTTAATGTCGTACAACTTTTACACTAGGCCTTCTGTTAACGCTTCTGTAAAAGATGTCATGACACTTTAACTTTTTTCCGACTCTCATTAGAGCTAAACTACCTATTAAATTAGAGTTACTGCAGGTACCTGAGCTGATTCCACAAAACAGTTCCACCATAGCAGCCAGACCGTAGCCTTTGTAGCCGGACGTCTGCTCTTGCCCTCCTAACGGCATCAAGCACCCAGTGTCGAACGCCTGTATAAATAAAAATTTGAGGATGTGCTTCAAAAATAATAAGTAGCGTTATAAATTGCAATAGATGTCATATACTGTTGCATATGTATGCGTGAGGCTGCGCCCACACTCTTGTAGATGCATGAATACATGTTAGTGCGCTAACGGCCGTCTGTGGTTTTACTCGCCCCTACCCCGTATTTATCAGTGGCGACGAGGATGGGATAAAGAAAAAGACCAACACCATCGGAGGCCAAGCCGAGGATTAAACTTGGGTCTTTAGGTTACGCGGCTAACGCCATAACCGGTGAGACTGGGCCACCTGGTCTCAACAACTCCTGGCGAATTTCTCGAGTATATAACAAATCATAACATTATTTTTTTTAATGCTATAGGTGGCAAACGAGCAAACGAAATAAATAATTAGATTAAATAATTAGGTAAAAAAAGTAATAAGTAGCTTCTTAAAACCATGAAAACAGATGAGACTAAACACCGATAAAAGCGGACAAATGCCTGGGTTATATACAGTGCGACAAAAAAGGTAGATATTTACGGAAGGCGACACTGAGCTTTAGCAGACAGCATGCCTACCACGAACATCGAAAATTTGTATTGGCGGGAAAACCTCTTTAATTGTCACTCCAATATGCAAGTGTGACAGTAGTATGGTCTAGGCCCAGCATATGTATTGTTTATCTCATTCATTCATTCATAAGTGAGTTGGCTGTTTAACAGATTTTCTTAAATGAAATAATAACATAATTGCCACTGTGGTTTGCATTTAGTTCCACTATATCTAATTCTACCTTTGATTGTCAAACGACAACATTGTCGTGGCCGGAGTTACATCCATCTACATATCGACCCGCATTTTGTTCTATCGCGTTCAGAATTGCATGGGCAGTTTATGAATGAATTCATTCATAAATTGCCCATATTTTTTTTTGTAGTAGTAGTAAGTAAATCAAGTCCGTTCAACACGAAAGTCCTTGCACCTACTTAATCTTTTTGGTTTAGCCCATTGGTTGACTGGTAGAGAATGCCTTAAGGCATTAAGTCCGCCATTTGTGCCATTTGTATTGTGCAATAAAGTTTTGAATAAATAAAATAAATACACTTTTGAACGCCTGTGTACAAGAGTAATCGTGCCTTAGAAGTGCATAGGCATGCTTTCACCTTCCGTTACACATCTTCATACTAACGACCGATTTCTGATATCTGAAATGCGACTCGATGCTTATAATTTGATAAATGCAATTCCACCCTATCGCAGGTTTGTCAAAATCCTCTATGATTTAGAGGTACCTTTTTCTTTTTACATACCAACGCGTTATAGAATATTCGGCAAAGATAGGTTAGAGGAGAGCGAACTAAATTATATATGTCCTTCTGTTCTGTAGGAAAACGAGAAGATTCGAAGGCAGCCGGAACCTGCAGCTCCAACTGCATGGAATCGGGCTGAACGAATGCGTCAAGTGCTCGACAGTCCACTTGAATCCGGCCGGGCATCCCGGCACTACATCTGCATCTAGCATCTACATACCAAGTTAGCGTCAGTAGTTTCCTTGCCATCTGGACCTTGCGCCCAACCACTTGGTATGGGTTCTCCTTTCCGGCGCTGTATTTCAATCTGAAAACAGATAAGTATAATATTTTCACACCACCTCGAAAAGGGGCTTTTTCTTCCCTGTGGCACTTTTCTGTTCAAGCACCACACAGTTTTACGTTTTCGGGCATTTTTGGTGGCATCGTGGTGTTGATATGATGGTGTTTTTGATGCTTGTGTTGTTTATTATCCTTATACCTAGTTGGTGTGAAAAGCAGTAGGTACATATGTGTCGCACGGAAAATTATTTTCATCTTTGGCGTTAACGCTTGAATCCCTCATGACGTTCAGGATTCTTTACTTTAGAACCCAGCCTTTCATTCGTGATTCAATATACGCCTTCGCCGGAAATAAGTACTTATATCATTTTGATCCCTTCCCTTGTGATACAATCTATCTACTATTCATACTTTTGTTAATTTTGTCGCATCGGTGTAGCAAGATTGATCGCCCATCGTGTCAATCGTTCGTCTTGCTTTAACATACTTGTATAAGCGAGACAGATAGAACCACTGCTTACATAGACTGAGTATGTCTACAACGTAAGTTAGGTATGTTAGGTACATTTCACGTACCTTGCCGACTGCTACTGCTGTTGTGGCCATATCGACGTATAGAGTTTCCCCGTTAGATCCCGGAGCCACTACTGACAGCGGATTGGTTCCCAATGCTGCCTGAAATAAGGTAACCAAGTTTCATGAGAACTGTCAACTCCATTTTCTTCCTAGTAGGGGTAAAAATTAGAGACAAAAAGTTATCGGACAATGTGGTATTTATTTATTATATTATTCGATCGTAGCAGATTTTCACCGGTGGGGCAGAGAATCCAAGTCACTTGAAGACTGCAAGTTACAGAGTCCTGTCCATGACGTCTTAACGCGATTCAGTTTAGGACCTAGGGCCTTACCATGACGTCTTAACGCGATTCAGTTTAGGTTCTTAACTGTGCTCTAGGTCTGGGGCCTTACCATGACGTCTTAGCGCGATTCAGTTGACGACCTACACTAAGTCGCTTCCATACAACTGAGCCTAAACTGAACTTACACTGAATCGTGTTAAGACGTCATGGTAAGGCCCCAGTTGTGTGGCAGCGACTCAGTTTAGGTCTTAAACTGAATTGCGTTAAGACGTCATGGTAAGGCCCCTGAGCACAGTTAAGAACCTAAACTGAATCGCGTTAAGACGTCATGGTAAGGACCCTGGATTTGGTTTAGTAGATATCAGTTGCAGAGCTAAGTGACCCACCTGCATAAAATGGTTGTATGCAGGGGGGGGTCACTTAACTCTGCAGCTAAAGAAAACTAATGAAATTATAATATTGTCTTCTGTTACCGCGATTGTTGTTCATTGAAATTAAACACTTTAGAACGAATTAATCGCGTTTATTAACACCATGACCCTGCGTTTCGAGCCCTTTACAGCACTCGTTTTCACAGGGTAAGATGATGACAGCAGGGTCATTGTGTTAATAAACGCGATTAGTGTTTAATTTCAATGAACCAATGAGACCTGGCGCATTTCACTCTTTATAGTCATCCAGTACATTACCTTTTTACTCCTAGTCGGTGCGAGTAACGGGGAAGTGTTAGTGAACGCCATCCCGATGAGGCCTTCATCTGATGCCTTCTTGGCCCAGAACCCTGCCATGCCATTGTGGTTCGACCCTGCGAAAACAACCCTTAAATATCAGAAATAAATTGCAGAAAATTCAAAATAACGAAACGAGGTCTGCAGATCTTTATTTGGTTGGAATTGGGTTAAAATTACAAAATGTGGATGAAGATCTGGATTAAGAGAGTGTACGAGGCCAACATTGACCATCGAATTTTGCATACAAGCATCGGCCATTCCTCAGTTGTGATAGAGTTTCTATATAACATTGTACTAGCAAAAATCGGGCAATTTGTTAGTATTTTTCATAAAATTTGAGACGGATCGTTTTAATCTTAATTTCAATCCAATTTATTGAGGAACACTTTTTGTTGCCCTAATTAAGTAGTCACACAGAACCATAGTTCGTGTAGGGATTATTAGGTTAACCATAGATGAAGCTTCTCAAGAAGGGTCGTGTAGGTTTAGTAAACTTACCGCCACCGTTGCTCACACACAGATTAATCACACGAAATGTTGTTTTTTTTTTAAGTTTATTCTTACCTTTAACAGTAACCCATCCAACTCCCGTTTCCCTTGCCTTCTTAATGGCGATGTCCATGGCAAAATGGCTAGCGACGGCTCCAAGAGTGTTGTCGGCGTCAACCCAGGCTGTAGAAGCGTTTTCTTTCAACACCTTCGGCTGGTTGTTAGGCTTGCAAGCACCGCTGAGGATGTCGTTCACGTAGAATTCTGGAAAGGTCAATATGGTTCACGTTTTAAACAGGAAGCCATCAAGCATTTCTCACAATTCCTGGGAATCGTAGGGAGCCCCAGTTGCCATTATGCGGCTGGAGGTAAGAGCACATCGTTCTTATTCAAAACCTCAAAAATTAGACACCACCCGCTAACTGAGAAAATACTTCTTCTTCCTAGCGTCTTGCCAGCTTATGCTATGGCTCTGGGTCCTGGGAGCCTCGGATCCACTTTGGCAACTAAACCCAAGATTTGCACGCAAGATTTGTAGTTTTTTACGCAAGTTACTCCATCTGACCTTCAAACCTAGAGGGTAAACTACGTAATATGCATTATTCTAGTCTAAAATTCTGCGGAAAGATAATTAGGAGTTATAACAATAATAAGAACCTATAGCTGCCACGGACTTTTCCATTCCCATATATGCTGCCATATTTATATAAGTAGAAAGAATCATGATAGCTCGGAGATCACGTGACGTTTTCTATAGAAACTGACAGATCGGCCCGGCCCAGTCAAGTCCTAGCCCGTTCTAGGGTGAGTCATTAGGTATCCATAGCCGAGGGTTATATTGCAGACCTTACCAAGCCTGTTCATGCCATGACTAGGATGCCCCAGCCGGTCCGCCTGCAGCAGCAGCTCCGCTTGCTGCTCCGCCGCCTTCGCTGCTGTCCCTACCGCCTTCAGGCATTCCGACATGAACCGCAGCGCGTCTGCTGTCGCTACTTTACCCATGGTTGAGGATTCTGAAAGAGTCGGGGAATAATTTCATTAGCCAACATACCTACTTAATTATATCATTCATTGTATGCGAAGCAATTTGAGATTTTTTGCTACTAACTGTATAGGTAGGGAAATCAAATCCCTTGTCACCCCTGACTCCAGGCACCTGAGTCCAATGCATAGACAAGGTCTAAAATATTGGACCCCACCGGAGCAAAAATATTTGATCACTAACTTTACTGTCAGCAGCCTTATTATTTTTTTAATTTACGTCCTTAACTTTATAGTTAAGGGTGTACAAAACATGATGCGATTTTTTTTATGGAGAGTTGCTACAAACATTTTTTTTTGGCATCCATATATTTTTTCTGGTCACCACGGGTATTGGTACACCCTGTATAGTGCTCGAACTATTTTTGGATTACGTCAAGATATCGATTAAAATCCAAAACACACCAGACATTGTTTCAAATTCACGCCATCTAAATATGGTAGGTGCCAAATGACAAAGTCGACAATCGATTAGCAGCAATTGCTACCTATGATATATTTTTATAGGTTATTATGATAAAGTTCAAAGGACTTTAGTCTTTATTACACCGGGTTCATTGTATGTTAAAGTGGGTAATTACTGTGCACTGCATGTGACTCATTTACCAATTAAGAATGAAAGAATACATTCAACAGCAGTAATGGGACGTCTATTATTTAGATTATACAGGGCGTCCCAAACTTATGGGACATGAAGGGGAAGTACCTTAAATATCGTAGATAGTGAATTTTGCTCAAAGAAGACTTTATGTTATTTTTAAAAGTTAGTAATTCTGCATTCATAGATTTTCTAAAAATTACTTGCTTCGTCTGGGAATCGAACCGACTAAAATGTGAAAAAAAAAATCACCCTTTTTTTATGATGCCAATCGAAAGAACAGCTAAAAAATAATAACTCTGCTTAAGTAACATAGTATTTTAAAAGAAAGGAACAACGTGAAATTAATCATTTTAATCAAATGAAAAACATACATGAAACTGCCGTAGTCAATTAGTTAAGTAGGTATTTTTTTGTAAATTAATTAATTAAATGCTCAAAATGTGATCCCTCTTGTCTTACGCAAATCGCCAATCTTGTAATAAGCCCGCTGCCTGTTGATTTTCTTATCATTTTATGGTGAACACTCGATGTGATATGGCACAATTCTGTTTGCAACTCGCCTACGTTCTCGTATCGCTTTTTGTATAGCATATCTTTCACGTATCCCCAAAAGAAGAAATCTAATGGTGTGAGGTCCGGGGATCTGGCCGGCCATCTAATCGGTCCATTTGTACCAATCCATGTAGGAAAACATTCATTTAGAAAATCTGCTGCTCTCCGACTATTATGAGCCGGAGCTCCATCTTGTTGGAAAATTAAGTTTTCTTGCTCCGCCGCGGAAAGGTTTCTTATCTTATCCCTTAAAATTTGAAGTATTCCTAAATACTTTTCTGTGTTCAAGGTTCCTTGGTAAAAATGGATTAAGAAAACCCGGTTTTTTAAAAGTCCGCACCAACAGTTAAGTGAAAAACGCACTTGGTTATTAGTTTCAGTGACTCGTAGGGGATTTTCTTTAGACCAAATACGATTATTGTTGCGGTTATACATACCGTTATTGCTAAAGTTAGATTCGTCTGTCCAAATAATATTATCCAAAAAATTTGGATCTTCGAGCAAGCGTGCCTGGATATCAAGACAGAAATTTTTTCTCCTTTCTGTATCGCCCGGAAGTAACTTTTGAACCAATCGTCCTTCAACATAACTCTTAAAACCGTGTTTTTTTAATACACGGTGTATTTTACTTTTTGAAACTCCAATTTCCTGTTCTCCTTCTCTCACCGATGCTTTCGGAAAAGCCGAAAAGTAAATTAAAATACCAAGTTCTTCGTCGTTGATCGTATGGTTTTCTTGCTGTGGTTCTCTTGGGCGTTTATCGAAACGTCCCAGAGTTTTCAAATTGTTCACAAGCCTTTTCAAAACTTTACGAGACGGTATTTGTCTATCAGGATATTTTACGCCATACCACCGCAAACTTCTAGAGATATCTTTATCGTTCAAAAAATATGCTTCTATTAGATCAAAACTTACTTGATATGCCATGTTCGCAATAAATTAACACAATAACACTTGTGTAAGTGAATTAAGACTAAACAGATCAATATCCGAAAAACTAACGCTTGCACAGACTGTTCCATTTTCAAATTTAAGAACAACATTTAAAAATATCACTTCTTTTTAAAATATCTTAAAAAGTATGCATTCAAACAAACGCTGTCATAAACTGTTCCATTTTCAAATTTAACAATTATTTATTTTTGTTTTAAATTTGCCTTCTGTCTAGCTTACAGAGGACGTATTGAAATACTAAGTTTTATCAAATTATCATTTTATCCACACGTGCACTTATAATAAGGAAAACTTATGCCAGTACCTATTTTATGAAGTGGGTACTTATTTACGAATAATCAATGCTATCTTTAGAATGATAATATCGCTACTTTTCGAACGTCGTCTTCGGCAATAAATAACTTTCTTGAAATTTGACTCAATCATTTTATGGTGTTCCTTTCTTTTAAAATACTATGTTACTTAAGCAGAGTTACTATTTTTTAGCTGTTCTTTCGATTGGCATCATAAAAAAAGGGTGATTTTTTTTCACATTTTAGTCGGTTCGATTCCCAGACGAAGCAAGTAATTTTTAGAAAATCTATGAATGCAGAATTACTAACTTTTAAAAATAACATAAAGTCTTCTTTGAGCAAAATTCACTATCTACGATATTTAAGGTACTTCCCCTTCATGTCCCATAAGTTTGGGACGCCCTGTATATACTTAACTATAAGTAAATATATTAATTTAACTAGGTTTTTTGCGCCACATTTTTATTGATTTGCTCTAATATTGTGTGTGCATTTCTTAGCTTAAATAAAGTAAAGACACTGGTATTCTAATTAGCTCTATTTTGAAGATTATCGCTTATTCAATTTTATTCAATGTGTAAACGGTGTAAGTATGAATATTTGTCTAGACAACAGGCTAGACGACAAAAAAATCTAATTAGTCCGCCTGTTAGATTATTAAAAAATATACGATACGTATTTTTTCTTTTGTTCGTCAAATGAAAAATGACGGAAATACGGGGCTTTAAAGTTTCGCGTGACGTCACAGCTAGGTACAATTCTTACCTACTGGGCGTACTACGTCACCAGCCCCCGCCACGGAACTTTGACGCTCTTCGTATTCGTCAATTTTAGTTATCTTGAAAAAGGAAAAAATACGTGTCTAATAATTTTGCATAATCTTTCTGACGGACTAATTAGAATAATAGTTTTTCAACCTAGTCGGCATCCCTATAAATAGGCCATATACGTTCGGCATATCTGCCGGATCTGACGATAAATGTACGGGAAATTTGTCTGACAGATGCCCGGTAGACATTCCCACTATGGAGATATGATGATTTTCCCGAACATAATTATATGGCCGTTTTACATTAACAGTTGATGAAACATAACAGTATGTAATGTAATTATTTAAAATGAAAAACAAAAAATTATGATTTTAATTAAACTATGCCATTCTGTTTCCTTAAATGCACTTAGCTATTCGCCAAAGTTAAAGCAGTAACCTCGTATCAAACGCAATCAAAATGTAAATAGGTTCTCATGTTGTACCGTACGGCTAGTTCAGGTAAAAACCAGATATTTTTGTACAATTTTCCTTATCTCAAGATTCCATTGACGATTCTAAAATCATAACGCCAATGTAAGCCAATAACTTACTTTGGCATGAAAATAGATGAAAACTTGTCAGACGGGACCTGTGACAAACGGGACGGGGCGGAACGGGAGAATCTGTCAATTTCTATAGAAAGAATCACGTGATAGGTCGGATGTCACGTGACGTTTTCTGTAGAAACTGACACATCGGCCCGGCCCGGTCATGTCCCGGTCCGTTCTAGTGCGAGTCGTCCTTTATTTATTTATCTGTATTTATGTATTAAACTCTGTATGGTTACATACATTCATGGATCCCATAGTCAAACTGGGCAAACAGTTTTTTCGGACGTTGTATTTATTATTATGTTCTTTGCAGTTAATATTGTCATCTGTTTCCGCGATTGTTATTCATAGAAATTAAAGACTTTAGAACGGATTAATCGCCTTTATTAACACCATACGTTTCGTGGCCTTTACAGCACTCGTTTTCACAGTAGGATCATGGTGTTAATAAACACGATTAATCCGTTCAAAAGTGTTTAATGAAATTATGTCTAGTGTAGGTACGATAGTTTTTTCAGGATTCTTTTTCTCTAATCACTATTTAAAACGAGGTATTCACGATGTATATTTGTTTTTGCGGATGGGCTCGAAACGTAGGGTCATGGTGTTATGTTAATAAAGCGATAAATTCGTACAAAAGTGTTTAATTTAGTTTGCAATTGGTTTTATTCAATAAACAATAAAACAAATACCAAATAAACGCGGCATGTTGAAACACTACTTTATATTCTAAATTAATGCAAACAAATAGAAAAGCCTTTAATCATAAATAAATTTTGTCTATATCATGATTAAAACGATGTTATGACAACAAAACTAATACGAATATCAAAACATCGCAACCTTGGCTCAGCGCATAAATTATAAAAAGCCAAACGAAATGACACCTTATCAAATGTACATAAAGAAGAGATTAGGCAGTTAAAAATAATTTTATAACTCACCTTACGCGGTTGACAGATGTGTGAAATAGTTGAACTTATATAACAAATGACGCGAGCGTATCGTTCGAAGGCGCGATGTTAACTGAATGTACACAGCGGCATATCAACAAGACTTACTTTGTTATTCATGTAGAGTCCCACGTTATTACTTCCAAGCAAATTAACTATCAAACTTTTAAGTGGTATTTTAATTTTTTTTAAACGTTAAACTTCTATGAAATTGTGACGTTTTTGCTTAACACTTTCACAGGCTGTGCTTTCAAAATCTATGAAACTTAGCTAAAGTCGGCGACTAGAGTCCTTAGATAGCTGATATTCATGACACGTTTTTAGGGGCCGATCGGCCGCCTCGCTCCGTGTAATCAACGAAAGGGAACTTAGGGAGTTAAGGGCCCTGCCCCTCCCTATATACCCTATGGGGAGGGGCAGGGGCAAGCAAATAGCGGACATAAGTTAAGACGAACTCTAGTCGCCGGACATTTAGGGCCAATTGCACCAACCGGGGTTAGCCGACTAACCTAACGTTAAAGTGCGATTCGGACTCGCTCACCGAGGGTTCCGCACATATGATGCTCCCCACTTTAGGGGACCGCAGACTTTGAGTAGGTATGTGGTATTAATTTCAACTTGTTACCTAGCTCTATGGGTTCCTGAGATAATGGGTCTTGACAGATAGACGGACGGACGGATAACAAAGCGATTCTACAAGGGTTCCGTTTTTAGGGTTCCGTAGCCAAAATGGCAAAAACGGAACCCTTATAGTTTCGTCATGTCCGTCTGTCCGTCTGTCCGTCTGTCCGTCTGTCCGTCTGTCACAGCCGATTTACTCGGAAACTATAAGTACTACAGTGATGAAATTTGATGGGAATATGTGTTGTATGAACCGCTACAAAATTATGACACTAAATAGTAAAAAAAAGAATTGGGGGTGGGGCCCCCCATACATGTAACTGAGGGATGAAAATTTTTTTTTCGATGTACATACCCGTGTGGGGTATCAATGGAAAGGTCTTTTAAAATGATATAAAGTTTTCTAAAAAACATTTTTCTTAAAGTGAACGGTTTTTGAGATATCAGCTCTCAAAGTCGTAAAAAGTATGTCCCCCCCCCTCTATTTTTATAACTACGGGGTATAAAATTCTAAAAAAAATAGAGGTGATGCATGCTAATTAACTCTTTCAACGATTTTTGGTTTGATCAAAGTATCTCTTATAGTTTTTGAGATAGGTTGATTTAACTGTAATTTTGGTTAAGTTAAAATTAATATTCATACATAAAAGTACAAGGCAAAATATCGGGAGAGTTTAGGCTCCATTCACCAGGTGTATAAATTGACATAATAAGTTTATTATATTTGCTGCTACGGAACCCTTTGTGCGCGAGCCCGACTCGCACTTGTTTTTCCTTCCGGTTAGTGCAAGTGGCGCTTAGCCGACTAGTCTTAAGTCTTTCGAGTTCGAATTCAGGGAAGGGTATTTGTTAATGTGTTAATCACGATTATTATTTTTGAGATATGGATTTGTAGGCATTACAAATTGTAAGTATGTATATATGGTCTAATTGGTAGGTATCCGTAGTATTAGGTACAAACATTTATTTGGTTCGAAATCGATCTGTGCGAGATTTTATGCACAAATATTTTAAATAGTTACCTATCTAAATAACAATCATTACTTCATTAAGTACATTACAAAAAAAAGACAGTGGATCTTTATTTGAATAACATACATAAAAAAACACAAGAAAATAAATCTAACCTAAGAATGAAAATAAATAAATAACATTATTGACATTACATATGGCAATAGGCATGTAGACATTTAGTCATATTTGCTATTCGTTATGTAATAACCGACCTTATCAGATAACAAATTAGCTGTTTATGTACGATTGTATTATGTTTTTACTCAACTATTATTGGCATCGGGCACACAGCTACTTATTACCTACATGTTTATTTATCCTAATATTACTTGAAAGAAAATAAGGTTTATAAATTGTCACTGGTTCAAATTTTTGATACTTAGAAATAAATACGTATTACCTATGTTATTTCTTTTGTTTGATAAGAGTTAAATTTGCGCATTTCTATAAAGAACCTAAAACCTAGATACCTACTATTGCTTTTAAATGGATATATTAATATGAAATAAGTACGATGAATCTGTCATTAATTTAATAGACATTTCGCGCCAGTTTTCGTGAATAGATTACATAATTGGTAATATACTGTAAATATAACTAATTGTGCATGATTCTGATAACTATCTGTACTCAATTTAGAACCTTCTTCCCCTGTATTAAGTTTCGAAGTGTATAGATATTTACAGTCGTGACTGTACAATATCAATACCAAATCAGCAAATTACATTGGTTGTTTTTTACACTGGCGAGCGTATTAAAATCAGAACTATAAAAAAATTCATACATAAAAATAAAATAAAAAATAAATAAATAAACATACTTATATTATACATATATGTAGGAGGACACTTTATAAAAACATGTTTTAATAGAAATACTAATTTCCATAAAATTGTTAATTATAAATACAATTAAGTTGTTATAAGTATTTTCACCAGCTGCAATACTTTCAAATACTTACTGAATTTCATACGTAGGTACGAGTATCAATTTCATTCATCTACGCCTAATCCAAGTTTTTTTTAAAAGATGTTTTATCTAATCAATAAGAGATGTATGTGGAACGTCTGATAGTAATAGCAAACTAATATTTGTAAACAACACCTTAGATTCCCAGATATGAAAAAATACCTTCAAAACGGGATGGGAAAATTGTGAATTTAAAAATTTTGCACATTTTTACATCTGAACACGAAGGTTAGAAAGAAAAGAGCAGTTGTGATGTGTAGTCCACACTCTTCAAATCGACATCAGGACACTACAAATAATAAAAGAGAGCTGCCGATGTCCATTTTTTTTCTTTTTTCTCAAACTTCTGAGAAAATTTAGTTTCACCAGTATCTGTTCTCGTTTGTGCATAGGCAAAGAGATTCATAGGTACTGTCTTGTTCTTACGCTCGTACATATTACCACATCGGAAAATGGGAGCGATATAGGTATTGTTTTTTTTAATCTACTGCGCCGTTTGGTTTGTCAGATTATACATACATATACTTAATAGTACTATTTAGTTGTTCGCCTCGAACTTTGATTCGTGACCTCTGTGTCTTGGCGATCCTTTATAAAATATATTTATCTCATCTAACCAACTGCCAAATTTCACGGCGAGCGTACAATGATACCCGAGTTATGCATACGGACAAACAACCATTACCTTCATACATTACAAACATACATACAAACTATGGCCCCCAAGTAGATAGAGAGAACTCACTCGTTTCGCTCGGTCGTTTGAAAATGAGATTAATAATTTATTTTATGAATAAATCGGTATCTACTTTTTATTGTCCCCGATTGCATGAACATTGTTTACAGTTTAATTTCAATAAGATTATGCCAAGATCTACCTAATAAGATGTGGGACATATCATATTTGAGTAAGTGACTTCACAATAACAATAGCAGTGCTGCAGTGTCGTGAGTAATTACTTGTTACAATTTTTTTTACAGCGAAGAATAGGAATATTAGATAGGATTTTTTGTAAAAATTAGTATTGTTAGATCATTTTATGTACCTACCTACGTTGGTAGGTATGTACATGTGCTTTAGATATGTGCGAGAAAATATGTTTTATACTCCTATCTGTCAACTAAATGATTGATAGCGATATTAAAGAGCATAATTATAACATTGTCTGTGGAATTCCATAAGGACATCGTAAAGCGATTCTCTTATGGATTTTCATACAATTTATCGTCGACCGTAGGGTCCCATACCCTTTGAACCTACGGTTCACGATATGAACACTGTTGTTTTAAAAAAAATGTATACCTCTTCTACATTCGACGTCGTAGAAAAACTAGTGTATGCTACTAGTTGGTTCGTAAATCGGTTAACCTTTATATCATTGTTGCATAAACTACTAATGTTGTTCTAGAATCGTAATCATATTTATATTTATTTATGTTTTTAATTCGCAAAATCGATAATCGCATGTGACACTCGTGAAGTAGAGACGTTGTATACAACTCAATTGATTATACTATTGATACGATTATGCCACATCGTATGCTTTTCTTCCTCAGTATCAGTTACCCTCTAACATATTTGAAGAGAATTTCTTGTGGTAGACATTCTATACTTCCCAGCGACAGGGCGATATTATTTTAAAGACTCCATACATTTGCTAATAATACTACAATACTTAAAACACTGCCAATACGATCATGGTTTATGTTTTTTCGTGTTGCTTTTTTAATTACGCTGCCTACTTTGTTAAGAATGATTTTAATTATCTAGCAACGTTAAATTAAATTGTAGTTATACATTTTACCGTTGCTAGATAATTAAAAACATCCTTTATGTTGCTATGACCGCATTACATCACTGTCGTCAATATAACCTCAACATTTCCTCATTTCAGCTCAATCATGCCTGAGGTACGCGTTGAAGAGGTGTCGAGGTTCATGCGTGAGTGTTTCCAAGCTACAGGAGTACCTGAGTTAGAAGCAAAGGAGCATGCAGCTTTGCTGTTACAGGCAGATTCTACGGGACATTACAGCCATGGACTGAATAGACTCGGTAAGTCAATGCATGATTGACTTACCACGCGTTGAAGAGCTGTCGAGATGTGTGAGATGTGTGATCATATGAGAGTGTCTCCAAGCTACGGGATAACCAGAGTAAGGAGCGAGGGTGCATGCAGCGTTACTGTTACAGGCGAATTCTACGGGGCGGGACGGATTCTATAAAGTAAGAGTATGAAATACCCTCAAGAGTAAAAGTGCCGGGTAAGCTTGAATACGAATACAGCTAGCGTAAAATAAATTGATCCTTATAGAGAATTTAATTGTCGCCAATAGTTGTCTAAGAGCCAGCAGGGGGAATGCATGATAGTAGGACTATGTAGAGTGTCAAGGGTGGGTGACAAGAGAGCATTACTGACTGTTGCAAATGAATTTTTCATCCGTGGACTGAATAGACACAGTAAATCATCTCTTGCCTCTTGCGGTATTAAAGTTCTTGTAAGAGTAACTCCAGAATTTACAGATCTAAACCAGGCTCCTAACTCATATTCGAAGTTATGTTTCGTGCCCATGATAGTTAAGGTTATGAGAGCATTTAATTGTGTTTGTGAATGGTATCTTCTCTTTTCAGAATTTTACATCAAAGACTTGAAATCGGGAGCGATCAACCCGAAAGGGAAGCCAGTAGTTCTTAAAGAAAATGCTGCTACAGCTTGGGTAGATGGTGGCAATGCACTGGGCGCTACCGTCGGGAACTTCAGCATGGACTTGGCTATCAAGAAAGCTAAGAATACTGGTGTAGGATGGGTAACCACTAAAGGTAAATTATATTTAACCTGACTAAGAGAATAGCTGTTTTTATCGACTTCTGAAAAGGAGCATACTCTTTATTCTCTGCTCGTCTAAACAATGACATGACTCATTTCACACTAGTCGGGGCCGGGACGATGTCATCCTTGCCTTAAATGTTTTCTTTATTATTTTCCTTGTTTTCTCCGATTACTCAAAGGCGGTTAAACCGTTGGCGAATATAAGTTTTCGTATGAATGACCGTAAAAGACCGTATAAGAAGAATTCTTCAATAAGAAGAAACGGGCTATGGCAACAACGAAAAGACTTGTTGAGCTTGAAATAAACATACGTCTTTATCTTCATCTGGAAAAATAATAGCCTTTTCGGTCTTGGATCTTCTCTTCATTGGAACCAATTTCTTTTTTCTGTCTTTCAGGGTCCACTCACTTCGGTATGGCTGGTTGGTGGGCTCAAAGAGCGGAGAAGCAAGGCTTGATTGGCATGGCTTTTACCAACTCATCTGTACTGATGGTGCCCACAAGGGCTAAAGATGTAAGTACAACAGTTCAAAGTTTTCATCATCTTTCATATTCGAAAGATAGTGCCATGGATTTACCTAAGATGTGTGGACTTTTTTACTTTTTTTGTCTAATTGAATAGGACCTGTCGCTAAGCCAGAGGAGTTTTATATGAAACTAGAGAAATAGTCCGGTTTGGAGCGTCAACCTAGAGCACTGTGTCCTGCTCGCACACGTAGAGTATTCACTGACATGACATTATTGTCTAATGAAAAGACGTCTATGATTTTTGATTTAGCCACACTTTTTGCTAGAACAGTTCGATCTGGTTTTATTCTACTTGTGACCTTCAATCTAAATCTAGCAACATAAGTGTTTTTTTTACCTTATCCTTATCTTTATTGTTACCTTATTTTATTGCATCTCAAATCCATCTTTGAGAGGCTGAAGATGCTTTAATCTCTGGTTTTGTCTTCAGTTTCTTGATGTTAACAGAAAAAACAATACACTGTCTATTGTTGCTGCCCATTTAATGTATGTATTTGCTAACATCCATATCTTTCCTTATTATGGCAAATGAATGTGATGCAACGATGCAATAAAACTGTGCAAACCGAAGTGAATTGGCAGTATAACAGAATCTTGCTTGTTCGTGTTTCCAGAGCGCGCTCGGCACGAATCCCATAGCGATGGCAGCGCCAGCCAGTAACGGAGACTCAATACTCGTTGACATGTCTACCACGGCTGTTGCAATGGGCAAGGTAATTAGGTATTTCATGTATTTATGCCCTTTAATTTAAGGTTTACTCACACTAGAACCCGGGACGTGATCGGGCCGAGACGATTTGTCAGTTTCTATAGAAAACGTCACGTGATCTCCAACGGCTCCGATATATCACGTGATTTTTTTCTATAAAAATTGACAGATCATCCCGTCTCGTTCTAGTGTGAGTCCTCCTTTACGAGGGGCATAAGTTCAGCAAATACATGAAAGATGATACTTAACTATCAATTAAGTATCAATTAACTTTTTAAATTGATAGTTAAGTAGCAATTAACTCATAGTTAGGATTTTTTTTGCAATTTCGTGGCTGTCCCCACAATTAAAGTTCCTCAGTGTGTGACTCTCCCCAGTACCCTGTTTACTCCTGCTCCATGACCCAAAAATTATCCTGTGTTTTCTGTGGTTTCAGGTAGAGATGAAGATTCATGAAGGAAAACCGTTGCCTGATGGTTGGACAATGGATGCAAATGGCAAAATGACAAATGATCCTAAAGAGGTAAGACGCGTTAATGAATAGGTCACAACGCTTGCATGCAACTGCAATGGTGAGGCTGACGGTACTCGAAGCAGTGATAGTTTAAACTTTAAAGCTAGGCCACAGCTAGGCAGGCTAGACGCCGTGTACACCAAGGAACTAGTTTAATAACCTTTGTATTTCTACTTTTGTAGTATTTGTCATTAACTATGGCTTCCAGGGCTTCAAATCAGGACGACTGTATCCTCTCGGAGGTGTGGAGGAGACCAGTGGCTACAAAGGGTACTGCCTAAGTGCTATGAATGAAGTGTTCTGCAGCTCGCTTTCAGGTATTTCCACCGGCTAGATTATGTATACTCCATGCACTAACATGGTCGCACGGTTTTCAAGTCTTTGCCATATTAAGGCTAGTATCTACGTTGTACCAAACTCTTCCCTGCACAACGTATATATATAACAATGAAGAGCATGATGGAAAAAATTGTGCTTAGAGACGTCCCCACTCTCCCCAGGTTATAAGTGTCTTCATTATTTTTGTTAAGGTATCCTTAGGGCCTATTTTAGATTAGGGCCTAGCTTACAACTTACTGTACTATATATTTTGTTAGTTAATATATTTGTCAATAGAATTTGAGTTACAACCATACCTAAATATTTTTTCGTCAGTTGCGGAAACCGGCCCGTGATACATTGATACAATACGATTGTTTAGTACAATACCTACAAAATATTGTTTAGTCCTACGTGGTTGAATTAATCAAACTTTATAAAATATTATAGGAGCCAAAGCGAGCCATGAGCGACCATGGGACGCCACTAACCCCGAAGACCCTCCTAACTTGGGACAGATGTTTGTGGCCATAGACCCGGGCTGCTTCGCCCCCGGCTTCGAGGACCGCCTCGCGTACTGCCTCAGTCACTGGAGGAATTTGCCACCGGTACAATTAATTAATTCATTTTCACCATGAACAAAACGATTTCACACAGGATTATCAATGTCCACGCAAAGTCGCCATTTGTTGGTTAAGGGTGGAATCATATCTCCATCGAATCGGATCTTATATATAAGAAATCGCTCATTTGAAGATGCGTAGAACGCGCGCATGCTTTCAGCTTTCCGATTTGTAGGGCACGCGTCTTCATACTAACGAGTGATTTCTCATATACGAAATGCGGCTCAATGCTGTGCTGATAGGTGTGATTCCACCATTGTTTGTCAGATGCTATAATTTGAGAGTTTTTTTTTCAGGTTGATCCTTCGCTGCCAGTACTGGCTCCCGGAGACAAGGAGCGTTCTAATTTCGAACAAACGAAGAAAAGAGGTACGATTGTCTATGAACCTAAGCAGATCGAGAGCTGTGCTTCTCTTGCTCAACAACTAGGCGTTAAGCCGATACAGACTTTGTAATGATCTAGCTTGGTAATTATATTTATGCTTATTATATTTTTCAAATATATAATATTCTGCCTGTTGTTACCCCTTACTGTTACTGTTCTGTATTATTATTTTCTCTTGTAACTGTATTTCATCTGTGTGAGGTGTGCAATAAAGAGTATTGTATTGTATTCTTAAACGGTTGTTTTATTGAGATTTAAAATGTCACTAAATTTTAAATAGTCTGCCCAGTTAGATATGAAAAACTATCATTCTATTTAGCCCGTCAGTTAGACTGTACAAAATTAGTAGAAGTAGGTAGGCAAGTATATTTCCCTTTTACTCGTTAACTAAAATTGACGAAGATAAAGATTATACAAGTTCTTGGGTGGGGGCTAGTGGCTTTACTTCTAGGTAAGAATTGTACCTAGGTGTGACGTCACGTGAAATTTGAAGACACTGTCATGTTTCATTTTTGAGGGGCAAAAGATAAAATACGTGTACAATATTTTTTAATAATGTAACTGACGGACTAAATTGATTTTTCTAGTCGTCTAGCTTAAACAGATTATTAGTTGGGTAATAGATTAACCATAGATATTTTTAATTTTAACCTTTTTTTGTTGACGATAATAGCTGGCCTCATATACGTTCGGGCATATCTGCCTATCAATGTACTTATGGTAAATTGGAAATACCCGCTATACAGATTCGACAGATTGTCCGAACCACATAATAATATCTGTGAAAATTAGCAAAAACGTAACGCAATGTCATTGCTTGTATTAAATGTTTAGGCGCTACGTGTACAACAACGTGGCCATACTAGCCATCCCTATTGTCATCAGCGATTCTTAGATAGTTTCAATTTGTCGAAATGAAACACTTTAAAACTGTTTATCGCGTTTATTAACACCATGACCCTACGACCCTCATCCCTCATCATAATAACGAGTGCTGTAAGGGGCTCGAAACGTAGGGTCATGGTGTCAATAAACGCGATAAATCCGTTTCAAAGTGTTTTATTTCAATAAATAATAATTGGTTTGCCGCTAAATTAAAGTCAGTCACAACACAAGCGTGTTGTGTTCGTATTTTTTTTAAATATAAGTGTTAAAGGTAACGTTCAAGTCGCAACTGCATTGCGTTGTTTTGTCTGTTACGGTTAACTTTGACGTAGGTACAGTCGCCATCAGATATATCGGAGCGTCCGAGGTGTTCACAAATATCTGAACACGCCTCTATTGTCAAGGCGTTAAAGTGCATGGTCAGATTTTTTGTTTCTGCTTCAACATAATAGCATCATAATCATAGAAAACTCCTGTGAGTATTATAAATATTAATTCACTTATACCGGGTTACTCACGTCTATAAAGTCGAAAATAGCTCAACATTTTTTGGAACGGTACGCGTCGCATAATCATGAGTGAGAAGCGCTTGCGGCGATTGCCCTGCGCACAAAATCGCAGAGCAATGTGCGACCATCAATTACGCTTATCTCTAATAACTTGCCATGAAGCATTACACCTAAACATAAACAAACATTTGAAGTTAATGACTCCCCAAGTGGCCCTTCTTGTGTTACACTTACACTGTGTAAGTTACACAGTCCCGATGCGAGGGATTGGGCCCGACAAAACGCGCCGTATACCTAATATTGTTTTTAGGGACAACTAAGGTTGCTGGCACTGGTAGCCAAGCGGGAAGGCTTCAGATTTTCAATTGTGGTTGTACGAGTAACAATGAGTTTTTTGGAACTTTTAAATTTCATTTGATATTTACCACATGCTTTTCGGTGATGGAAAAGACCGTAAAGAATCTCCATACTTTCACAAAGAAACTCATACTTGTATAAGTCTCCAACCCGCTTTGGGCCAGCGTTGGGACTATATCCCAATCCCTTTAGCACTTGAGAGGAGGTATGTGTCCAGCAGCGGGGCCTATATAGATTGTTTTATATTATATTACATAGGTTTTAGAGTTGCTAGGCCCTAAATTGAGAATGTCAGTGCAAAAAGCCAGTTTTGATCTGCAATCCGGACAGCTAGTAAAAAGCTAACTACCTATTTAAAATACAGGTCCGTCAGGCCAGCGAGTGATGTTCAAATTATCACGTAGACACAAAATCATTCTTAGTGCATAAATATCGAGAAATAAAAAAGTTAACGAAAAGCATGTAAAAAACAACCACTTAATAAACAAGCCCGCAGGCCAGCGAGTAGATGTGCAAATGATCACGTAGACATAAATGCAGTCGGAGTTTATTGCAATTTTTGCGCATAAATATCGTGAAATAAAATCCTGGCGGCGAACCGGTCGCCGACGCATTCTGGCATTTCTGGCTTGGCGGCTGCGCTATCGCATTAGAGGCAGGATCCAGTATAAAATGGTCTCGAGATCCCTAAAAAGTACACCCTAAAGAATTAGTCAAAATTCTTTGAATTTTTTGCGTGATTAGGTGGTTTGCTCCCTACCTCTATAGTTTGGCAACCTCTTAACCAATTTGACTCATATTCGAATTTAAAAATAGTTTTTGTTTTAATTAACCACCTGCCAAATTCCACGACGATACGATTTCTTTTTCCTGTATTTTTTCGTTTGCTCGTTTGCCATCTATAGCATAAAAAAAAAATTAGGGACTTTTAATCATATGATTACGCCAGCCCCACCGTAAGTACCTTAAACTTAAGTATATCATCTATGGCCTGACATAATACTGACTAAGGTTCCTGTATATAAACATTTATATTTTCGTAGCATGTTCCGAGTTAGGTTAGGTTAGGATGATTTGAATATTCGTGATCCCATGGTGCTCCCCTACAGTGGCAGAGAGGGTAACGCCGCAGGGGTAGTTAGTGGGTATTCTCTTCCCCTTCCTCTGACTAGCAGAGGGAGTTGTGGCACATACCACCCCATATCAACGGGCTTCCGTAGCCCTGGGGTGAGATTCTTAAGGAATTTAAAAAAAAAGGTTAGGATGATTTGGAATGCACCCATATCTAACATAATCTAACCTATTGAGATGTAGTAGATGTCTAGCGCCTTCGTTTCCGACACATTCCACTAACACACGTGTTGACAATCCTCTACTATGTTGCAAACGTCGCAGTATTGAGATCCAGTGGACTCCAAGAACTCACTTGTTCCGCTCACTCTTTAGAAAATCCAATACCATAGCTTCAAGAATGTAGCTAGATGACGGTGCTCGGAACAAGCTTCGCCCGCATTCACAACCCGCGGGCGAGTGGTGATTGGTTCAATTTTCAATCACAATATATCATAGACTGGCAGTCGTCGCTGGATCATGTTCTTATATTTTCTAGATCCATAGTGTAAATGGGAGCACGAATACTGGTTTAGGTGAACCTCCGACTCTTGCGCTTGATATAATGCATTGCGCCGTTTAACTTATAACGCTTATGTCACCGCCGAACTTGGCTTAGGAGGGTTAAAATTAATATCAATACTTTGAATATACATAATCTCAACATCTTTAAGGCGTTGAAATTAAACACTTTAGAACGGATTAATCGCGTTTATTAACACTATGATTCCACGTTTCGAGCCCTTTACAGCACTCGTCATCATCTTAACCCTGTGAAAACGAGTGATGTAAAGGGCTCGAAACGTAGGATCATGGTGTTAATAAACGGATTAATCCGTTCTAAAATGTTTAATTTCAATGAATAACAATCGCGGTAACAGAAGACAATATTATCTTTATGGCGTTTCTAACTTATTGCGTGTACAATTTCAACACATGCGCGCAAATACATAGTACTTAATCACGAAATCAAGTTCTGCAATAGGTAGTCTCCCCTGGAATTGCAGGCATCCATAAGTTACGCATCAACGTCAGTGGCAACTACTACGAATGAATTATTTATTCGAAACATACCAATAATATAATTACGCTCAAAAATAACAAAATTAAATTTAAGTTTTACAGGTGATTTCTGAAAGGGATAAGTAACACTCAACATATTATGTGTCGCACATAGTGTTCAGTGTGCCCATTGACACGAAAAACAAACAAAACGATACATAACATACTCGTATAGCTGGGCTGGGCAGCATTTGGGAAGGTGCTTCATCGTTCGTCGCTACTACCGCAGTCCCTGAAAAGCAGAGTCTTCAATCGGGTTAGTCCTACCTGCGATGAACATACGGATCCGAGACGTGGAACATGATGGGCTGGCTTACCGACAACATGTCATAAAGCGTACATAAATTATAACAGTTTTATCCATTTATCATAAGTTAACGTTAGTTACGTGATAGCTTTTCGATAAAACTGGTCACAACCCAAAAATCATATTCCTTGCATATCTCTGATGGAAAGAACTAGAATCTTCTAGTTCCTTCCATCAGAGATATGCGATTGTGATTTTTTCTATAATAATCTGCGACCTTACTTTGCTGTATTAACGCGATTCAGTTTAGGTTCTTAACTATTCTCAATTGTATGGCAGCTACTCAGTTTAGGTCCTAAACTGAATCGCGTTAAGACGTCACGGTATGGCCCCTGGTCGGAGATTTACTATAAGATCCTGATGGAACGTGAATACAGATTCTAAGATGGAGCTCACCGGTTCAGTAATAGCCTATTTACTCGTGCTGTAAACAAATCTAGATTGTTATTGTCAGGTAATACAGAAGGCGGGAGTGCATTGCATTCCTAGTTTGAAAAGTACCAATAGATTCAAATCACATCCCTCGCTACACATCTTTGATGGAACCTAGCCTACGATGGATATAGCCGTTAAAAAATTAGCAATGTGACAGACAGACAAACAGACAGGTAGAGTCGCAAGTATAGTTAAGTTAAAATATGGTCGTTTTCCTTCTATTTAATGATTTCCACTTAATAAAGATTCTTACAATAAATACTCTTGGCTCGGAAATAGGAGGAAAATACACGGAAAACCTATTAGTTAACTAAAAGGAATTTATGACATATAAACGATTATGACATTACTAAGATAATATATCTAATATCTTTATTTTCTATGTTTTCACCTAGATATTAAAATGGAGTATGCCATTATTAACCGATTTGTATCGATATTCCAAAGAACTGGTTAATTTTCCACGAGCATTATTCGGTATTTAAAAATGATAAGAGATAGGTAATAAGTTAAACATATATCTGTATTTATAGTAATATCTACATATTTCTTGTAACAGTTTGGTGGTGAGGTGACCAATAACGGCAATAACCCTTTTGAACGTAGGTAACATGACGTTCGCTACCTTCACTCAAAATAATACTGCTCTGAATAGCTTATTAAGCGCCACGTGCACCACCCGGAGTAAACTAATCCCGATTTAAAACCAATTTAGTATGGAATTTGACAGCTAACTCCGGGTTAATTCGCTAGCCCCGGTTGGTGCAAATGGACCTAAGACTATTAGCTTTTTCGTTAAATGTACGAAATATCGTTACCAGTTACTTTTCGGTGAAGGAAAACATCGCGAGGAAACCGGTATAATCCCGATAAGGCATACTTTACCCTCTGGGTCTAGGTCAGATGGCAGTCGCTCTTGTACAACTGGCGCCTACGCCAAATCTTGGGATTAATTGCCAGAGCAAATACCAGGCTGAGCCATGGCATACGCCTAGAACGCACTAGGATCAAGAAAAAATATTGTGTCCTATTTTTTCCTATTTACAAAAAGATACTGATTACGCCTTGAAACCATGACCAGAGTTTTTGTTATATTCTGTATATAAATTAAATGACAATTATAATTATGGCGTAGTAATTGACGATATTTAAAATTCTAATAAGAAAATAATACACATGTTTGTTTTTATCTATAGGGTAAGCGGGCCCAACGCGGGTATGCTAACAGCGAACGTCAAAAAATCAACGATTTTTATGTAATATGAAACACATAACAGTATAAAATATACTGTCACTTGTTAGAATTTTTTTGGACTTGAGTTTAAAACTTATGAATTTTAGTTTCTACATCAACTTTTCATACAATAGAAGAAAAGGACATGGTCTGCTAAAACCCGCTTTGCCCAGACATAAAGACAGGCCAAAAGCGGGTTGGTGCTTTGGGCAGAACGAGTAGGGTTGGGGTAAAGAGGGTAATTTAATTGAAAAAAAATAGATTAGTACTTATATTTAAATCAAATATTGAATATCAAAATTCTTTCATTGACCGAGCGAGCGAAGCGTCGCCGTTTCAGCTAGGGCAAAAATGCTTTGGGTGTCTGTCCATTTGTTCTCCTCTACAGGTCGCATTTATAAACCAATTCTTGTGAAATTTTGTAAACAAGTTCGTTAAGTAGGTATATAAAACGACTAGTAATCTGCAAAGGTATTTCACTAATCAAACAACACTTACCTCGACTTTTTTTAACAATAACACCACAAAACTTAAACTGTCTACAGCTGCGTCTCTTCTGCGTCTCACGGCTCGCTCGGTACTGTAGAACCTCGTCGGGGGCCGCTAGTAAGCACAATACTGTATCATACAACGATGTATTAGCGCCTAGCTTTAGGCGGCCTACCCGCTTTTGGCCTGGTTACCCGACCTACATAATAAATAAATATATAAACATAGCTCTATTCATAACTTTATTTAATACATATGTATGATTTACAATACTTATGGTAAATACACATAGCTAGAACCATTACAGAATATATTAATGAAGTTTACTGGCATCGTGTTTACTCCTGACATGGCTATGCTTGTGCCATATTAATATCTTATCACCTTGGGCTGAATTCTAGAGCAATAATATAAGTTTTACGAGTTGGTATGACTTATAATTTAGTACAGAAAGATAAATTAGTAAAAAATTATGTTTGTTTCAGAACAGCGTGCGTAGCCAAGATGCCAATCGCTCATGCTTAGTAACGTATCGTAGCTACCTCTCTCTATCACTCTTCCTAATTAGTGTGACCATGACAGTTGCGTTTCGTTAGCGATTGAGCGTGAGCGATTGGCATCTTGGCTACGCACCCTGAACAGATAAATTTTAGGCAGTTCTCATTCGCGTTTGAGATATTTTTACCAAGGGTTACAGCACAATTTTTTTCAGTACCTTTGGCGCTCCATGAAATATGTTGACCTGCAGGTGGTAAACAACCCAGTTGCTTTCGTAAAACTAGCACCTACGCCAAATCCTGGGATTAGTTGCCAAAGCGGAACCATATACTGCATATATATGATCCATTCGGCATTAAGCTACTTACGAAATAAAAATTACTTAAACGATTACCATCCGCTACTACTATTTTAAATGCTTACAAATTATAAAAAAAAATATAAAAAAAATGTATTTAACATAGCTTTCTAAGCCAAAACCCTTTATGAATTAAGTAAATAAAGAGGTTAATTGACTATAATTATTATATACTTATATATTTGCCTTGCAAATATTCAGCCTGATGCCTGTCAGTCTGCGTCTATCATACCCTTATGTGCATGTTTAAAAGTATGTGTGTTGAAAACAATACTAAGGTCTTGGCTGAACTACATAGTTCCTAGTTTGGTACCTACGGTACCCTAAAACCTCCTGTGTCTTGGAATGTGCTTGCAGTATACATTATTGAATTATGCGTCACATAAGTTTCTTATTACACTATTCAGTAATAACCAACACCAGTATCGTAAAAACAAATGAAATTACGCGTCTTTACGCGCAATTATTACGCAGAAGGCAGATGGGCAGATGGGTACTTGTACGCGAGATAATTTACGAATGAATATTAATAACTTGCAGGTGTACAACATTTCTTACAAATTGCACCTTAACTAGTAAAGTACTGTGTATAAACGCGCAACATATTTTATGGAATATCGGACTACAGCTGTGTGAAATATGTGTGACACTTACAATACATAGGACGTTACGTAAATAAATATAGATTGTCGACTGAGCAACTTATACGCACAGGTACCGACTTAACCCCAATTATTGAAAATAATAAGACCAAATTAAATTTCGAACTTCCATTCGTCCAAAAATCGTTTTGAGATATCGGTAGCCAACTAGTAATTTATACTTCGTGAATTATTTTACATTTTTTATGCACGGAATTTGTGACTGGGCTGAATTTTCAACTGGGCTCGTTAACGTACAAAGGCATTGTTTTAATACAATAGTATTGTCTACTTTTATGTCCGTAAGCGCCAACCAGGTAATTACAAAAAAAGGTTAGAAGTTGTTTACATGCATATTGCAACTTTATCCCTTGTTAAATAAGATAAAAAATTATCTTAGTGGCGCTTCCGAAAACAAAAGTAGACAATACCTTTGTGTTAATATAATGCCTTTGTACGTTAACGAGCCCAGTTGAAAATAGATCGACTGTAGTATACCTTCCAATAGCTTTATGAAATGTTCTACATTTAAATCTTCAATTGATACTTTTCGAAACGATTGCGGTTATTCGGTTATCGCGGGAGCTCAAAACAATAAAAAGGTATGATCCCTCTTCATTTTGTCGTTAATTTACAGGACACCTTGTATATTGCCCGCCCCACACTCGCCATGTAAATAACAATCAGGAATCATTTTTTGTAAGTGACTATGTAGATACAAGGCTAACAAAATTAGAATATTTCCCTTCAGCTCGAAAATTAAGAGTGCAGGTTACTCGCTCCATAGCGCAGTAGTCCGATAGATAAGGTGCTCCCAAGACACTGGGACTAGGTAAACAACGGACCCTCAGACCCAAATTCATGCTTGCATGTGTTTTTTTTAATATGTGTATTTTTTATGTCATTTATAATAAAGTTCGAAGCCTCTCCAACAGTTTTAAAATTTGGTATGTATATTCATAGGATGTCCTGTTTTCATATCCACACCATTTGACATTTGGGGACCTCGAGAATAACTGTTGGAGATATTTCGACTCTTGGCTTAATTAGACTATATTATAACCTACTATCGTTTTTAATTACTTATACTTTCTATGTAATTTTTATTTATTTTGTGCAGATATTTTATATTTTTTAGTATTGCGCTGTCCAGCTTTGAGTACATGCCTGAAAAAGTAAGATTTCGCGCTACACTATGCTTTGCTGTAATACACTTAACTGTGACCTGTACCTACTTGACCTGAATATTTTATTTAATAAATGATAATGATTATAATCATACAAGTAATCAAATTAGCAAGAAACATACAGATACATGTCTCTCACAATGTAATAGGTAGTTGTTAAAGTTGGCAGCCCATCAAAACAGCCGGATTTCTCCGAGAGAAAGGTCCTTGGCGCTGGCGCCAGGTCACCGCGGTGTGCAGGAATCCACTTTCGCTGTGTAGGTATATACTTGTCACAAATCACAATATTGACATAAGTATCATTATTTATACATCTGCATATTATCTGCATACGGTATAGAATTGATTAAAGGCTGTATCAATATGAGCGGCGATATTGATATGTTTTTTTTTATACTACGACGGTGACAAACAATCATACGGCTCGCCTGATGGTTCGCGGTCAGCGTAGCTTATGGACGCCTGCAACACCAGGGGTATTACATGCGCGTTGCTAACCCTTAAAAAAAAAGGAGGATTCGCTGTGTTGACAGCTAAACGGGCCAAGGGCTTTGCTCCGTGGGTCCTCAGCTGTCAAGACAGCGAATCCTCTTGGAGCTCTGGCGACCTTACTCACCAACAGAAACACAACACTATGAGTTAGACCCTACTCACGTGTTATTTAACTGCGGTTTTCTGTAAGGTGGAGGTACTTCTCCAGGTGGGCTCTGCTCCAGATTTGAGCGAGACGACATTCGTTGTGCTGTGCCCTACCACACTAAACGATATGCATCCGCTGTGCCCATACCTCTCTTAAATAAAAATGTTTGAAGGGAATTGTACTAATGATTTTTTGGAACGTCATTGGGAATCACCAGACGTGTAGATATCTCAACGAAGATGCTACTCATCCTTTCCTATAGCCGGCCATATACGTTTGGGTATATCTGACAATCAATGTATGGTAAATTTGTGCAGTGAATGCCCGGCGGACATACCTACCAGCTATGCAGATCCGACGGATTGACCACACGTATATGACCGGATTTAGCTTATGTTTTAAATTAATTACGACAAATTTTAAATAAATTAAAAAAATATATATTTCTTTAAATACTTACATGTTTATTGATGAAACAAATCAAATTGTTTAGTTAATTAAATATTTCAATTTGCTATTAAGATAGTAACACTAATATATAGATTATAAATTGAAATATATGTCACATATTTACTCAAGAATAAGACCAACATCATCGAAAGCCAAGCCGAAAATCGAATTCGGACCTTCAGTTTACGCGGCTAACGCCAAAAACACTTTTTTTTTTTTTGTCGAAGTGGGGAATGCATTTACGCATCGTCCCCCCCGGCCGCGGGAAGGCCATAATGGGGGGGGTATGTTGGACTCCCTCTTTCGGCCCCCTCTCCTAACGAGAGGGCGGGGAAGAGGACTACCCACTAAACCCCACTCCGGCGTTTCACCCTCGCTGTCGTTTATTTGGGGGCGCAGTGGGATTTGTCATTGGACATTCTACCACAGCGCCCCCCCAACTGCCCAGCTTAGCGCTTGGGCATCCGCACTACTGGAGGGGGGAGATTAGAAACGCTTAGTCTCCCCCCCGAAGACTCGAGTAGGGCCGTGCATTGCGGGTCCCGAACCCGCAAGCCCCACTACAGGTCTCGGCGAGCAAAATTGCGTCGCCGTCGGCCCTGCCGCCTGCGTCGGAGCGGAAGCGCGTCAGGCGCTTCTTCGCGCTCTCTCTCTGCTGCCTCCTTCTGCAACATGACTCGAACAACATGACAACATGTTCGCAGAAGGAGGTCACCGCCTTCCATTTCCTCTCGCTGCCCAGCATCGCCTCTAAGACGCTGTGCAGCGAGAGGTCCCTCAGACCCGTGACTGCCACCATTTCCGCCCTTTCCACGGCCCAGCGATTACACTCCTCTAGAGTGTGCTGGGCCGTGTCATCATCTGCCCCACATTCCAGGCATTCGGGACCTGGCTCCCGCCCTATCCTATGCAGGTAGTGTCCGAAGCAGCCGTGTCCGGACACCACCTGCGTGACCCTGTAAGATAGGGTCCCTCCCTTCCTCTTGAGCCAGTCCTCCATTATTGGGAGGATGCCCCCTATAGTTTTTATAGTTTTTTTTTTTTTTTTAACGCCAAAAACACTAGGCTACCTGGTCTCAAAACGAATGCTGACGAATTTCTCGAGTATATGCAATCTTAGGAACAGGCAAGACGCCCCTGGCCGTTCTCTAAGTACAAGCATGCTCCATTAGCCTTAAGCCAAACAAACATAATTACATTTTCTTTTGCATCAAAGAACAAGGTTATTTTTACCGTTTTCTGCAGTCCATTATTGTTTTCCAGCCGACCAATGATAAGCTGAATGATCGCATGACTTATCATTATTCATTAGTCATTAACAATTATGCGTCGTTAGAGAGCAGTTTCTCGGAAACCGCATCCTCAGGCGGACGATATCAAGTAATAACGTAAATATCCCTGTTCTTGACACTGCCCTTAAAGTTACACCTTCCATTTTACTCGGGGTCAAGTATTTGAGTTAGGCTGTATGTATACCTACTATGCCGTTTACGTTTAAGTGAAGTAGAGAAATGCATGCTATGAACTATGTAAAACTTCGAGAAAGATAAAAGTGGAAAAAATGGTGGTGAGTATTGATAAAAGTGAAGACACAATCTATGGTATGTGGCTAATTGTAAAGAATGATGAGCAGCGCGCCGTAATTAGATTCCAAAAAACTAACCTAGTATAGTAACCTTAGTAGTTATGTGTATGAGTTTGACACATAATGCTTACGTCAGTTAGCTCTTTTTCGTACGAAACATTTATCGTTTGTATCATCATCATCATCAATGCAAAATTGTTCGCTAATGTCATTCTGACCCACGTTTTTTGACGTTTTTGTTCTTGTTAATTAGTCAATGTTGTGGACGCAAAATTATCGCGATCATTTCCATTCATTCATTCAACGATAATGATACGTTTCGGTGTTACCTGTTTCCGTTACCTGTGTCCATCCATTACCTGTTTAACTTGGCACTTTCCTCAAACTCCTATCCCCAGCAGTGGAAGACCACAAGGGTTAAGCCAATCCCTAAGACAAGTGAAATTAGCGAAGTGGAAAATTATCGCCCCATCGCTATTCTCTCGGCAATGGCAAAGCTCTTTGAGTCCATTCTCCACAAGTCCTTATCCGAGCAGGTTAGGCCGTTTCTGTGCGACTCCCAGCATGGTTTTAGAGCCAAACGGTCCGTAGATACCAATCTTCTAACCTTAGTTGACACCATCTCTGAACACCTCGACATGGCTATTCAAGTGGACGTCCTGTATTTCGATTTCCGCAAAGCCTTCGAGGGTGGATAATGACGTTTTACTTCACAAACTAGACGTCATTGGTTTCAGTCCTAAATTGCTTAACTTCTTTGCAAGCTATCTGCGGGATCGACAGCAGTACGTCCAGCATAGCCATTTCGTATCGGAGTCATACCACACCCGTTCAGGCGTCAGCCAGGGTTCTATCTTGGGACCTTTTTTCTTTGGGATCATGGTAAACGACCTACCTTCCGTTATTTATAACGCTCGCTGTCTCCTCTATGCCGACGACCTCAAACTGATCTATGGCGTTGAGAATGAGGCGGACTGTGAGTCGCTACAGGATGACATCACATCTGTTTATCAATGGAGTCTCGACAACAAGCTTAGTTTTAATACAGCCAAGTGTCAAGTCTGCAGCTTTAGCCGTGCCACTACTCCTAAAAAGGCTGAATATCTGCTTGGATCTGAACCCATCACCAGAGTCAACTCCGTGAAAGACCTCGGTGTAATATTCGACTCAAAACTTACCTTCCATGACCACATCAAATCGCTCGCTGCTAGCTGCTTTCGTAGATTAGGCTTTGTAACTCGTAACGTCAGAGATTTTCATGATCCGAATGCCGTAAAAGTTCCGCGACAGACAAACGATACGACAAAATAATACTTACAAGTGTGGACCTAGCTTAAGATTTCATTAGACTAGCATTGACAGACTGTGTGTTTGGCAGGCATGTTGAGGGCAACAATCATATTATTAATGAATAGGCAATCACATCTTAATATCCTTTTTATCGCTATTTAATGTGGGAAACTTATTTCACATAATTCTCTTGTCACATAATTGAGTGGAAGATGGGCAACTCTTTTTATATCTATGTTATGTCATCAACATTGTGTTATTAAGAGTGTTCATATTGACGAACCTCTGGTTGAAAGATATTTAAAGAAATTGGATGACTCGAAAGGTAGCGGTCCAGATGGTATACACCCTGTCTTTTTAAAACGTTGCAGTAATTCTCTTGCATTACCGGTAAGTTTACTCTTCAACATTTCACTTATATCAGGATCCATACCAATAATTTGGAAAAAATCTATCATTGTGCCAATTTTTAAAAGTGGTGATAAACATAATATTAGAAACTATCGTGGAATATCTAAATTATCAGTCCTACCTAAACTATTTGAAAAAATAATTTATGACACACTCTACCCAACAATAAGACCGATGTTAATAACGCAACAACACGGCTTCATTAATAAACGGTCTACTGAGTCCAATTTATGCGAACTACTTGAATATGTTCTGAGCGCAATGGACAAGAATTTTCAAGTTGATGCGGTCTATACTGAACCGGTCTTATTATCGAAACTTGAAATGTTTGGTATCCACGGTGATCTGTTGCGTTGGCTGACATCGTATTTACGGGATAGAACTCAGGCAGTTACTATTAAAGGGTACACCTCTAGTTTTGTTCCCATTACGTCAGGGGTCCCTCAGGGTTCCCATTTAGGGCCACTGTTATTTAACATTTATATTAATGATGTCATTAACTGCTTTTTACATTCAAAGGTATTATTGTATGCTGATGACACTAAGATCTTTACCCTCGTGAAGTCCGAGAGTGACTGTGTCAATTTGCAGGATGACCTTAATAGACTAAACTACTATTGTTTACGAAATAACTTGTATTTGAACATAGAGAAATGTTCAGTTATTACATTTACGCGTAAGTCCGCCCCTGTAACCTTTAATTATTCTATTGGAAACAAACAACTTAAAAGAGTCTCAGAGGTGAAGGATTTGGGGGTGTATTTAGACAGCGAAGTTCAATTGGTTTCACACATAAATAAAATTACATCTAAAGCCTATAAAATGTTAGGCTTTATATTTAGGCAAAGTAAAGATTTTAAAAACCCTACAACAATAATACTTTTATATAATGCATATGTAAGGTCATATTTGGAATACGCATCTACAGCTTGGAGCCCCCACTTCTTGGTGCACATTAATTCATTAGAAAGTATCCAGAAAAAATTTCTTAATCGTTTGAAATATAAATTTAAATCATTTACACATGACAATTTTGAGTCCTTGCAAGTAAGAAGAGAAAAGCGGGATGTAATATTTTTATATAAATTATTAAATAATTTAATTGATTCCGAAGACCTCCTGAGTAAGGTATCATTTAGATGTCCTTCATATCGTACAAGAACCACCGCTTTGCTAGCTGTTCCTTTTAGCCGCAAAAAATATGTTAATAATAAATTTTTAGCACGAGCGTGCAATACTTACAATAAAAAATATTTACACACTGATTTGTTCCAACCGAATTATAACAGATTTGTTTCTGCCATTAAACAAAAAAAATCGAAAAAAATTTATAATAACATGAAACACTAACATTACCATACTATGGTTATTTCGTTATTATTATTACTTTTAATTAAAATTATATCGAGTTGTCACTTATTGTACTTGTTTGTATCTTGTATTGTATTTTAAATTAAATTTGGTCTGTTCTAAATTGTAATTGTTGTATTTTCATGTCGTATAATCATGCATGTTAAATATGTTTTTCATTATCAACTAAATTAAACCTGAAATAACTTATTTATTTTTACATGTTTCGGAGCAAAGGAATTGTGTATTAGCTATTAGTGGAAACTGTTTTGGCTTATGTTTTAACTCTGTTTTTTACCTTATTGTATAATTATGTGCTGTATGTTTCCCAAATAAATAAAATTAAAAAATTAAAATTAAATATTCTTTGGACAGTAGGATGGGTCACAGGTCAGAAACTTTAGGTTTTAGGTTGTTACAGTAGTATGACTTGTTGTTAACAATACCCGTTTAAAAATTTAGTCTATAATTTGGCTTTTATACTTATTTTTGCGTCGCCCTAAAGCCCATACGAGAGATATGGTGGAGAAATTCGGGGCCACGTGTTAGGCACCTGTGCCACGGCCCTACTACGTCACGGCACAACGTCATAGTACGACACAGCGTCACGTCACCGGCACTGCATCATACCTGCGCATGCGTCAGCGTCACCGCGTGTCGTCACAGCCGCCCGCGCCGCGCATCATCGATATTTGGCAATCGGTCCGATCACTTTAATAAAACGGGAGCGCAAGCTCACTCCGAGCCTTTTTGATACCTAACATCGGATCTTAGGACACCGCGACACCTTTCGCGCTAGATTAAGCTTTAAATGTAATCTTTTCTAATTAAACTTCTCTTATTCGTCGTCTGCATATAATTTATCTCCTCCACTGCTGCCTCCCTATATAATTCACGGATGTGTTCTTGATAGCTCAGTTGGTAGCGATGGCGTTGGTCAGCATGGCGATAGGCGTATACCTCATAGTGGCTCAGAGTAGCGGGTTTTAATCCCGCCTGGCGTCTTGAATTTTACCACTTTTCTTTTCACTTTAAGTTTGGTCTTTTATGAACCTAAGGACATTGATGAAAGAAATGTCCACAATGTTAGTACTCGCTGAACCGGTTTTACACGCTAAAACGATAGTCTGAAAATAGATTTTTTATTTTATAAATTAAAAATAAAATTATTAAAATTATTATCACCACATAATATAAAACAATGTCGCTTCCCGGTGTATGTATGTATGTATGCTTAAATCTTTAAAATGACGCAATGGATGTTGATGCGGTGCAGTGATTCAGGAGGAAGGTTTATATGTATAATAATAACCCGTGCGAAGCCGGGGCGGGTCGCTAGTATGCATATAATATCTATTGAAAGAAAAATTCTACTGTTGGTATGCCAGACTATAACAATATCCTAATGGATATGACGATGACACGACTGACTGGCACGATGACATCTCAGTTCGAGCCAAATTATGACGCAAGGTCAAGGCCAGATCAAGTTGCACAATGCAGTTCAATGTACAATCGCCATCAGATACATCGAAGCTGCCGACGTGTTCACAAATATGACCGTGAAAAGTTTAAGCCATTGACATCATAGGATGTTTAAAAATAGTTGGGGTTAGGAGTTGTGGCCTTGTAAAGGCGTATTGCGGTGAAATTATCGCACGTGATATGACAAAATAAAGCATAGGTGGGCCGCTTTCGTTAAACTAGCGCCTACGTCAAATCTAGGGATTAGTTGCCAAAGCGGACCCCAGGCTCCCTGATCCGTGGCTTAAGCCGGGAAAGCGCCAGGACGAACCACATTGTAAAAAGAAATATCACTTTCATTAAGAAATTACCGTTTCTCTGGATTAGAAGATTGGCTAGGTACCAAGACTTTGATCAAAAACTAATTCTGAAACTTCAACCCTATTTGAACTCAGAACCCATTAATCGTGTTTGTATAACGTGTTTTTGCTTAATAAATATTCTTATTATTAATCTATCTTAAGCTTTATGTCCAAAACGTGTATTTTAAAATATAACAATGAAATATTCTAAGTTGAATAGGGAAATCATCTCAGAATCTGGTTTTGAAGCCTGTCACTGTAGATTTGTTTCAAGGCGAGCAAGCTGAGCCTAAATACCACGTCTGTATCTTACCTAACAGGATTATGTTGAGAATAGTACTAAATTTAGCCATTGGGTGTCATGGTTTGCATATTAAATTAATTTGTATTAAGTAGAAATAGCTGCTAAAGATACCACGATGGTTAGAAATATAGGAACCTGACTCTCCTATGTAATACGTAGAATATAGTAGCGATGTATTCGCATGTTTTTAAATATTCTATTTGTGTAGGATTGTCCCATAATATTTATTTATTTAATATTTTTATATTTATTCTCATTCGAATGTTTGTTTCCCTAAATACTTAGACAGCAAAAATATCACTACCTTGTCACTACAACAAACTTACTTAAGTTTAACCAAATATATCGACGCTAAACTAGGTGCATGGTCTATGCGCTCCATTCCGTCTGTGTAATATTTTGCATTCTAAACAATTTTTAGTATATAATGTAATGGTGAAATGTGTGGAAAACAAATATTCACGTTCGTATTCGCAAATATTCGTATTCGTATCCGCAGATATTACAAAACCGATATTTGTTACATTGCTAGAATAGAGCCAAACCACGTTATCTCTTCCAAGCAAATCAACTGCCATATTTTAAAGTGTCATATTAAATGTCAAACTTCTATGAAATTATAAACGTCAAAAATTCATACAAGATAGTCTTTGCTATCAAAATCTGTGAAACTTGGCATAGAAGGACTTTTAGTATATATTTTTGTCCATTAAACTACACCAATTTTACGGAAAACCATGTGCGCTACTACTGCTTTATGCTTTGATTGTTCCTTGTTGCACTTTTGTTTTTATCTTAAACTATCTTTACGTGATTATACGCGTCAAGCGAAAGTTTTAAATAACAAAGCGTTCTAGGAACCCGCGGTTATTAGATAACCGGAGGACGAGATCATAATTACATCACCATCGATATAACGCCATGGAAAGTTGTCTGTGGTCAGTAGAATTACTAATTATACGAGTATTACTCCATAATAGAGAACTTAGAAAGTAGAGCTAAATATATTTATTGTACGTATATAAATCGAGCTTTCCATAGAAATCCCATAGGAATCCGGAGAAAATATCATAGCAATTAGCCTTTAGAATTCAAGGATTCCCACTGTTCATCATCATACTGGGATAACTCGGGGCATCTATACGAAAGTAATGTACCATTATATTTTATCGACAAAAAATATATCCTTGTTACTGTCAACATCTAAATGTTATACGACATAAATAAATATTACTTACTAGCTTTTGCCCGCGGCTTCGCACGCTTTAGAAAGGGGAATAAGTAGCCTATGTCACTCTCCATCCCTTCAACTATCTACACTTTAAAAATCACGTCAATTCGTCGCTCCGTTTTGCCGTAAAAGACGGACAAACACACTTTCCTATTTATAATGTTAGCCTATGGATTTTCTCCTCATGTTTAAATAAAAAGATATACAAATTAAAATGTGTATTTAAGATACGAACCTATCATTATCGCCAGATATCAGTGATCTGGCGATAATGATAGGTATAATAATATATTTAAAAAGGATTGGCATTTTTGATCTAACTCGGCGTCTATTTACCAACCAGACTACGGCATAAAATACATCTCTATCTGAAGGTAGGTGTAAAAACGTCATACCTTTTAATATTGTATCCTGACATTTAATTTGAAATGGTTGAATGACTTCAAGATTGATTTGTTCAATTTAAGGGTTCAGTTTGTCATTCTACTAACGGGGTTTGGTTTATTTCAAGAACCATAATAATATAAGTAGACTTTAAAATTGTTCATTGAGCGTTGACCGGAAAAGAATTGAAAATAAAAAATAAAATTCATGGTGTAATTTTTTGCAATTTTATTGTTTTTTTTTTTGTAGTTTTGTTGGTATATTTCGACATCTTAACATAAACCTCTCAAACGAGTAACTACATAATCCATAAGTAAATAAAGCAACAAGTAAAAAAATTTAGAGCGCCAATAGAACTTATTTTATTTGTTTATTTAAGAGCCTAAAGTGTCCCACTGCTGGGCAAAAGCCTCCCTCCCTTCCTGCCACGCATCCCAGTCTTGAGCAATTTACCGCCAGTTGGCGAGAAAGACGTCAAGTTCATCTCTCTTCCTTAACTTACAAAAAAATACATCCTAATAACTTTATGAAGGTACGGAACCCTTGGAGTTCTATTCATCGTTTTTTCTGAAGTACTTTTTTGAGCGACAAGCCGTGTTTGTTTTCAACTAGGACGAACCCAGGCACATCAAATTAGCTGTCACGTCTTTATTTCACACGCAGATATGGATGTCATTCGACAGTTTTTTGACTTATTTTTTACTTGTCCTTGGCAGATGTGACAAAAACGTATTCTACCAAGAAATTGCGAAAAATAATGCATTAGAGTCCATTTCAAACCGGTCTCAGGGCCATTATCAAATTAATTGTCACGTCTTTATTTCACACGGAAATATGGATGTAATTTAACAGTTTTTAGGGTTCCGTAGTCAACTAGGAACCGTTGTAGTTTCGCTATGTCTGTCTGTATGTCCATCCTTCCGTCCGTCAGTCTGCGGCTTAGCGCAGTGACCGTTGGTAGTAGAAAGCTGTAATTTGGTATGAAAGTATTTTTTTTGTTCTGTGGTATAAATGAATATAGGTAACATATTAACCTTAATTAAGTGGTAAAATAAAAAGTGAGAAAAACAGTTTTTTTAAGGTCAGTGGGGGGATGTTTTTTTTATACTACGACGGTGACAAACAAGCATAAGGCCCGCCTGATGGTAAGCGGTCACCGTAGCCTATGGACGCCTGCAACTCCAGGGGTGTTACATGCACGGTGCCGACCCTTTAAAAACTTTAACACTCCTTTTTTGAAGAACCCCGTAAGTTTGCTAATTATGACGGACTTTTAACTACGTAACCCTACATTGAGCGTGGCCCGATATACTCTTGGCCGGTTTTACTAATTATTTACTTGTTCTTGGTAGAAGTGTGTAACGTCACACGAGCGACGTTAACAGCGGCGAGCGGCGCTCGGGGTGAGACGCGTGGGGCGGCGGCAACGGCAGGCATCCCCGCTGCGCGGCCGGCCACCTACTCTGCGGCGGAAGGAATAAAAGCCCGCGCGCGAAGGCACAGGCAGGCAGTCGCTGCTCGACGCCCGTTCGGAGAGCAGCGGTTGCTCCGGAGGCCCCGGTGTCGGCGCGTGTATGACGCATTCGACCAGGACCTCCGTTCTCCCCCCGTCCCCTTCCTGATTCCCGGTGTCGGCGCGTGTATGACGCATACGACCAGGAATTCCCGAATCCGGATCCTTAAACCCCCCCGTGGCTCCGGTGTCGGCGCGTGTCTTACGCATTCGACCAGGGCTACAGGGTACCCCTGACACCCCCCCGTTGCTCCGGTGTCGGCGCGTGTCTTACGCATTCGACCAGGGCTTCAGGGTACCCTATCCATCCCCTTTCCCCTGGCGGGAACACACCCCCCTACCCCCTTCACGGAATAGCCGTTAGGGCCCGTGCCAACATCTCGCGATACTTAGTACTTATAAGTTAGGTTTACTTTAATATTTTAATAAAGGGCATAAATGACCCCTATTCATTAAACTTACATTGTGTTTTATATAGCTAACCCTCCCCTCATCCCCTGAGTTAGACCGAAACCCTCGCACAACCCTTCAGGTCGAGGGATATGTATGGCCGTCCCGACGGATGACCATCACATTTGGCGCCCAACGGAATAACTCACGGCAGGGGTCTCGATAGCTCACTGGGAGGGAGCATATATATATATATTTTTTTTGTTGTTTTTCCGTAGCAGTAAAGGTGATTGTGCACTAACCGTATCCAGACAGTGCGTCGCCTTACTACCGTCCGGTAACCGTCCGGAACCCGCCCACCGGAATAACTCACGGCAGGGGTCTCGATAGCTCACTGGGAGGGAGCATATATATATATATATATTTTGTTTTTTGTTGTTATTTTTCCGGAGGAGTAAAGGTGATTGTGCACTAACCGTATCCAGACAGTGCGTCGCCTTACCACCGTCCGGTAACCGTCCGGAACCCGCCCTCCCGTCCCCGACCTTCGGGGTGAGTCACAGCCGTACGATCAACCATTTGGTGAGTTGTAGCCGCAATCATAGTCGGATCTCAGCAGCCGGAGACTAGCAGTGAGTAACACACATAACCCCATGTCAACAAATTGGATTTACCACCTGAAAAAGGAGGAATTACTCCAGGAACTCGAGTCCAGAGGCCTGGAATCGGAAGGGAAAACCGTGGAGCAGCTAAGGAAGATATTAGCTGACACCGTAAGAGTAGCAGGATCAGAGGACCTCCAGACACCGGGCAAACAGTGTGTCACAGGCATGGGCGGCGAAGAAGGTAGGCCCAGAAATGTGGGGAAAATAATACGCGAGTGGGACCTGACGTTCAAGCCGACAGACGACGCGGTCGAGTTTGTAGAGAGAGTAGAGGAACTTATAGCAGCAAGCAGCATAACAAAGGAGGATGTCCTGCCCGCCCTGCCCCGGATATTGCAAGGTAAAGCCTTACTCTGGCATAGAAATAACGTGGACGCGTGGAAGTCATGGGACGACTTCATACAGCTATTCAAGCTATATTATTACCCCGTCAATTACGAAGATGATTTGATGGCAAAGATAGTGGCAAGAAAGCAGCGACACTCCGAGAAATTCACTGACTACCTAGCCGATCTCCAGACGCTGATGCGGAGATATAAGGACCTAACGGAGGAGCAGAAGTTACACCGCATCCACGAGAATATGCAAATAAGGTACAAATTATATATTAAAAGACAGGATTTCAAGGACTTGAAGGGGTTACTTCAAATAGCAGCAGAATATGAAAATATAATGAGGACCTCGTATGCAGACCGGGATGGAACCCCCCGGAGGTACATACGGGACACTGATCAAGACGAAGCACTGCAAGATGGGACGAGAGTGAACCCGAATTACGACGCAAAGACATGCTGCTGGTCATGCGGGAAGCCGGGTCACGCCACGAGAGAGTGCTGGTCAGCTAAACGGTTATTTTGCAGCGAATGCGGAAGACTAGGCGTGTTAAGCAGAAACTGCTGTAAGAAGAACCGAAGCGGGAATAACGAAGCGGTAGGAGCCGCAGGTGACCATGGCCGAGAGGACAATAGGGAGTTCATACAAGTAGAAATGATGGGTAAGTGGTATCGCTGCCTAGTAGATTCAGGGGCGACTAATACCTATATAGACCAGAAAACATACCAGGAGTGCGTTGACAGGGGCGCAGAAGCAAAAGATGTGCAGAAAAATGTAACACTGGCAGACAGTGGCACCGCTCGGGTAGAGAAACATGTGTTGGTAGACCTGGAGGTGAAGAAGGTGAGAATAAAACATTGGTTACGTGTTCTACCAACGGCCGCGCATATCATGATAGGGATGGACGTGCTGAAGCGAGCCGGCATGAAAATAACATGGGAAGGAGAGGCGTCGACCGGAGGAGAAGAGTCCAGCATAGAGTCCGCAACAAATCAGAGCACGATGACTAGCCTGAATACTCCCGAGCAGCAAGGGGACGCAACACACGAGGTGAGACAGGAACCGCAGGAGTCCCAATATAACACCGGGGTTGCACCAGAGCTAACTAAGGCGCAGGAGCACGAGCTGCAAGCGATGCTAAAGCAGGAACTTGAGCAGTGTCGCAAGGCGCAGCAGGGAAACACATGGGTAGAAAACAAAATGAAACTTAAACATTCCGAGCCACCGAAACAAAGATATTATCCTAGAAACCCGAAACAGCTGGAAATCAAAGACACCCGTGAACGAAAAAGAATAGAACAAGGGGTGATAGAAAAGTCAGACAGCCCATACAGCTCACCAGTCGTCCTAGTAAAGAAGCAAAACTACATTGCAGACGCGCAATCCGGCCACCCCATTTGTATGGGAAGTGACAGCGACTGGTACGACGTTAAACGAACCCAAGTAGAAAATAATACCGAATCCACAAAGGAATACTGTATGAGGAAGGGGAGCTTATACAGGAAAGTAGTAAATCCAGCATACCAGCAAGCAGATTCCAGTGCAGCATGGAGGCTATGCGTACCGGAGCACGAGAGAGATCAGGTAATAAAGCAAAATCATGACGTACCTAACGCGGGCCATTTAGGAAGAGCGAAGACAATTAAAAGAGTAGCTCAGAGGTACTACTGGCCAGGAATGCGAAGGCAAGTTATAGGTTACGTAAAGAAATGTGAGATATGCGAAAAACACAAGACTACGCAACAGAAAACTCACAGTCTAACGCATATAAATAACGCCCAAATCCCGTGGGAGCAAGTGACAACAGACCGAATCAGACCCTTATCACGACCTTCAAAAGGATACCCCCACCTAAAGAAAAAAAAGAAGCTACCAGAGATATATGCATTAGTACGTATGCATCAACGAAAGGCGTCCGAAAAACAGAAAAACAACTACGACAAGCGCAGACAACGATGGGAACCCGCCATCGGGCAGCTGGTCCTGAAGAAAAATCAGGTACTCTCAGATACCGGTAAGGAAGTATGCGCTAAATCAGCACCCAAGTTCATAGGTCCGTACGTAGTACTAGAAAGGAAATCACCCGTAATTTACGTATTACGGCATAGGGACGGGAGGAGGCAAACGGTTACCGCGCACGTAAAAGATTTGAAAGAATACACACAATAACTACACACTAAAAGCCAGAAGAGGCACTGTTTTTTTATAACTAGAAAAAAAATGTATTCTACCTAGACATTACGAAAAATAATGCATTAATATCCACGTGAAAAATCAGGTACTCTCAGATACCGGTAAGGAAGTATGCGCTAAATCAGCACCCAAGTTCATAGGTCCGTACGTAGTACTAGAAAGGAAATCACCCGTAATTTACGTATTACGGCATAGGGACGGGAGGAGGCAAACGGTTACCGCGCACGTAAAAGATTTGAAAGAATACACACAATAACTACACACTAAAAGCCAGAAGAGGCACTGTTTTTTTATAACTAGAAAAAAAATGTATTCTACCTAGACATTACGAAAAATAATGCATTAATATCCACGTGAAACCGGTGTAAGGGACATTTAAAGTGAATCATAGACGTAATTCTGATTTAGCAAATTACACTTGTTACGATTCTGGTTAAAGTGTGTACTTAAGTGGGCTTAGCTGTCATAATCATAATGGAGCAGGTTCGATGAACTATGTCTATGATGATTGATGAGCATCTCTGCGGACTTGGATGTTGACTTATGGTGACCTTCAAAAACTATCATCATTGTTGTGGTTATTTGGTAGCCTGGTGTAACAGTATGACAAGAACTGTCACTTTTATTAAGAAATTTAATAAAGACATGACAATCGTGCAGATCCTTAACTCAAGTTATCTAGGAAATTGACTGGTGCTATAGCACGTTTAATTTCTACTAGTAGTGGTTGCAATTGCTACACTGTTGCAGCCGCCAGCGGAATGACACCTTTAAGGTTACATTCAGGTTGTAAAGCATTGTTGAATATATGCCCGTACAACATCAGGCAACAGGTGATGTTATTATCAATGCCCATGATAAAATTAGAGTGGCATCGCATGGTTTCTTCTGCTGCAACGCTGCAGCAATAATGCAGTCTCAATCAGAACTATCAGATGATAACGCAATCGAAGGGTTATTGCTTGGCGATTCACAGAGTATGGTCACCATCGGATATATTAGAACTAGGTGCTCACAAATCTGAACATGCACTCTTACGCTTTGATAAAAGAGGTGTGTTCAGATATGTGGACACCTCGGCAGCTCCGATGTGGTGACTCTACAATTTTTCTACGCCATAGTCCCTCCTCGTCAATGTTCTGGGACGGTTCTCCGAGTTGCTATTCATATTCAATACCAATCATTACCGTCGCCATTGCAACGGAGACAAATTAACATTCCAAAATCTTGCTGCTACACTTTTTCCTTTTGAAGGCGTCTCTACTTCCATCTCGGTAACCGAGGGTATGTATTTAACTCAATTACACAATAAATTAATATTCCATAGCTAAACTAGAACTACGAAATTTTATAAACAATAAAATCCCGAAAATTACTAGAAACATGAAGTATTTACCAAAACCAGCTGCAATTTGCCCAACAATCGATCGTGTGGGAAATCCAGAACCAATTAGACTTTTTGCTCTTAGCCAAATTCTCCGTTTAAACCATTTAAAGTAATTTAGTTTTCCGCAAAAACTTACATTTGGACAGAGGGAAATACGATGACAACAGATCGAGTTTGGAGCGGGTTTTTGAGACGTAATCGAAAGCTGTTAGCCTCCAGGTACGTACTGAGATTTGCTTTGTTTTCAATTGGTAATTCTTAAAATGTCAATTGGATTGTAAATTAGCATTTCCTAGTTGCAAGTTCAATAAACACTTGATTAGCGAAGAAGAGTATAAGTTTTTAATATCTATAAATGTATTACAGTAGGAGTGTGCATTTACCTGTCTTTCATAATTGTACCTATTATGTTACTATTGCTGGCCTGACGCCCTAGTCTAGTACCAGGAAAATCGAACGATCGTAAAATTGTATCTCTCTCTCCGTTACACTTGCTTATAATAAAATAAATAAAAAATAAATAAAATAAATAAATATTATGGGACAATCTTACACAATTCGACCTCATCCCACAATAAGCTCAATAAGCCTTGTGTTATGGGTACCTACTAAACGACGATATATATAATACGAGAATATTTACTTAAATACAAAAAAAACCATCCATAACTCAGGAAACAAATTCGTAATAAACACACAAATAAATGCCCTGACCAGGATTCTAAACTGGGACCCCCTGCTTCCTAGGCACGATCAGGGTGCTAGGAGGCGGTTATTGGTATGGTATAAAGAGGTTTTTTCGTCAATGCTTTTCGAAATTTCGACGTTCGTGGTAGGCCTGCTGATATGCCGACGGTAATCAACTAATGGACCGTAGGTGACTGTTGAAATGAAATCTATTCATATTCATAGTATTCATAGTCGCAGTAATCGTGAAATTTTTTTAAGATTGCAAGTACCTTTGCGATGTTTTCAATTCAATATAAAGGTGAAAGTGAAATGAATACCTAATCTTACCATTTGGGGAAATTGGGGGGTGGTTGGTTTGGTCTGTAACCGTGGCAACGAAGTATGTATCCCTAATAATTTGGACCAAATAATCCATTCAAGATTTTGTGCGTTGTTTTGTACACAACCTGGTTAATTTATTTCCGTAATAAAGCTACGGATAGTATAGCTAAATAATATATTTGTAGCAGATTTTTATATGTTAAGCCTTTTGCACAAATACGGATCGAACTGGTTTTCTTAAAATAAAACTTTGTGAACTTTATGAGATCAAACATTCGAGAAGGTTGCTCGGTTTTGATTGGAGATAAAAACACAAGGCTTTAGCGAAGAAGGTACAAAATATTTAAATAGTAAACTTTGTAGCGATTTTGAAGCTATTTATTGAAATAGAACACTTTAAAACGATTTAATCGCGTATATTGACTACGTTCCCCTACATTTCGAGACCTTTCCAGCACTTGTCATAGAGTAAGATAATCTAACACGTGTTCATTGATCTTAGCTTTATATTTCTTGGATAATCATCGCCTACAGACAGTACTGACTGTACAGAATAATAGGTAGAATAATAATAGTACAGAATTTAACAAAACTCCCAAACGATACTCCAACAGGTGATAAGGTTAATGTATGTATGTAAACTCTTTATTGTACAAAACACAGATAAATTAAAATTTACAAAAGGAAAACAGTAAGTACATAGGCGAACTTTTCCCTTTAAGGGATCTCTTCCAGTTAATGACCCTGATTTCGATGCAAGTGGAAAAACTTCGAATTTAAAATTCGAAAAAAAAAAAATCCTTACCTGCTGAACCTTATCAGTTGAAGAGTCGTTCGGGAGTTTTGTTACACCCTGTATAAATAGGTACCAATGTTAACGACGTTTAACATTGGTACCTATTTATACAGGGCAAGTGTTACATTCAGACAAAAGTAAAAAAACCGGCCAAGGACGTGTCGGACCACGCATAGTTGAGGGTTCCGTACCGTCCGTCATACGATTAAAAAAATGAGCAAGCAAAACGTAACTGCCTTCAACACATCAAGGCGCTTGCGTCCTTTTGTAATAAATATTTTTTAAATAATATTTAAAACGCGTCACTCACGTAATTTAGTCGATTTTCGCTCGACATGTTTCGATCTGTTGTTCCGACATGTTTAAATTAGTGAGCGACTCATTTAAACTATTATTTAATATGTTCGGGGCTCACGAGAGTTAGAAGGGGACACACACAATTTTTCAGACTTTCAGAGCGATTATTTCTGAAAATATTCGATTAATCATATTTAATAGCGGCTCACAAAATACGCCTCTGGTTGTAATATCTTTACCATGCTTTCTAGTTACTTGAGTAAAACCGCTGTGTGACATACGGACGAACAGACAGACTGGACGAAACTATAAGGATTCCGTTTTTTGCCATTCTGGTTACGGAACCCTAAAAATGATGTCATATATGGACAAACGACTTACATGACGAAACTACAAGGGTTCCGTTTTAGTCATATTGGCTCGAGAACCCTGAACACATATATGGGCTTGTTTTAATAAAAGGTACCACTATGTCGATTGTTCATAAGATTAAATTCTAAATGATTCTTCATGGCATTAGCGTAAACATATTATCACTATTTATCATCATTTTAATGCGATCATTGACTTTCCAAATAGATAGACGGCGCCATTCAATAATCTATACATATAAAAGGAAAAGTCCTGACTGACTGACTCACTGATCAACGCACAGCCGAAACTACTAAACGTATGATCCTGAAATTTTCGCATTACGTTAGGTGTTTAACGAAGGTAACGAATAAGAAAGGGTTTTGAAAAAATCATCTTCTAAGGGGGTTAAATCGGGGTTGAAAGTTTGTATGGAAGAAAGTTTTTTTTTTTAGATAGAGACTCAAAAGTTGGTGTAGAGGTTTGTTTTTAAAATACAAAAAAAGTAATTATAGCGTTTTGGAAAAATCAACCCCAAAAGGGGTGAAAAGTGTGTTAAAAGTTTGTATGGCGGAAGCGTTTCCCTTTTAGTTATAGACTACAAACTTTGTAAAAAGAATTCTCATTAGAGTTTACAAAAAGTAATTTCAGCGATTTAGAAAATTCGACCCTTATAAGGGTGAAAAGGGTGTTGAAAGTTTGTATGGCGGAAGGTTTTCTGTTTAGCTAGAGACTTTATTTTATGTGTAAAGGTTTCTCATCAAAATACAAAAAAGGTGTTTTTATCTATATCTATATAATATATAAAAAAGAAACTGACTGACTGAATGACTAACTGACTGACTGACTGACTGACATATCAACGCACAGCCCAAACCGCTGGTCCTAGAGATACCAAATTTGAAACGTAGGTTCCTTATAAAGTCTAGAGGTGCACTAAGAAAGGATTTTTCAAAATTCAACCCCCTAAGGGGGTGATTTGGGGGGGGGTGATTTGGAAGTCCAATGTTTTAATGGGGAAACAAGATTAGTTGGCCTATTCCATTTGAAACTTTACAGGAGTATTTATAAAGATAAATGAGGTAGCACGTGTTTCAGGTTTTTTGAGAATTCAACCCATATAAAGGGCAAAAGGGGTGAAAAAGTAAAAAAACAACATGGGTATCGTTTTCTGGTTTATCGGGTCGCTGATTACAAAAACAACGACGATTTTAAAATCTAACGTGGCGATTGTGAAATACCATCTTCCCTGTTGGGGCGCGAGGGGGTCGAACTCTAAAAATATAAATATGGGAATGAGAACTTCAAATTTGGCACGTAGGTTTCTTATTAAGGTGTAGGGGTGCATTAAGAAAGGATTTTTCAGAATTCACCTTCTAATTGAGATAAGAAAGAAGATCCGAGAGGTTCTTTACAATGAATCTGGAGCCAAAACTGCGAGAAAAGGCCGCCATCTGAAATTTCGTCAGTTATGATCTGATCGTGATGGAAATCAATATCTGGGAATCCGAAAGGTTCTTTCTAAGGAATCAGAAGTCAACATTGATCGTAATATGTACTCGGTTGGTACATATCAAAGGGTTCAAGTGGTTCTTTATAACGAATCAAAGCCGCCAACTTGATTTTGAAATTATTTATTTATTTTGTACGCGGGCGAAGCTGCGGGAAATAGCTAGGATTTTTTAGAATTCTCCTCCTAAAGGGGTGAAGTGGGATTTGATTGTATATCGGGAAACAAGATTTATTAGACTATTTTATTCACAGGAGTATTCCTAACGAGAAATGAGTAAATAGGAGTACGAAATGGGGTGAAAAAGTCAACATGGGAAATATATACAGTAAGTGTAACTTACCTAACGACCTACCTCTGCCTACCTCAAATCTAAAATAGGTCCTTGATCAGAATTGCGAAAAGGGGCTCCATCTTGAATTTATTGAGTTTTAATCCGACCTTGATAATAATCGGTATTTGGGGATCCGAGAGATTTCTCAGTACTGAGAAATCTCTCGTTACTTAACGAATCTGTAGTAAAAACTGCGAGATCCGGCCGCCATCTTGAATTATATCGATTTTGATCCGATCATGTTAAATTCGATTTCCGAGAGGTTCTCTTTATGAATAATCTGAAGTTAAAACTGAGAAAAACGGCCATCGTGTAGAATTTCTTCAGTTATGATCTGATCGTGACGAAAATCGATATCCGAGGATCCGAAAGGTTCTTTCTAACGAACCACCAACGCCACCATCAACGGCCACCATCTTGAATTTATATAGTTAAGTTCGTGATAAAGCTCGGTAGGCACATACAAAGGGTTCGAGAGGTTCTTTATAACAAATCAGAGGTCAAAATTGAGAAACAGCCGCCAACTTGAATTTTTCAGTTTGATCACTTTTGCGACAACCATCCATTCCATTTAAAATCCGTTCAGCCAACCGCAAGATAGTAGCGGACAATCATACATACGTACATACAAATATACGGGCCCAACTAAGAACCTCCTTATTTGTAGACGGTTGAAAATTACGTTTAGTACGCGGGCGAAGCCGCGGGTAAAAGCTAGTATTAAATAAATAAATCAGGTTTGGACTTTAAATTTTAACGTATTTGCATAGAAAAAGGAAATCATAAAATAAAGGCGATGTTATATTGATTTACAGTCAACCAAGCCAAGTCAAATCTTAATCATCTAACTGATTTTTTAGCCGTTCGTCTGGTGCGCCTTTGATCCAGGTCGCAGTTTGCCCAGTTAGCGTTTGGTCCAATACGCAATTTGCCCTAAAATCCGGATAGCAGTTCGTCCCAGTCCGAGTTCGCAATATAGGGAATTATGCATTTTGACATACTCGCTGCTCAACTTAAGAGCCCGGTATATAAATTTCACCGATTCAGCTGAACTTTTTGCAAAACATTTTTCAAAATCAAAATCTAGGAAACTTAGCATAGACTGACTCTAACGTAGAATTAATTATACTGATTTCTAAAGATTCCTTACCTTTTTGCGCAACTGCGCAATCAATCAATATTGAAGTAAAAAGGATCGTGATTGATGTGTTGATAGCGATCTCATTTAGTCAAGATATTTATTATTTTCTTCAAGATATTTAAGTTCAAGATTGGAGTTATGCGATATAATTGAGTTGTATAAATTAAAGATTGGACTTAAGATTTACGGATGACTCACACTAGAACGGGACGGGACGATCTGTCAATTTCTATAGAAAGAATCAGAAGGCCTACCACCAACCACGAACGAAGTTTCCCCTCTCTGTCGCACTTGAGTGAGAAATCACAAGTGCGAAAGGGAGGTATACTTTCGTTCGCGGTAGGCGCTCTGGAGCTCACGGAGGTCACGTGACGTTTTCTATAGAAACTGACAGACCGGCCCGGCCCGGTCACGTCTCGGCCCGTTCTAGTGTAGGTCATCCTTTAAAAGTCACAAACATGCATGGCTTGTGATTCAATAATTTTTAAGAAAAAAAAACCGACTTCATTTGGTTCCCGGTAAAAGTGAAATTAAGAATTTGTTTGAGTTAGCCAGTTTACTTCACAAATATCCAATACACCGCACGATTGAAAATTGAGGAGCTTTCTTAATGTCCTAGGGCCTCCATCATTACATTTGAAGTATAATCAAACGGAACTCCCTTGTAGACCTTTAAACAAACAAAATAACAATGTGTTAAATTGGATGACAGACTGTAAATTAACGAGCATATTCATTATGCCATCCCTGATTATCAACATCAGGTCCACTCCAGCAAAATGATGGCCACAGTAAGAAAATGCCTAAGCTAATTATGAACACCCTCTAATCACAATTAACCTGCCGTTCAAATTTGAGGAGTTCTCTGAATTCTTCTAGAACTCCATCATCAGAATATAAATCAAATCAAAAAGATGAATGTCACAACTAGGATAATAAGTAGAGCTAGGTTTATTAACCAGTTCCACTTTGCGATCCCTGGTCTTCATCATCAGATCCAGTTCATCAAAATGTTGAATCCGTACAATTTCAAAGCATGAATTAAATCATCTATTAAACATGATAAACGTTTTGATTCATGTTTTCAAGTAGTCACACTACTATATATAATGTTGAATCCGCCAAAACCAGCGAACTTAAAAGTTCGCTGGCCAAAACACTGTTTTAGTTACTTAAGGAAACCCTCAAATCAGAATGCATGTGCCGTTAAAATTTAAGGAGCTCTCTCAATCCCTCATGAAGCCCATCATCAAAATAGAACTATAATCAAATAGGACTATCTTGAAGGTATTTCTTTACAAAGAAAAGATGAATGTCTCAAATCGGATGATAGAGCTGGGAATTACCAAGCAGTTCCACTTTGTCATCCCTGGTCTTCATCATCAGGTCCACTCCACCAAATTGATGATGTTCGTAAAGAAATGCTCGAGTGTCTTAAGAAACTACCCCAATCATCATGCATGTGCCTTTCAAATTTGAGGAGTTCCCTCAATTCCTCATGGATCCCATCATCAGAAATTGATTTTGAAAAAAACGGGACAATCCTGAAACCATCTATATACAGACAAAAAAATATTTTTTAAAATCGGATCATAGTCCTGAGAATTACGAAGCAGTTCCACTTTGCCATCCCTGGTCTTCATTATCAGATCCACTCCACCAAATTGATGATTTTCGTAAAGAAATGCTCGAGTTTCTTAAGAAATCACCCAAATCAGCATGCATGTGCCTTTCAAATTTGAGGAGTTCCCTCAGTTCCTCATGGATCCCATCATCAGAAATGGATTTTGAAAAAAACGGGACCAACCAAGAACCGTCTACTTTCAGAAAACAAAAAAAAAATTCAAATCGGTTCAGTAATGACGGAGTTATGAGTGACCATCCATTAAAAAAAAAATTCAGACGAATTGAGAACCTCCTCCTTTAGAAATATTGAAGTCGGTTGAAAAATACGACGAATGCAAATAGTGTCATCCGTTAAGAGTCCGGTATATGTTCAAGTTCAAATACGCGCGAGATAAGAATTCAAAAATTGAAAGACCTTTTCAATTAAAATGGAATAAATGAAAAACTTTTTCAAAAATGTTGTCAGTTTTTGAAAAATACACGGGCAGTCATCGTCGGACAGACAGAGTGGTGTTGTCTGTCACCGTCGCCCGATGCAGTCAAAACATGTCACGCCTATTGTGATAAAAATACGTGAGTGTTAACCGTTGCAATTTAATATCAGTATGACTCACGAAAGTTAAATTATATGATTTGAGAAATAATTAATAATAGCAGATTTTTTTAACGTAACAGATACGTCGTGAGTCTAGTATTATATAGGCAACAAAATCCAACAAAATATCGTTGTATGCAAATCGCCTCAAATATGTTACACATGTTTCAATCAATTGTTTTTTCTTGTAAGATTTTTGGGTATATAAAGATTTTTTTTGAGTGGTTTAAAATTGTCATAATCACAAACAAGAAAAATATTTACTACCGTAAATTAAAAAAATCTACTTAGTTAAGTTTAATTTTTTTACTTTTTACCTACTTCCGGAAGAAGAGTTTGTATGATTTTTGCGTAAGTATATCTATAACTTGAAACTGAATGCGAATGTTATGGGTATTATAAGTCCTACATAGTTCATGGTACCTACCTACCATGGTCGCTCCATCCTTAGGACATTGATTAGTCACTGCATGGACATGCAAGCATCAGTGTAGTCATTTAACATCACCACGGCTGACTGCACATCCTGTATCGACTGATGTCATTACAAAGTTGCATTTGACGCCTAAGGAAGCGTCACCCAATTGTGTACACCTGCAATGCTAATGACGCTACAAATAAGAAATGATAAATACAATACAATATGATAGGTTAGATACTACTATTGCAGATGACTGTACGGAGTCTAAATTGTGTCCGATCCTGTGTGGTGGCTGGTTGGGGTAATTAAGGTGATAACTGGAGTCATATTTAATTTTGCCCCTTTCGAACGAATTAAAATGGTAACATTTTTTGAGACAAATCGAATTATTTAATTAAATATTTTGACTTGTTATTAAAAAGTAATAACTCTACTATACATATATTTATATTCAATTATAAATTGATAATAGATGTCATAATACCACATAATGTAGACTTTGCCAAATCGTCGGTCGTAAGTTCTTCATTTGAAATGAATTTTTCACCTCAGCAGCTCGAAAAGGCTTACTTTGATATGCGAAACCAGTGAGCAAAATGCGATTTTGCTGCGAGCGTGAGGAAAATAAACGTCAGATTGACAATGTTCAGTCAAGACATGAAACTTTTTTATTAAATGGCATCCTGGCCCATTCAGCCAGATGAGGCCAATTTTCTAACAATGAGGACTACCGCGAGCGAATTTGCCGCTAGGGGCGCTAGTGGAACGTGGGTCCTATGTAAAGAGGTTATATGTCATTTAAAGTACATTTCTCATTAGTTTTTAATTTAAGTCGTGCTTATTTCGAAAATATGCACTTTTAGAGGAATCATTACATAGAAATAAATTAAATACTAAAAAAATATTACTTTGGCTATAAAATAAGCTTTAAATTGAAAGTGTAAAATAACACAGCCCTAATTTAACGTAAATTTAGAGGTTATATAAAATAGTTAGAATTGAATGTACCTCTTTTAACATGGACATTAATGAAAAATAATCAATTCTAATATTGGTTTCGCGCCATACTAACTCATACTAATGGCGCTTGACAAGGACCCACGCAGGAGTGGCGCCGCCTGGTGAGCAAAAATACGGTAGTCCTCATTAGATTATATCGTTCATACAATCACATCAAAGCCAATTTGATTGACCTGTCTGTACGGACATGTCTAGACGGTGCGTTTTGTCGGGCCCGTTCCGTCGTACCCTACTATGCAATACAGGAATAGGCAATGTGAGATGAAGGAAGTGCACGAAGGACGATGGCAGTGACGGCTTGCGATAAATCGCCCCGTGTAATATCATGTTTAAACAGAGCCAGAACCACGTTCAAAAACTCGTACGTTTTCATTTTCAATTGTTTTTCAAGTGTAATTGGTTTTGTTAAATTAAATTAGATACAAGTTTCATTTTTAAATATCTCTCACTTTAAAATTTTATGATTTTTATTTTATATTTATAAGTATAATATTAACCATTTGTTGATTCACGTTTCCTCACGTGTAAATCTGTAGTAAAATAATTTCTACAATTTACCATTTACGTTGTTGTGAACGATATCTAGTATCCGAACGCGATTAAAAATAATAAAGTGTTTCGGCTGTCATCCTCAATTTGAAAATTTCCTCAATAGCTTCTCTTTTGAATTGCTTTAAAGATAAAAGTTATCTGAACTGAAAACATGAGTGATACTAGTAGTGATAGTGATGAAGCTACGGCAACACCCGAAGAATTGAAAGAAGCGGTCAAAAACGCCGAATTAAGTTTACTCCCGGCCAAATCGCGGGTAAAGGTAATACTTTGTTGGTTGTTAATAAGGACGCAAATGCCATAAAGATTCATTTGAAATCTAACCTCATGTTCTTAAATTTAGTAAGAGGTAATATTTTGTATTCTTAAATTAATAAAGTAGTATTCTAAAATTAATTAAGCCTTCCTGTCCGTTCATTTTGGTTTTAATTTATTTTTCTTCCTGCTGAGGTGAAAAGTTGTATGTTCAACTCGAGACCAAAGTTATTTGCATCTCGTGCCTTTGAGTCCTTCACTACGCTCAAGATTCTAAATTAGAATCACTCGCTACGCTCGTGATTCTATTATAGAATCTTTCGCTTGCTCAGGACTCAAAATTAGCACTCAGAACAAATACGAACTTTGCTCTCTTGTTGTACAAATAACTATTGTTGTCACTTAGGATGTTTTAGGATCAATACTGTTAATTCATGCATTTAAAGGTTAATCTGCTGAAAATACAAGACCGTTTATCTGTCAAAACCATATGCCTTGCAGTAACCATTTTTCTACGTTTATGTTATTAAATTATTAAGGTGAGGGAGGCGAAGTGCGCCTGCCGTCTAAGTGCGCCTATTACTAGTAAGTATCATTCCATGAAAATCAATAATCTATGAAATAGAATTCAATATATTAAAGGTAGGCGCAAGGTTCGCCCCCCTCACCTTATCGTACTTAATAGTGTTCAATTTTCTGCAGATTTCTTTTTCTGCACATAAGTGGCAGGATTACTTTCTAAAGAAAGTATTCGCATGGACGGGGCTAATAGTCGTAAAAGCTTTGTATGCAAATGTAAATAAACAAGAAAGCGGGTGTAGTTAGGTTAAAGGAGGCGTATTGTATTGTTGTTTCATTAGCACGTCCCCTGACATACCTACCTACATAAATAATAAACCTGTAAGAGTAAGACTTGCAAGTATAGTAGAGAACGGCTTATCGTTTTCATACTTACTCAAACTCGTATCTGCAAAAAATCGGATCAGGAGAGTATTTATCAGGAGGGCATTAAAGTGTCGAGAAATAGTACATAAATTATATTAAAAGGGCTTTTCTACTAGTAGACGTGAGTATACTTCCAAACAAACAAGAAGATTGTGATCGGGTATATAGCCCAGTGGTTAGGGCGTCTGCCGCGAAAGCAGGAGGTTGCTGGTTCGATTCCAGCCCTGCTCACCGGGGGCTTTAGTCACTTTTTCTGTAGTATATGACATCTCTTTCAACTTATAATTTATAAACAAGAAGAGTTTGATAATATCGCATGTAATGCCAGACAAGATTTCTTAAATACCCTTGAGTGTGTCTGCTGTGTCAGATATTATTGTAAACTAAATACCAACCTACAACTATGGAAATAACATATGAAATATTAGATATCATGCTTTGAGTAACTTATATAAGCTAATTTTCCAACCGCTAAGTACGACGTCTTTCCCTTATCCGGTATATGTATCGTAGGTCTATTTATAGATACACATAGTTGATATGTTATTTATTTATATAAATTAGCACAGTGTAACAGTTAAAGCACTGTACAATCATAACATATAAAATCACAAAAAATCACACCAAACATTGAATAACAATAACACAGGAGGCCCCATGTCAAACAGAGGAGGGGCGAACGTCGATTTTCTTGTCTGAACCTCAGACATTCATCTCGCACTAACACCCACCTACTTGCAAACTCAACGCACTCAGGCGCTAATGCGAGAAGTGCATTCAAGCTGTGCAAAGCTCGCGCCAAAAGAAAGCTTTGGTGCGAGCTTGACACAGCTTGAATGCGTGACAAAGTTCAAGAAGCAGGCACCGCCAGAAGGCAGCGATCTCGACTCGAAACTCAACTCTAGTGGATGTGGTCATGTGGTGACAAACAGACGCACTACTTGAGTTATTAACTCGACACAGTCAGAGTTACCACGTAATATTTTACAAATTATAGTGAGAAGCGCAGAACATCGTCTTACCTCTAGCAACTTCAAACCCAACATTTATAATTTATAAACATGAAGTGCAGTAGTGGCATAGAAATATGTGCATTGGCCTTATTAGCGGCCAGTCATGCGTTTTATTACCCATCGCCAGTTATGCGTTATACTTAGTATGATCATCTCCTTAAATAATTTAGAAGACGTGATCAAACCCACGACAGCCTCGGGATCTACCGGGAACATCATCATGCCTCTCAATCACTCTTTCTTAATTAACTTATAAGAGTGATAGAGAGCTAGATAACGACATTGATTTTCGATATTCGTGGTAGGCCCCAGCACATTTTTCGAAGTTCAATAACATTCGAAGAGTTAAGGTCAATGCCCCGTTCTCAGAACAAGAATTCATTTTTGATAACCAGTGTCCCATGTCCGCATTTCCCAATACGCAATTATAGGATATACATTTATCACAATAAGAATCCAAATTGTGTGTAAAACGATGTGAATTGAGTCAATCTGGCAGCCCATATCTCCAGATAGCGGACACCCCAAAGGATGTCTTTAAAACATGTAATTTTGATTTTCTTTTATTGTGTTTTACTCCTGAAATAGGTACCTATAATTTTCAGTAATTGACCCTCGATAGATAGGATGTCCGTATACATTTTCTATTAAACTAAAAGTAGCTAGACTAGAAAATAGAAAGTCACAATGAATGACTAAATAAATAGGGATAATTTATTAAATGTAGAAATTAAAACCGGCCATTCATTTCATTGAGACCAGGTGGCCTAGAGGTTATATGGCGGCGTAAGCTAAAAACCCGGACTCGAGCCTCGCATTGACCTTCGATGAAATTTGTCCACAAAACAGAGAGACTAACTAGTCTCTCTATTTTGTGAATTGGCCATTGGCCCGCCCCGTTCCGTCCCGTTCTAGTGTAAGTCATCCTTGAAGGACAAAAAATGTATGGATATTACGATGACTACTGTAGGTTACGGAGGAATAGAACCTAACTAGTACAGTACTAACGGTCACTGAACTTGAACCGCGGACAGACAGACGAACACATATGGCGAAACTAAGGGTTCCTAGTTGACTACGGAACCCTAAAAAAGTCGTTTCTACTGTCCCTATCTTAACTAATCACGAAAAATAAACCACAATTTAACGACTTAATTAGTTGTAGGTACTAGTAACTTAAAAAATAAATATAAAATAATACAACATGTAGTATTCTATAGGGACAATATTGTGACAGATTGTATTCATGGGGTCCCAGCGCACGCAAGTTTCTCGTACAAATCGCGAAACGTCTGGTTGATGTTACTGGTGACCGAAGAGCTGGTGGATTCCTCGCACAACGTATCAGCATTGCGATACAACGAGGAAATGCTACCAGCATCCTAGGTACAATGCCTCAATGACCTATTTTGTTAGGTAAGTTACACTTAGGTACTGTATATACTTCGAAAATAAATGTATCCAATGTATCAAAGTTTCCAGAAACATAATTTAGTAAGATCCTGTCAAATCTTACACCTTGTTTTTATTTATTTGGTTAATTTATGACATAAGAATTATTAGCTAAGTAAATGATGATTGAGCGCAATAAAAAGTTGGACAAAACATTCTAGAGGTATGTGTCTAGTATGTGAGTAGTAGGGATGTGTGCGTTCTGTATCAGAGGAGGCCTGGACAGCATTACGATAGTAAAAATTTCAAGTGTACAATAGGCGATGGGGCAACGTGCAAGAGACGTTCTGCTCAAATTTTAACGCATGACGTTTTTTTAGAGGTATATTTTCTTAAACAAAAGCGTGTATCTAGAAACACGTTTGCATTTATGTTTCAAATAACGCCTCAGCAAATGAAATCTTTTGTCCCTTTCATTAGCATGAACCTTCACTATAGCTATTCCCTTCTCTCATGAATCTTTTGTCCCTTTCATTCGCATAAACATTCGCTATAGCTATTCCCTTCTCTCATGAGAAATTCATGTCTATTTAAAACTCATTACCTCATCGTATCCTAATGCTAATCACTATGAAATGCTATTTAGTTAATCATCGTCGTACCTAACTGTAACTCTAGTATGGGTTTTGCTTTTTAGACAAGTAAGATATAAGTGTTTAGGTAAACTGGATATTTAAAAACAAAATACCCAGGAAGAGCGGTTTATTTCCTAATGAAACAAGATTTAAATTAGCAATATTAATGTAATTATAATGGTCAACTCATATCTAGTTACATACTAGTGAAACCTGAAATATATAATCGATCTACAATCGTTTATTTCGAAATTTTATTAATTATCATCAATGTTGCATATATAAGGGCTTGCCGACAGTCTCTATTATTCAATAACTATCCACGTTGAAGCAGCAGTCACCAATATGATGGTAAGTCATCTTTTAATTTTATTTGTACTATACTTGTGGTTTCCTCCTATTACTAAGACCGTATAAACGTGTAATCCCAAATTCGTACATATTTCTAACGTGTTGTGTCTTTTTGTTTTAGAACTCCGCATCTGATACTCTCGATGAACAAGACTATACTTTTAAACACTATTACTACCCCGTCTCGGATGGAGACGACAGTATACCAAGTGCGCAAGATGAGACGATGAAGCGAAAAATAAACACATCCTCCGACATCGACGTGTTCTTTGAACACCCCAAGCCGAAAAAAAGGAAAACCGTGTCTTCCACTGTTGGACAAGGCAGTAAAGGGGGTGGTGTTTCATATATATCCACAAACAGAGATGACGTCACAAATTCAACGCACCTTATTAAAATTGAAATTTACGATATGAAAAAACTATCCAAAATAACTGATGCGAGCGAACATTGGAAACACGCAGATGTGCGAGTCAAATACTACGTTAACAAAATAGAAAAAAATAAGCACTTGGAGACAGCGAAAGATCTAGTATTTAGAATCACAAAAGAAATTGCCGAAACCGACGAGTGCAAAAAGTACCATTTTAATACTAAACTATAAGTATGTTTGTAATTATCTTGTGAATAAAATATTTCTTCAACATATTTGAAATGGTTTTATAAGTAAAACTCATTACCTCATTGTATCTTAATGCTAATCACTAGAAAATGTAATTTAGTTAACTAATTAGTTAAACGGGGCTCACGAGTACTTTATGCGTATAAATAGGTCTAACGAATACTGGATGGTCATCAGTAATGCTCAAGACGTGTTATTGAATTAATATTTAATAATCAACATGGATGGAACGATGGAAGACGATGAAGTAGTAAGCACCTTTTTTACGTGTGAAGACAGTTTAGATCACAAAATGATCAACGCATGTCTTGAGGCTGAAGATGTACAATTTGTTAATGATACTTCTCAAAGATTCTGGGAATTGTGTTCCTTTGAAGTAAATTACAATCAAACTGAAAATGAGAATGGTGAAAACAGGTAAGCATTGTAGATTCTCTGACTAATTTCTTAATGTAAATATGTGCATATGTTTTTTCTAGATTTCTTATTATTGTTAATATTGTTTTAGAAACGTTACTCATCAATCTGGCGGAGGACTTAAGAGAAAAGCAGATGAAGCTGAGGTAGACTTAGAAGCGGGTCCGTCAAGAGCCGTTGAAAACATAGAAAATAGAGATGATCAAACATTGTGCGAAGTGTGTCATATTTGGGTAAGACGACGCTATTTTAGTAATCATTTAAAAAGCAATGCACATAAAAACAATGTTATTCAAAATAATAGTCATGGACTTAGTAATGTTAGCTTGATTAACACTGCGTTTGGGTCGCGAATTCGCACTTATAGAATAGGTTCCGATACCTATCAAGCAGATTTCGAAACCCCTGAAATATTCTTCGATGCTATTCAGAATAAAATTGAGATTTTACTTAAGGAATGCCTAAATGAATTGACCGTAATAAATGTTAATTTCATTGTTCAAGCGGAGTTTGTTCAAGAAACCAAGGAATTAAAAAATACGTTTGATTTTCAAACGTTTAACTACAATTTTTGTATTGGAGATGATTTTGAACCTTTGTTGAAAAAAGTTAGAGACATTATTTGCATTCGGATGAGTGAATTTGAAAAAAAAGACAGTGGTTGGACTTTAAAGAAAATTTTATTTTTAGATTATTAAAATGGTACTTTTTGCACTCGTCGGTTTCGGCAATTTCTTTTGTGATTCTAAATACTAGATCTTTCGCTGTCTCCAAGTGCTTATTTTTTTCTATTTTGTTAACGTAGTATTTGACTCGCACATCTGCGTGTTTCCAATGTTCGCTCGCATCAGTTATTTTGGATAGTTTTTTCATATCGTAAATTTCAATTTTAATAAGGTGCGTTGAATTTGTGACGTCATCTCTGTTTGTGGATATATATGAAACACCACCCCCTTTACTGCCTTGTCCAACAGTGGAAGACACGGTTTTCCTTTTTTTCGGCTTGGGGTGTTCAAAGAACACGTCGATGTCGGAGGATGTGTTTATTTTTCGCTTCATCGTCTCATCTTGCGCACTTGGTATACTGTCGTCTCCATCCGAGACGGGGTAGTAATAGTGTTTAAAAGTATAGTCTTGTTCATCGAGAGTATCAGATGCGGAGTTCTAAAACAAAAAGACACAACACGTTAGAAATATGTACGAATTTGGGATTACACGTTTATACGGTCTTAATAATAGGAGGAAACCACAAGTATAGTACAAATAAAATTAAAAGATGACTTACCATCATATTGGTGACTGCTGCTTCAACGTGGATAGTTATTGAATAATAGAGACTGTCGGCAAGCCCTTATATATGCAACATTGATGATAATTAATAAAATTTCGAAATAAACGATTGTAGAACCTGTTTATCTCATAAGCAATTTGGATCCAGATTTTAAACCTGGATCACATTGGGTAGCGATTTATATCGATGAAAATGGTGTTGGTGAATATTTTGATTCATTTGGTCGAAAACCAGAGGGGTATCACAAAATGTTCTTAGAAAGAAACACCAAGTGGTGGTTTTGTAATAGTAATCAGCTGCAAAGTTATTTGTCATCAGTTTGTGGAAATTACTGCTTAGTTTATCTTTACTTAAGAAATAAAAATGTGAAAATGTATGACTTTATTAAGGTTTTCTCAAATGTTAATGCATTAAGTAATGATGTAACTATTTATCATTTGTTTCAATTGATTTTTCATTAAATAAATTGTATCAAAAAGTCGTTTTTCTTTACAAATATATAATTTAGAAAATAAAACCATTTCAAATATGTTGAAGAAATATTTTATTCACAAGATAATTACAAACATACTTATAGTTTAGTATTAAAATGGTACTTTTTGCACTCGTCGGTTTCGGCAATTTCTTTTGTGATTCTAAATACTAGATCTTTCGCTGTCTCCAAGTGCTTATTTTTTTCTATTTTGTTAACGTAGTATTTGACTCGCACATCTGCGTGTTTCCAATGTTCGCTCGCATCAGTTATTTTGGATAGTTTTTTCATATCGTAAATTTCAATTTTAATAAGGTGCGTTGAATTTGTGACGTCATCTCTGTTTGTGGATATATATGAAACACCACCCCCTTTACTGCCTTGTCCAACAGTGGAAGACACGGTTTTCCTTTTTTTCGGCTTGGGGTGTTCAAAGAACACGTCGATGTCGGAGGATGTGTTTATTTTTCGCTTCATCGTCTCATCTTGCGCACTTGGTATACTGTCGTCTCCATCCGAGACGGGGTAGTAATAGTGTTTAAAAGTATAGTCTTGTTCATCGAGAGTATCAGATGCGGAGTTCTAAAACAAAAAGACACAACACGTTAGAAATATGTACGAATTTGGGATTACACGTTTATACGGTCTTAATAATAGGAGGAAACCACAAGTATAGTACAAATAAAATTAAAAGATGACTTACCATCATATTGGTGACTGCTGCTTCAACGTGGATAGTTATTGAATAATAGAGACTGTCGGCAAGCCCTTATATATGCAACATTGATGATAATTAATAAAATTTCGAAATAAACGATTGTAGATCGATTATATATTTCAGGTTTCACTAGTATGTAACTAGATATGAGTTGACCATTATAATTACATTAATATTGCTAATTTAAATCTTGTTTCATTAGGAAATAAACCGCTCTTCCTGGGTATTTTGTTTTTAAATATCCAGTTTACCTAAACACTTATATCTTACTTGTCTAAAAAGCAAAACCCATACTAGAGTTACAGTTAGGTACGACGATGATTAACTAAATAGCATTTCATAGTGATTAGCATTAGGATACGATGAGGTAATGAGTTTTAAATAGACATGAATTTCTCATGAGAGAAGGGAATAGCTATAGCGAATGTTTATGCGAATGAAAGGGACAAAAGATTCATGAGAGAAGGGAATAGCTATAGTGAAGGTTCATGCTAATGAAAGGGACAAAAGATTTCATTTGCTGAGGCGTTATTTGAAACATAAATGCAAACGTGTTTCTAGATACACGCTTTTGTTTAAGAAAATATACCTCTAAAAAAACGTCATGCGTTAAAATTTGAGCAGAACGTCTCTTGCACGTTGCCCCATCGCCTATTGTACACTTGAAATTTTTACTATCGTAATGCTGTCCAGGCCTCCTCTGATACAGAACGCACACATCCCTACTACTTATGTGTCACCGCTCTTTCAAAGCCGTATACCATGATAATTATCATCAGTGTGCCTCTCCACAACTTAACATCTGACAGAGTAGTGATAGAGCGAGACGGACACACTTTAGAAAAACTTTTTGTACGAGTATAAATATATCAAAGATAGGATTGGTCAGCTTCTATCGTCATGCCATGTTTTACTCTCACACATGACAGCCGATATGGGTACGCTTGACCATTTTAGGCCACTCGTATGTTTAATTTAATTTATTTAATGAAAGCATACAAAGATTAATAAAGCATACAAAATTAACAAACAGTAGCAAGAATTAGGAATCACAATATCAAAAATATCCTTCGGCCCCAAACTAGGCACAGCCTGTATCTTGGAAACCGAGAAAACATGATTTACCGAGAGAGTTTGACATAATGATGTATGAAGGCCGTTTTTAACAAAAGTATTTCAAGTTGAAAGAAAAATAACAACAAAAAATGAAATAAATGCATGCAATATAACACTAAATTAATTAATTACAGTAATAATAATGTGTGTGAGTACTGTGAGTATGTGTGTGTGTGTGTGTGTGTGTTGTGTATACGCTACTCAAGTGTGAATTATTATATCCTCTGTCTTGTCGTACGACTGAGTAAGAAGCCATTTTTTTACTTTCGATTTTAAAAAAGAACAAGACTCGTCATCAAAGTCGAGTAATCTGGAAACCTTATTGTAGACAGTAGGATGAAGGTAGAAAGGAAATCGCTGAGCAAAAGCAGTTTTAACTCGAGGACAAGGTATGGTCATGTGGTTGAGACATTTTAGACGACGTGTGATGTGGTTTACGGAAGCTACACCAACTCGATGAGATTCAGTAACAGCTTTAACTATAAAAAGTTGTCGAACTCTGAGGACTGAAGCTTCCATGTAAAGATCATCAGTGGGGTAACGAAAAGGTTTCCTCAGCATGACCTTTAGCACAGCACGCTGCGCCCGCTCTAGCTCGATCATTGAGGTCTTGGCTGCGCCCCCCCACGCCGCAATACAGTACTGAATTATTGACTGACACAGAGAGAAGTACACAAGCTTTAAAATTTCTCTTGAAGCGCCACCTCTCAGAAGCTTCATTACATATATAAGTTTTCTAACCCTGCCAGATAATATTTTAATATGTTGTTTGAAGGAAAGCTTCTGATCAATGATCACTCCGAGGTACCTCACTGTCTCAGAACGTTCGATGGAGTCGCATAAACCGTAACTAGAAGACAACTTGAGCGAGTTACAGGAAAGAGGTGCCGAGGAAAGTGTTTTATGAAAGGTTAAAAATTTAGTTTTTTTTGTATTCAAGGTTAGTAAATTCATATCCAACCAATCCGCTAGACGTAACATACCGGCTTCTGCCATGGAATAAGCATGTAACCAGTAATACTATAGTAAAAACCTGGAAACAAACCGTCATGGTGTACCCATGGTGTAATTCGTGATCTAAGGACCTGACGCAACCCATACATAAACATTCCGCATGGCTGCCCATAAACAATGGGATTGAAATCCAAATGGCTTGTGTGTAACTTTATAATCTTCTTGTCGGTTATCGATGCACGTATTGCGAGTACGATATAGGGCATATCTATTTATATAGTACATACAATAAGAGCTATAAGAGCTTGACAGAAAGTACCTTTTTGTACTATTCGGGGTCGAAACTCTTGGTCCATGGGGTCCCAGCGCACGCAAGTTTTTTGTAGAAATCGCGAAACGGCTGGTTGATGTAACTGGTGACCGAAAGAGCTGGTGGCGCCCTCGCATAACGTATCAGCATAGCGATACAACGAGGAAACGGGGCCAGCATCCTAAAAGATGCAGCTAATAGCTATAATATGTATTCGTAGGTTCATGCTTTATCTTATGATAAATAATAAAATACATTGGTTACTTTTTAAACCATTCCTTTTTATCACAATGGTGAAAAGCCTTTTGCATTACGTTTGTTTAAATATAAAAGGTATGTTTTATAAAACCGATGTGAACATCGGTTCAATACAGTGATGTAATTGTTATAATATAACATGTTAAGCATTAACATATACCTATACCTATACATATACCTATATTATATACAAGTATTATAATCTCATATCAACCGAACAAAGAAAGGTAAATATTATAGAACTTAAAGACCTATTCATATTTAACCACGTTTCATAACAATTTGGTCGTTGCCAATACATAATAAGTTGTATAAGCCAAATTGTCCAAATATCAGCAGATGAAAAGGTACTCTTACTAGGTTTTATGTAGTATCTAGAGACCTAGTCCTAGTTTTCGAATGCTGCAACAAAAAAAACGGCCAAGAGCATGTCGGGCCACGCTCAGTGTAGGGTTTGGTCGTTAACCGTCCGTCACAATTAGCGAACCTAGAAGGGCTTTTAGTAGGTAGCATGACCGACCATGACTAGCAAAACAGAGTATCTTCGCAGCACTACGGCACATTATACACTCTTTTACTAAGAAAATATGACTTTTATGTAAAAAAACACAAATTATTTAATTAACAATGATTGACAAATGGGCTCTATTGAAGTTTGAAGTATGGACTGAATGAGGATTACCGCGAGTCGATTTTCCGCTAGGGGCGCTAGTGGAATGTGGGTCCTGCGGGAACATTTCAAACGTGACTTTGACAATTGTCTCATACAGGACCCACGCATGAGTGGCGCCACCTGGTGAGCGACAATACGGTAGCTCCCATTCGTTGGACGTACTGAAGGGGATTGTATCAAAGATTGTTTGCGATTTGTTGCAAGGTCTGTAGAGCCCGTTAGACTGAAACTTTTTAAATAGAAATATGCAAAGAAATGGCGGGCCGATACATGGATTTATCAAGCGAATCGAGTGAACAGAGTGAAAGGACGTTAATTTTAACTTTTGACTTCAGTTAGTGGCTAACCGTGATTGACGCAAGTGGCGCTTACTGTATGCAAAATTAATGAACTGCAAAGGTACCCGTCATCGTATTGAGCAACGTAACAATTTTGCATATATCACCTAATATAGTTACGTATCGTTATGTAATAATCGGCAAGTGACTTGGAAGTAAATAGATTTATTTGCCTGCTTCATAACGCGTCGACGATACTCGTCCTATTAAATAACTTTCTGTAAGTGCGTACTCCTACCACAGAATAAGTAATAGTACTAAAGTACAGAAGCTTCTCTTTCCTACATTTGACGTTAAGCTTGTCAAACATGCAAATATCAAGATGACATTAACATTTAGGGTTATCACCATGCAGTCAGGTGCATATGTGGAGTGGATACTTATGTGAGGGCACCGAATGTACAACAATTTGTGTAACCATAAAAATTGAATATTATATGAACATGTTTTTATTGATTACTTATTGGTATTAGTATTCATTTGTATATGTATAAATTAGTATGCGGTGTTTGAAATACAAATATACCTATTTGAACGCACCCGTGAGGTAATGCGTGTCGCGCAAACCCTGATAGCTTATGCCACCTGTAGGTGGAAGATTTTGTGTCAACGTAAAACTCGGAATTCCCGGAACCCCCTTGCTTATACATAAACATGAGATTACTTACCATGTGCGTACTTCACACACAAACACATTAAATCAAGAAAAAAAGTGTTGCTGAATTATTAATCGGTATAGGAACTCATTGAAATTAAACACTTTAGAACGGATTAATCGCGTTTATTAACACCATGATCCTACGTTTCGAGCCCTTTACAGCACTCGCTTTCACAGGGTTAAGATGATGACTGAGAGAATGCGAATTCTCCCCGTCAATCAAAAAGTACCTACATACAAAAATATAAAAATAATTTAAAAATAAAAAACAAACGGTATAGGTACTATTGTTTCATAATCGGTATAAAATTTACATTCCAAATTCCAAAGCCCTATTTTTAAGGGCTGGAAATGTGTGTTAGAATTGCGGCCTTTTTTGTAAGGGTTGCGCTTCTAATGAGACCTAACTAATCCACATTTCTGGTAGCAGTTTGGATTTGTAAGGGCCGCAGTTCTAACCTAACTTTTAATTTCATGTATTTGTTAGTTCTGTTTTTTGTTGTATTCAAAGTTAGTTGGGAATAATTTAATTTAATTTAAAGTTTTTATATTAGTACTTTTTTATACTAATGGCTGTGGGCATAGACGCCGTACTGTCCGGGTCATAGTTTTAACCTAACCTAACCTATATTTCTAGTAACAATTCGGATTTTTACCATTTATTTTACGAACGTTCTGTTATTATCCGACATTTTGTTAATTTTCATGATTAATTAATGAATAATTTACCAAATAATGTTTTGCGACGACGTTTTTTCGAGTAAAAATTTAGTCTAATAAATCATTTTTATAACAATATTCTATGCAATGCAACGTCTAATTTAGGAATCATTGATTTGCCAAACGTTGTTTGTGAAATGGATATTTATGAAAAGTTGTTCATATCCAAAACATACCGCTACCTGTGACACTTCCTCGTTAAAACTTCCCTTCATTTACCCTTGAATCTTGTTTCAGATCAACTGCAGCGGAAGAAAGCGTTGACCGGTCAACCTCAAGTTTACTTATAATCGCGCGTCGGCCGTATTACAACACAACGTATCAGACTCGCGAAGACGACGCGCGGCTGGCTGCCATTGCGATCTGCCGAACGCGCGCGATTCTATTTTCAAATTTTCTTTTGTTTTTGAACGAAGTGCATTCGCGCGTAGCATGAGCGCGCTTTAACTTTTATTTTTTTTATGTTAAAGGCGTTTTTCAAAATGCTTGCAGTGCTTTTCGTGTTTGCGTGTGTGTCGTTCGTGGCGGGACAGGACATAAACAGCATAAGTAACTTGCCGAAGTACGATAAAAGATATGACTATTTGAGTGTGGATGCTATTTTGGAAAACAAACGGTTAGTGAGGAACTACGTGGATTGCCTGATCAATGCGAAGCCGTGCACGCCTGAAGGGAAAGCGCTGAAAAGTAAGTCGTACACAACATAAGCTCATATGTGCAGCATGCATAACACTAAAATGGATCGATTGCGAGTACTTTCAGCTTTAGAGTCCGTCTATGCTAAGTATGACGTTGAAAAAAACACTTTAAACTTTGACAGTTCATTTGCTAGGAAGAGATAACGTGGTGTGATTCTTGCGGCTAAGGCGGCAAAACAATGTTATCAAAATATTGATACTGGAATATTTAGTAAAGCAGGTATTACTCATAAGTGAAATGAATTGATGATTAAGTATACAAAAACTACAAAAAGCATTAACTTACCTTGGGTCCTTAGTTTGATATAATTCATATTTATTAGCCTTTTAGACACAATACACATACTGTTAGTTTGATATACAAAAGTTACGAACAGCAAGCGTCATCATCAGCGTTACATCTTTTTCAATTAATACTCGTAATAGTACGTTTAAAGCTGTATTCCGTTGTAATAAAGTCTTTAAGTTTTGCAAATATTTTTGACGCTAACTGTACCTAATTATTTATTCAAAGTTCAAAATAATCGTTAACATCTTATCACTATTAACCGCCAACTAACACTTATATTTAAATATACAACGATCATTACCTACCAGTTTGTTTATGCAAAAACTTAATATACTTAAACCGTAATACACACACTGAGTATTTGAATACTCAGTTTTGTTTAACATACGACTGGGGGTAGCCCACCAACCAGACAGATTACTTTTTAATTAGCATTGCGTCGAATCTAGGCGTTAATTGATTATATTGATGCCAGAGTTTTAATTACTGTAAAGAATTTCAATGTGTTAAGCTATTTCCCGTCTTATTCTTCCTGTTTTGCTGTACAGTCGATTTCATAAATCTGTGCAGCTGAATGTGATATGTAAATACTTACACCTTATTGTCAATATCCTAAGGGTGTTCAGATATTTTAGAAGCCTTGGAAATTCTCATATTTTTTTGAACTTGACTGTGGCGTGTGTGTGTGTATGTTGCTTCCTATGTGGAAATTCCTGTGTGGTTAAGCTTTAGTCCGCCGTTATATGCCTCCCTTTTCCCACCGAAAGAAGGAAGGCAATATTAGGCATATAAATTTAAAATAAAATATACAGTCAGACTACATCTAGTTGTAATGTATTCTGAAAGAATCGCTATTATTGAGGAATACGCTTTATCGATATTTCAAGGTCAGGTAATTTATAAAAACAGCCTCCGGTATTATAGAGAACGACGTTTAAATAAATTAGCATGCGTTTACTCGTAATAAATAGCAGCATAGAAAATACCTTGGAAGTATCTCATGTAATAAACATACGATTTTAAGCTAACATGATCATTTCCATCCGTGGTTACTCCGTGCACATGGCGCTTTCAACAGTGCCGAAATATCGGGTGCTCATTAAAACAAACATACAAGGTTGATATCCCGTTTTAGATTGAACGTATTACCTTTAACTGATTGACAATGTTATGTTAAAATCAAAGCGGTTACCATTTAGACACATACGTATATTCTGTACTTTGACCCAGCAAATCAGTATGTTTCGTTTTTCGTTTTTTAGATTACCTAAATAATAATAAGCTGAAATTCAACACTTAGGTAAAAATCGTTGACAATGTTACCGTAAGTAAAGAATTTTACATTCATAATCAATTTTGTATTAATCAGAGACGTCTGCATGCGAACTAGATATTCAATTTTATAATTGAAACCAAAAATTGGAAAAATTATTTGCGTCGAGCAGGGTTCGAAGGTTCGAACCCACGATCCACCACGACCCAGAGAGGAACCCACGAATCCCGCTCGACGCGGAGAATTTTTAAATTTTTCTTTCTCATCATCATCATCATCATTTCAGCCGAAAGACGTCCACTGCTGGACATAGGCTTCCCCCAAAGATTTCCACAATGACCGGTCCTGCGCCACCCGCATCCAGCGGACTCCTGCGACCTTCACCAGGTCATCAGTCCACCTTGCGGGGGGCCTACCCACGCTGCGCCTTCCGGTACGCGGTCGCCACTCGAGAACCTTTCCGCCCCAACGGCCATCGGTTCTACGTGCAATGTGCCCCGCCCACTGCCACTTAAGTTTAGCGATTCGGAGAGCTATATCGGTTACTTTGGTTCTACTGCGGATGGTCTCATTTCTGATACGATCTCGCAGAGAGACTCCTAGCATAGCTCTCTCCAAATTTTTCTTTCTATTATAAAATTAAACCTCCCTACTAAAAATTACGACATCTTAAAAATTAATTGCTGCACAGTCAGTCACACGCTTATTTCAAAATCGAATACCTATTATATTTGGAATTATAATAAATAATTCTAAAGTTAATACCTAATATAATTGCCTTGTTATCAGGAGCTGTATGTACACTTGAAATAAGTAGAATTTATCAATATTGTAACTTGTAATGCTATTTGAACTTGACCTGCGCACCAGTTTGTGCGCTCAAAACAAAAGAGGCGGAGCAAAAACAGTTCGTGACAAATTCTATTGTAAAACTGAGGCGGTTATAATACTACTCAGAGCAAAACAGTGTTATCCTGTAAGAATATTATCAGGGAAATGTTACTCCGAGTTTTACGTTGATACAAACTCTTCCGCCTACAGGTGGCATAATATATGTCAGGGTTCGCGCAACGCGCATTAGCTCACGGGTGCGTTCAGTTATATTTGTATTTCTAACATCGCATACTAATTTAAACTTAGACAAATTTATACCAATACTAATAAATAATCAATAAAATCGTATTCTTATAATACAAATAATGTTCCCATTTCCGATAAATATTTTGCTTCTATTTTGTATGATTATACAAATTGTTGTACCACCATACGCACCTGACAGCATAGTGACAACCCTCATGTAAATGTCAATTTGACATTTGCATGTTTGAAAAGCTTAACGTCAAATGTACTTTAGTTCTATTACTTATTCTGTGATATTACTCCAAAATAAATAAGGCCCAGGTTCATATATTGGTTTTACAAGATAAACATTCGAGTGTTTGATACGCTAGTGCCCAATGGGAGCTACCGTATTGCTGCTCCACCAGGCAGCTTCACTGATGTGTGGGCCCTGTGTCAGTATAAGAGAATTGTCAAAGTGACGTTTGTAATGTTCCCGCAGGACCCACGTTCCACTAGCGCCCCTAGCGGAAAATCGACACGCGGTAATCGTAATTGATATGTAGCTAATTATATAATGATGTCTCGCGTCTTTCAGCATTCAACCTCTTTAACGCCGAGAAAGATGCCTAAAAAGCTGGCCAGAAATACATACTTAACTGCATTTCACGTACCGATCAAAATACTTATTGACCCCTATTTCTTTTTCACTAGTATACATATGAATACTTGTAAAGCGTTGTCTCGTTCTCACACTATGCACCGTTGCCGCATGCGATTACGGTGGCGATGGAACGACGGATTGTTTTGACAAATGTCGTCGCCAGTCACATCTGCGCTTTGTTTTCAACCGACTTTTTTTTTCAAAAGGAGGTTCTCAATTCGTGTGAATATTTTAAGAGCATGTCTTGCATATCTCTACTAAGATAGTTACTCTAGCGCAAATGTCACTTTAGTACTTTATCAGAAGGTCAAAGGAATATGATATGTAGTCTGATTATGATTACTTAGGTATGGAAGTGATTGCGACGTGTAAATATCTTGATAATTACATACTGTAGCGCTTATTACAACTATTAAGAGCTACTTGTATTCATATGAATTTATGTTTGAAACTAACTGAGTAATTAAATTAATACCTCACTGTAGAGTAGTACTCTACAGTTGAGTAGTAAGTACTACTAGTACCCAATGTTTATTCTAGTTTTATACGACGCGAGCCCTCAATTAAACAATAGAAGGAAATTAAATCTGTATTTTTTTTGTTCAGTGTAGAGGGGATGCACTTTAATGATTGAATTTTTTAATTTATTTAATGAAAGCATACAAAGATTCATAAAGCATACAAAATTAACAAACAGTAGCAAGAATTAGGAATCACAATATCAAAAATATCCTGCGGCCCCAAACTAGGCACAGCCTGTATCTTGGAAACCGAAAAAACATGATTTACCGAGAGAGTTTAACATAATGTGACTTTAAAACCAAACATGCTCATAATAGGTAATAATAACTATTCATACGCTGGATTACTACATCCATATTCATAATAAAGAGATAACCATCAATTTACGTTCTTGTATAATAAGAGTGGTTTGGAGAGCAGTTGAGGTCAAAAATTAAGTTTAAGGTTGAGGTAATGACGTACGTAGGTCAGTTCGTAAAATGTGTTTTAATTTTTTTGCTATATTTATTATACGAATGGAATATAATACAAGGATAATCTGCCCGCGAGGCTATTATTGCTCAATGCTATATATTGATACTCAATAAAATAAATATTTATCAAAACATTTTCTTTTTGTAATACCAATAGATTAAAACAGATCAAGCGCAACAGAATCTTTGCACATAAAACAGCAAGGTCAAAGGCTGCATAAGCTTCGGTTTGCTTCCTGTGCACTATGTTTTTCTAAGGATTGAAGTAGCATTTGGACTATAAAGACCTGATCTTGATCTTGAAGCAGAACCATAGCCAGGGGGGACATTATAGGGCAATGCCCTACCTTAAAATGCCATCAACTTTGATATTATACGCTGAAATTCTTACTTGTGCCTTACCTGTAATGAGGAATGCCCTATCTTAAATTCAACTCCAGCTACGGTCCTGTCTTGAAGACGGCGTCTCAGTCCCATTCAATTTGTTCAGCGCTTATGTTAAATTGTTAAAATACTACTATTTTTCATACAAAAAAAGTTGCATCAACCAGTACAGGGGTCTTAACATGACGTCTTAAGGACGACACACACTAGAACGGGGCGTGACGGGACGATCTGTCAATCTCTATAGAAAGAATCACGTGATAGCTCGGAGCCCTCGGATGTCACGTGACGTTTTCTATAGATGCTGACAGATCGTCCCGTCCCGCCCTGTCCCGTGCCGTCCCGATCTAGTGTGAGTCATCACTTAACGCGATTCAGTTGCCGGCCTAAACTGAGTCGCTTCCATACAACTGAACCTAAACTAAATCTAAACTGAATCGCGTAAAAACGTCATGGTAAGGCCCCGGTTACATTACAGTTTTTAGTTTTCCTACAACTTTACTATGAGCACAGACTAGACCATAAGTCATCACTCATAAATATCAAATATACATCTGATTTAAAAGTTCAAATAAGACATTCATTTTCTAAGACTGCATTTTCCGGCGATGCATATAGTGCATATGTACTGTGCTCACGGAAGTGATGCATATGGTAAACATACTTACCTACCTAAAGTAATCTTGGTATAAGTACTTAAATCGGCACTTAACACAAAACTGTGTCTAATCGGATAGTTGTGAATAGGTTGCAATTGCCATACCAAGTAATAATGGTAACACAACACAGCACTTAACGACTATATTCTATATTTAGATAGTAATCTAGATATAGAATATATAGTCGAATATAGTATATAGAATATAGTCGTTAAGTGTTGACAGGTGATTATTCCGTAAATATTAAATATTATAAAACTTTTAACTATGTTTCTCCACTCGTTCCTGTCGTGGACTTTTCTTTTCTCAAAGCAGCAGGTAATAGGAAGACCAGAAGGCCTACCACGAACCACGAACGAAGTTTCACCTCTCTGTCGCACTTGAGTGAGAAATCTCAAGTGCGAAAGGGAGGCATACTTTCGTTCGCGGTTCGTGGTAGGCGCTCAGTTCTATCCTTCACTAGCAGTACCATGAGTTGCCAACAATTCGTTAGTCGCTAGAGACTAACGCTTTCTAAAGTATTTGCAACTCGCTCGCACCAATGAGAAAGAGCAGGATGCAAAATACTCTGGATTCTAAACCAGCTATAGAAACGTCACTGTCAAATGAGCACTTAATTTGGTACCATAGGTTTTTATTAGCGCTGGCGAAGGCGTGAGAAGCTCTGGCTACGCGATCGCGCCTAGGGTTGCCATATGGACAAATTGAATTTCCCGACAAAAATTCCCTACAATCTTCACAGAATGTCGGTAATGACAATTTTTCATGTGGTGTTTTTGGTCAATTTTGAAATAACAAGGTATAGAGCCCAGTAAAGTGATGTGCAAAATTTGTAGCAGTTACTTTAGCATAAAATATAAAGGTGCAACAGACATTCAGAACCATATTTAGACTGGCAAGCATCAGAACAGAACATCAAAACAGTGATTAAAAAATACAAAACTCGACGCATTTATTAAACCCCAAAAATCAGAAAGCTCTTCTGGAGCTACGCAAGCCGCCTATGCTACTTCCACAGTCCACACTATAAAACACCATCAATAATTTAATTCCATGAATTGCACATCGTATTTGATGCCAACAAATGCTGCGAAATATCCTATTTCAAATTGCTACGAAAGGAATTAATATTATATTAAGATTGTTTTGTTGATTACTGTTTGCTTATATTTGTCATTTAATTCATAATGTTTATACTGTAAAGATTTGTGTAAGATCCAAGAAGATTATCCAAGATGGTGGACTAGTTATTTTTTCTGCACTACCACAATATGAATATCAAATGAAAGGTGTTGCCGAGGAGAACACTAAAATATGCCCAATAATAACTAAAAAAATAAAGTGACTGTAAAAAAAACTTTTTAAAACGAGCTTTTTTGAAGTGGTCCAAAAAAGATGAAAATAAGCTTTTAGTTAAATCAAAGTAACAAATTTAGTTTTAAAAGTTTTTTTACAGGTAATTTGTTCTTGGCTTGTACAAAATCGCATGATTATAATATAATTTTCCCAGCAGAGGGGACCGATTTTTGAGATTCGATCGTTCGAATACAAAAATGAGTGATCGAAAATAATCGAACGTGAAAATTTGTCACGATTATTTTCGTATGATACCAATAATGGGCGCTTTTATTTTTTGTTGTAGAAAAATATTTTTTTAATGTCTCAATTGTGGCCAGATGCTCCGCATTCCGCATTTTCGTCTATAGATCCGCAATCCGCTCTATGGTGAAACGGATCCGCATTTTTAAATCATGCAATTTTCATAGTGGGAAATTACATAAAATCATAAAAATCCCGAGCTCTGATTTAGGGCCATATTTCACTATACCTTATACGGTTACTACCCGAAAGCCGAAAGTAAACGAGACGACGACGTAGAAGATGTTTTTTTCTTTTCATTTAAGTAAAAAACAGTTTAAAATTATATTCCGCTTTTTTATTTATAAATACGCATTTTTGAAGCTTCTTGTTTTTGCATTTCAGTATCTGGCAACACTGTGTCTCATTGACTTTTGACGGGTGCCACTAATCCGCATCCCGCGAAAAGGCAGCCCAATAATCGGCGACCCAATAATTGGCGACCACGATGTACATGGATTATTGGGTCGCCGATTATTGGGCTGCCTTTTCTTGGGTCGAGCAATCTCGAAGCGGGCCAATAATCGGCAGCCCAATAATCCATGTACATCGTGGTCGCCAATTATTGGGTCGCCGATTATTGGGCTGCCTTTTATCGGGTCGAACAAGCTCGGTAGCGGGTCAATAATCCGAAGCCACAGTTTTAACAGTACACTAATCAGCAACCCAATAATCCAAAACCAAAACCAGGCCTGTCCCACTCGCGCGTGTAGGTATCGAACTGTAAGTACCCCTTGCTAGGGGCCAAATCAGTACAGTAGGGACTCACGGGCGAGCGGTGACGCACGCGCGAGAGTTGTTCGTCGCATACCTACGTACTGAGTGATTCGACCGCCGTCACAGAATTTTATTTATATTAAAATAACTAAAGGGCGGAATTATTCAAGGCCTTTGGGTAGGTTCATCAGGCCTGTTTCAATTAAGGTACCTATCTAAGTATGTACCTATGCCTAACTAGTTGCACGCAAATTTATTAGAATTAAACCTACATACCACTTAGACATATCTTAGGTTTATTCGAGCTAAAGTAGAGCAATATAAAAAGGTAGTAACTAAGTATTAAGATTATATTAAAAGAAGACAACATTGATATCATCATAAAAGGAACGAGTTACGCGATAGAAAGAGAGCGCACTTTACGTGAATATAATTGTATAAGATGTGCACCACCATATTTTTACACTTGACTGTACCCATGAACATTGTTGATTTTTATATCTGTCACATAAGAACTGAGTGCAATGATTGTTCATTATGATGATAAAAATAAAACTAAAAATCAAATATCATGTTGAATTTTATTTCTCTGTCTGTCCTTACACACAGACTGACTGACTGTTTCGAGTTTTCCTCGTGGTCGGAGTGGAGAAGGTAACACTAGAGCTGTCACCCAAGGGAAAATTCATAAGAGTACTGTAATAACAAAGTACACTGAATTTTTTGGACTGAGAGTTGAAAAAGTGGACTCCACATTTCAGAACAGTCACCATTACTGGCAGCATTACCAGATAGTCTCCTAGGTCACTAGGAGACTATCTGGTAGACACTGTCATTGAAGTGAAATGCCCTTACGCTGCCAGGTACATGCCTGTTACTGCTGTGACAGTTCCATACCTTGAACCATACAATTTGAAATATACATTTATTTTGCCTTAATTTCATCATGATCAAAAAGAACTGATCTTCCGTACCTAACAGAATAACAGAACTAGAATAATACTGTATTTTATCTGCCATAGGACTTAAAGTTGAGTATACAAAAAATAACTTCTTGTAACACTAAAAAAATTAACTGTTTATTTCAAAATATAAATTATCTTCTTACATGGTAGAGCTCAGTTACAATCTCGAAGTTAGGAGATTCTATTAACTGAGTTCAGCCTAAAATGATTGTATGTAGTTAGTGCTCATGTATTGATTTAACGTTAGTTCTTATTAAGCTCAACCAGCGCTTTCTTAAATGTATTCTTTACTTTATCAGGGTAATTATCTAAAGTTTCTATTACTTATTTGGGTAAGCTGTTCAGGGTGCGAGGTAGGTATGAGAACCAGCGCCGTCTACCTTTGTCATTGTTACTCTTAGGTATCTTAAAGTGTGGTTCATTGGTTAATATCCCGCAGGTGGGATGGCCTATTGTACCTGTCGAGCAGACCCATCAAGTGTTCATGTTCTAACACAACAGCTAGTTTTACTTTATCATATACACTAGTGTTCATGTTCTAACACAACAGCTAGTTTTACTTTATCATATACACTAAAAGTTCTACAATAATTAAATAGTTTGTGATAGTTATTTTTATACTGAAGTTTTATTTTCAAGGGAACTATGGTTTTTAATAATCTTATTTGGATAATAATTTTTTTTTGTAGATATGTATTATATGTTCGCCCATAGCTTATTACAGAGTCAGCCAACGCCAGGTATAACATACAAAGTATAGTACCTGAATGGCATTTTGTTTTAATATACTAAAGTTGCTTAGGATTGTCCTAAGTTTTTGGCACACATGGTCAACATGTGCCCCCAGTTAAATTTGGTATCTATTGTGAGGTCTAAATAGGTATATTGATCAACAATTTCTAGTTTTTCACAGTTGCAGCTTGTTGACCATGTGTGCATGCATACATGCTCGTGAGCTACAACGCTAGGGTATGTTATGTAGTTTAAACTATAATACATTATTGCTATGCCGATGGTCCTGGGTTCGAATCCCGGTAAGGGCATTTATTTGTGTGATGAACACAGATATTTGTTCCTGAGTCATGGATGTTTTCTATGTATTTATGTATTTGTATATTATATATATCGTTGCCTGAGTACCTTGTCCTTAGTCAATTTGTGTAAGAATGTCCTGTAATATTTATTATTATTATTTTAGTTTTTTTATAGTTTCAGGATAATCCTGCGTCATGCACCCATTTACATAAGATATCAAATTCACTTTGCATCTGACTCTCCGTTGTCCTGACATCTTTGTTGGCTGTTATTCAGCTTGTGTCATCACTTCATCAGCAAATTGGTACACAGGGGCGGTCTTGAATAAGTTACACATATCATTGGCATAAATTAAGTACTTTGTCGGGCCGTGCCATAATTAGATTTTCTTAGATCACTCTCCGGCAATACTGACTGCATTGTATCTATTGTGATGGTAATCTTTGAACCAGTTTAATGTTGGCCCCTGTATACCATTTTGCTGAAGTTCAAAGAATCAAATGCTTTACTGAAACCAATCATAATGACTATTACATGTTTTCTATTAGTGAAATGACCATTAACTTCTGTCTGTAAATTATTGAGCTAGTAGCTGTGAGGTATTTTTTCCTTTTTGAAAATGAAACTGTCTCATGGATAACATGTCACTCAAAGCCTGTATAAAATTGAATAGCTTTGTCATCATTTTTAAATCGATGACTTGTCCCAAACACATGTTCCATATCAATTTGCATTCCTTTTGATGAGAATTCTTGATTATCTACAACAGGCACTGTACAGTCTTTTATTTTAGCACTGGCAGCAATTTCTATTTCACTGTCCTCTTCCATGTCTACTTCCATGACATTTGGATATATTATCTTCAAATTGTAATTTTCTCTGAGACGTCGTCTCAAGTCGCTGCTGGCGGGTGATTGCACTTGGTGGTACTTACACCAAGGGCAAGGGTGGGCCACCAACCTTTAAAATGTTGAATGAGAATATAGAAGGTACAGCAGTTTTTCTCAGGAATCTTGCTTTCGGTGCGTAATCTGAAAGAGAGCCACGATTGTTTAAAAGCTTTAAGAGATGTTTAGATGCAGGATAAGTAAAAATAATAAGAGAAACTTACTTGTGTATATACTTTGATCGTAATAGTCTGATGTAAAATGCATTGAACATAAACGGGATGAATGTTTTGTTTTGAAGTTTATGATACGTAACGAACGGTCCCAAGCCTTTCGACGCTTGTGGTCTTTTAGAAATGCATGAATGCCTTGATTTTTGCTGTTTAGAGCACTACAGTGAGTTATTTTGTAGTAGAAATATCTTAATTATTGCGAATGCGCAATGTTGTTTACATATGTTTATGTAATTTTATTGTATTGTATGGGATAATGGGATTTGACAGATGACAAGTAGACATTAAGGAACGTCGATTTTGCTGACACGTGGCGGGATAAAAGGCAGCTTTTCTCCTCATTTGTGTAGTTTTATAAATTATAATACAGGTGGCTAAGGTTCGATTGCGAATTGCGATGTACAATCCATAATGTTGGTTCCCGTTGCTACAAATACTATTTACACAGCCAACCGTCGTTCGTTCTAAAAAATAGTTTATCATGAGTTTATCATTTCCGAACGCACCCGTCACTGTTAACCAATAAATGAACACTTTAAAATGCAAAATACACGATAATCCGAAATTTGCCAATATATGTTGTCGACTCAAAACTCTTATTTTTTTACGTTCTTTCATTTGAGTATAGTTTCATTCAGTTCCGTGTAATTTTGTAACTGACAGTAGGTTTAGAATTAGAATGAACTGACGCCATTAAGCGTTTGTCACGCACGACTTTGGCGGTGAGAGTCGTAGCTACAGAAGCTAACGCCTTTTTCTAAACCGATTGTCAAACTTGAAACTCATGGTACCGCAATTAACAAAATTGTATGGGTTTGACAGTTGAGCGTTAGACGCTCACGCACATTTTCTACAGACGCTTTCGATATCTACACCAGCTCACGCCTCGTTAACTATGTAACTCATGGTAAGGGTAGGTCCGTCTATCGAATAAGGAATTGTTCGTGTGGTATTGTTCCTTCAACTTTGCCACTTTGCAACTTAGTTTCATTGATACTATCGACAGGTAGGTTTTATGTAAATTTTGAATTATACACATTGCCCTAGAAGAAATAACAATTCTACCTGTCTTCAATTGTTAATATTACTCCAGACAAGACTTTTTTTTTAATCTTCTGCGTCTAGCATGCTTGCGTTTGTAATTTGCTAAAAGGTATCGCTGCCAGCTGCCACACTAACAATATTCACATACTTGTTAGTAAAGTATGATACATTTTACATAAACGTGATCATGCTTAGTCAGGAATTCAACTTGCAGTAGTGGCTTTTTTCATCCTCTAATGTTCGCAATAGTTCCCCTGGTTTGTATTCAACGAGATGCGGAGATACCTATTATGTATTTGCAAAAAGATTCAGTAAAGCACCTCTTGCATGTACTCGTAGTAGTGGACTAAATTGATATAAAATATACGTTTTTTTTTTAAATACGGAATGGTAACGTGAATGACGGTAAAACTACACACAAAACTTTTCTTATTCTTTTCAACAATATTACTTTTTCCGTCCGAAATAAATGTCTGATCATGGGACTAGGTACCTCAAACATCGAAAGTCGAAATAATGATCTGCCTCATAAAGATTTTTTAAACAAAAAAATTTGTTACAAGCTCATCGCTCCAATTAACCAAATAACTATCCGTCAAGTCGTCAGGGACATCACTACGTGACGACACTGCGCAGTCGCGGCATGTCCGATACGAAGTCATCAATCAGCTAGGGATGTGGGAGTGTCGGTCTGTTTCCACATGTCCGCTCAACCGTCGCTATCAGCACTAATAAATGAATAAAAACAGTCTCTTAACTCTGATTAGAAATTCTAAAAGTTACAAACATGGTTAACCGACACGCAGTGATTTTAAGGGGTTTCCTGGGATAAGTAAAACATAATCTAGATCATATAGCCTAAACATGATTTTGGTAGACGTACCAAACTACTTATCAGTCTTATAAGCACTGGTTTGTCACTGTAATTGTTGATTGTGCCTTCTGTTCTTTGCATATGTATCAATTCTACTACCTCGAGACCTCAATATGTACTTAAGTCAACTCGATGTTGTTGCATTCTTTCCTTGAGGAGTCCTTAGTTCACACTTTCACATTCCGAGTATACCATCAAATCAGCTTCGTGATGCTGTCTGCAATCAATAATATATGTAAATATATTTATGGCAGATAATTGTTTATATATTACTTCAACAACAATTTCGAAAACAGCGAAAGTAGAAAGTAACGTTTTCTTATCTATAAAAAAATGCCTAGTATGTAAAACGTCCCTTCGTGACGTTGTAATATCGATACATTCACAGCTCTATTTGTTCAGACCAAAAGCGGCTCTGATTGGTCAAGGCTCGGATCTATTGAACGCCTGACATTTATTAACTAGGCTAACCTTAGACGACTAATTTATACAGTTAAGGCAGAATAGACCTAGATTTCAATGCAATTACATGGTATTATATCATGTTAAATGTTGAATAATAATTTAGAATGGCTGAATATTTGTTCAAATATTATGGCGAATGAGCGAATTGTAAGGCATACTACCAGGGACCGGAAAACCCCTCTTTAGGCTTAACCCTATCAAGTTGGTTACCTAATCATATCTGTTACACAATGATACTGTAACAGCAACATTCACTAACCGAATCCAAACGGTAAGCGAAATGTTGCTGTAACAGTAACCATAACCCGGTTAACTGCAAAACCCAATCCCGATAGGGTTTTTGTTTGGGGTTTTGTGTCGGTTACTGTTAACCTTATTATAACAAACGAGTATACTCTTTACGTATAAGTAAATTAGATTCAATATCTAATAACAGTAGAGGCTGACATCGGTAAAGACAATTCCGTGTCAACAGTGAACGATAGAAATGTCGTAAAGGACATATAAAAACCTCGTACTTAGGACATTTTGTATCTTGCACTGTTTTTTGGGTCCAACAGGTAGAATAACCCAGGTTTGTTTCATAGTTGTCACTTCAATCAATTTTGAACTATAAGCCGTTACACTAGAGTTGTATTAATAATAACAAGCGGTTTCTACGTCTTACACTTTCAAATTAAAGCGAAGACGGCAACGCGACGGCACGTGTTAATAATTTCTTATTTTTCTTCAAATACACAACAACCCGTTAGATTGAACTAGCTTATTTCATCAAATAAAATGTCATACCTTACAACTTCAATTCACGTTATAATAAATAAATATACTTCTATTAATTACGTGAATTTCTTAAGCTTTCGAAAATTAAAAGTGTAGTACTAAACAAAATTGCAATTAATGAAACTGCAAAATCATTACGTTTGCTTGCATGTTGTGATTCAAAGTTATTCGTAGTGTTTATTTTGACGGATTTAACTTGTTCAACGAAGTTAGTGAATATCTCTTACGAGTCTTACGACTAACGTCGGTAGGTGATATTTTGTTAAGTTATTTAAGGATGACTCACACAAGAACGGGACGGGACGGGGCGGGACGGGAGAATCTGTCAATTTCTATAGAAAGAATCACGTGATAGCTCGGAGCCCTTGGATATCACGTGACGTGACGCTTTCTATAGAAATTGATTTCTATAGAATTGTGCTAGTGTGAGTCATCCTTATATCAAAACATTCAAAACCATTGTAGTAGGAACGAATAGGAATAAATCGTCTAATACTGCACGTGCAATGATAATTAAACAACTTAGGTAGCCAAGTTTACAAGTCGGGCTCGCGTGTAATTTAGATCCGAGTATCCGTGGTACTCGTAGAAACAGATCTTAAATACACGCGGACCTAACCCATCCTTGGCCGTTACCATAACGATTTAGGGCATTTTCAAAAATAGGGTACCATTTTCATTTTTTTAATATAGGAAGTTTTGGGTTTTTTGTAACCAGAATCACGAGTACTATTGGAAACAAGAAAAATTGTGTCCCGTTTTTTTGGTCAGCTTTGTAAGTCATTTTTTTCATTCATTTCGTATGGCCCGTTACAAACCTGACAAAAAAAAAATTGTATGGAAAATTGAGGACCCATTTTCATTAAAAGGGTGCACTTTTTTCTGAAAATGCCCTTTAACGCAATTCAGTTAAGGTTCAGGTTCAGGTAAGGGACCTGTGCTCAGTTGTATGGCAGCGACTCAGTTTAGGCCCTAAACTGAATCACGTTAAGACGTCATGGTAAGGCCCCTTGGCGTGTAAAGTAACAGTGCATGATAATTAAAATAAAGAGTAGGGATACAAACAAAACATTAGACATATTATGATCAATGTGAACAACAATCAAAATACAAAATATTCAGCAAAAACAATTCTACAACGATAGTAAAAAATAATATCACACTTTTGTCTTAAATCTTCATAATAGGTAGGTCTTCCCATCACGGAACAATTGTGTTCCGGACCTTACGCGGAGCCGAAGCCAACACGCTGAGACCCTTTCGACAATTTAATGATATGTACGGGGTAGACCGAGCGAATGATGCACCTGCCCGAGTTATGGGATGCACGCAGAGGCAGCACCGCCAGGGTGTATAGACTATTGAGATTTAATGGAAACCAAAATATACTGGACTATTAGGTGAAGGTGGTTGACTAAATACTGTGTTATAGAGAATAAAATCGGACGTCTGCCTAACAAAATGGTAATAAATTTAATTTACGGCAAACGGTGACTCGCCCACATAAGATGGGCCCCCATAAAAAGCGACATCTAAGATAGCTCGAGAGCAACACCGGTATGAGGGCTGGGGGTAGAGAGGTGTCACTAAACTTTAAACATATAGCCAACTCGCCACTTAGGTTTCCACATCTAGTAGGTAGGTAATTATTAGGATTAGCTTTTGGAGCCGACGTGCTCATATTAAAAAAGGCTCGTTTATAAAACAAAAAAATGGCTTTGCACGTGCAGTCTGCACGGATAGGTATTAGTTGTTGGTAAGGGTATCGTTACAAAAATTATGGCAATTTAAAATGATAATATTGAAAGCAGCTCTAGAAATTCCTGCTTCAAAAACTTTACTTGCATTGTTTTTACTAATGACTCTCATGAGACAATGACATTTAAGTGCACAAAGATGAATACCGACCGAGGGCAGGCTTATTGCCCTTATCGGTTCCACATAAACAATGAATCTCGGCAATGTCTAAGCCGCGATGCGTTATATTATCTTGGTCTGGTATTTTACATTAATATTCTTACAATTTACGTAATCCAGTCAAAATATTATTACACATATTTTGAGTTGATATTTTGTATCCCGATACCTATACCTACTATATGGTGTCACGGTAAACACTTCCGCTTTTCTATGTTTTCTGTGTGTATGTACTCGAATGCATAGAATGAGCAGAAATCTAGATCCTGGATGGTTTTATGGATCTAGGGTGCCATGAAACATTGCTATCAAAGTAATATAAATAGTCAAATACGGTATAAGAGAGCAAGCGTACTGTTGGCTAGAAAGCTATCTCAATGGACAGCGACAATGTGTAGAAGTTACAAAAATAGTTAAAAACCTTAACAAAACGTATAATTCGCCGTTCATCATTAACACATGCGGCGTGCCATCGGGTAGTATACTAGGGCCGTATTTGTTTTTACTTTACATCACCGATTTACCTGGCGCCACACAAAATGACACTATACTATTTGCAGATGACACAACCATAGTAATTAAAGAAAATACAGATGGTTCTCTAAGAAATATTATTACATGTACATTAACAAATGTAACAAATTGGTTAGAAAATAATAATCTCAAAGTTAACTTAACCGAAACACAACTGGTTTAATTTCAAACTTATAATAGCAAATCAATTAGATTATCTGCCGATTTTAATGGCGTAAGTACAACTTAATGAAACGGAAAGTGCAGTTTTTCTAGGAATTAAGATTGATAAGTTTTGTAATTGGAAAGCTCATATTAATACCTATATTTTATATCGATATTTTGTATCGTCTGCGAGCAACCGTCTCTGAGGTGGCAGTAACGGCAGCCTATAACGGTTATGTATCGTCGCATATCTGTTACGGAATAATAATATGGGGCAACTCATCAGATGCTGATAAGGTTTTCTTAGCCCAAAGAAAGTGTTTAAGATCTTTGTGTGGAGCATATTACCCAGATAGTTGCAAGCAATTATTTAAAAAAAGTATACTACCCTTGCCATCCTTATATGTATTAGTTATGTGTATATTCGTAAAACATTATATAGAATTGTTTAAAATGAAAGGAAGGGAAAAACGATATAAATACGATCTAAATACCGACACATCAGAGATTAAAACTATTTCAAAAAAATTGTAACTCTATGGCCATCAAATTATATTATAATTATTCTTCCTGTACATATTATTATAAGAGTTCTTAAAGGAAAAAAAAACAGTAGAGAACTCTTGTTCATTGTTAGATTTTGTATATAATTAGATATTGTTATTATAATTTTAGTATTATAAATTTACTAAAACGGGGCTTAATCGTGTATAAACTTTGAAAACAAACCTCCGACGTTTCAAGGGTGACATTGCCCCCGTGGTCCCGGAGAAAGACTGTAATGTTAGTAGTATTTCCGTGAATATATACCTACTTAAAAAAGTTATACCCAGAGTATCTCGAGATGCGATTTTGTAATGTAATAAAATAAATTATAGATGTTTAATTACTCATTTATTGTCGGTAAATTTTCAAATTAATTGAAACACATTACAGAAGCGTCTTGTAAATGTCGTTGTCACACACGATACCGGTTTTCTGCTCTGTTTGGAACATGCCATTAGGCCACGTTTAATTAAGACACGACTCGTGTACACGGAGCCACGTGTCAGCGTGTACTCTTGTAATCGGGAACCCTAATTTCAAACTCGTAAGATTATACAAATTTTGCTCATTACTACGATAATACGAGATACGAAAAAATAATATAATAATAAGTGTCCAATATCAAAGTATGTCATAATCATTTGGAGCACCGCTTGCTGCACTTGCTTACAATTAACTCAAATACATACTTTTGTTTTGCCAATGGTAGCAAATAGCGGTCTCAAGTGAAAACACGTCAGACGTCAGCGTGCGTAGCCAAGATGCCAATCTATGACAATTTGAACTTTATTGCCAAAGGAATACTGTTGTTATTAATAAAATATCTCTTGTTCTTTATGGTACTTATTTCGTGCAGGTAATTAGCTGTTGGTTTTACAAAGGATAACAATGTCGAGATTTTAAAAAGTTTTAAATTTACCGACAGTCGTCACAAGATGTACTCACAAAATAGCACTATTTGCTGAAGTTTATCGCTTCGTAATCTGAGACTAATAGTTATGTTTTGTTTTAAGTTACCCATGTATGATTATTTACGACTCTACTTATATTTGACTGATTAACTACAAGAAAAATAAATAAACTTGAGCATAGTAGACACAAACGCTCACTCCGCTTTTATTTCTATGTATGATAATAAAAATGTTAGGCTAGCCTAAATATAGTAAGGAAATAAAGAAGCCATGCCACACTAAGAGCAAAACAAACCTGGTTCCACAGCGAGCGACAACGTCCTAACTCCTAGCCATGGTCATTCAATATTAAGTCTAATTCCAGGGTGCATAAAGATTACTTTCGTTTGAACTGTTCAAAACAGAAAGAAAACACTAACAGAATTCATTGCGGTTAGTTGCCGGTTAGCGGTTAATTGGGGTTAACTGGACCGATAAGGTTTCCGAATGATTAAGGTTTCCGTATCATGAGTTAACCAAATTAGAGGTGTTTTGAAAACAACCTTTAAAATAACCTTATGAAAAACCCGGGTTATGGTAACCGGTTCCGGTCCCTGCATACTACAAACCTTAAACTTATTGCGGTTGTTCGTCTTTTTGCCTCTTGATACCGAGCAATAAAAGGCAATTAAACGAGCAAACCAAGGAAAGGAGGCCTTCCAGTACCACAAGGTAGGCTGGAATCTCGGCACCACTTAGGTACCAAGTGATACTATTGTGCTTACAATGAGGTTGAAATTTACTGTTTAAAGTTGTGGTAAGCACATAGATTTAAAGATGAAATACCAGTCACTTTTCTTGAAACTGGGGTCAATTATGGGTCAATTTGAGATTTAAAAAAAAAGATGCACCTATATATATGTTAGGAAAAGCAAATCACTTAAAAAATGAAAAACTATGTTAATTGAACATAAAAATAAACAGTTAACAATTGAGGTTGTTCCAACGATTGGTGCACGTACATTTAACGTATCGTTGACGTAGTATTTATTTTTTATCAATAACTAGCCAGGAAGAGTACAATGACTATTCTGAAATCGCCTGAAATCACCACTTGTGGAGCAAAATGAATATAAATACCACTTAGACCTTGTAATTAACAGTATATAGGTAGTTGGAGTCAAGGATTCTCTAGTCATTAAGCAAAGAGATGCAGCCTGTTATTAAGATAACAAACTATCCATAACCTGATTGCTATATTTCTTTTGTTACTTGAAGTACATTAAACTGTACAAAAGAAGTGACCACTTGTATTTGGCTCTCTGTCACTCAGATATGCCAGAGCGATAGAGAAACATCTACCAGCGAGTCTACCGCGATCATCTACACAATAGGGATGATAAATAGGTTAAAAATCAAAACTAGGTTTAAAAACGTAACGTATCCATAGGGTGTAAATGGTGTAATATATCTGATCTAATCAGCCAGTATGACATTTTTAAGTACCTGAGAGACAAGATCTAAACTTTTTGGATTACGATTGTTTATGGCCCAGCAATTCTACTATATCACATGGCCCACAAATCCTATACTATCCTCATTATGTGTATAAGCAGCCGACTCAGCAGCGCTATAACGGTGCTGCTTAAAACTGTTACTAGTACACTAGTACATTATGAGCCATTTAAGGTGCGTGCCGTTTTCGAAGTAGTACATTTACGAAGTAGCGGTTTAATACAGTGCTAAGTACTTTTTTGCTATAACAACCTACTTTTGGATGAAGTACCTACTTATCGCTAGAGGTAATGTAACTAATACATTACTAGGTCAAGTATCCAACGGTATTATCCATAATTGTATTTTATTACATTATTAAGTACTAACTATTTACAGTACCCAATAGAATAGCGCCTAGGCTTGGTCTTAAAATGCGAAAACAGATTATTGTAATAAGTTAGTATTAAAGCAATAAATAAACGACTTAAAACAGGACCAAGTGTAGGCAAGTAAGTATAGTCTGACAAGCTAAGGCTGCATTAGATTTTTTTTAATTATGTGCGTTTCTTTTTTTCGGTATGAAAAAAAGGGAGGCATATAAATTAAAAAAAATATATACCACCGATTCTTTTTATCATACAGCTTAATAGATAAGGAATTAATTTTTTATCCCTTTAATGTGGAAAAGGGAATAATAAAATCAACCTTTATAGTCCTTAACTTTTGGGAAGCCCATCGAAGAGATTTGTAATGTTGTTTTACATTATATAGGTACTTGAATAACTTTACCCTTAGGTACTTAAAATTTCAATAAAAGTTGAAGCAAAAGAATATGTAAAATTGAATTCGTACATCCATAGGTAAAAATCCACAATATTGCTTTCCAGAATAGTTCATTTATTTGTAACATTATAACTTAAGTACCTACTTGGTTTCAAATTTTACGCCAGGTCCATCCGATCTCACAAAAAAACCTAATTATATTACTTACGTTATAAACGAATGTACTACCATGATGCGCATGACATTATTATTCAAATTGAGATTCCCAACCAATTAACATTGTGGTCCACGTATTCATATACATCTACAACAAAGTTTACTACTTAAAATATAACAACAACGGAGTTTATAAAATCATTGACTATAGCTACATTAACATATTTCGCCCTATAAAGTGGTGCACGTATGCAACAAAATTATATGAAATAGTCGGTATACGGATTTATCCACATTGACATCACACTTACACCTATAACCCCTTTTTCTGTAGAAGGTTAAAAATGTGCCTTTATGGTGGTGACGAACTTAACACTTTGCGGAACAGCACGCCTACCACAAACATCGAAAATTGGCATTGACGGGAAAACCTTTTTGTCACTCCAATTTACAAGTGTTAGTTACAGAGATGGAGATACAAATCCGCAATCGTTCGATTTTCGTGATATAGGCTCAGTAAGCCTATAGGCGTTCACGATGTATGGCTAACAATCATTAATTAAAAATAAACGCATGACAAGTGACAATCTGACTGTCACGGTATTATTAAGTAACTAATTGGTAGTTTGAAAGGTCACAGTGCCAATTCATAACAACATGCGAGTTTTCTCGGTTTCCGCGTAACTTCAGGTCACAGAAAACGCGAGAAAGCAGGTGTAACTTGTATTGTTACCTCACAATGCTGTGAGGTAATCAAAAACTGTAAATTTTAATGGAAAAATTATTATCACATATATCTAACAGCGTCGTAAGTAAGACAAGATTAATGAAAGGTACAATAAAAGTCAACATGATCTAGACAACATAAAACAAAATGTTGTTTTGTCACTCTGTGTCAGAAGCTTACAGATCACATTATAATGTTTTACAAAATATTTGCTCAAAATAAATAACATATTAATATATATTAATATTCGTTAAGTGTTCAAAATTATAAAAAAACTTTTAACTGATATCGAAAGAACGTAACCCAATAAGTAAAACCACATGTCATCCACATAGCACATAATTTCTCAGGAAAATGTCCTTTTTACTCTCATAAAAGGCTTGTAACCTTCTTGTCTTTTATTGTAAGATTTTATTAATATAGGTAAATACATAATTAGTTACACGCTATTCTATTAATCATATCTCGTTCCGGCTGAACTACTAGCATACTTATAGCTGCAAAAAAACGACAAATTGCGATCGAATGATTCTCTATTTATCTATTTTGTCAATGCTTATCGACGCGATGTATTGTGTAACCAGAACGCAGAACCTGTTATCGCTGCTTCACATATTGAATACACTCGGAAGTGTTACACAGTTCCTAATTCGAATTCTCATCCGTTTATGTAGACGACTAATAATTAATAAGTTTCATGCAAACTGCACCTTACGCATCCAAAGAAAAAAAAATTGGAGACCATCATCAGGCGCATCAATCGACAGATTTTTTTATATAGGAAATGTCAGACATGTGTAGGTACTCCCGTTATGACAACTGTGTGGATTAGCTCGATGGTACCACATCATTGTATTGTCATCGATATTACATCAGGTAATTACAAAGTTTAGAAGTAGGTTATCAATGGTTGCATGGTTATTTACTTACTAGTTAGTAAGGAAGCGTAACTAGTGAAGTTCATATAAGGCCCACTTGCACCACCCAGAGTTAGCCGCTAACCCGTAGTTGAGCTGTCAAATTCCATACAAAAAATCGCTTAACGCAATAAGTCTACTTATTGAAACAATTATTTAGATGTTGGAGATGTTGTTCGGCATGTGTAAAATGTAGGTCGGCTCTACCCTTTGTATTTGTGAATGTTATGCGAAAGGTATGCGACTTTCAATCCGAAGGTCGCGGGTTCAAATCCTGTCAGCTCGTACCAAGTACCAATGAGTTTTTCTTTTCGTAACTTGTACGACATGTCATCGTATTTCTATGAAGGAATACATGGAGAGGAACCCGGACTAATCCCAAAAAGGCCTAGTTTACCTGGGTTTGAAGGTCAGATAGGAGTCGCTTTCGTAAAACTAGCGCCTACGCCAAATCTTGGGATTAGTTGTCAAAGCGGATCTCAGGCTAACTGAGTCGTGGCATAAGCCGGGAAAACGTTAGTAAGAAGAGATAACCCAGTGTGCCACACACACACACACATTAGCACACAATTAGCACACAATGTGCTTTTACTCGGATCTCGTATTTGCGATTTCGCTGATCGCATTCTTTGCGCGCGTGCGCCGTTGTCTGACACAGATCGGCAGCCCGGGCGGCTCGATAAAGGATCGTTCACAGTAGTCAAACAGTATTGAAATAATACATTCAATAAACTTTTATGAATTGAAATTAAACACTTTAGAACGAATTAATCGCGTTTATTAACACCATGACCCTACGTTTCGACCCTTTACAGCACTCGTTTTCACAGGGTTAAGATAATTACCAGTTTTATCACACTAGTGCGGTAATGTAGCACCATATGTACTGTAAAAGTATCATTCGGGACTTACGTTACACTCTGTACGTCGTAATTAAGAGTCTTTATTCCTTGAAAAACGCTTATATGAATTTTAACTTATTCGGTGTGATTTAACGTAAATCAAAGTCTTTTCTTGCTTTTAGTATCTTAAACAGGACTCTTGTCATCTAATAGCATGGGTACAATTAACATGTATGTATATTTGACCACGAGACATTGACCATGTTGTTGTGTTTATGTTGGCTCTTTTACTACCTAAAATTAAGATCAGGTACATTTAACAGTTGGTTAAAATTTCGTAGGTATACAATTCTCATAATTTGAGGTGAAGAATTATTTTTGCCTCTTATCATATCATAATAAAATCTAAAAGGTAAGGTAATTAATACTCTGAAATGTCTAATATGTTTCAATCTTGCTGTCATAAATAGTTAAATACGTACAGATACAATCAGGCCCATCTCATCTTGCATAGTTTCCAACGCTCTACAAATAACATCAACGCGCAAGTAAAATTAGGCAGACTGAGAAAATAGGCCGACTCAGAAAATGAGCCTTTTTGAGCTGGTGATGTTAAAATTTAATGTTACTTAAACAATCTCCTTATAAATATTTTTGATTATGTAATTCCTGTTTATAAATGTATCATTTATTCAAGAAACTAAACTAAAACTATATTTAAAATCTAATTATTGTAATAAAAATGTATAAAAAGTTTCTTTAGAAAGCTCCTTAGTTAACTTTGTTTACAACTAAGTAAATTAGTCGTAGTCTACTAACACGCATTTGTTTATTTTATGCGTCTGCTGGTCATTGAGGTATTTTAACTATTTTTACCGCAAAGTTATCTCTACAAAGTGTCAAGCAATTATAGACCTATTTTCAATGGAATAAGAGCTAAGGCATATCATTGTTAAGTTTGCAAACCGGTATTGTTGTGGTTTCTTCTAACCAGCCAGTTATAAAAATGTCCGGAAGTTATGCTTGCCTCTTTCGTAACTAATGGTTTTCTTATTTTTATACTCTGTGGTCGGCGCCTTGTTTTACGGTTGGTAGCGATACTCCCGGTCGAAAAATAAATATGACGTTTTTTGTTTTTAAGCAATTAACGTAGTGTATTTTTTTTTCAATTTGGAAAGTCGGCTAAGACCATGGATTACATTACAAGTTTACAACAAAGTGGTATTTTAATAAAAACAAAAATGGCATTATACTTCCCTATACGATTTTAAGCTAACATGGTCATTTGCATTATAACTAATATTTGAAACGGGATAATTACCATGTATGTTTGTTTTATTGAGCACCCCGTTTCAAATATTAGTTATAATAATGGCATTGTTTCATCATTAATATTAATAAATTTAATCATTAAATTAACATATTATCATCATATCATGTGGGTGTAGACAGTTCTAGAAAACAATACTTAAGTTTATAAACATGTTTGTAGGTAACAATAAAATAAGTTCTAAAAATAAAAAGCACATAGACATTGTATAACAAATGAATTCCGCATTTGCGTCAGCGATGCTTATATGTTCATCTAATTAAGTTTTATTATGTGCATAGATAATATTGCCAAAACAGATGACTAAAAAACAAAAATTGACAAAACAGATACATACTTAATTCGTAAATTGATCATTTATGCAATTCTCCATTTAATATAATAAAGATAAAAATATTTCCTAAGGAACTAGAAGACTAAATAAAATGTATGACACCGTATGCAATTAGCTGACCACATACGGGCAATCCGTCGGATTAGCATAGCGGGTACGTCCACCGGGAACCGCCGGACAAATCTTCCAAACATTGATCCGGCGGATAAGCCCGAACGTATATATATGACTGGCTATTCGTTACTTTTAAATTACCGTTAACTTTGTCCATATCCCGTTACATACAGGTGACGCCATACTCTCTTGTCTCTTGCTTTCCCGATAAGGAAGAGTGTGTTATTGCTTTAGGTGCCTACCCACTCCTTACGATGATGTGGCATATAACAATTAATTTTCCATCTACCACACCTCAGGGCCCTTACCATGACATTTTAACGCGATTCTGTTTAGGTTCTTCACTGCGCTCAGTTGTATGGCAGCGACTCAGTTTAGGTCCTAAATTGAATCGCGTTAAGACGTCATGGTAAGGGGTCTGAAGCTTATTATACATATATCATAGTTATATATGTCCAGGAACAATGGTATCTTCCTGGCAAACAAAAATGGCAGACAAAAATACATATTTTTTTACTAAAACTTGCTTTGGGACTGTTACCTAATGCTAGGCTACGCTCGAAAGTATGGCCGTCTAGCTCCTGCCAGAGTACCGTAAATGTGGTAACAAGTTAACAATAACAACTCATGGTAAGCACACAGCTTGCAAGGCGAGCCTCTTTTGAGAGACAAAGTGAGACACGGAAGAGAACACTGACAAATGAACCTGCGTCAGAACCATTATATATGTATTTAGTATACCATAAGCAGCTTTGTACTAATTGTTTAATGCGACTTATGACATCGGAAGTTCATGTTAAAGAGACAGCCGCACAAAAGGGGGGTATTTCATGTCTGTCAACATAACATTAAAGGTTGGCTCACACTAGAACGAGTCGGGGCGTGGCCGGGCCGGGCCGGGCCGATCTGTCAGTGTATAGAAAACGTCACGTGCCTCCGATTCCGATTACTAAGAAATAATCACGTGATAGCTAGGAGCCCAGCTATCACGTGATTATTTCTTAGTAATAAGTAAAGTATTTATTAGTAAGTAATCATCAACTCAAAAATGAACAAAAGTTTTGAGAGGTAGAATCTTTCCGACTTGACATAAATCAGAAAGTTCTTTAAGGCCTGTTTCTTATTTTACACTTTCCAAATCCCATACATAATTATATACTTAATACGACGTCTTCAAAATAGTTGCGCTAAAAATAGTTTAATAATACAAACAAACAATACTGTCATAATTTAAAGGAATCAGAATCACGGGTCGCGTGGTGAATACCAAACGATTGCGGTCGTTTCCTGAGACCTTATCTGACGAAATACAAATATAAATATCTATTTGCGGTTTTCTATGACGCGGGTATACCTATTTAAACCACCGATTGATGTGGAAATGCATTCCAAAGTATATTTATTGTATTAAGTTAAAATAGCAGGACTTTAAGCGCCAGATTTTATTGACTGACATAAATAAAGGTATAATATTAAGGTAAGGAAGGTTTTGGCAAATCAAATAGATCTTAGTATGAAATAAGGCCCTAAAGGATGACTCACACTAGAACGGGACGGGAAGGGATGGGACGGGACACTCGGGACAGGGCGGGACGGGAAAATCTGTCAATTTCTATAGAAAGCGTCACGTGACATCCGAGGGCTCCGAGCTATCACGTGATTCTTTCTGTAGAGATTGACAGAGTTTCCCGTCCCGCCCCGTCCCGTCCCGTGCTAGTGTGAGTCATCCTTAAAGGTGTACAACAATAGTAGATTACATACCAAGGCCGTTTTAGTGGGAAATGTCTCGGATCCCATGTAATTGTCGGCCGAGGCGAAGCCGAGGTCGACGAACATGTGATCCGAGGCTTTCCCATTTAACGGCCGAGGTTTGTATACTATTTTTCTGCCCGACGGAGCCGGCAGGCGGCAATTTAGTTTTGCGTAAAGTGGCGCTTACCGGCCGGAGGACTGAAAAAAATATTCTCTCGCATCCGAATTTATCAAACTTATTTTTTCTGGTGCATGCCGTTTTCTGACCATTTCGTTCTCTCATCTTTACAACTCAATTCTCAGTCGTCATGTCCACAATGCCCACAATTCAATCGCCATTTTAGGGTTCCGTACAACCCTTACAGTTTTGCCCAGTCCGTCTGTCCGTCCGTCCGTATGTCACAGCGGTTTTACTCAGTAACTATACTCGTAAAACATAATTATGTTCATGATATTACAGCGAAAGCTGTATTTTGTGTGGCGCTCTTAGTTTTGCATATAATTTGCGAAACAAAATATTTATATTTATTTATATATTATATTATATTATTTATATGCATGTAACTAAAACTTAATGAAATAGTTTTTTGGCAAATATCTACTTGTGGCACATTTGATCTTTGACATTTGTCTTTAGAAACAACTTAAAGGTCCCTTGAAAATAAATTTGATTAATCGAATATTTTCTGAAATAATCGCTCTGAAGGTCTGAAAAAGTGTGTCCGGGCCTCCTACTTTTGAACGGAACGTCCAAAGAATGTCAAAAAATCAGGAAGATTGAATATAACACGAACTTACCACAAAAACTATTTTAAACATATTTGGTCAAGCCGTTTTTGATTTTTTGCCAAAAAACTGTAGGTAAAAGGACGTAAGTGTCTTAATATTATGAGGGCACTGTCGCCTTTTTGCTTGCACAATTTTTTCATCGTATGAAGATACGGGACCCTCAGTTATGCGTGGTCCGACACGCGCTTGCTCGGTTTTTTCTACTATAAATAAGATAAGTTACTTACGGACATAGACACACAATAGACAATGTTCATTTTCACACAGTCACTTGTTTCCACGGCGGTTATAGTGATTAATGGAGAGGCTATTATTTTTCAACCGTTTTTATACTATAACAATACCTACAGTTTATTTAACGGATATTGTGATTTTTTTTTCATAATACCTACTCGTCGTTTAATGGATAATTATCTTTATTACAGATATCCCTCAACTCAACATCTTTATATACCTAATGTTTCTCCAATATGTATACAAAGGAAAGAAAAACTTGCACAAGTGGTAGAATTTCAAAGTAATACAAAAGTTTTATTTTTATTAGGGATGACTCACACTAGAACGGGCCTGGACGGGGCGAGAGGGAACGATCTGTCTACACAAAACAGTTTCTACAGAAAATGTCATGTGACATCCGAGGGTTCCGAGCTATCACGTGATTATTTTTATAGAAATTGTCAGATCGTCCCCTCCCGCCCCGTCTCGTCCTGTCCCGTCCCGTCCCGTCCTAGTGTGAGTCATCTTTGATAGCTCTTTTTGTAGGATTAGAAAAATAACGCTTTATGTGCCTATTCTTTAATTATCTCGGCCATCTCTGGAAAATATTAAATTAAAATAAGATTATATATTTCCATTATTAATGATACAAGAAAGAAAATAAGACAGTTATACGCCAATTTTTAGATCGCTTTTCTAAAAATCAGACGACTATAATTGCACCATTTTTCTAATCATTTATCTTATTATTTATTTAAACTTTATTGCACAAAATATAAAAAAAATACAAATGGCGGACTTAATGCCTATGGCATGCTCTACCAGTCAACCATAGGGCCAAACAGAGACGTGAATGAAATGGTGCAAAGGGAGAATTAAGGTAATAATATCGAAATAATTGCAAAGCGAACTGAAGAAAGTTATATACCTATTTAATACACAGATAAAATAATATAATAAACTACTACATATTTTTAAAATGCATACTATACTATAATGATATATGGACACTATGGAATCTCGTCTTTCAGCAGGTGCTTACGCAGCATCCGCTTAAACGCACTTATCTTCTTCATTTATCTTATTTATTTTACAGATAACTGTTACCTACTTGAGACCACCTGAGGAAATACCATTCCTCCATTCCCTCCATTTCCACTTGAGGAAATATGCATCCGAATTTCCGTAACTTAATCCCGATTTACTTAAACACGCTAGGTATAATCAGGCCTTGTCATGGTAGAGTGCACGATCTATCCCATGACACCCCCGTATATCACCGGCAGTGACGGATGACGCCGCAGTGGAATGTTTAGTGGGTAGGGCTGTGTGAAGCACGGCGATTCCCACATACTCCCCTCCCTATGGCCTCCCCGGGCCGAGGGGGGATGCGTAAAGGCATTTCAACCACTGCGACAAAAAAAAAGTTATAATCAGGCCTATGGAAATTTCCGCGCAAACTCTATTCGACCGTCGTTTGTCTTGAGTCGGTACCGATACACAGGCTGTCAACCGCGCCCGCCGGTGCAGGCCGCCGCCAGTATTATATATATATTTTTAATGTCAGTGTAAAATTAGATTACTTAATTTAGCATCTTTGTACGTCTCTTCCTTTCTGTTTCTTTTTTTTGTTCTTTATTTCAGTTTTTGTTACCTTTCGTGTTTTTTCACTCGATGGGCTCATCGGAAGATCAGTGCTGGAAGTTGCCAGCATTATGCTGAGATGAATCCATTTCGGGGCACTTCTTTTATTATTGTTTCTGTTAATTGTACTGTATATTTTGTGTGTCAACGAATAAATTAAGTATTTATATTCTATTTCTATTCTATTATATTCTATTCTAACCATTGCCAACCCTAGCGTTGTGCAGGGGTGAGACGGCCGAGCGTCAATTGTTTCTTGCGTAGCGTTCAAAACGGTTTGTATTTACTTTTTCTATGAGAGAAAATTATCTGTTTTTAAAAACTATTATTATATATTCTAAGGTATAATCATCTAGACTGGAAGATTTATATGAATTATTTATAAAAAAACAACTGCAACTCCGATAATAAAGGTGATGCGACGTATTAAAGGTACCTAATGAAGTATTTAGTATTCCACGCATGCGCGCGGATCACACGGCAACGCATGTGGAACATTTCCGAGCGCGTGCGCGAACACTGATTCATTTGTTTACATAGATTCTGGCATTTATCAAATATAATGAATACAATTATTTTAATGATAGATGACAAAATAATATAGGTTTTTAAGCTAACATGGTTATGTGCATTATAACTACATTCTAAAACCATTTATACGATATTTAAACCATTTATGATACGACACTTACTCCGTGAACACGGCGCTTGCAACCGTACTGAATATCGGATCCTGATAAATATCCCGTTTTAAGTAGGTTGTAGTTATAGTCTGACAAGCCAAGGGTGCAGTAGATTTCATTTATAATTTATATGCCTCCCTATTTTTCTCATACCGAAAAAAAGGGACGCACATAATTTAAAAAAAACGACTGCAGCTTTTTTTTTTTTAATAAATAAATAATAATAAATAATAAATATTGTGGGACAATCTTACACAAATCGACCTAGTCCCACGGTAAGCTCAATAAGGCTTGTGGTGTGGGTACTAGACGACGACATATATAATATATAGATACATATAAATACTTAAATACATAGAAAACATCCATAACTCAGAAACAAATATTCGTGATAAACACACAAATAAATGCCCTGACCAGGATTCGAACCCGGGACCTCCTGCTTCGTAGGCAGGGTCACTACCAACTAGGCTAGGAGGCCGTTGAAGCTTGTCAGACTTTAATAATATAACCCCGATGAATAGCTGTTAGATGCCCAGCTAAGGCCAGAAAAATATCTAGACATGCACTTTTTAAATTATAATCAAATTAGAAACGTCATTTTTCTAGGAACTTGTATGGGGGAAAATCCTTGTCTCTGATTAGCTGACCACCACTGGATGCCAACTTAAACTATTTAAAAATATGATTAAATAACAGTAATTGACTTTGTGAAGACACGTTTAGTCTGAGAAATGAGTCTTATGGTTATGCGTTTGGTACGCAATATTGCCTCTTTCTTCTTCGGCATAGTTACGTCCTGTATATGACCCATGATGCCCCATTGTGGTCTTTGTGTAGAGCAGGCTTTACAATTTCATAAAAAAACATGTGAACAGAAAATGATTAATCTGACAGGAGCACAAAATGGCACTAAAATATAAAACTTAACAGCTAAAAAACTCGACGAAACTACATGATGCAAAGCTTGCGGTCAACAAAATATCATCTGTCATGTGGTGTTTGTCATAGCTACATTAGCTACTGAACCTTCCCGTTAAATAGTAGGTATCAGCCATGGAGGTATGAATATATTGATATTCACACATCGTTGCTAACCTTTTCAATAAAGTATAATTGAAAAATAAAATCTAAAAAGAAATAGTATCTTGTAATTTTTTGTAGAATCAACCCACGTTATCTCTTCCAAGCAAATTAACTATCAAACTTTAAAGTATTAGTTTAAACGTCAAGCTTCTATAAAAAATTATTACGTTTACTTTACACTTTCACGTGTTCTATCATAATCTATGAAACTTGGCATAGATAGATTGTAATACCACCGTTTCGTTTTCGCGATGCATCCGTTTATTTTGTAGATAAAATAAAAATACACGGTGAAATTTAATCGGTAATCCGGAGTTGAAAAATATTAATTATTAACCTAAATATTACTTCACCATCTAATTAATAACAGTTAATGATATCGTTAAAATTAATAACCACTGGATACATGGAAACCCCTACTATTATTAAAAGGAATTATTGTACGTCAAGTTCCATCGCGATGGCGGGGAAACTGACAGACCAGACAGACGTCAATAAATTATTCCCGCAATTATTTTTTTAGCTGTGACTTACTTGCGAATGAGGTTTTAATTTTCAACTCATTAAACTACACCGCTGGTCTATTGTCACCCAATAAATTTCAATTAAAACCTGATTTTACCTTTTAAATTAGGTATGATAAAAAACTTAGTTCCATGTAAGTGCCACATAAATGTGATCGCCATCGATCACTGAATTAGAAAAAATGGCTCCTGATTACCCATTAAATAGGTAATTAATTAGGTGTTTTAATTTGTAGATCCATGTTCTTTCGGACGCAATCCTGACCTTTGATCCACCAAATTAATCATTAATCGCACAATGCCCATAACAAGGTAAATAAATTGTCCATAACATAATACGACAATTATAAATTGCTGGGTGACCATAGGTTACGTAAAATGGTCGTAAATTAACCTTTGTGGTCTCTACAGTAAGTTATAGTGATAACAATCTAAGCAGATTTCCTCATCTCATTTGTTTTTTAGCCACGTGCGGTTTGTTATACACGTTATTAGTTTTAATTGTTCATCTTGTTCTTGATAGTCAGTTTAAAAAAATGCAGTAGGTATAATTTGTTTATTGCTTTACCCACTTAAATTTTTCGAATAATGAGATTCTCAGCTTTTCAGGATAATTTTTATTTTTCTTAATTTAAATAACAACAAATTTAAATAAAAAACCTTAAAATAAACTTACCTAAATACAATTTTTAAAGTAAACAAAACGATTGTTTTTATACAGAATATTTACCGTTTGCCTTCCTTTGTTGTGAGGGATGTGATTAAATAATCAGTCAAAACTCAATGACTGATTATTTAATCACATCCCTCTTTTATATGTTCACTGAAAAATGTTTCTAGACAGAATTGTTTTTTTTTACATTTCACACTTGGGCCCTTTTCGGCACAATATAATTATTGTAACACAGTGGATATGATTGTGATAATCAAAGCTATGATACTTTATTAACAAATAATGCTTATAGTATTCGTAGACCATACCAAATAGGTTATAATCTTAATAAGTTTGTTTAAAACCCAGATTTTTTTTGTAAAAGCTAATTTTTCCCACCATTTTATAACATCAACCATTTGCCTTTGTCCCCAGAAATACTCCCAGAAGCGCTTCGAACAAAATGCGTTCGATGCACAGAGACCCAAAAGCAGACAGCCGTGAAGGTGATCAAACGTGTCAAGTCCGACTACCCTGAAGATTGGCAGAAGCTGGCCTCACGCTGGGACCCCACGGGCGACTTCACGAGATATTTCGAGGAAGTTCTTACAAGGGATCACTTCAACACTATACCTAACAGTAAGTATTTGATAGTTTACTCTGATCATAAGATGAATACTCTGAGGATTGGCACGAACTGGCCTCACGCTGGGTAATAGCGACTTGCCAGATGCTTCGAAGTGCTTATACGGGACCATTTTAACATTATAGGTACCTACAGTAACTACTTACCTACTTGTTTATAAACAAACTGATAAAAGCAACGAAATTGTCGCACCGGACCGCACAATAGCCGTGCAATATAAGGACCTACCTATACAGTGTGTAAGTCTAATACGGGCGATAAATTTAATCAAACATAGAATTCATTAGTGTTATCTATAATTAAAACATATTTTTAAGTTACACTTAATTATGACCCCATAATTATTTTTTAATACAATTTTCAGCAGCAATGTACTATAAAAAATTTGACGCTGACAGTTGTCAACGAATGTTTAACGTTTAACGCAAGTGTGTTTGCATTACATTGAGGGCCGAATTATTTTCTATGGATAAAATTTTGATTGCAATTCCATTTAAAAGTTACATAATTACATTTCTTATGTCCTATACTAACCACCGTTAAGAGGTTCGCCCGTATTCGATTTACACACTGTATAAACAGGTTATTGTTTGTATACCTATTGCAAGATTACAAATAAGTTTTTAAATATTAATGGATTATATAAACCTGTCAATATTAAACATCTTGTTATAAGGAATGTATCGCACAAAACCTAATTAATTAAGTTATACCGCTTACAAAACACGAAATTGCCTAATACATATTTATTTTATATTAGGGCCATCTATTAAACTAAAAATAAGAAAGCAGGGACCCATTTCTCAAACGGTAGGGTATAAGAACCAATAGGGTGTAATATTTGTAATACAGGGTTTTGCCATGGAAACTCATAACCTCATAAGATTTGACCGCGGACTAATAATGTTATTCTAGTACATAAATAATGTAACTGAGATTTATTTTATAACTTGCTTATTTAAAACCCAACACAAAACAGTGCAATGTCTGAAGAAAATACACAAAGGGATAATTATACTGTTCGTAACCTTTGCGTTGATCCTTGTATTATCTAAGGTCAGTTACACTGTAAATTACTTACAATACTGCTTTAAAACATGAATTACTAATTTAATGGCTACAAGCACAAGATTGCACGATTTTTAAAAATGAGCTTGTTTTTATGACAGCAAGTACTTAGTAGCAGTACACAGTTTATTCTACAAAAACAAAGAAACAAAACCAAAACTCTGAAAAGTCACGCAATATTTCATTTCTGCATTATTTTGCGATTGTGTCCCTCAGGCCCACATGCATCACCCAGGGTTAGCTGAAAACCCGGAGTTAAGCTGTCAAATCGCATACAAAAAACGCGTAACTCCGGGTTATGTGGCTAACCTCGGGTGGTGCAAGTTGCCCTTAAGCTTCCAGATATTAAATGTTTGTTATTTTAAACATTATAATGATTATCTAAATTCCAGGTAACGAGATCCCCGGATCATCGCCGCTGCCGACGCCTCCACCGCCACCTCCGCCAACGCAGACCACCAGGAGACCGTTCTCGCCACCACCCCCGCCGACTCTGCCGCCGCTGCCTTCGGTCCCATCCGCCACCACTCCACCACGACCGGTCATTTTGAATCGGTAAGTTGGCATAGGGGTGGTGAAATACGTAACCCGACACCACGGGTCTAAAGCGGCCTATACCTACTCGTAAAGTGATTATTTCCGCCGGACATCTGCCAGACATGTGTACCACACATTTATTAAAAAAAAAGTATTTATTTCAGACCAATGTTGTCCATAATGCGTTATTGGCAGGTCTGGCGGCTTTATCCCAAGTACATGGACGGCAAAAGTATCCTGACATCTAACTTTCGCTTATTTGTAAAGCTAGTTAAGCAAATACGGTTGTCACCGTAAATATCTGTATTGAATTTTGAACCATCTTCCCAAGTAACAAGTTCCGAAGTGTATACAGATTTTTAGACGTGACTGTACAAATTATTTATTTCCTTGAACGAAATAATGAACATTAGGTTACAGGATTAGGCACTGATAAAGAAAAATTAGTATAAGCACAACTTAGCTGATTTTAAGCCCACAAGGTCAGACAAAGAGGGCAAAACTACAATTTAGGTAATTAATAAGTAGTACATAGTTATACGATAATACAACAAGAAAATGCGACTACTAATTATCACTCACATCACATCTCTTTTTTGAATTATTTGAGTCGATTGAACAAAGGCTAAAACTACTTGAGACAGAGCGGTTGAAGCAGAAGATATGAATATACCATAGAAAATAATTTTATAAAAACACAAGAACAAGTTTTGTATTGAGGTCTTTATTGAAAAGGATAGAAATTGATCACAGAAAACACAATAACTTAGTTAAAGTCCTACAGACCAGCGGGGCTAAGATGCCAAGCTGATATATATCCTGATAATTGCTGGATAAGACGATAGTTCGTCGGCAAGTTCTGACAATTTCTGATAATTTTAAATAGTTCTGTCAAATGTCTTTGCATTTGGCAGCTGTCACCGTCGCGCTATCCATTGTTTATCAACTTATAGCATTATCTTATGACATTCGTGGATAACCATCTTAGGCCCGCTGGGATATAACATTAGATCTCCGGAACCGCGAAGAAACTTGGTAGCCTAAAAAATACTTTGATGTAGTAAAGGTAATAAGTGGAATAGTAACATACACATGTTCTATCGATCTAATGAGAATATCCCTCGCCAGGCCTACAACGCCACCACCACCGCCGACGGAGCCACCGTTCACCGTACCCTCCAGCTCGCTGCCTCCCATCTCCACATCTCCCCCACCAGTCTTACTGAACCGGTGAGAATAACTTCAATATACATCTATTCTTACATTGCAGACAACCAAGACCATTAAGTTCAATAAAAAGAGATTAATTCTCTCTGCCAAAAGAATATGCCAAAAAACGTTACCGTACGAATAGCTATGCATTTGATGTGCCCCTAACCCGCCAACATCGGCAGACCTTTATTGCATAGAAAATTACACACAATACCAGTCCGATCGATTACATAGTCAAAGATCACACAATACCAGTCCGGTTTATTACATAGTCAAAGATTAAGACAAATGCCAGTCAAAATGTTAAATATCAAACAAAATGTCAACGAGTTGAACTCGTAGGTGGAGCACAAAAAACTCCGACAAATAAATTGATGTCTTCAACTATCACTCATAACTATAAATCACGGCAGAATTAGACAAAACAAACCTGATTAGTAATCAAATTCGCTTGCGTCAAACAGTTTATTATAATATTGTTGTCCAGAAACTATTCGACTGGTTTGCCGTCGGTTTATTTATACGCTAAAATACTTTATAGGTACGCTATAAAATGTTTGAGGTCTGGCCACTTCGAAGTATCTAATGCAATGTTTTTTTAATTCTAACCAAGATAATAGAAAGCCTAACCTAAGTAGTTGTTTTTAGAGTCCCGTATCACAAGTAGAAAAAACGGAACCCTTATAGGATCATTTTTCGTTGTGCGTTCGTGGTCCGCCTGCCTGTCAAGACAATTTATCTCGGGAAAGTTGAAATTAATACCACATATAGCTGGGTCCTACCATGACGTCTTAACGCGATTCAGTTTAGGATTTAAACTGAGTCGCTGCCATAAACGAATCGCGTTAAGACGTCATGGTAGGCCCTCAGGTCTGCGGTACCTTAGCTTTAAAAAAAACAAACCTCTACGTCAACGCAACAAAAAGATACGGCCGTTTATGTGTCGCATTTCCCATACATTTGCGTGTATGCGTAGTTCCCGTTTATCTAGAATCACGAAATTTTGCAAAAAGCACCGTTCCGTGCCACCAGTATTTTTAAGTACCTACGTAATCAATCATCAAGATTAAGCTGGTTAAGGGGGTGAATCGGAAGAGAACGGGTTCTTTCAAACATTATCTTCGGTAGCTCAGGTAACAAAGTATATGTATTTTCAGATATGTGACACTGACAGTATGCGCGATTGACTATAAAGCTTGTATGGGTGTAGGGGGAGCATCCATAGTGCGGAACCTTCGGTGGGCGAGTCCAACTTGCACTTAGCCGGTTTTTTTCTAAAGAGCCTGTTTATACTTTGATTAGTGTTCTTAAACCAAGTAAACTAGAGAAAGATGACAGACAGGGGTGAAAATTTACATTCGGCAGAACGGACGACTTTTTGTCTTTCTCCGTAAAATGTGTTTTCCCAATTCATCAAAATAGAATAATTCCGGTACTTAAAAAATATTTAACTCTGTAAAACCAAATTATTTACGAAATACTTAGGTACTCCACTTATTCCTAGACCTGTCAAATTGACATCATTTTCGAAACATAACAAGGAATGCCGCTTAATATAATATCATATTACGTTAAGGCATGTGGAAGATTATCATTGTTTTCGCAATAGCTTTATTTCGTTTACAAACTTGAAGTTAAATCATTTACACTTGACAAAAAGCAATAATGTGTGTCAAAGTCGTTCGAACCATTATTAATCATTAGAAGCCTGTTAGTCTTGCGGCATTAGCTCATTAGACATTACACGAATCGAATACGCGGATAATTATTATTCGTGAAAGAAACACGTGTTTGCGTTGACCGGATTTTGGACACGCGAAGACTGATGTTGTTACGCGGTGTTTTCATAATTGAACAGTATTTCTGTAATTTTGACGTGGATTTTACGAGTCGCTCGATACGCATATTAACCAATTAAAAAAACGCAAATTGCCCTATACGCATAATGCCAACATGGGCAATCAGTCGCGAAATTACCTAAGTAGAAATAATACGCGTAATGACCAAACGCAAATTCTACTTTGAATGAAGTAGGTTAGGTTCGTTGGGTATGCTCGCTCAGATGCCCGAAGGGTAAACTGCACAGAAATAGCGGCCCCACTAAGTGGGTTCTATTCTACGGACATTGTTTAAACCGTTGCCGTTAAAATAAGTCGGGAAGGGATAAAGCTAGGTAGAAAATTATTTAAATCATTGAAATCATTGTCATAATGATGATAAACCAACCAACCCGATCAACGGTAAAATCCTAGATGCAAAATAGTAATCATAATGCAATACCAAATTAGGGCCCCTAAGGCCCCTTGCACCAACCGGGGCCCGGCGATAGAGTCAAACTACTGTTCGTAGCAAATGAACTGTCAAACTTTAACCTCGTAAGGCCACTGTCATATTTTTAGGACAACCCAATTTAGGTATAACGACCCATCAGGTGATACTATTTCGATTAAAATTAAACCTTCATTTTGAAAATCTTAGGTTTCAAAATATGATGTCTTATTTTTAGGACTCTGCACTGGGTCAATATTGTAGTACATACTTGTCTCAAAAATAGATTGGGCCTTAGGAGGAGTGTTATTTTAAACGTGAAACTTGTATGAAATTATGAGTTATGACGATTACACAGTTTCCTGTGAAAGTATGTAATCGTGCCATAAAAATCTAAGAAAATTTACATAGACGGACTCTAGCCGAAGCGAAACTTCGGATTAGTTGGCTAACATTGATGGGGCTTAATAAATTGATCGTGTGTACATGAGTTAATCAACTATTTCTTGTCACTAGCTGCCATGGCTACTGTCTCCTGGGTCACATTTAAAATCACTGTATTATGGCGTTAAAATTCACGAAACATGTTCTTTTTGGAAACTATATTCCCTCTCCATGATGGGTCATCTACCAAGCATGTCAGTAGAACATACTACAACGTTTCTTCTAACTAAGTGTGCTGTATTTGTCCCCTGGCTGACGTGGCAGAATAACGTTATTAGCTATTTGGCTGTTTTTTCTTATGTGTGTATTATATATCCCAGGCAGTAATAAAACTTCATAATGTAATCACATATCTAAAAACGATAAACGATAGCTCAAAAAAATCCTCGTGTCATAGGGCCTACGTATTATGAACGACTTCCGGTCGCTATAAGAAGTGAACTGTGTGATCAAACATTCAAACGCCGATTAAGAGATTTTTTGTTGGATAATCCATTATATTCTATGAGTGACTATATAAATGATGCATAGATTTTGACGATCCACTACAGGAGATACTATTGTGACATTGTATGAAATTTTATATCTTGTAATGATTTGATTTAATTTTTTTGATTTAATTGATTTAATTTTTTTGAAATGATTACTCTATTGATTATCTCTTATACCTGACGATCATAATATGAATACTTGTAGATTGACATGCCTGCAATTTATAATGTAATCTGTATTATGAAATAAATAAATCTGAATCTGAATCTGATACCTTATATAAATAAACCCGTTTGGTTTCAAACGAGTTATATTTTGCGCTTTTCCAAATTATTATGGATTTTTATAGCTGTATTTATGACTGTTTTCTTGAATATTTTATATACTTTTATTGAATTGCGTTATTTGCGTTTAATATAGAGTCCGTCTATGCTAAGTTTCGTAGATTTGATAGAGTCAGTCTATGCTAAGTTTCGTAGATTTGATAGAGTCAGTCTATACTAAGTTTCCTAGAGTTTGATAGAGTCAGTCTATGCTAAGTTTCCTAGAGTTTGATAGAGTCAGTCTATGCTAAGCTTCCTAGAGTTTGATAGAGTCAGTCTATGCTAAGTTTCCTAGAGTTTGATAGAGTCAGTCTATGCTAAGTTTCCTAGAGTTTGATAGAGTCAGTCTATGCTAAGTTTCCTAGAGTTTGATAGAGTCAGTCTATGCTAAGTTTCCTAGAGTTTGATAGCATATACTGTGAAAGTGTTAAGTAAACGTCATAATTTCATAGAAGTGATAGAAGTTTGACGTTTAAAATAACATTTTAAAGTTTTTGGATGATAGAACGTGGTTTGACTCTATATTTATTACACACAGATAATACAGATTCTCCAATATATCAGTACCTAAATTGAGCGTTAACGATACTGGAAATTTCAAATTCAGCCATCGAAATCAGATTTTTTTCTATCGATACATATATATATTCAATTAAATATATTTTTCTTCCTACCTATTAAACCGAATTTTCTTAACTTAGGATACAAAATATCTAAGATACAAGGCAAATCAATTAAAGGCGTGTAAAAAACCTCATTAGCAACATTTCCGCAATGCAATAATGATTTAATGATAACTGAAAATCAATTAAGGCATTAGAAAAATTCAAAGAACAAACAATGGTCGAGCTCCTAGCTTACAGACCATGTATTAAACTAGAGCGCTGTATGTACTCTCAGTTATACATCAATTGTCAATTAATTAAAATTATGACGTCGCGATAACAACTATAAACAGAAATCCAACAGATTTGGAAAACGAAATCGGGGCACAATCGAACTTAAAACTATGCAATACATAAAGAAAAGACCCTGCGCCGTCTCATCTGGGCACGACCTTAATGAGGGCTGAAACGGGGCATGAAACCCTTTGTTCGTTGGTTCATTTATTTCCCTCCTTATCGCTCATATATGTGAGAGCAATAGATAGAGGTAGATCTCGTGGTAGATCCTCTGCATCCGCTGCTGAGGCTACAATCATAAGTTACAATGTTCACAACTTTGAATGTAGAGCTCGTAGATTTAGTAGACAGTTCACCATGTCTTCGTATAAATTTTGTACCAAGGCATAATTCTATATGGCATAATCAAATCATAATTGGCTTTGCACATAAACTTTAATGGCATACTTAGTCAAGTTTAGCATTATTTGATTATGATTAGGTAAATTTGGTTTGTCCGAATATTCGGTCACAGTTGGAATCTACCCTAATTCACTTTTTTGTACCTGCCAAGACATATATTTTGGGTAAACATAGTACTTACCTATTCGTTATGTAGTGCATTATATCAAATTATGTTTCTGCTACATTCACATTCGGTGATAATCGATTATGCCAAGTTTATTATGAAAAAAACATTTTATTCTATAAGTATCTATGGTTGCGAACAAAAAAGTTATGCCAAATAGACTTGTAGACTAATATTAGGCCTAGGCCGTCTACTGCAACACCTGGTCTGTGGTCAAACTAATTTAACACAGCACAACTAATTAGTCATTAAGATGAGGATGTGTGCATACTCAAGTAATTACAAGAGCTCGTTAGAGACTTTCCCACACATCTACCTATTTATGAGGACAATGACGTTCATTAGCTGATAATGAACTAGTAAAGACATGGTGACAACAAGTTTATTTCATTGTTTCATTCGTTTAAGCCTCCGCACTCCGGTTTCTGAATGAGATAACACTACGCACGTGTATAGCGCTGTGCGAGGGGTCGCACGCCGGCGTGCGCTGCGAATCGCATCCAATGTGACATCGGCCTAACTGAACGACAAAAGGATAACTCACGCTAGCCCGGGCCGGGAGGGACCGGGTCGTGTGCTCAATGTGTCAAATACATAGAAAACATCACGTGATAGCTCGGAGCCCTCGATGGTCAACGTGACACATTCTATAGAAAGTGTCCCGTGACCCCCGAGGGCTCGGAGGGTATTTGACACACCGGGAACGACCTCAAAAAGTTGGATTTCGAGCTGACGTACACTATTTCCTCCTACAATATCGAAGGTATATAAATGGTTTTTTACATACATAATAACGAAGAGTATTAGGGACCGGAAGCATTTTTTTTCTAAACTATGTTGCTTGCTTATCCGGTCCACCGGTGACCGTAGGGCTGGCTCGTTCCTCGCCCAACGAATTGGCATTGCCATTGCCAGGTGGCAGCGGTATAGGGGACGTTTGTACCTATAGTTTAGGCCCAAATTTTTAAGGTAGGATTAGATAGTGTTTTTTTAAGAGTAGGTATTAATATTAAGTAGGTAGTGACATAGTGACATCTCATAAGTTGCGCTTAGTCATGTTGAATAACCTCGCATATACAGTTACATGTGTTTCACCTTCGTTTTGTCGCGAAAGCAATGTCAATTGTCCGAAATTACCTATTTAGCCGGCTACTTAGTGCGCTTGTTAAAAAGCGTGCGTGCCAACCAGGGGCATGAAGCCACAGTAAAAAATATATTTTGGGTTTATTTCTACGAGTATACTTACCATTCCATGGTCAACTTATGCTCATCGAGGCATTTCTAAGAAACACGAACACAATGGGTTTGGTTGTTTGGTGGTGTATGGCCAACCTCCGGTCTCCAGTATCCGATCAGCTCGACGGTACGATAACATTTGTAATATCATCATCAAACCTATATCTCGACCACATAATACGCGCAAAAAATATGGTAGTACCTAGTACCTACTCCCCAAACTGAACAACGTGTGTTCAGCGACTTTTAAAAATAACGTGTGTTTTGATTTTTATTATAGGTACCTGAAAGTTTGTTTGAAGACGCAATTTACTGCGAATTTAGTTATGTTTGTACTATGACGAGAGACATCAATTAGGCTGATGTTAACGTTCCTACATTGAAAATACTATTTAGTTTGTATGAAAAAGTTAAAACCTACCTACAGAGTACATAATTTTTAAAAGCGGTTGACTAAAGATCTTAGGTTTGAGGAGTAGAATCTGATTAAGTTTTTTGCTCATGTTATGGGGCCCACCCGGTAAGCATGTGAAGTTTCAACTTATTCGAATAACAGGAAGTAAGTCAAATTCAGCTTGCAAGATTTAACCCTAACTAAAAAACAAACATACATTGCAAGTTAAATACCTAAAACCGTGTTAAAGAAAACTTTTCTTGCACCCATGGGTGTTTTTAAATCTAAGTTAGAATATTTTTATTTCACGTTCAAAATTCAAATCTCGAAACGTAACGACAAACCTCTGCCCATATGAAATCTCAAATCACTGCTTTTATTACTGTCGTATCTTACTTTTGCTGCTGGGAAGTCTATTTTTTTCTTCCAGGTTGAACTTCGTATTGTCGCTCACGAGGCGGCGCCACTCATGCGTGGGTCCTGTGTCAGTATGAGAGAAGTGTCAAAGTGACGTTTGAAATGTTCCCGCAGGACCCAGGCTCCACTAGGGACCCTAGAGGAAAATCGACTCGCGGTAATCCTCATTGGCCAAGCACAGCCTCTACAATGATAAATTTCTGATTTACCTACAGTTAAGAATAGCCCAACACAGACTTTGTTTATGCCATGTCAATAACTAAATTAATTTTCCATCATTCCAGGTTCGGCGATGACGGCGAGTTGATGGTGAACGGGCAACCTGCGCCTGCGCCGAACACCCGGCCCACCACCGTGCGCCCGGTCTACACCACCGTGCGCCCGGTCTACACCACCAGGTAAATGTCTATGGTATAAAATCGCCGTCAATAGAACTTACAAACGATGTAAATAAAAGGTATCACATATTATGTCACACACTGATATGGTCATATTGTTGTTTGTGACATACAAAAGTTTGTATGCAGGGGGATCCGTTATCTCTGCAGCTGATTCTCTCTCACCGTACGGAGTCTAGAAAACCACTTTCTACTGCTTTAACAACCTTTCTCATTATTATAGAAACAAGAAACTAAGTACATATAGTAAAAACACGAATTACACATTAGGAACTTGTACTTAAACTTATGCGTATTTGATAACTGTATTGCACACGCGTAACCTGATGCAACACACACAACAAAGCAGTATTGCAATGGCTGACCAGGTTTCCCTTGAATAGAAAACGGGCAGAGTCGTGAGAACTGGTCTCTAATATATGCATGATACATGGTAATTTATATTGTCGTGTCGGTGTAATGGTGCTTTTACATGCTCGGGCTCTCGGCCGAATGATTCGGCCCACCCTAGTACACGCTCATTCGAGACAGACTATATAGATTAAGTTTAAGCCAGACCATAGACAATTTAAGCTTTTTCAGGTAGTTTCAGTGAGTTAAACTGTGTTTTAAATAGCTTTGGTTATTGAAACTATTTAAGACACTTTTTAAATAGCTTTACCCGAAGTGAAATTATTTAAGACACCTTTTAACTCAACCAAACTACCTGAAAAAGTACTTAAATTGTCTCTGGTCTGGCTTAAGTTTTCTCTATATAGTCTGTCTCGAATCATCGTGTACTAACATGGCCGAAACATTCGGCCGAGAGCCCGAGCATGTAAACGCACGGTGAAAGATATGTAAGCAATTGTTTGCCTTATCACTTTGGATTAAGGTGCAAAAAGGGGATTTTTGTTGCGACTGTTTTAGTCAAGTGGCGAGCTATGGCAGCGCAGCGGCGAGACACTCGATTTGGAACGACGAAACAAACGTCGAATGAAGATCCATAACACGATCTACGATCCACTAGGCTACACACTGAATCTGGATAGCCGATGACGTCACATTATCGTTATCATCGTTCGTAGTGTCTAGCCGCTGCCAACGTAGGTAGATAGAGTCAGTCTATGCTAAGTTTCCTAGATTTTGATAGCATATACTGTGAAAGTGTTAAGTAAACGTCATAATTTCATAGAAGTTCGACGTTTAAAATAACATTTTCCAAGCCTCCCGTCAAAACTGAAAACATCAAAGTCATAAACTCGTCCTTCACTTCCTTACCAAGTAAAGGAAGTGACAAAAAGAGATGTATATATGTTTGTTATTTCTCCGATTCCGTAGGTTGAAAACAGTTTTGCTGATCTCTTTTGATGCAATTGGTCCAAGCAGCCAAATTAAACACATCGTTGTAATTTGGTAGTCGGTATCAATGCATTACAACTTAACTTGGTCGCATATTTTGATAGTGGATTTTACAAATGTCGTAAGAGGCACGTGATTAAGTTAGACTTACGACATTTGAGAAATCCACTGCCAAAATATAGATCGCTCCAAACTGTTCTCATTTGACAGTTATCGTACTACTTCCACGCTAGTTATTCTTCCGTGACATTTTCAACAGTAACATTCTGACAGTTCATTTGCTGAGAAATGATAACGTGGTTTGACTCTACCTATATGCATGATAGATGACATTTACAACGTTGTTCAGCGGCGTCAAAAATATTGACGCAATTTTTTGCCTTATAAGACTGGATATATTTTTGATGTCTGTTGTATTCAAGTACATAGAGTAGTCAAGCAGCTATGCTAGGTATGCATGATACTCGTATAAGGTAAGTATAATGTCGTTCCGCGTCAAAAATAGGTGGGCTCACCAACGGTATAAAAATTGAATTTGCGCCAATCAACAGTGATTTTTAAGCGTTTGTATGAACACAAATATTGGGAGCGATAAAAAAGCGTCATTTGACCATGATTCGTGATTTAACGCGACGCTTTTTAACCTTCCGTGCGTAAATACAATAACTCTTTATTACACCTCAACCAAAAAACAGAAAACAAACAATATAAGTTGCACGTGATAAATTGGTACTTAATTAAATAGTAAATGGTCTTATCGCTAAAGAGGTAGCTCTTACGTCGGTACGAGTTACGTAGGTACTCTAGTTCTAAAGATAAAGCTAGTTACCTACCAACAGAAGTCACCAGCACTTAAAACGCTAGGAAGAAGAGATCTACCAACAGAACTCAGATAATGACTTAGTGTTAAAGGTATGTAAATCTAAGGTCATAAGGCTAGTTGCACATCAAAGTATTAAATTAATTGTTCTAATGGGTACGATTGTGATTGCTCCATCGTTCAACTGTACCTACTGGTACTTATGACTAGCTATATATTACGCACATTTTCCTGCATTTTCGCATAAATTTTAAGAAAACCGGCCAGGGTTCCGTATCTATAAAAACTGCAAATAACACGTTTTTGTTTTATTCTAATGTAATTATTTATTTTTAAAGTACTATTAAATATATATATATTACTAAATAGTCTGTGAATATTTCAAGCGCCTACCCCGTTGCCGTTATCAATATCGAGCAAAAAAAATCACATTTGCTGTAAGTATGGGAGCCGCCTTAAATACTAATTTTATTCTGTTTTAGTATTTGTTGTTATAGCGGCAACAGTGTTTCTGTTCATCGTCTCATCTGCGAAAATTTCGACAATCACGGTCACAACTATGACATACAAATAGACGGACAGACGGACAGACAGCGGAGTCTAAAAAACGGAAATACGAAGACTTTGTTTGACAAGGATCAATCATTCTTATTTCATCGACTTCTAATTAATATGTTTTCCCTTATTTTTGCAGTTACGGAAAATGTAATTTTTTTCTGTTGTGCTTATAATTGTTTTGATTTAAGGACATTGAAAAGCTATTAGAGTGTTTATCTATTCTAATTGAGGTAATTATGATAATTAAAGGTCTAAGTACCTATTGTGGTTTCGTCATATCCTTCCGTCACTGCGTCGGTATCTTATATTAGGTAGACATTTTACTTTTGCGAATTGATAAAATCGGGGGATGGGGGGGATTACACACGCGTTAAAAAGTTAATTTATAAATGAATTCAAGCATCATTGACATGATCACTTTTTTTATTGGATATTTGTAAAAGTTTGGCACATTATACTTACGTTATGTATTTAAAAAAGCCTTGAGGTTTCTGAAAACTCGTTACTTACGTAGAGTAAATTTAGAGGTGACATATTAAGCACATTATACTTAAGTATACGTACGTACCTATGAGTAAAAGGTTTTTAGGGAAAAAATATTAAATACGATAAGGAAAAACAATTTACCTATCTTTGTTTTTTTTTTACTTAATGGGTTTTCACCTCTCCTTTGTTGAACTATAATTTAATTATTTATGGATAAATTGTAACCATTTGATTTGCACCGTAATTATACGGACCTGTAGTATTTATATTATCATCGTTTATGTAACTATTATAAGGGTTTAGAAGAAAATAGGACGGATACCTAATTTAAAATAAATTAGGTATTTGTTAAACGTAGATGACATACGTAGATGATTACCTACACAGAATAATGGAATTACCTAATATTACAAATTGGTATTACAGGTTTTGCCTTTTACCCTTTCGAATGCGCTATATTAAGTACCTAATTGACCTTGAAATTTTAAATCAAAGTTCAAACTCTTAGGAGCAGATCTGCTTCTAAGCATACCAAAGGTTAAATACACGTATATATATTCTGGCAAGCCAAGGCTGCAATAGATTTTTTATTTTATTTATGTGCGTTTTTCGGTATGTAAAAAATAGGGAGGCAAGACAAACCAAGTCTGACAGTAGATATATAAAACTCTGTGCCTCCCTTTTTTAAGAGTGGCAATACAAGCGTATAAAAAATACAGTAGGTATGACTCTCTCTCTCTGACTAAGCAACTATGCACCAATGAGAACGGATCCTTGTCACACTATATCTCTCAAAAAGGCGTTTTTATTTTTTGTTGTACAAAAACCATTTTTGGAAAATTTAAATTTTTTTAATTGTTTCCTTTTCAGAATCGCGAGCTCTTTCAATCCTAGTAGAAGAAAAAAAGTGTCCTAAATTTTCCATACAAATTTCAAACTTTCCATTGACGCTACCGCCATACTAATCAATGAAATTATGGTGGTGAAATAGAAAACAAATCTTGGGACACTTTTTTCTTCTACTAGGATTGAAAGAGCTCGCGATTCTGAATAGAAAACAATTAAAAAAAATTGTTTTTGTACAACAAAAAATAAAAACGCCCAAAAGAGCGCGCTGTGCATTACTGAAGTAGTAAAGCTTTTTTTTTAATAAATACGGGGCCTGTGCTGGAACCTTGACAAACCCTTGTTAATCACCAAGATTTGATATTACAACACGTAATGTGTGAATATCACGCTCATGCAGACGAAAGACTTCGGTGCGGGATACCTAGAATAGAACCAACGGAACCCAGAGTATTACCCCTGAGCTCCGTCATCCGTCACAGGAAATTGGCCGAGCCAGCCAGCAGGTCGAAGTGTATCCACTAGGTCTTAGATAAGATAAGATAAGATCAGATAAGATATTACAACACTAAAACATTAAAACTTTAATTCCAGACCGACGATAACCTACTGGGCGGGAGCAGCCTCTGACGTGATCCCTACACGCTTCAACCTCCGCCCTACTAAGGACATCATGCCGCCCTACACCACAGCCATCACCCTCATCGACCAGATCGGCTACAAGATCATCAGGACCACGGAGCTGGTCACGGATATCCTTAGGAATACTGTGAGAGCCGTTGTAGGACGGTAGAAGCCTGGTTTGACCGGTGACGCACAGAGAAATTTGTTATCAATATTGTTGGAATTGCGATTGCGGACTGCGAAAGAGTGTATTGTATTTAGATGAGAATAGTACTTTTTGACGTCTAGATTATGACTAGATGACTAGTAGACATATCCTTGAATAAGGTGGATTGTTAAGACTGAACTTTGGATATCTACGTAGTTTCAACGATTTACTGATGTTGATAATGAAAGGTTGATGCGTAGCCGGTCATATTTGGATTTAAGATGGTGCCAGTGGTTCACTTTGCTCAATACTTCGAAAATGTGCGCCAAATAGTCTAGATACAAACTTTTGGCTAGACCAAACTCTTGACGAAAGACGCTGTCGGCTTCACGTTGTCACTTCGATAAGCTCGACCATCGTAGACGTAGAGTCCAATTATGCTAAGTTTTCATAGATTTGATAGCACAGACTGTGAAAGTGTTAAGTAAACGACATAATTTCATAGAAGTTTGACGTTTAAAGTTTGACAGTTAATTTGCTTGGAAAAATAACGTGTTTTCACTCTATCCGTGTCTCAGTACTTACTGTTTGCCAATACAGTTATAGTTTAGCTGCAAGAGAAGGGTTAGAATCACAACTTTGTTTCAAATTTAATTTCTTGTCAATATTGTCACGTTTCGTAATCGTTTACAGTTTGTATCAAATAAAGACATTAGGCGCGCAATTTTGTCTGCACGTACTTTGCGAAATAGTTTTGCAGAAAATAACGTAATAACCACCGATTAACTATTTAAATAGCCCTAAATTGAATCGATTGCCCACTGCGAAATCGTATGCAGAATACGAATAACGAACTCATAAATAGAATATTACTAGAGTAATTTTAAAAGATTTTTTTAAATAATTGTAATACTTGCTAGATAGGCGTAGTTACACTGGCAGTTGAAAAAAAAAACAAAAATATCTCTGGCATGAGAGGTAGTTTTGTGATAAGTATAAAGGTGACAGCTTGCATTTATAACCACACCATAAGAATTTGTTAGAAATAACGAGATAAATTACTTTAAACATTTACGGCGGTTTCCCCTTATGCATGTATAACTGCATCTAAATGGCTGTTTACATTAATTCCACGACATCAGAATCGAGAATCTGCCAACTGTTATTTTAACAACCTTAATGACATAGTCAATTTATTTATAAGTTAAAAAAAACATGTTTAACCGTGTTTGCGTTCTCATTGTTAGTTGTAAATTATCTATGGTTAATTGACATATTTTATAATTAGCCAATTTATTACGTTGAAAATGTAAACAATATGACCTCTGCCTGACACAAAGGTGCGCCTACTAAAGGCTTTTGCGCCTACTATTTTATTTATTTTTTCGCCTTGTTGATATAATGGAAACATTGCCTATGCATTTTGCGCAGGAGCGTTTATTTTCTAAAACAATGAATTCTAAAATCATAATTTACAATTAAGTAAAAACGCGATTGAACAATTGGAGCACTTTATTCGTGTGATTTTATTTGCCTTACTTTATGTGATTAGATTAGGATTTTGTAATGTAAGTAAGTATTTACTTTCTAGGTAAGGATACATAAATTAAGTTTTTTTATGATAACTTTATTAAAGTCGGACAGTGACTCATTAAATACCGTTATAAATCTATAGTACTTGTTTTACTTTAAATTGCTTTATACAGGAATATTAATTTTATACGGCACGGGAACGGTACGGCACGAGAAAAATGTAAAATTTCAAAGGAGTCAAAGGACAACATTTTCATACGATTTAAAAGTCGTCTACTTGGGCCCATATTACAGTATCATAATATATATACCTATGATCATAAATATGATAATGTAATATGGGCCTATGTATCAAAACTATCAAACAACTAAAGTGCCCTCTTCCCTCCAGGGTGACGCCATCGCATAGCGTTGCAAAAGGCAAATTACTATGTACTTAGATTAGTAGCATATTTTTTTTATTTATTAAAATTGCATATTTGGTGACTCGATTTTATCTCGCAGAAGTTATCTCTCGAAAACAAATGTGAAAATGAGCCGTTCCGGACAAAATAAATGTTTATTTATTTACTTACATCATTTATCTATTAGTTCTTATGAATAGATATTTATCTCTTAGAAAACGCGATAACAAACCGTTTTGAACACCACGCAAAAACAATTGACGAATCCTCCAAATTTTAAACGCCGGCGGGCGCGCTGGCGCGTGCGGGTTGTGTTGGCAGCCCGTTGATGATGTGTCCTTACAGACACAACAGACAATCGATTCTGGTTCGCACAGAGAGTTGCATAAACCTGCCTACATTGATCGAAAGTTGCTTAGCATATGGTACTAAAGTAACCTGCGATCACACTTAGGTACTTAGTAAATATATGATAGGTACTTCAGATTCTAAACTTGCTTGCCACACATATCCGTACTTATCTAACTATCCAAACCCAGGTCTACAACAACATCATGTGCAGGATCATCTCACCACCAACTATACAAGTTCTCATAATTTCCGATGAGCAATTTTTCAAATGAAACTTAAGGAGGCTTAACCTAAGTTCTCGGCCGTATTTTACAGCATAAGTTACACGACTGGGAATATCCATATTGCAAGCTAAAATGTGATTGTGTAGTAAAAGGAAGCTACCACTTTGTCGTTTGCCGAATGCCGTATCATATCAACAAGAGGTCGCTACCTTTTACTAAAAAAAACACAAATCAACCTCTACGTGTTTTGTACCTAGTAGGTACCTACACCTACTCTTGCTGTGACAATTTTGAGTCGTGTTACCTACTTTCAAAAACCGGGCTAAAGAGAAAGTGCCTCCGTAACTCAGTTATGACATCAAACGAAATTGTAATCCGATAAAAGTAATAAGAAAATTGTCACAGAATAATGGACAAATTGATATACTTATTGTTAGATATAGCAGTAGGCATTTGCATTTGTACCTAGCCTAGAAGCGTTCCTTCAAAACACAGATATATCCTATACCTACCTACTTATTTTTCACAACAAAAAGTTTTGGTTGTTGGCAATTGTATATCATTCTTGTTTCCTACTTATATTTAACAGTTAGTGTTTTACATGCATTTTTCCAAAAAATGAGTTTTGTTCCATTGTGTTCTTGTGCAGATTTTCAATGAAGCACTTGAATTTTTACAGTGAAACAGATGATATAATTACAATTTAGCTACTATAACACTGAAACAATGTTATATAATAGTAGCATTATATTATATATATATATGTATGTTTTTATTTGCTTTATCTGAGTATATATAAGTATTTATTAGTATATATAAATGTATAAATATATATGTATTTTATAATTGTATATGAGTTTTTTTGCTTTAGTTCTTTTCGTTTCTGCACCTCCTACTGTTTCTTTATTTCCTGTTTTATTTGCTCCGCTACCCTAAGGTTGTCTGGAAGAGATCGCTTGTTAGCGATAAGACCGCCTGTTGTTTACCTCTACTTTTTGTGTGTGTTTTTATTTTAATTTATATTATTTTTTCTGTAAATTTTTGTAAGGTGTGCAATAAAGAGTTATTGTATTGTATTGTATATATATTTTTCAATCAATCAATTAGAAAGGAAACGAGAAAATAATGATAGGATTTAGTTGGTTTATTTGGAAAGCTTTCCGACATAAGTAGGTACAGAATGATTTAGAATATTTAAGTATATTAATTTATGGTTCTTCAAGATAACTGGTAGCATTGGCTTTTAAACGATAGTTTTGAGTTTATAAATATCGGATAAGCTAGGTACATTTTATCGTTGATTCGTAATCGTATAGGTACTTATATAGTTTTTATTATCCTTGCGATAGTCGGCGGTAAAGTTTGTTCAACCCTCGTGCCTTGAGACCCTCGTAAACCTGAGCACGAGAGTTAAACAACAATTTTGCTTACTTGTATAATAATAACTACTTATTAACTAAACATTAATGTACTTATTAGGAATTCTGCAATCATTAAATGCAGACGTACCTACTCAGCAGGTAATTAAATTAACAAGTTAACTAAATGTAATAGGGCTAGTTAACGATGTCTTCTCAGAATGCGGATCGATTGTTGCTATTGCGTGTTCTTTACTGGAAATATTAGACTACAATGATATCTTGGAAGATTTTATGCGACCAAGTAAAGTGAAGAGTAAACTAGCTTTGCCCGCGACTTCGTCTGTATAGAATTAGAACAAAAACTATCCTTTGTCCTTTCCCCGGAGTCAAACTATCGATGTACCTACCTTTCATCTTGATCGTTTCAGCGGTTTTAGCGTGAAGAGGTTGGTAACAGACAGGCAGTTACTTTCGCATTTATAATATTAGTAGGGACTAGTTTCTTAGGCTCATTGCTCATACCTAGTCATAGAACTGAAGGCCGCTTAGGAAACGGAGGACGCAGTGGGAAGGAAGGAACGAGATGGACTGAAGGTTTTATCAAGATCGCAGGGAACCGTCGGCTGTTGGTGCACGATCATATATAGCTATTCTGGAAATTTCATTATGATATGAATCTTTTGGCGACTAATTTTTCTTTCCGCTGAAATATGAATTGTTATGGTGAAGTTTCTTATGATACATAAGTACTTAGGTATCATAACAAACTGTGGAGTTTCTTATGATACCTATAGGCATGACAAATTGTGTATCAAAATGCAAATGTAGGTAGGCTTAGTAGTTAAACGCTTCGTTTCACTCGATTGTTAGGTAATGTGCGTCTTTTTTGGCGCACCCATTGGCGCTCCGGGTCATTTAGCTTCCACAATAAACTTTCGCGGGCATCTTTGCCGCCCTTTGCAGACTGTTGGCGCCCCGGGCCATTGGCCTCCATAGGGCCATATCCGGGGCATAGGGCCTAGGCCCTAGGTTAAATACACCCCTGGGATGTTGCTTATAAACCTTTACACGACAAACTTGCGACGTTGTCCGCCTCCATACAATTTGTTTGAAAAACTTTGGCCTTTAGTAGAATGCAATTTTTTTAAGTATGAATGAATAAAACTTAGTTACCTACCTATCTCACATTACTGTACCCATTGTACCATATCAATTATCATTTATGGAAACGTATCTTATGTGTTCATCATAGGTAGACGGCACCTTACGATTAGGAGGAAGATTCAATCCCACTTAACTCTGGCGGGGAATTACCGATACAGGTACCTATCTGTTGGTGGGTTTTTACCAAACATAAACATCGTACGTACTACGTAAGCATATTTCACAGAACTTACTCATTTGTCAACCTCATTGGTGGTATAAAACAGTGCCCCTTTATCTATATGGCTGTTAAATGGGCCTTTATATAAAACACGTAAAATAACGTTATTTGACTTCACTATTTCTCGAGCTTTTTTTCTCGGTATAGGAGATCTAAATCCCGAGACAAAGCAGTGTAATCAAACACCAGCAAAAGTCCTCGATCACTTCTATCTATCCCATGATTATGTACCTACAGCAGTTTATGAGTGATGAATTCATTCATAAATTAGCCATGCACTTTTGAACTCGTTTCATTTATAAAAATAGGAACTGGATTCATTTATAAAAAATTGAAAACAAAACCTATTTTATATTAAACGTCTATACCCAGCACCTACACAGTGGTTGACCACATTCATTTATTTAATTGATTAGTAATGGTGCAACGTGGGTGAAACATATTGAAATGCAAACAATTTATTTATTTATTTAAAACTTTATTGCACAGTAAATAATGTACAAAAGGCGAACTTAATGCCAGAAGGCATTCTCGACCAGTTAACCTTACAGTCAGTTATCAGTCAGTTAGTTTCAGTTATTTACAGGAAATTTCGTAGTTTTTACTTCAAATATTCATTTGTTATAAAAGTAACTAAAAAAATGTGTAAGGTCACCGACAGATATTTTTGTAGAAAAAGTTAATTTCCTACTGATAAAAGTACATACAAAAAAACACAAATATTTTTGTCTTATAACTAGGATTTTAGTAAAAAATACTTAATTCCTTGTTACTAAACTAGGCGTTTCGGTTTTTTCCTCAGGAACCAATGTACGAAACATTTTACCTCATATATAAAATAAATTATTCACATCATTTTTTTTTATCACCTAACAATAAGTGTAGACCTAATCATTCTAAAATGGACCTTACGATTTTGGTAAGAAGATCCAAATTGAGTAAAAAGTTAGTTTAAAAAGACGATTTAATTTATTTTGATTAATCTAATAAAATTCAATAATTATTTCATAAATATTAACCATGATGTTTATATAGTGGCTATTTTCAGAATTACAATATCAATTGTGCCCTATAAAGTATTAAATTAGGGTTTTTTAATAGTTTTAAATTAGGTATTTTAGACATATTTGTTTCAGTTTTATCTCAACAATTTGTTAAAAGTTATAGATTACATGGTTAATGTTTGTTACTTGTTATGAAGACCACAATGACCTCTTTATCAACATTATTCAACACAGATTTTGATAATGCAATCAAAGGAATTCTGCTTATATTGTGTAACTATAGAATATCATGAGCTGACGTAACTATTAGTTTGAACAATGGATAATTTGAAAAAGGTACTTTTATAAAATAATTATGTATTGTAGGACCTTAAAGGAAATTGTAAAAACTTTAAACTTTAGGTCACTGTTGATCCTTGATAAGAATCCCGGAATGTTTTAAAAGCATGTATCTGTATGTTCTATTCTAGCTGGGATAGCTAATTAGAGTCAATAACAGTAATAAGTACCTTAATTGATCAAAACCCTAATTTTTTTTGTAGAAACTCCTTTATTTCTACTATACTGCATCGTAATTGCTACAAAATTTACGATCACTGCTTAGTTAGTTTCTCTGGGCTTTTTTCCGCAACTCGACATCCATTGTGCCTTTTTTGCGTGTTACGATCACTGCTTATAACCATAAATAATCTTATTCAATTGAACCTATGTTGCTAAAGGAAAAGAAGGAAACAATTTGTATATTGTATAACAATATTTAATACATGCTTAAATATTTCATCTACACATTAATCACGATAGTAGGTATACATAATTTTACTTTTCGAGATTGTTCCCCTTATTGTCTGATATTATATCACTCTAATACATCACAAATCACAATATTTAAATATATTTTTTAAATAGCTTCAAAAATAAAATGCAACATATTTCTCACATTACACATACTATGTACGGCAAGACATTAAAACATCTCCACTTTCTCATAAGTTATGATTAAAATCTCTTTGAGCATATTTATTCTACAAGTAATTCGGTAACATTAGCCTTGGTGACAAGTGCAACCAAGCTGCCGCTCTGCGGCCTGTCCTGTCCCTTAATCCATTTATCAAACAGTTCAGCAACATATGACAAAGGGGTCCAAGTGGTGTGGTCCGCTTTTGGCATCCATTTCCTGTTCATCTCAGTATCCAGTGTTATCGGCATAATTGCAACAGCCAAGGAATTTTCTGGTAAGCCCGAGTCTTTGGCTCCAAGGGACTTTGTGAGCTGGTGGACAGCGGCCTTAGCCATTCCGTATCCAATCATTCCTGGGGTAGCTTCGAGCGCTGCTTTAGCTCCAGTAAGAGCAAGTAAACCACCTGGAGCTAGATATTTAGCAGCAAGAGTAGCAGCAATGCTCGAGCTCCAAACAGATTGACGCCACATCAGGTCAGCTTGCTTACTTAGCTCTTTAGCGGCGTTGCCGCCAGCCCAGCCGCCGGCTACACAAATCACAGCATTCACTTTCTGACCTTGCAACGCGGCTGCCAGCTCGTTCACCACGTGCTCCTCTTGCTGTACCCATGAAGCGTCCTTAGGTACGGTAATGTTCACGTCAGCACTCTCATTCGGGTTCAGATCGACGTTGGCGACCCACCAGTTTGCTGCCTTGAAGTGGCTAACGCACGCCGCGCCAAGCGCGCCCCTGCCCCCGTAAACAACGATTCTTCCGGCCATTGTGACGTGCTACCGCGACTGGAGTCCGGGGACAACTAATTAGTTAAGTTATTAGCGAAATGCAACCTCGTTATCTGTGCTGCAGTAACCTCGCCTCTCACTTTTTTTACCGAACGCGGCGGCACGAATGAGCGAAACCCCACTAAGGGCAGTTCGATAATTATAATCGCTGTGGTACTGTGAGAAGATTTTCAGTTATCATACAACCTGTTATTATTATGTTGAAAGTTCAAGTTATTGATTTCCACTTGTTGCGAGCTCTTCTAGTTTATTTTTTGACAGCAAACAGACAGCAACAGCTAGCTACGTACTTAGACGTCAGTCTGTGACGTCTTGACGTGTCAATGTGTGACATCCGTGAATCTCGATCTCGTCAAACTTGCTCTATTCTGTTGCGACCAAAATACAATATACTACTAAAATAGCGATTGCTATTAAAAGAAAACTGAAATTAACTGAATGTACCAGGATAGTTAGTTGTGTTTGATAATTTACTATTAAAAGATTTTAGTTGGAATAACTTTCGCAGTCATCAAGTAAAAAAACTGCATAAAACGGATTGACCTTACTCATGCTGCGGTTGCCAGTATGTACTTACTTTACATCCGGTTCAAATGGTGATTGGTAGAAAAGTTATATATGATAGCAAGCCTTCCGTTATAATAACAAGCCAAAACATATAGGGTAGGTAGGGGAACCAATAAATGAACGATTAAGCGACTTACCTCACTTTGGTATTTTTTTACGTGTGTTATAACCAATTTTGACTAAGATTTATTTTTTTATACTATACTACATATAGTCTAGTTTAGATTAAACTATTCCAAACCCTCTTTTAACAATCCAATATTTTTATAAAAATGATTAAGTACGTTCCGAAATGGCCCAATTTCCCCAGAATATGAACAAAGTGCCCTAACTCTGAACATTTTTACCCCAAAAGATGAACCCTAATTATGAACGGCTGGGCTAAATAGATGAACGGTAGTATAGGAAGACGAATAAATTCAGTTCGTTCAAGTTTTGGGCACGATGTTGATGAAATGAACTAAGAAAAGTAACACAATCGTTCATGTATTGGAATGCAGCCCAAAAGATGAACTATTAAATTCTCTTAGTTCATGTTTTAGGTATAGTTTAATACAGTGAACAGTCCCGTTTCCATACTAAAATATGCCCCGTAATAATTGAGTTAGACAAGGAAAGTTCCGTTCATCTTTTAGTCAAAAAATCAAGGAACAGCGTTACCGTTAGGATTTATATAAGTATTTCAATAAACTAACATTTACCCTAAAGTTGAACGTTGTTCACCTATTGGATGTCACACAATATTGGCACCATAACTTGAATAGTAAATATTTAATAAAATAAGTTAAAGTATGCCTTTATTAATAACGTAAAGGGTAGCGGTATTAGTCTAGAATCGTCACCAAGCAAAATCATGTCAGTAGAAACAATATTCAGTTTTAAACGAATTTATTTCCTTAAATTTTGAAGCGACATTCTTAATAAGAATTCCATACAAACAGCGATTTCGGCGCGAGGCATATTTTCGGTGAGCTCTCACAACCACATACTTACACTGATGTATTATTTAAAAGTTTAAAGGTCTATGAAGGGAAAATGTTAAAGTTTTAGTAAAAAATATTCCTAAGCTTGTAAAGTACGTCAGGATTTATTTATTGGGATTTTTAGGAACAACGTTCATCTATTGGGGGTTGTTCATCTTTTGAATCCTCTACCCTACTTACACGCGCCCTTTATTTCCTTACCAATTAAAAAAAGAGATGTATGTATGCTTGTTATTTCTTCCATTTAGATAGGTTGACAATAGGTTGAACTCAGAAATGTAAAATTTTATTGATGCAATGCATACAATTCGGCTAAGCCGCGTAAGCTGAAGACCAGAGTTCGATCTTCGGACTGGCCTTCGTCGGTGTTGGTCTTTTTCTTTAGTATATGATATCTATTTCAATTTAAAACATATTCGTTTTATATTGCGCCTCTTTCAAGTGTTGTGTGTATAGGTAGTGCATACAAGTTCCAACAATATTCATACATATAGTTTGGCTATGGTTACCTATCTACGATGACGATATTGGTACCAGCCAGTTACTGATTTTACTGAGTCTCCTATCTGACAGGGCTATTGTCACTTTATGTTTTCTTTTAATGGCATCGCGCTTTTGGCGCATTCAGCCAACTTTATGTTTTAGTTTTCAAAAAGATGAGGAAATGCGAAATTAACGGATTGCTCTAGTAAATAGGCCAAATCGGACTTAGAAGATTAACAGCAGAGTATGGTTAAAATTAAAATTTAGTTAATTTTAAATTTCGTACCTTGACACAGTAACAATAAAATCAGATCCCTGGCGGCTATGATAATGATTTTCACTGTGACTAGGTGTGAAATGGTACATAAATCAAATTCCTACACTGTTTTTAAGCTTAAAAAAAACATTTTAAGCAAACACTTCTTTAAACCAGTATTTTGAACTAATTTATCGATATAAAAAGTCGACACAGCACATCCCTAGCCAATCAAATTAAATTAGGTCACTGACGTTTCTTCGTCAAAACGGGTGCCACTAATCCGCATCCCGCGAAAAGGCAGCCCAATAATCGGCGACCCAATAATTGGCGACCACGATGTACATGGATTATTGGGTCGCCGATTATTGGGTTGCCTTTTCTTGGGTCGAGCAATCTCGAAGCGGGCCAATAATCGGCAGCCCAATAATCCATGTACATCGTGGTCGCCAATTATTGGGTCGCCGATTATAGGGCTGCCTTTTATCGGGTCGGACAAGCTCGGTAGCGGGCCAATAATCCGAAGCCACAGTTTTTGCAGTACAATAATCAGCAACCCAATAATCCGCAACCAAAAAATGGACACGAATTATTGGGCTGCCGATTATTTGTCTGCCTTTTTTACAGACTCCTTAGATCAAATGTTAAGGCAGGTCGGTTTAGGTACGACGACGAGCGAAGCGAGGAGGAGTGTTAGGTAGAACTGCGACCTAACAGCGCGCGAGCCGAGCGAGCGAAGCGAGCGTGCCGCAGTAGCGGACGGCGAAGCGCCAGAACCGACTTTTTTCGCATCCCGCGAAAAGGCAGCCCAATAATCGGCGCCCCAATAATTGGCGACCACGATGTACATGGATTATTGGGTCGCTGATTATTGGGTTGCCTTTTATCGGGTCGAGCAATCTCGAAGCGGGCCAATAATCGGCAGCCCAATAATCCATGTACATCGTGGTCGCCAATTATTGGGTCGCCGATTATTGGGCTGCCTTTTATTGGGTCGGACAAGCTCGGTAGCGGGCCAATAATCCGAAGCCACAGTTTTTGCAGTACAATAATCAGCAACCCAATAATCCGCAACCAAAAAAATGGACACGAATTATTGGGCTGCCGATTATTTGGCTGCCTTTTATATGGACTCGTAGGCATGCTGTTGTCACCTCACCCTACTTAATAGCAAAATAGCAAACGTATATTCTCTACTTAAGCTACTGTTACACATGCTCATTAATAGCGTGCTTATTAGCATGCTAATAAACACAAAGCATGCTAGTAATGAGCATGTGTAACAGTAGCTTTAGTCTTTTTTTGACAGGTGCTTTAATTGGTAAGTAAGTTCAGGATGGATGTAAGTTGTATATCAATTATGTACGGTATCTATGCTAGCTATTAATCCGTGTATGATAGCCATGATAGGCTAGTATTGCAGCGTTGGTGAGATTGTATAAAAAGGCGGAAGTGTATTTAAAGCGCCATAAATAAAAACAACAGTATTGTGTGTTTGTAGGTACGAACTTTTTATTAAGTATTTAAAAAAAATATGAGTATTTAACATATTGCGAATTCGTTCTTAAAATATCACAGTGCAGTTTCTAAGAAGGTATACTTATAATTATATGATTGTACGCTTAATTTCTATTGAAAACCGCAGTTTTAGTTAATATTAATAATAAAAGAAAATATCAAAATTAGTTACTTTACTTTTTACTTTCAGTAACCATCTCTTCAACTTTGAGATGTAAGATGAGTACAATAAAATAAACAAATAGTTCAAAAATAAAAATCAGACATGTTTAAGAAGTTCTTACTTTCTATGCAGTATCAATTGCATTATACTTTAGTACACTGTCCATTTCCAATGAAAAGAAAACACTTATCATTACATTTACAGTGATTCCTATAATCTTAAATATTAAACTGCTGTCGTTCAATGCATTGGCTTTGCGATGGTGGTGTTCGTGGTTGATATTGAAAATGAGGCTGAGAACAACCCCCACAACGGCAGACATAACCTAAAAAAAAATTAAAAATGCAAAATAAAAATGTGCACAAAAAAAAAGAACTGAAAAAAAATTAAACACGGTGAGAACATGTTGTACGTATCACACAAAAAGCCTTAAAAAGAAAATTAAAAAAAAGTGTTGTGTCAAAACTGTAAAAAAAACTATTTTTTGTAATTTAAATAAGCGGTATACTGATTTGCCCTTACGACTAAATTATCTACATCAGTTACAAGTGGCACTTTGCAATACTACTACGCCTTCATGTTCAAGAACTTATCAACAATACTCGTTGTCCTATTTCCATAGAAATCTTGCGTGGAGAGCGCGGGGTCGAGGCCGAACGTCATTTTGATGACGTCACAGAAGACTGCGCATGTCATGAGCCCCACCGATCCGTGATACAGCCAATCAGCGACTTTCTTCTCTCTATGGCTCCCCTCATTGTCCATGCATGATATGATTATGGCCAAAACTCCCGCGCTCGCCTGCATAGAGTAAAGTTATACGTGAAAATCTACGAACGTATTAAAGTACGTAAGTAAGTTATAGGTACCTTAGGTACTTATGATTGTATTTAATATTCTAAACATTTGAGTCGGCGAAGTTTTATTCTAAATATAACAAGTTACATAACTGCGACCTTACATGTAATTAATTATAATAATTAGACAATGACTTTCAAGAAACAGTACCATTTCCTTTCCTTAAATATTCATTATTAATATAATTAAGACGTTCTAAAATCAAAGGACTGTTTGAGTATTCTAAACCGAACGCCGAAATGACGATATTGACTACCGAAATGACGAATATGAAAATGACTATGACGTCATTAAGGATCACCGCTGAGGGCTGGTCATCGTCGTCATTCAGGTCCAGGCCACCGATGACGACGAAAAGCAAACCGACCAGCAGCTAAAACAAACATTTTTTTCTGATTTGACTGTTTATATCAATAATTTTGGCAAAGAGTCAATTAATATGATATATCTCGCCCTATAAATAAATCGATTAGCGCTGTTGATTTTCTGCCTAATTAACAATGTCCTCAGTTCGAAAACTAACAGTAATTTAAATACACATACCTACTATAAGATAAATCAAAGGCGGAATATTATCTCGCTTTATCACTTGACAATAAAAAGAAACAGATTTGTAGCTATGTAGTTTTCAATTTGCCTGGTAGAACTAGAATTTTGGTAAAAAGCAAGGGACCATGGGCAATGTTGGCCCAAAAACCAACAGGGATGAGAATGAGAGTTATGTCATTAAATAGGTCTTATTGTTTGCTTCATTTCGTTATATGGGCACCAAGTTGAATTCCATTGCAGATCGGTGATATTCGTATGTGCGAGTATTATTTAAGTAAAATATTCACAACCGCTCGGCGTTGACGGAGGATATATCCTTCCGCAGGGCACATCAAGAGGGTAGAATGAAAGCCTCGCTGAATGCATTTACTTACCAATTACTATGACAAAAATCGAATAATGTCAGTTCTACAATGGAATTCAACTTGGTGTCCATATAAACAAAATAAAAAACCTATCAAATGGGATAACTGTTGGTTTTTGGTCCATCTTTGCCCATCGTCCTTTTTCGTGAGAGCGATTCGTCAGGACTACCTTCTACCACAAATAAACTCAGTTATTGGGGCTTGTAGGCTCCATTCGCACCCTAATCAACCAAATAATCTATCTCTAAGTATCTGGCAAGCGAAGAGTCGAAGGCAGATACAAGAACATTGAGCACGGTGACCACAAAGGCTGAGGCAGTGGTGGCATAGTTGACACGCAGGGCAGACACCCGGTGCCTGGGTTCGTGGAAACGGCAGTCACGAAGCAGGTTTAAGGACAGCAGCACCAATCCCATTGCTACCTATGGTTAAACATCAACAAAGGCTGTGGGACCATTTAAATTATACGTGACCTTACTGCGTCATATCTTTAGGATTGTTAGTCACACCTAGAAGTAGGCAACCACAACCTTCAGAATCGCATAAGTCGTTCATTCATCTTCTTGCCACTTTTTCGCTCATATGTTCAAATCGCCCAAACAGGTAAGCCCGATAGAGAGGCAGAAAAAAAATCGATTTACTATATTCTATACTATAAGTAGAGCTGATTTATGATTATTAGTGTCTTTCTAATTCTAAGTACTCATTCTTACCATATAATTTTCATTCATGTCATATCCAGTCAACACAATCAGGGCATAATATGCGCTGCGGACTGCGGACACGTAACGTGTACCTAATCCAAGTATTTCTGCACGACAATTGTAACAGTCGACAACGTTTGAGTTGAATAGAAAATTTTGTGTTGCATTGAAGTTTATCTAACTTGAGAGCGTAATAAACCTCTCATAGGCAATGGCTAGACTGTCGCTCTGGTAAACCAAGTCCAGCCGGCGATATTTAACACTCGGTACGACGATCACTAAGCTAAGTGCACTCTCGATAAACACCATCGATCCTCTACCAAATGAAATTGGTATCGGCGTCCCAGATCGACTGCATGTATAGCCTCCTCCAAATGAAATCAAGCATTATATACCTATATAAATTACCTGTAGCACTATAGACACGGAGATGAGAACAACCAGCAATGTGTAGAACTCGTGTTTAGGGCCAACTTGAAGCACGTATTTGAGCTGCGATGCGTTGGAGGTAAGCAGCGCGATGTCCAGCATGCCCTGCGCCACTGTCTTCTTGGTGGCATAGCGGTTGGCGTCCAGCCCTTTCATCTGAGGAAAATGTTGCTTATATGAACACTGTAGTTTGGAAAAAAAACTGTATTTATCACCTTTTGGCGGTGGTGGTACTAGCGGAAGAAACATACAGTATAGTTATCTCTGACTTTACACGAATTAGAACAGATCCAAATAGAGGAAGTAGAGGACTATACCTACAGTGGCATCAATCGCAACATTTTGTATAGAACGAGATCTAACTGGTATTTTCTTTTAAGCAAAATAGGTAGGAACAGCTTGTTAAAAATCCTTAAGATTATGCACCTATCCATTTGATTGTTCTAGTATAATGGGAATGGGTACAGGAGAGCATTGGAGCGTATCTTAAGGTGGAAGTGCCTGGAGGGTATGGCGACTAGCGACCAAGAGATGGCGCTAGTGCTTCAAACTTAGTTATTTTCATAATTTCCTCCAAAACTAAAGCAGATACATAAGATGTTTTTGTATTTGCGCAAATACTAGAAAATCTGAAGTATACTACGAGATTTTCTGCAGCCAACAGTATTTCATTTCAACAAAAACCTGCAACAACGTGGAAATATGGAGATTTTACCCATTTACGCACACTAGCACGTCTTCTGTCAGTCATCAGTGTCAGTAGTGTTATCATCACTCCAAAAATTCCACAGAGGGCGCGGAGAATGTCATTCCTCGTAAACTAACTCGCGTTTACCTAGGTGGCGTTATAAAAATGCTTATGTTGTATTTAGCAAATATATTTTTGACCAATGTAGTCATTGCATTGCAGAAGACTTGGGGTCATAAATTAAATAGGAGAATGGCGTTTTTCGAGACTTACTACACATACAAATTCATACAATACTTGAGTGGCTAGAATCCAATCTTGAGAAGTTTTTACAGCATAAATATAGGTACGCATTTTACCCAGCCTCTGACAACTTTGTATAGAGGTGTACTCGTACATCGTAATTACATATATTTGGGTTGTTTTTTAAATTCCTACATCACCAAATAATAATAAGATAGTTCAGTAAAACAATGTGAAAGAAGAAGAACAATAAATAACCAATCGTTTTGTAGTAGTTTTCAGTCTTAAAAATCTTTTTCAAACTTGCCTTGGTAATTATTTTTTTTACTTTCATTTTGTTTACGTTTTTATTAATAGTTTTGACTCTAAGGTACGATATAAATATATAGTAATTATGTGAAAAAAATAACAACAGTAAAGTTCTAATTTTGGGCATTTTTATTTTTTGTTATAGAAAGTCATTTTTGAAAATTGGAAATAATTTAAGTAATTGTTTTCTATTCAGAATCGCGAGCTCTTTCAATCCTAGTAGGAAAAAAAAGTGTCCTAAATTTTCCATACAAATTTCAAACTTTCCATTGACGCTACCGCCATACTAAATCTATGAAATGACGGTGGCGAAATGGAAAACAAATCTTGGGACACTTTTTTTCTCCTACTAGGATTGAAAGAGCTCGCGATTCAGAATAGAAAACAATTTAAAAAAATTAAATTTTCAAAAAAATATTTTTCTACAACAAAAAATAAAAACGCCCAATTTTATCAACGAAAACGTGCTTATTATAACCAACAAAAAGTAAAAAAAGGGTTAATTTTACTGGTTGGCCAAGATTTGAACCCGGACTACTAAGCTTTGCTACATTTTCTTATGATCAAGTATAAATTAATTGGGCTATTTCAACATATCCAATAGCTGCCGAAAATTAAATACCCATACGTATAACGAGTTCACCTGTCAATGCTCTCAAGTTCAAATTTTTCTGTTTTATGGTACATTTGGATAATCGAACGACACGAGCTGGCAACGTCCTTGAAAAGGGACACACATATCGATTGACGTTTCAGTACTCTTCTCGTAGATTGTCAAATCTAAAAGTTTGAATTTGCTTTATTATCAATTTATCAAAGCTTGCTATTATTAGGTACTTGACTGCAATGACATTGAATTTAACTTGAAAGTAACGGCGTAAGGTATATTTTTATTCAATGTTCAGATATTTGTGATCTTGCTTAGATACCTTTGACGATTTAAGCGTTCAGATATTTTTTCCTCGCTGTGTGTTCAGAACTCACAGAAAAATTGCTTCTCCTATATTTATGAAAAAATTGAGTGCTCAGATGTTATTGGCGGATCTATTGTAAAGAATTTATTGAAATTTAACCTTGCTCAGAAATATTTGAGGACCTCGCCCGCTACGATATATTGTCCACCTGTGGACGAAATTTGGTACTACTCAGTCCGCTGACCTGTGTTACAGGTGGTTACAGTGACATCTTTCATAGTAAACTCAAAACCAGTGGTTGTCAGTTGAGCCGCCATATTAGTTTACACGGACAGTATCAGGATTACTCACACAAACAAGCGCTTTAGCGAAATTTAGCACTTTTTATATCTGATTATTTTACGTTATTGTTAGTTTTCTAGCATTTTTTATACTATTTGCGCAAACTGGAGGACCCGCCTAACCTAAATATCACGGTTTAAACTCCGGTGCATCGATAGAATAGAAGAAAACCTGCAACGAAAGTTGTATGAAACTTGCACGGGGAGATCCACCTTAATTACGTAAGTAAACGCGAGGTAGTACGAGTAAATAAGTTTGCGTGAATAAGGCCGTAAATTATAAATATAATTATTAGTTACTTTGTAAGTTCTTGTATTATTAAATTTAGACTTCATTTGTGATTGTTTTTAGTAAAAGGTAGCACTTTGTCGTGTAAGGCGCTAATGCCATAAAGATTCGTTTAGAAATTAATTTCATGATTTCTCCTTTCTTTTATAAAGAAAGATTAAATACGTTAAATAAGTTTTCACTTAAACATATTATATTAGGTACAATTACAATTGTACCTACCCTAATCGAACAATAAGAATAATGCTCATTACAATATTAATTAGTAATTACTTGTGCACTGAGAACTCCAGTAGACGCATCCTGTTCTTTTCTTATTATTTCATCTATGTCCACATCTATGCCGCGTTCACGCGGAGTATCCGTGCTGTCCTTGCCTTTATCAGGTTCCATTTTCAAAATGATAAAATAAAAAAACTTTTTTTAACCGTTCAAACTATTCACGAATACGTTCCGACGGCCACTTAGATCTGAATGCATTGTTTTCCATCGAGCGAAGGAAATTCGTGATTTCCTTTAAAACAAGCCTTCGAGCGCGGTAGTGAAACTGAATTTTAAATAGTTACCAGCGCGTATTATATTGAGCGTATAATGAATCAGCCAGCAGTTAAATAAGTTGTGTAACCTTCCAAATGTAAGCTAATTGAAGACGTACCTACTTAAGTACGGCTCATACTCGGCCCTAATAATACATTTATCTAAGTGTATTTAGGACAACGATGATTACGTTCCTACCTAATTGTATGAACTAGGTAGGTGTACTTACAGGAATTGCCGACTGAAATAAAGATTTACGCAACATGTCTTTATCTCTCCTGAGTATCCTGAGCTATATTTACATTTATGCGGACAAGCCTTTCCAATACCGTAGTCAACAAATATTACTATAAATATATAACACCATCAGGTAAAAACGCTCACATGTATATTCACCAACGGAGGAAATGGGATAATTTTGCAAATAACGGTCAACAATTCAAATTCTCTCATCAAACTGAAGCTACTTAATCCGTAATTAGGAGAAACTAAACACATTTTATAGGATAAGGGGATAAGAGAGCCTGGCAGCTTCCTCTCTCAACGCAATTATGATTTAGCGCGGATATGCTGCCTGCAGTCTTGGTATGGGATAGGGCCATGCCCCAGGCCAGGGGCCGTAGTTATTAGTTGTAAAAGTTTTAATTAAGTAAATTTTAATTTATAGTAAAAAAAAAAGGAAAAAAATTATAGTATTGTCAATAAATAAATGTATTTAATATGATTAATAATGTTCTTTCCTCATATTTTTCTGTTAGTTTTTTGTAATGTTGGTAAAGAGTTTTTACCAGGTACCAGTAAGAACCGGAAACACAAAAATTTGATTTTCAAGCGGAAGAGGGATTTCATGTAGGAAATCCCATAAAAACTTTATGCAAATGTCGATTTTCTATACTTTTAGAAATGTAATACTCCAAACATACCACACAGAATAAAAAATGTGTGGTTTTGTGTATGTACATATTTTTGATAGCGACCTATGTCAATGAATCGAATTCACTATATTAACAGTCTAGTTACGTAAGACATTGAAACACTAGAGAATCCTATATTCTTTATACTTTAAAAATAATATTTTACGTACTGATGAAATCCAAACTTACCCCATTCCGCAGTCCAGCAGGTAAAATCGAAGCCATTTTTGATAATTCAAAACTTTTTCAACTCTTAAACATTTGAAAATAGAATACTATAACATTGGCTGTTTTTAAAATATTTTTAGAGCCTTGGCATTGCAAAAGACAAAGCCGAAGCGGTATCCAGCGTTAAAATCGATGCGGTATCTAGACAACGGGGACAAACAATATTCATCTGCGACATGTTGGTCTGATTTACGACGGCGATAGCTATTGGTGAATGTCAGTGTCAGGTGGTAGGTAGGTACGTCGATTTTAAGTACCCAAGCGTAGTAAAATCTAAGGTACTTACTCGAATATGGCTCTAAAATTTAACATAATTAAACCATATAGCAAGAAGGTGTCGCGTTATTGAGTACAGCATAACGGTATATCTGTATTTAAAAAAAAGCATTCAACTTTACCCCACGGGTAAAATTCGAATAAACTATTACTGATCACATCACAGGGCGGGATAAATTCGATTATTTGTTGTGAATCAGCGGGACTTATAAGGGGATAAACAAAAAAGAAATATGGTTATTAAACTCTAAGTTGACTACGGTGACTAGTTCGAGAAACTCCGAGCATAGCCCTCTCCATAGCTTGTTGAGCGACTTTGAGTTTTGAGATGAGGCTGATAGTGAAAGACCACGTTTCGGCGCCATAAGTCATCACTGGTCTGGTAACACACATTGATTGAAAACTTTCTACTTGAGGCACTGAGGTATGTCGGACGAAAAGTAATTGCCTAGTTTCGCGCCTAACCGAGTTGGATTCGGCGGTTGGCCTCTTTCTCGAAGTTGGACCGAGCTTTCAACAGAGACTGGGATGGGCATAACATTGGCATTTGACATAAGTTTCGTCTTGTCCATGTTTATTTTCAAACCTACCCGTCGAGAGTTTCTCAAATAGTCTCTAACACGGTTAGTATTAAAGGGACGCAGATCATGTCGCAAGGACTTAGAGATACGTCTATTGAGCGGCCTATATGACTTAGCGTCATCCGGAGACTGCAGCTGCAGTGAGCGTCTTTTATTGCAGGCATTATATGCATGAGGTTTAAGGTTTGCTCGATCAATATCTGAGGTCTATCTTTACGGTGGGGTCTAACGAACTTAGACCCCCGGTAGCCCAGTGGTTAAGGCATCTGCCGCGAAAGGTCGCTGGTTCGATTCCAGCCCTGCTCACCGGGGACCTTGGTCACTTTTTCTGTAGTATATGTATGACATCTCTTTCAATTTATAAAGAGCTTTTAGCACAAGTACAATAAATAATCTGAAAACTGTATGTTTAACGCGCACTGAGAGTTCCGTGCCACCACCATACCTACGAATCAATCAAGGTTATGCAACGGCATGGGCGGTCATAATTGTATGCCTGCCCTGTCTTCAAAGTATCGGAAATTAAATGTTTAGGAGCACCCTCTGCTGGGCCGTGAGTGGAACCCTCGGTGGGCGAGTCCAACACGTACTTGGTCTGTTTTTTCATCTTAGGCTGGTATATTTTGCGATACGCTCATTTTTTTATTTTTATATTATTTCCGTACGGAAATAAAATACAAAAAAACATCAAACATATAAAAATACCGCGACAATTGGCAAAAAAACAAATTTTCTACCAAATTTTATTAACCGATTACTTTGATTCGATTAATTTACCCAAGGAGGTAATTAAACAATTGTCAAAAAACGCGTCCGTGAAATATAGGCTAGAAAATATACAAATGCAGAAAATTATGCCGTCGTTAAAATCAGTTCAGAAAAAAACAGGGAAAAAAAAATGGGAAAATCTGCGATTAGAAAAAGCCAAACAAGAATAAATGCATGTTGCAAAACTCGAGAATGGGAAAACATTCGCATGGAAAAAACGCTATAGGAAAAACATGCTTTTGGCCAAATGGTCTAACAAGTCTATAGAATATACTTAAATTTTATCGCCAACCTAATAGATATAATTTATCATTTTCAAGCGACTTCATAATTTCAAAAGGAGGTTCTCAATTTTGTAGGGTTCCGTAGTCAGCTAGGAACCCTTATAGTTTCGCCAAGTCTGTCTGTCTGTCCGTCGTCCTCGTCCGTCCTCGGATAATCTCAGTTTTTCAACCGACTTCAATATTTCAAAAGGAGGAGGTTCTCAATTCGACTGAATTTTTTTTTTTATTTTTTTTTTTTTTTTTTTAATGGATGTTCACTCATAACTCCGTCATTACTGAACCGATTTGAATTTTTTTTTTGTTTTCTAAAAGTAGACGGTTCCTGGTTGGTCCCGTTTTTTTCAAAATCCATTTCTGATGATGGGATCCATGAGGAACTGAGGGAACTCCTCAAATTTGAAAGGCACATGCATGCTGATTTGGGTGATTTCTTAAGAAACTCGAGCATTTCTTTACGAAAATCATCAATTTGGTGGAGTGGACCTGATGATGAAGACCAGGGATGGCAAAGTGGAACTGCTTCGTAATTCTCAGGACTATGATCCGATTTTAAAAAAAAATTTTTTGTCTGTATATAGATGGTTTCAGAATTGTCCCGTTTTTTTCAAAATCAATTTCTGATGATGGGATCCATGAGGATCTGAGGGAACTCCTCAAATTTGAAAGGCACATGCATGATGATTTGGGTAGTTTCTTAAGACACTCGAGCATTTCTTTACGAAAATCATCAATTTGGTGGAGTGGACCTGATGATGAAGACCAGGGATGTCAAAGTGGAACTGCTTGGTAATTCCCAGGACTATCGTCCGATTTTAAAAAATATTTTTTTTTCTGAAAATAGATGGTTCCAGATTTGTTCCGTTTTTTTCAAAATCAATTTCTGATGATGGGATCCATGAGGAACTGAGGGAACTCCTCAAATTTGAAAGGCACATGCATGATGATTTGGGTAGTTTCTTAAGACACTCGAGCATTTCTTTACGAACATCATCAATTTGGTGGAGTGGACCTGATGATGAAGACCAGGGATGGCAAAGTGGAACTGCTTGTTAATTCCCAGCTCTATCATCCGATTTGAGACATTCATCTTTTCTTTGTAAAGAAATACCTTCAAGATAGTCCTATTTGATTATAGTTCTATTTTGATGATGGGCTTCATGAGGGATTGAGAGAACTCCTCAAATTTTAACGGCACATGCATTCTGATTTGAGGGTTTCCTTAAGTAACTAAAACAGTGTTTTGGCGGAGTCAAAATTTTGATGAACTTGATCTGATGATGAAGACCAGGGATCGCAAAGTGGAACTGGTTAATAAACCTAGCTCTACTTATTATCCTAGTTGTGACATTCATCTTTTTGATTTGATTTATATTCTGATGATGGAGTTCTAGAAGAATTCAGAGAACTCTTCAAATTTGAACGGCAGGTTAATTGTGATTAGAGGGTGTTCATAATTAGCTTAGGCATTTTCTTACTGTGGCCATCATTTTGCTGGAGTGGACCTGATGTTGATAATCAGGGATGGCATAATGAATATGCTCGTTAATTTACAGTCTGTCATCCAATTTAACACATTGTTATTTTGTTTGTTTAAAGGTCTACAAGGGAGTTCCGTTTGATTATACTTCAAATGTAATGATGGAAGCCCTAGGACATTAAGAAAGCTCCTCAATTTTCAATCGTACACGTGCGGTGTATTGGATATTTGTGAAGTAAACTGGCTAACTCAAACAAATTCTTAATTTCACTTTTACCGGGAACCAAATGAAGTCGGTTTTTTTTTCTTAAAAATTATTAGGGTTCTATTTGCCTCTAGAGGGGCGCTAGTGGAATGTGGGTCCTTCACATTTCAAACGTCACTGACAATTCTCTCATATTGACACAGGACCCACGCACGAGTGGTGCCTGGTGAGCGACAATACGGTAGCTCCCATGCATTGCCCTGCTCAGCGCCACCTAGGTTGTAATTGGTGAACTGTTGGGATGAGCGGTTCATTAATCCAAGAAAAATCTTGATACCACGATTCGGGAATTGTCCTTGATAGATCAGTAACATCTAGCGTGTAATTTATGAACTACAGAAATCTGCGGGTCATTTGTCAAAGGAAAATCTTAATAGCGCGATTCAGGAATTGCCCTACTCGGAACACCGCCATCTGTCCTCTAATTCGTCAACTACAGCAATCAGCCAGTAATGAGTCCAAGAAAAGTCTTGATAGGCAATTCAGGAATTTGTTATGCTGGGAACAGCGCCAGCTATTGTGTAATTTGGTAACGAAACAAAAAACTCATAAAAAGTTATTCAAATTAAAAGTAAAGTAAGTCAAAAACTACACTTCGTCGTGTTTTACTAGTTTGTGAGACATTGATTTATACTTTACATTACTTTCTTATAAAATGAGACGATAATTGCTGTCGATAAACAGTATAAATAGAACGTTGCCTTTTTTTAAGTGTTCTCTTATAATTACATAACATATAATTCATTTTGCTCTAAGATTCACAAGATCAATTAATATAAAACTTCCGTAACAGAAACTTTTAAAAAGTCGCGCGAAGTTTCTTATACACTTGCCTATTTATTTTTAACTTTGTTATATCAGAGTTCTGCTTTTCTACGTATCCCTACAAAAAACCTACTTAATATTCTTTATTTTTGAATTGAATTTATCAGATATTAACCTGTGTAAATAATTATTAAATTAATTTCAAAACTTTGCTAAAATGAAACGTAGACAAAAGCGCGTCCATCGTCGACTCGTCAGTGCGATCTGTCAAAAAATGTTTCCATTCGTTCTCGTGTTGTTTGGAAAAATATAAATCAAAACTATTATGTTTTCGGCGCTAATCATGCGCAATTTTATCTTTGTTGTGTAGCTCTGTGTTTTGTTTTTCAAGTGTTTGTGTTAGGTGTCTGAAATAATGAAGGAATCAAGCTAAATCGCCAAGTAGAAATCGCCTTCATTAACATTGTTTTAGCGGGACGTGCCCATATATTTTTCTAGATGCTGCCTTCTATGCCAATTTTGTTTACGAGAGATAGCCAGGATGCTTTTGGCAATAAAATCGTGCCGAGTACCAGTTCTTCCAGTCAGAATTTTGCCCCTAAAATTGATATAAACCCAGAGGTGAGTCAGGAATTAGGCGTTCAATGTGAGCTATTGCGTATTCGTGGTATTATCCGTATATGTTCTATATTTATTAAGTATCGTTGCAACAGTTTAATTGTGTAAATGGGCCACTCCCAGATATGTTAATTAAGTTTAATTGAATTATATTCAATCTCACATCTTCACATATTTACAAAACACTTAGCTGGTAAACACTGTGGTGACTTAAATCACGAAGATCATTGTATTTTAGTGTCTAACTTAAGTGTTTTTTATTGCAGCCACCTCCTCAAAAGGCTGATCAAAATTCTTCATTGTCTGTGCAGAATGAGATAAAAAATGATGTCCAGGGTAAAAATAAACAGACAGCGAAGCCTTTAGAAGAAAAACAAGCCAATGCATCAGATGCAGGTAAAGCTTACGAATCCCTAATTTCATAATTCAGTTTCAACTCTGGACAAATGTAGCATGAATAAGTGTGTCATCAAAGTAGGTCACAAGACTTGGCAACAGACTTTATTTTTATAGGTAAACATAACTTGCTAACATAATGTTCACACCTAGAGTGTGATTATTTTCTATGCACACTTTTGTTTTTTTTTCTTTTCAGCTCAAACATGCTTTGTAAAGTTTTGTAATGAAAAAAAAAATGCAAATAAAAAAACTATAAACTCATATGCTTTACATGTTTTGTATTTGTTTCAGCATTAGTTAGATCCTATTACACAAAAGTACAACAAAGATTTTCTTCGAACCAGTCGGTGCCTACCAATAAGTTTGTACAGTTCCAAAGTTTATTGAAAACCTTTGAGCCTGCTAAGGAGACTCCTGTAGAGTTATATAGGAAGTTAGAGGAGTTATTTGGTATAGAGCATAAGGATTTTGTAGAAGATTTCTTGTTGTTTTTAAAGCCGGGACAGGCAGCGCAAGTTGGAAGATTCTCTGACCATTTTATGTTGACGAAGATGACAAATTTTATTGAGTTATTACAAGTAAGTATAACTCTAACTTATACTACAACATTTAAATATTACTATATTTATATTTTTTACCTTATTGCAAGGAAAAAATGCATTAGCATGTAATTATTTTACTTATTTTTTTTTCTAATATATTTGTTGGAATGGAATGGATTTGTTTGTAAATATGTTTGCTTAATTATTAATTCCTCCAACTTTGTGATACCGATATTGTTATCACATGCATACATCTGAAGAACACATGTTTTTCTTTGTTTTGAATCAATGTTATTTTTGTCTGTTTCAGTTTCCTTTACCGTAATTTTTTTTTTTCACCTTTAGTATTTCTCACAAGCACAATTTCAAATGATGCTAGATTTTAAAAAACAGTGTCAATTGTTTATACCATTAATAATAAAAGAATATTGTTTAAATGCTGCTTTCAAAAAATGTCACTGCATAACTTTTAAAATTTAGCATAACAGGATGTGGCGGGCCTCAGTCATTTAGTATGTATAATATTTATTTATGTCATGACATTTCCTTCTTTCATATTATAGCTTTATTTTAATAATGCTAAGAGAGGCCATCACATTAAATATATTTTTATTTAATCAAAGGAAATAAACTACTGTTTGATTATGAACATTGAACAGTCAGTGTCAAAACATCAATAATATCTCTATACAACTGCATTTTTACAGAGCTGGGCCCTAATTATCAAAAGCTTGTGACTTGTAAAACAAACTGAAGTCTCTGTTTTACTCTTTTCATTAGGCAGACTTCAATTGGCCTTACATGTTAGAAGGTTTTGATAAAGAGGCCTCTAGTGTAGTTTATAGTTAGTAGAGTTAGTTAAAGTTTATTTTAGAGAGGTTACCATAAAGCTGGGTTACTTAAGCCCTAGGGGATAACATTGCCCACTTACAAAAACGTGTTATTAAATTATCATTTTCTTAAAAACGACACCATAAGACTAAACAAGTTTTGCTTAATTGATTTGTGTTGTCTTCTGTAACCGCGTCGGTTATTCATTGAAATTAACCACTTTAGAATAGATTAATCGCGTTTATTAACACCATGACCCTTAGTTCCGAGCCCTTTCAGTCGTCATGTTACCCATGCGAAAACGAGTGCTGTAAAGGGCCTGAAATGTAGGGTCATCGTGTTAATAAACGCGATTAATCTGTTCTCAGTGAAGATGATTTGTGTTGTCTTTAAGAATGTAGTAATTTAATAATATGGGTTTTTATTAGTGGGGCAATATAGGGATAAAGTAACCCGGCTTTATGGTATAAACATATTTTGAGTAGGATGCAGCATGTGATCGTTAGATTTTTAATCCAGTCAGTTACAATAAATAACTTTTGTATTAGGGGTTCATGTTTTTGTTCTTCACCACAGAACGAAGTTATTCAATTTTTATGTCTCACAGCCTGCTTTATATATCCTTCAGTGTTATAAATTATTACTGCATTGGCTTGGCTGTGAATGTACCCACAAGATTTATTCAAATCATATGTATGTGTATGCCGAGCGAATCACATTTCAATACTAATACATAATTTTGTTCCATTGTTTTTTTATGTGTATAATTGTAAATTATGCGCTATTATCATTGACTTAATAAAAAAAATAGACACACAATGCAGAAAAAAAACGTCAAAACATGATCAGAATGACATTAGTGAACAATTTTCCATTGATGATGAAACAAACGATAAATGTTTCGTTCGAGAAAAAACTTACTGACGTAAGCATTATAGCATAGTGTCAAATTCATACACAGAACTACCAACACTGTTAAAGCTTTATAGATTGTTGGCACTTAACGGAACGTCACGTTAGAATAGAAGAGAGAACGTCAGCAGTATTTTTTTCTTTTCGGCTGATTGGGTATCCAGTCTTTTTATCGCATTAGAAATCCATGACATGACAGTAGCATTAAGAACGCATTTTAATAAGGTCCGACCGAGATCTCGGTCTTGGCCCAAAATTCGAGCCGAGATCTCGGTCTCGGCTCTCGGCCAAAAAGGGCCGAGATTCTCGGTTTTAGCCGAACCTTCGATCTTGACACTTTTTGCGATTTTGGTGGCTATTCTAATCAATTATAGCGTACCGTGTTATCGTACGTAATGCAAATTATAACTTTTTTTCTCAAGCTTTGACTGTAAATGTTGTGTTTTTTAGTGATGGCTATATTAAACAACAGTTTAATTCTTGACTATTACATGTTTTTTTGTGGAAAATGCGCGTTTTTCGTATTTATTATAAAATCTCGGTCTCGGTCTCAGCTGAGACAAAAAAGAAGTATCGGTCGGACCTTACATTTTAACAGGTGTTTACATGTGAAATAGGTTCTATTGATTTAATCTAATATTCAGAGAGTGTTGGTGCAGGGGTAAGAGCGTGCGAATTCCAATCCGAAGGTGGCGGGATCCTGACCAATGAGCTTTTCGGAACTCATGTACGAATAAAAATTTGATATTTACCAACCGCTTTTCGTTGAAGGAAAACATCACGAGAAAACTGGACTAATTCAATTAGGGCCTAGTTTACCCTCTGGGTTGAAATGTTAGATGGCTGTCGCTTTCGTAAAACTAGCGCCTACGCCAAATCTTTTGATTAGCTATCAAAGCGATACCCAGGCCCCCTGAGTCATGGAACAAACGGGAAAAAGGCTAGGGAGATGAAGATTGAACCTAATATTCAATTCTTTAAATGAACAGCGACAACAGCTATTTTTCCACCATATAGACGTAGAATCGCAGATCCAATTAGACTAAGGGGCTGTTTGATTGTTAGTTTTTATGTAAAAGTAATGTTTGTAACAATTTAATGTACCCAAATCGGTTGTGTGGTTTTAGATGAAAGTGACTCTGGAGTAGGGATATTTCTATTAACACGTTAGATGGCGTTGTTTTAATTCTCATCATCATCATCATCATCATTTCAGCCGAAAGACGTCCACTGCTGGACATAGGCCTCCCCCAAAGATTTCCACAATGACCGGTCCTGCGCCACCCGCATCCAGCGGACTCCTGCGACCTTCACCAGGTCATCAGTCCACCTTGCGGGGGGCCTACCCACGCTGCGCCTTCCGGTACGCGGTCGCCACTCGAGAACCTTTCCGCCCCAACGGCCATCGGTTCTACGTGCAATGTGCCCCGCCCACTGCCACTTAAGTTTAGCGATTCGGAGAGCTATATCGGTTACTTTGGTTCTGCTGTGGATGGTCTCATTTCTGATACGATCTCGCAGAGAGACTCCTAGCATAGCTCTCTCCATTGCCCTCATCTCATTATCATTGCATCTCCATTGCATCATTTGCCTTTGTTTTAATTCTAGAACAAGCTAAAATCGATGGCAGAAACATGTAACATTCATGACAAAATCTGCCATTTTAATAGATTTTGAAGCTTGGCTGTAATCTGACATTTAAGTTTTTTCAACTATTGCTATTTTTACACGACTGCCCAAAACAAAAAAGAGTGTTATGTATTAGGGGTTCATGTATCCAAATTTGTTTGTGAGTTTCTGTGTGCCACCATAACTCTGGAATGCCTAAACCGATTTCGACAAATTATTTTCAACTTTTCAGTTTATTTTTAACTGGCAGTCGTGTTTTTAATTTTTAATTATTTTATTTATGCCATGATGCGATGATAACTCTTTTTTGGTTACCCATTTTGACCTTTATGCTTTATAATTTATAACACAACCATAGAACATATTCGTTTTTAAATATTAGGATAGTCCATTGTATATGTTGTCCATGGGCCAGACATGGTGGTAGAACCAAGAAATAGTCTTGCGTTTTAAATCAGATTTTATTTCTTTTACTTTCAAAATCGCTTTAATCAATAATTTCAAATTTACACTCAAGACACGTGCGTCAGGTCGAAGCCACGGACCAATCAATAATGGCCCCCCGCTCCATTTTGCACCTGCATTTATAGACGAACGTAAACAAGTCCCGTGGTGGGGCGGTGGGGATAATGGCGCGCTGGTGGCGTGATACCTGACCCGACCTGCCGCACGTGTTTACAATCGTACGATGACGTTGCGCCGTCATATACAATATTTTGCTAACAATCAAGCAAGCTGGTAAGAGTATAAGCTGTATAAGTAACGCTTGCCATCTGCAGCCTCTGTTATCTGTATAACTTATTTCGTCTAGAATACGATACGCCCCCCGCGCACCCGCCAAAACCATGACACGTGATTGGTCGAATTCATAATAGTTGACCAAAGCTTTTAATTTTAATACAAAGCTTTTCTAATAGAAAACTCCCGTGAGTATTAGACATATTAATATACTTAGACCGGGTTACTCACATCACATGTCGAGCTGTTTTCGACTTTATAGACGTGAGTAACCCGGTCTAAGTATATTAATACAAAGCTTTTCTCTCAAATGTTGTCGTCGGCGAGTAGAAAACATAATATGCTATCTCTCTCTTTCTAGTCAACTCTTTCCCGCAAGCCGACAGTCCTGCGCAAGGTCTTACGGGCGATCACAAACGCGCTGAACGGCAACTCCGGCGATGAGTTGAAGACACGCGTGTTGCCGCATTTGCGCGCGCACCCGAAGCTCGCCGCCATGTTTAAATCGATGTTCCCTGACGAGCGCCCGCCTGACAGGTCAGTTCTAGTTCTAGCATCTCTCTCACACCCAGGATCTCTTTCTTACCACTCGCGTCCCACTGCAAATGTCAAGCACGAGAGGAGATCTGTGCCAGTGATTTAAACATGCCTCAGAAGCATATTATCTTCGGAGCATCTTATCTTTCTTTTTCCTAACAGGGTCAAGTTAAAGAGCGGCATATGATTCAAGTAACAAGTTTATAGTATTCTAATTCTATAGGGTTGTCATGCCAAAAAAGGTTCATAAAGATTTATTTGGAGCATAGCATTGTATGGGTGCGAGACGTGGACCATGACACAGAAAGACGGAATTACTGGAATGTGGTGTTGGTAAAGAATGGAAAAAATCAGATGGGTGGAAAAAGTTACTAATGAAGAGGTCCTGGAATGAGTAACGGAAAGCAGGAGAATACTGCAAACTATAGAAAATCGGCGAGGACGAATGATACGAGTACGACATGACTCTTTCATAACCAACATAATAGAGGGAAAGATTGAAGGCAAGCGAGGAAGGGGAAGACCAAGGATAAGCTACCTCAAACAAATAAAACATAAGGCACAGGTCATGTGGTACAAGGAGGTCAAGGAGGCAGCTTTGAATAGAAGTACTTAGAGAGAGCTGCATACTTCATCAGCTACACCAACAAGAGTTAACTCTTAAATTTATGATGTCATGCCAAAGCGAGCGTCCAATGTCTACGCATTCCGCTTACCGTCTAAATGGCTGTATACTTGTTTGCAACCATCTATGGGCTACTCTAGCCGCTCACGCTCAGGAGGGCTGTATACTTGTTTGCAACCATCCGTAAGCCTCGGTAACTGCTGTAAGCTTGTTGGCCTTCGCATCTGGGGCTATACCACGAAAATCGAACGATTGCGGATTTGTATCTCCATCTCTGTCACACTTGCATATTGGAGTGACAAGAGGTTTTCCCGTCAATGCCAATTTTCGATGTTCGTGGTAGGCGTGCTGGTATATGCCGGCCATATACGTCCGGGCATATCCGGCGGATCTGCCAATCAATGGGAAATTTGTCTGGCGGATGCCCGGCGGACATACCCAATAAAGCAGGGATCGGAAAACGGTATTTTTGCCGTAACGGTATCGCTCCCTCCGCCATGAACGGAAAGGATTTCGTTTTTGTTCTCGGTTACCGGTAAAAGAACCGTTCAAATAAGATACCGGTTTTGCCCATTTTGTTAGAAATTCGTTCCTGTGGAACGAAATTAATCGGTTAAATTGAAAATTTCGAAACGAGATAGAACGTGTATTGCTGTCTCTTTTATACGACTACTCGTGAGTACGCAACCTGCTGTACTCGACTTAGAATATTTTATTCCGATCCTGCTGTTTGCTTGCAATTATTATCGTTCATTTATGTTTAGTCTAGTTAATATTTATAATCGTTTTTATCACAAAATGCAATGTTTTATTTATTCAACTGTGCCGTTGTCGGATGTAAGAGGGCGTTTTTATTTTTTGTTGTACAAAAACCATTTTTGGAAAATTTAAGTTTTTTAAATTGTTTTCTATTCAGAATCGCGAGCTCTTTCAATCCTAGTAGGAGAAAAAAAGTGTCCCAAGATTTGTTTTCCATTTCGCCACCATAATTTCATTGATTTAGTAGTGCGGTAGCGTCAATGGAAAGTTTGAAATTTGTATGGACAATTTAGGACACTTTTTTTCTCCTACTAGGATTGAAAGAGCTCGTGATTCTGAATAGAAAACAATTAAAAAAAAAATTCCAAAAATGGTTTTTGTACAACAAAAAATAAAAACGCCCAAGAACTTCGTTATAAAACGAGACATAATTGGAGAACAATTTTTTTACCTCATCGTATGTAACTCGTTGCTAACTTGAATATTCAAAAATATACAGGATGTTTTTTTATATCCTTTAAATTTGACAGGTTGCTTGTTACGTTAATAGAAGCTGCGTTGTAGGTCGCTTATAGTTGAAACAAAAATAAAAAAATTTCGTTGTCCATACAAAGTAAATAAATTTTACATTGTAAAAGGTCCTTTAGAGTTACACAAAAGTGACAAGCATGACAAAGTTTAACTTTATTCGTGACCGCTCATGCCAAAACATAGCTTAGTGGTAGATGGTTTGGTTAATAAGTGCGATTAGGCTGTTAGGTCCCAGGTTCAAATCCCAAGAACTCACTTTTATTTCTCTGTTTTTTACACGTTGTAGATAACTAAATAGTAAGATATTTAAACCTTTTGATTGAAAAAGTAAACGAACTGATTTTAGGTTTAGTTAAAAAATTATGAGTGTACTTTCGGGGTATGAATGAAATGACTAAGTCCATGGGTTTTTTTTTATTCTTCGTTTCTCGAGAACCTTTCCGCCCCAACGGCCATCGGTTCTACGTGCAATGTGCCCCGCCCACTGCCACTTAAGTTTAGCGATTCGGAGAGCTATATCGGTTACTTTGGTTCCGCTGCGGATGGTCTCATTTCTGATACAATCTCGCAGTGGGACTTCTAGCATCGCCCTCACCATTACTCTTTGGGTGGCTTTGAGCCATCTTATGAGGCCCATTGTAAGCGACCACGTTTCAGTACCGAATGTCATTACTGGCAGCACACACTGATCGAAGACTTTCGTCTTCAGGCACTGCGGAATATTGGACGAAAAGATGTGTCGTACCTTCCCGAACGTTGCCCATCCGAGTTGGATTCGACGATTAACCTCTTTCTCGAAATTGGGCCTTCCTAACTGGACAGTTTGTCTTAGGTATATATAATCGCCTACAACTTCGGGTGTTAAGTCTCCGGTTGTAACTGGAGTTGGTGCTACATGGGCATTTGACATAATTTTCGTCTTATCAATATTCATCTTAAGACCAACACGCTCGTAGGTCAACAAGCATCGTACACAAATCCTCCATGGTCTACGGAGGTACTCGCCGTTTACATTGATGTTTAGCCTTCTCGAGTCCAGAGTCTTGAAAACATCCTCAAGTGCAGCGGTAAACAGCTTAGGAGAGATGACTTTTCCCTGCCTGACTCCCCGTTGCAGCGGAATAGGCTTCGAGTTCTGGTCTTGGAGTCGGACTGACATAGTGGCGCTCTCGTACAAACCCTTCAACATATCGATATAGCTACTGCTATACGCTATAGTAGACTACTGTCTACTTGGCACCTTTGGAGAGATTGTAGTACCGCCCAGGTTTCGATCGAATCAAAGGCTTTCTCGTAGTCCACAAACGCTAAACAGAGGGGCAGTTATATTCTTCGGTCTTCTGTATGACCTGACGAAGCATATGGATGTGGTCTACGTTACTAAAGCCTCTTCGGAAACCGGCTTGTTCGGGAGGCTGGAAGTCATCAAGCCTGCGTGCGAGACGATTCGTAATGACTCTTGAGCTTATAGACATGGCTCAGAAGTGAGATGGGTCCGCAGTTCTTCAGTAAGGCGTTGTCGCCTTTTTTGAAGAACAGTACTACCACACCTGCGCTCCATGCCTTTGGCGTTCTCTCTTCCAGTAAGACGAAGTTGAACAACTTCTGAAGGGCCGTAAGGATCGGTTTACCACCCGCCTTCAGAAGTTCGGCTGTAATTCCGTCTTCACCAGGCGCCTTGTTATTTTTGAGCTGTTTAAGAGCCATTCTAATCTCGTACAGGCTGTGATGTCGGGGATGTCTTCGGTATAGTGTCGGGTCAGTCTAGCTCCAGGGTCTTCCGCCAGACCAACTTCGGGTCTGCTAGTAGACGTGTATAGCTGTCCATAAAAGCTGTATCTCACTCAGGAGCTCAGGGTTGGATGTGACGATTCTACCATCTTCAGTTTTTAACTTAGCGAGCTGGCTTTGCCCAAAAGACAGAACAACTTACAGAAACTTTGGAGCCCTTATTTCACTCTATGACCTCTTTAATACACTTAGTATTTAATAGGCGCATATCTCGAGTGAGGGATTTAGAGATCTACTTGTTGAGCCGCCGGTATAGAGTCGCATCAACTGAAGATTGTAAAACAATTTTACTCCTTTTATCGATGAGTCTTGTGAGTAGAGTCTGAGAGCCTTTTGGTCTTGTTTGTCCGTTGGGTCTTAAAAAACTTAGACCCAGCGCTATGGACAGCTTCCACAAACCCGTCGTTGAATTCGTCCACATCATCGCCTAGGCAATCGAAACGGTTTTGGAGTTCCAGCTGACAGCTCTCGCGGTTTTGAGTTTGGAGTGCAGGACGGAGCGTAGACTTCATCAATCGAGAGCGTTCTAGCTTAGTAAATATATTCAATGTGCCTCTTACTAGGCGGTGATCGCTTCCAGTTTTGACCGTATTGATCACAGCAACATCATTGAATATATGTCTCTTCGTCGACATGATGAAGTCAATCTCGTTTTTAGTTGCACCGTCGGGACTCATTCAGGTCCATTTTCTGTGCTCACGTTTCTTAAAGAAAGAGTTCATCATGTAGAGTCCCTCCTTCTCCAAGAAACCAACCAGTAAATGCCCCCGGTGGTTCCGACGTCCAACCCCAAACTGCCCCACTCTCAGCTCGTCACCATCTCTCTTGCCTAGTTTCGCGTTGAAGTCCTCCATAACAACGGTACAGGTTCTGGAGCTATGCATAGCTTTTGAAATATCCTCATACATAGCCTCCACCTCGTCATCGGAGTGTGCCCAAGTCGGCGCGTACACCTGTATGACCTTCAACGAGTACCTCTCAGATACTCTGAGTATAAGGTACGCCACCCTAGTCGACACACTCTCGATTTTCACCACGTTGTTTACGAGGGACTTGTGGACGATGAACCTGTTGGTCGCCCTCCCGGAAATAAAGCAAATTGCCGGACTTAAGGATTATCGTATCCTCGCCCTCTCTTCGGACTTCTGACAACCCCACGACGTCCCAACGCAACTTCCTTCTCAATCCTTCCTCCAGTTCCGCTAACTTTTCGTCGGTCAGCAGTGGACGCGTGTTGTATGTTGCCAGGGCCAGGAGTCGTCGGTGGTGATAGCCGGATCTTTGCCGGCGATTCTTAGCACCACTGAACACCCCGTGACTTCAATTTAAGTGTTTTTACTTTTTTGTGTAACATTTATAGAAATCAAACTTTTGGCATATTGATAATTAGAGATCATCTATGCAATACCATCAAATTTCATACAGCATATGAAGACGAATTATGGTGACAGATGAATAAGAATAAAGTTTTACTTTTACTCCATAGTAGGTAAATGTATGAAAACAGTTTTCTTTAATTTCTGGCTTTTTTGTACATTACCGAAAGTGACCCCAAAGAAACTATTGATACTGGATAGAAATGGAATCGATTGACATAAAAAAAATACATGTAAAAAAAACTTTTTTCATTTTCATACAAATTGTATGGGGGAAAGTTTTTCTCGATGTATGGCTTTTTTAGCCGGAATTTTTTTTTTGGTCCGATACAAGCTGTTGATCCTGGACAGGAATGGAATTGATTGCCATCAAAAAAACAGTTTGTCAAAAATGACCGTTTTCTCGCACCCTGTTTTTTTTCCAAAATCTGTAAACGCCAATCTTCATTAATTTGAAATCAAAGGAAGGTCTCCTAAGACCTATTTAGCCTAGCAACACGGGATCTGCTAGCTGCCCTCACTGACCTAAAATTTATTTCCACCCTGTATATCACATCTATGTTTAACCGAACTTAAGAATTTTTTAGAAATCGGAATCGGTAAACTGTAAATGTAGTTCGAAAATCGCGGGCTAAAATTTGACAAAAATTATATGCATGTATAAAAAAGTGAGACCCCTTAGATGATTTTTCCGAGTTTGTGTTATAAAACATGAAGCGTAGAATTATTCCCTACATGATGGAAACTAAAATAGCACTATGCCCGCCGTTCGACGAAACAGCGCTGCCGCACGCAGACACATGTCAGGATCGGCTGGGTTTAACCGTTATTATTTCGATCGTGCGAACGTTAAAATTACGTTATCTGTACTTAACGGTAAGCACGAACATTTCGATTTCATTTTGTTCGTTCCATCAATTTACCGGTTAATTGTCGAACGAAATAAAGAAATGGAATTAGAACCATATTAACCGTTAAGCCAATACCGGTTCCGATCCCTGCAATAAAGAGATCCGCCGAATTCCCGAAACGTATATGGCCGACAATAAATGTGTTGCGCGCGTTCAACAGAAACTCTGTTATTACTTAATCCAAATACCTATAATGTCGCGATAATTTCTCCGAAAGAAAGGAAAGGTGGAAAAATTCATAACCTCGGACGGGACTCGAACCCGCGCTTCTGAGATACCAGATCATCGCTCTTCCAACTAAGTTACCGAGACCACACCCGAGGCCCCGAATTTCTCCACCATATCTCTCACATGCGCCTTGGGGGGCGCTATATCACGATAACAATTTTTCCGCAAGAAACAGTGTGATTTCGATTTATCTTGTTTAAATCTAACTTCCTGAGCGAACTCCGATTAACCCATTTTCACTAAAACTCGCTTTTTTGTGCGAGGGTCAAATCTCACTAAATCTCATCGGAGAGGAAGAGGCGTCCAAAACAGTAACATATTCAAATCTGAACCTTAAATCGATTGGTACTACTTTTGTTACTTATGTTTTCCATGTACGGTCAGCCACAGAATTGCATATAATGTTTGTACAGTCAAGTGTAAAAATATGGTGGTGCACATCTTACTCAAAAATATGTCCCATAGCACCTTATGCGGGTGTAATAAGAACGTGTTACCATATTTATGAGTCGATTATGTCGAACCATATTTTGCACTTGACTGTATGCAGGGGGGTCACTAACTCTGCAGCTGCTGTATTTTGAGGTGTGCAAGAATCTATCTATCTGATTCAAAAATTGTTTTTTCTTTACAGTTTATACGAAGCCGGCGTGGACACGTTGCACGAGAGCTTCCTAACTGACGACAAGGGTTACGACGTGTGGGCGTTTCCCGAAGAGAAGTACAACCGGAGGCAACCCGACGACAACAAGGGTGTTGACACTGTTGTGAGTATCGTCTCTAAACTAGAGGGCGCCTTCGTTATAGAGAGCTTCCTAACTAACGACAAGTTACGACGTGTAGACGTTCCCCGATGAGAAGCACAGCCGGAGGCAACCCGACGACAATAAGGGTGTTGACACTGTTGTAAGTATTGTCTCTAAACTAGAGGGCGCCCTCGTTATAGAGAGCTTCCTAAATAACGACAAGTTACGACTTGTTGACGTTCCCCGAAGAGAAGCACAGCCGGAGGCAACCCGACGACAATAAGGGTGTTGACACTGTTGTAAGTATTGTCTCTAAACTAGAGGGCGCCCTCGTTATAGAGAGCTTCCTAAATAACGACAAGTTACGACTTGTTGACGTTCCCCGAAGAGAAGCACAGCCGGAGGCAACCCGACGACAACAAGGGTGTTGACACTGTTGTAAGTATCGTCTCTAAACTAGAGGGCGCCTTCGTTATAGAGAGCTTCCTAACGACAAGTTACGACGTGTAGACGTTCCCCGAAGAGACGCACAGACGGAGGCAACCCGACGACAACAAGGGTGTTGACACTGTTGTAAGTATCGTATCTAAACTAGAGGGCGCCCTCGTTATAGAGAGCTTCCTAAATAACGACAAGTTACGACTTGTTGACGTTCCCCGAAGAGAAGCACAGCCGGAGGCAACCCGACGACAATAAGGGTGTTGACACTGTTGTAAGTATTGTCTCTAAACTAGAGGGCGCCCTCGTTATAGAGAGCTTCCTAACTAACGACAAGTTACGACGTGTAGACGAGACGTGCCCCGAAGAGAAGTGCAACCGGAGGCAACCCGACGACAACAAGGATGTCGACACTGTTGTAAGTATCGTCTCTAAACTAGAGGGCGCCCTCGTTATAGAGAGCTTCCTAACTAACGACAAGTTACGACGTGTAGACGAGACGTGCCCGGAAGAGAAGTACAACCGGAGGCAACCCGACGACAACAAGGGTGTTGACACTGTTGTAAGTATCGTATCTAAACTAGAGGGCGCCCTCGTTATAGAGAGCTTCCTAACTAACGACAAGTTACGACGTGTAGACGAGACGTGCCCCGAAGAGAAGTACAACCGGAGGCAACCCGACGACAACAAGGGTGTTGACACTGTTGTAAGTATCGTATCTAAACTAGAGGGCGCCCTCGTTATAGAGAGCTTCCTAACTAACGACAAGTTACGACGTGTAGACGAGACGTGCCCCGAAGAGAAGTGCAACCGGAGGCAACCCGACGACAACAAGGATGTCGACACTGTTGTAAGTATCGTCTCTAAACTAGAGGGCGCCCTCGTTATAGAGAGCTTCCTAACTAACGACAAGTTACGACGTGTAGACGAGACGTGCCCCGAAGAGAAGTACAACCGGAGGCAACCCGACGACATCAAGGGTGTTGACACTGTTGTAAGTATCGTATCTAAACTAGAGGGCGCCCTCGTTATAGAGAGCTTCCTAACTAACGACAAGTTACGACGTGTAGACGAGACGTGCCCAGAAGAGAAGTGCAACCGGAGGCAACCCGACGACAACAAGGATGTCGACACTGTTGTAAGTATCGTCTCTAAACTAGAGGGCGCCCTCGTTATAGAGAGCTTCCTAAATAACGACAAGTTACGACGTGTAGACGTTCCCCGAAGAGACGCACAGACGGAGGCAACCCGACCACAACAAGGGTGTTGACACTGTTGTAAGTATCGTATCTAAACTAGAGGGCGCCTTCGTTATAGAGAGCTTCCTAACTAACGACAAGTTACGACGTGTAGACGTTCCCCGAAGAGAAGTACAACCGGAGGCAACCCGACGACAACAAGGGTGTCGACACTGTTGTAAGTATCGTATCTAACCTAGAGGGCGCCGACCGTCCAGTGGCGCCCTCGTTATAGAGAGCTTCCTAACCGACGACAAGGGTTACAAAGTGTGGGCGTTTCCCGGAGGCAACCCGACGACAACAAGGGCGTCGTCACTGTTGTATCTAAACTAGAGGGCGCCGACCGTCCAGTGGCGCCTTCGTTATAAAGAGCTTCCTAACTAACGACAAGTTACCTACGACGTGTAGACGTGCCCCGATGAGAAGCACAGCCGGAGGCAACCCGACGACAATAAGGGTGTTGACACTGTTGTAAGTATCGTATCTAACCTAGAGGGCGCCGACCGTCCAGTGGCGCCCTCGTTATAGAGAGCTTCCTAACTAACGACAAGTTACCTACGACGTGTAGACGTGCCCCGATGAGAAGCACAGCCGGAGGCAACCCGACGATATCAAGGGTGTCGACACTGTTGTAAGTACCGTATCTAACCTAGAGGGCGCCGACCGTCCAGTGGCGCCTCTTTTACAGAGAGCTTCCTAACTGACGACAAGTTACGACGTGTAGACGTGCCCAGAAGAGAAGTACAACCGGAGGCAACCCGACGACAACAAGGGTTTCGACATTGTTGTAAGTATCGTATCTGACCTAGAGGGCGCCGACCGTCCAGTGGCGCCCTCGTTATAGAGAGCTTCCTAACTAACGATAAGTTAGTTAGGAGGCAACCCGACGACAACAAGGGCGTCGTCACTGTTGTATTGTATCTAAACTAGAGGGCGCCGACCGTCCAGTGGCGCCTCTTTTACAGAGAGCTTTCTAACTAAGGACAAGTTACGTTTGAACTTTTTCCGAAGAGAAGTACAACTGGGGGCAATCCGACGACAACAAGGGTATCGACACCTTTGCCTTATGTTTCTGATTCACTTTAAACGGCTTTTTCAAAGGAATTTTACCTTTCTACACGGTATCGGTAGTTAACATGTTAACATTAAGTTCTGGGTATGTAGTACGTTAAAATAAAGCATATTAAAATTGTGCATTATTTCCAGTACCTCCACGGTCGGGTTTTCCTCCAACACGGTAGGATGCTCCGAGCAGCCTGCGTGACCTACCCCTACAGCAAAGAGCCCTACCGGGTGCGTGATGAACCCAAACCCATACCGAAACCCCAAAAGAAGAAAAAGCCACCCAAATCACCCACCAAGAACATCAAAGACGTCAACGATAACACGAAAAAAGAAGTACTTAAAAGCCCCAAGAAAAATAGTAAAAAGAAAGACAAAGAAACGTTAAAACGAGAGAAAAAAGAGAAAGTCACAGAGGTTCCCAAACCTAAGATAGCGAAAATCGAAGTCACTGCTACTGAAATTAAGAAAGAAGTTAAAAGTAACTGGACTAGGGAAGAAGATAAGACTATGTTACAAGTATTAAAAGGTGAGGCAGGCTCGGAACAGGTATTTGGGAGAATACAGGAATCTCTTCCTCATAGATCGCATACGGAGATTAAAGAGAGGTTCTGTCACGTGATGAGCTTGCTTCAAGAAATGGCCGTTGGTGAGGTCACGTAGTAACCCGAACTGATTATTGTTAAGTGTATTTATAATTTTTTAATGAATAAATTTATTATTGACTTTTAGACTCGTTGTTTTGGTATTAGCGCAGCGTAGGGATGTATTCCATACAGTGAGGTAACTTCATACACGGCCAGCGGCTCGGCTCGGTGGTCGTGCTGAGGCTCAGGGTTGTCAAACACTATGCGAAAGATATTACAGTCTGATTGGTAAACTAATTTCCATTTTACACCCCTTAAATTAGACCGCCGAATTTTCATAGAAATTCGGCGGCATTTCCTCCCCGCCTCCTTCCCCGCGCGCCCCCCATCGATGACCCAGAAATCGGCGGAGTTAACCCACTGTATAGAGTACATCCTTACGCTGTGGTATTAGTGTGTCACAATCACAAATCCCTAGTGCGACGGAAAAAAATTGATATTTATGGAGGGCGCCACTGATCTTTAGTAGGCATCTCATTCTGTCGTATAAGTGCGAACAGTAAGTTTACTGTTTGACAGATGTTTAAAGCCCCTCATTCACGGCAGTACGCCGGCACTCCGGTGTAGTGTGGTCACAGTTCATACACAGCTGATCAGCTGATACTTGATGCAGCTGATCTCCCATATATGTATTTTACTACTTTATAGAACATTAAGTTAACGATGCCATAAACCTTGACTTATTGTAATTTACTATACAATGGTTTTATGACCATTGCCATAACTTCCACTCGATTAAGCTTGTTAAAACTTTAGTATATAAGACCAGCGCTTTTCTACCAATATATTCAGTATTCAGTATTTACTCCACTCTTGTGTTATCATTATAACCCCTGAACGCCGAACACTATATGGCGACCGTGACAGGCGGGCTGCTCGAGGCAGCCCTAGTATAGACGCCGCCCAGCCAGCCAGCCAGCTAGCCAGCCAGCTAGCCAGCCGCCCAGCCAGCCAGCCAGCCAGCCAGCCAGCCAGCTCCGCTGCACCAGCGAACGCAAACCCGTCAAATGGGAAGCCAGTGCACCAACGTCAAGAAAGAAGCACGCCACGTCAAGAAGCAGTAGCCACGATAATGCGCAATACCAACAAGGCAGAGCAGAGCGTCTAGGAAGAGCCTCAGCCCCACCGCCACTACCCAGCACCTGCAGCGCGTCACCAGCACCAGAGCCGTCGCTACTACCACCCCCAGTGTCCAACAACGACCATACGATGTTAAGAGGTACAATTTAAGCATAACTGTGTTAAACCAATTTCAATTAGTGTAAGCTATGTAATATTTCCGTACCGTAAGAATATTATGACCAATATTCAAAAGTTACGAAATTGTTTATGTCTTGTAATTTTAGCATTTTTTTTTAAACACATAAATCCTTTCAGATAATATTATTTAAAAAAATTTATAAGTTCAAACGTAGGTATATAACATGATTAGATATTACAATTTACAAATAAGCCGCATCGTCGCGGTGGCGGCGCCGCATACCCTCCATATAAGGATTGGCATGCGACGTCTGTCATTTAATCTCAAATTTCGTAGCGTATGTGTACTGACTTAGATGATTTAAAATTTATTATAATGCAATTAAGTTTAGAGAACATCAGGTAACATTTAGAATAGTTTTAATACAATTTCAAATACTTATAACAGTTTGCTACGATTGATTTCGATTTTAAACCATATGCTAGATTTATTGTTTTATTAGTTTATTTAATAAATGTTAGGATTTTTATAGTTAGAATTTTATATGGTTTTGTTTCTTTTTCCGTGTTAATGTACCGGATTTGAAAATTTTATACATGGAAGTGACAAATTAACGAATAAATAGAAAGTAAAGATCGTGACAATATGTAAAAGTAAAGACGAATTTATTGTGTTGGCATAGGGATATGCAGGTTTGTTTAACATTTAATTTTATCGTTAGTAGTTTTGTAATAATTATGTAGTTTGGAATTGAAGTTTGTTGTTGTTTAGAAATGGTGTTAAGATAAAATAATAATTTAGGTACGTACATTGGTTTGCGAGTAGTATTTAAATGTAAAATGGCGAAACTGAAACAGATACGTTTTTCAAAGAACGATTAGCTTGATCACCTAAGAGTTGTTGAAATTCTTATATGTTAAAGTTTTCATGGTATGATGAAATATTTGATTGAATTTTGAATGAATTTCGGTAATGATGGGGATATATACAGAAAATTAATCAATAATGCCTAACAAACAAATATCATATTAACAGTTTCAATAAAAGTAAACAGATGTTAATGCAACAATGTATTTCATAACCATATAAGGGACATGTAATGTTAGAATGTAAGCTAATTTTATATCCAGATAGCATTAAGATTTTTATTATATTCCAAATAGAATTTTAAGAACAAATATGTATACCATAGATATAAGTTCACTTAAGCCAAAAAATAATAATAAGTGTATATTTTTTTGTCTCAAAAAAAAACGGGAAAGCTGTAGTGTGGTCACAGTTCATACACAGCTGATCAGCTGATACTTGATGCAGCTGATCTCCCATATATGTATTTTACTACTTTATAGAACATTAAGTTAACGATGCCATAAACCTTGACTTATTGTAATTTACTATACAATGGTTTTATGACCATTGCCATAACTTCCACTCGATTAAGCTTGTTAAAACTTTAGTATATAAGACCAGCGCTTTTCTACCAATATATTCAGTATTCAGTATTTACTCCACTCTTGTGTTATCATTATAACCCCTGAACGCCGAACACTATACCGGCATGGCTGGATGTAGCGGACACACGGTGTGCAAGTGGCCCAGCCTGGCAGTCCAATTCGCACTTATTCGTTGAAAGATGCGCAGCGCTGCGTTTTAGCGCATACACTGTACTCGAATTTAAAAAAATGCCGCCATCTCTTATGGCATTTTTAATAATGAATAATTAATATTTTATGCATTGCCGCATTTCTCAATTGTTTATTACTGTAATTTAGTGCAATTCGGACTGCAAGGAGGTGGGCGGAGCTAGCAGGATGTTGCCGTACGGCACGCATCCGGCAACGACATTCACGGTGCTATATTACGTGCCGGAGGTGCCGGCGGACTGCCGTGAATGAGGGGCTTTAGAACTTACATATTTGACACGAGAACTGGTGTTGCCATTATGGTTTGCGTTTAGTTCTACCTTTTTCTGTCGCACTGTAAACGAAGGTGCAACACGCCTCTATTGTCGAGGCGTTAACTCGAACCCGTGATTTTAGAATACCAGTCCACCGCTCTGCCAACTGAGCTACCGATACCACACCCGTGGCCCCGAATTTCTCCCTCATATCCCTCGTATGCACCTTAGGGGGGCGTAGCAACATCTACCATAAGGGCGGGTTCGAGTCCGGGGATGAGAGTGTTTAAGGTATTTTTGAGCGTCCTATATATTTTGCCGCTCCTATATATTTTGCGGTTGTACAAAACTGTGGAACGAACTGTCGCCAGCGGTGTTTCCGGACCGATACGACCTTCAAGAAAGAGCGTAATCCCACCTTAAAGGCCGGCAACGCACTTGCGACACCTCTGGTGTTAAGGGTGTCCATGGACGACGTTAATCGCTTACCATCAGGCGATTCGTTTGCTCGTTTGCCACCTATAGCATAAAAAACCCTTAACAACGAAAATAATGATACTTTGCTATTCCGCCATTTCCGCCATACGTGCTAGTCAATTAGTGCCAACCCGTTATACCTACTTGCGTATTTTTTGCATGCAAAATTAATGTTCCCTTCCTCCCGCCGCAACGTACAACGGTTATAACGGGTTGGCACTAATTGACTAGCACGTTTGGCGGAATAGCAAAGTAACGCCTGATTCAATAAATTACTTAAAACACCCTTACTTAGAAGTAAAACTTAAATGTGAGTACCTTGAATTTTAACCTTATCACTGAGCCATAAAGGTGTTCGTACAAGACTAAGCCGTATGTCTCACTCACACTAGTTTATACGCGGTGAAATTTTAGTGGTTGTTTTCCCGCGGCAGGGCGATTTGTTATCGGTAGTACTTTTGAATTTTACCATACTTCACGTATAATTTTGCACTATGCAGACTTAACGTAGTAGATGCCGACGAGTTGTAAAATCCCTTCCCGTACAGTAGGCCCATACTACACTATCATATATCTATGATCATAGATCTATATGCGTCCCTTTTTCATCAGTTGGTGGAAAAGGGAGGCATATAGATATCTAGGGTTAAAAATGATGAACTCAAAACTAGGTACGATTTAACGATCGCAACACCAACAAATAAAAATTCAAATATTGTCTATTTGTCCGTGTTTGACAAGAGTCAAAATCATTAAGTCATTTTGAATAACTTGTTTTATTTATTTTATAGATGTTTAAATTAAACGAAAACTACTATTACCGAAAATGCTTCTTCGAAAGGGAGCCGCAGGTGCCCACGCAGTCTCAGATAAAGAAAAAGATGGGAGAGCCTTTGGCTAACATTTACTTTAAGTCGATGACCCCGAAGTTGAAGGTTCTCGCTGGCTTAGAACCGGTCATGAAGGGCGGAGGAGCTAACTGGTACATGCCTCCACACGAGATCTTAAAAAGTCGACATGTACTTAAGCCAATTAAGAAAGAGTACCTGTCTAAACTCAGCTACATCGGCATAGATGGATACGCTGCACTCATGCATGAAGAGCATTTCCAAAACATGGAAAAAGAAAAGCAATTAGCCCTACTTAAAAGCGACGAACAGTGGAAAATCAAGATAAAGGAAGCCTGTGAAGAACAGTGGTTGGAAGAATCTAGAGAAGCTGAAAGGAAAAACACAGCGAGCATTCAGCAAGCTTTCCATGAGTTTTCTATGGTTTATGCGACTTCCATAACCAAAATTGAAGCACTGCTATTCCGAGCGGCTGAAGCCGAAATAAATAAACATAGAGAATATGCGTCCGAAAAAATGCAAAAGCATTATGAAACTTTATTAAAGGAACAAGCGACTATGCTTTACGATAGATACGCTGAGAAACTAGAAAAGAAAAAGATTGAACTGAAAGATAAGTTTATAAAGAAGATAACGAAATCTAATGACGACACATGGAAACGTATACATGATATTAATGTTGAAAAACATGTTGCGATAGAGAAGTTGAGACATCTAGTCGAATGTCAGAACTTGGCGTGTCAAGTGTACGTCGCGTTGAAGGAGAGAGAGGAGTGCGCTAAAGAAATGGAACACGCCAAACATAAACACGAGAAAGAGGCTAAACGCCTCGATGAAAAAATAAAAATGAAAGACATGAACATTGCACTGGCTGCGGCGAAAGAAAAAAGAGTAAAAGAATTCGATAGGATTTGGCAGAAGAAAGTGTGCCACATTGTAAAGAAATTCCAAATTTTTGTATCTTACTGTCTTAACACGCTGCCGGAATATGGAGACTTCTTCATTAATATTGAGAGGCTGATGATGATTCAGTTAGAAGAGGCCATGAACAATCCCAGTACAGAGAGTCTATTCTCAGAGGAGCCGGAAAAAGTGTGGACCCCAGTTCCGAGACCGCATCCATTTTATCTCTGCTGCGAGAAAGGGTATAAGCCGGATATTGATAAGGACCTCTGTCCAGTGCATTGCACGGCAAGTGCCGAGCAGTTCCCAGTAGTTATCGTCAATAAAAGATGCATCTACGCCGCATGCGACAATTTCAGCCAGTTCACGGCTAAAATAAAGGATTTCCTGGAAGGGCAACGCGGTGACGATGCGGATTTTGAAGATGATCACGATTACAAGTACGACGTGCCCGTTAGGTACAACTCCTCGACTCACTTGCGAGAGTTGAAACTAGAAAGCTCGCTCATGCAAATCTTACAAAAAGAACGACCCAATGTAAAAGGCGTGTCGACTGCATGCTGCGTATGCAGACTACCTTACTGCTTCTGTAGTCCGCTTACAATAAACAGTCCAAAGTCGAGTAAAGAAAAAACTAAGGTCATAAAGACGTCGTCTATACATTCTGTTCCTTCTGGTAACAAGATAAATTTGAGGGAGCAGGAACTAAAGCACGAACGGGAACCAAAATGGGAAAGTTATATGAACTTCGTAAAGCCGAAGAGATGTGAATGCTCTAAAATAGCCAAGCATCACTTGCAGGATCATTTACCTGCTTATATGAGAATAACATCCCCCTATGAAGCGCCAGATCTGCCGAACTACGAGCGTTGCGACCTCGACACTTTGAAAAGACTGGTCCAGAAGGCTCAAGGTAAACATAAAGCACCGCCTCCTATCGCTAAAGTCCCGTCAAATACTAAAGACGTGGGTACACAATACTGTGATCAAGAATTCGACTTATTGTGTACTTGTTTCTCGGATGAAGAATTGGATATGCTTTTCAACGAGATAATGAAAAGTCCGCAGTTAGGAAAGGCGAAAGATCGGTTTGCAATAGTAAAGGGTTCCTTTCCGAGCGCGGACTTGAACGAGGACCCTACCATTTTCGCCGCGGCGCGAGCATATTCACTTAGGAATTTGCTAGAAGGTGCGCCACAGCTGGAAGAAATATTTAAAAAATCGTCTTGTTCTTGGTCGCAGGATTAGCTGCAAAAGTATAATAAATATTTCTGATGAACCGTTTTATCATTTGATCTCATTTGAAACTTCAGTTTCTCCAAAGATTTATTTATTTATTTCTTCATCCTTTTTTGTTTCTCTAAACACTAAGGAGTTAAATTAAACAATATTCAATAGTACACCAACTAGACTTTCTCACCTCTGGGATGTGTAATAAGAGATAAGGCATTTAAGGAATCGAAGGAGGGCTAGGGTGCAAGGTACTCGAAAAATAGGGTCTGAGAAACGTCACCGTCAATCGTTCGGCTTTGAGATAAGAAGAATGCCTTCACAGATCCGGGCTACTCAATCGATCTTAATTTTTAGGGTCGCCTCACACGTCCGGAATCAAGAGGGGCTGGGAGCGGAGCCCCTCCAACTTCCCCGCCTGCTAATAAGCATGCTAGTAATGAGCATGTGTAACAGTAGCTTTATGAATTTATACTCTGGGCACGAAAATCGAATGATTGCGGTTTTGTATCTCCATCTCTGTCAAACTTGCATATTGGAGTGACAAAGAGGTTTTCCCGTCAATGCCATTTTCGATGTTCGTGGTAGGCGTGCTGATGCCCGTTTGCCAGCCACACACGGTGGCAATCAGATCAATCTGACAGATTCATAATTTGAAAAAATCAGAACGCGTGTGTTCAATAGCTAAATTGTATCAATTGTATGTAATTCCGTGCGTTATGAATTCATAATATAAATAAATAAATAAATATTTTTGGGACAATCTTACACAAATCGACCTAGTCCCACGGTAAGCTCAATAAGGCTTGTGTTGTGGGTACTAGACGACGATATATATAATAGATATATACATATAAATACTTAAATACATAGAAAACATCCATAACTCAGGAACAAATATTCGTGATAAACACACAAATAAATGCCCTGACCAGGATTCGAACCCGGGACCTCCTGCTTCGTAGGCAGGGTCACTACCAACTAGGCTAGAAGGCCGAAGAATATGTATTAGAATTATGAAATTCTTACTCTGATTCTGGAAGTGTGTGGCTGGCGACCCCTTATGTGATTTTTTTGATACTGTCAGACTGTCGTTTTAAGTGTGGTTGGTAGTACTATACTGTAAAATGCGCAAACAATGCCCGCTTTTTTCGAATAATCTCGATTTTCTCCAAAAATTGTGATCAAGCGCGTAATTTGGTATGCAGAAATATTTTTTTATATGACCTACTTTTTTGACAATTATGAAGTCGGGTAAAGTTATCTCGAGTTTTTGCCTACATTGCCCACGCACGACGATTTCTCATAGAAATATTGCTCGTAAGATATTGGGCAGTAAGGGTCACTTTCAGAGAAAGGGTTAACTTACCGTTCCCTTCGATCAAATGAGTGTTTAGTGTGTAAACTTCCGACCAAAATGTATGGGTAAAGTTACCCAGCTCTGTTTGCTGTTTTTGACATAAGTCGTACACAGCATTTCCAAAAGTGGTAGGTTTGTCACCTTTGAGTAAGTTTGTAACAAAACGCTTAAGGACAAAAATATGGTTTCCGTTACAGGGTTACATTGCCCACCGACACAAAGTTTGTATCTTTGACCCATTTTAGTTTCCATCATGTAGAAAATATTCTACGCTTCATGTTTTATAACACAAACTCGGAAAAATTCATCTTGCACACATTGGGCTGTATAAATAAATTTGTCTAAAAATGTGTTTCCGGGCAAAGATACCAAAGCCGAAAGAGGTGGCAAAGATGGCGCATTTGACGGTAAATGCAGAGGATGAACCACGAACATCGAAACCTCATAATTTTCGGGCTGCATCTCTTTCGCTCGAGTATGTAAAAAAAACCTTCGTTTGATTTTCGTGGTAACACGTCATGGCCGTTCCACACAATGGGTGGCATACGGGATGTAGCTATACAGCAGAACGGGATGGCAGTATTGCGTAACCCCTCTCATGACTGCGTCACTTATCATCGCCCATCATGGCCCATTGTGTGGAGCGGCCATCAAGGAGGGGCGCCTCACGCGAACTGCAATCATGAATAATTAATGCTTATATGCATTGCCGCATTTCTCAATTGTTTATTACAGTAATTTAGTGCAATTCGGACTGCAAGGAGGTGGGCGGAGCTAGCAGGATGTTGCCGTACGGCACGCATCCGGCAACGACATTCACGATGCTATATTACGTGCCGGAGGTGCTGGCGGACTGCCGTGAATGAGGGGCTGTATTTGAAGTTTACATACACCATGCAGCAAAATAACGGTCGTGTATACCAAAAATGTGTGTGTGTGTGTGTTGTGTGTGTTATGTATGACCAAAAATTAACGCAAACGTATGAGTTTTATCTATTTGAAAGAAGAAGCAAAAAGCGTATACAAGCTGCACTTTATTTCATAGACAACATATTTTTTAACTGGCAATTCCGCTATGATCGACGAACAAATGAAATACGGCAACGTCACGTACGTTAGTGAGTAGGGGAGATTACACAGCTCAATCTTTCGGCGTCTCCAATAATTCGTAAATTTTCAAATTGTGATTTTAATTTGTGATAATAATGGCAGACAATAGGAGGTAAGTGTATAGTAATGATTAAATTTCGTGTTGAGTTAGTAATTTTTCTGTAATTACTATAGATTCTACTAGAAACCGATGTTACGAAAATTGGCTTGTCATCATCTCTTACTTGAGTAAAAATCCAAATCATAGCATCAAATTTTGCAATTTCATCATTTTTATATTGTTTTTCAAGTAAGAAATTAGTGTTTTGATGCGAAAAAGATGATATTTTCGTATGATGTTTGTGCCGAGTGAGGGTTATATTTTCGGTGGGTTGACTTGGCGATGTTATGTGCAGCCCAGACGATCTGTCGACCGCGATCCTGCGCCGCAAGGACAGGCCATACCGCCTGATCGTCGAGGAATCCACCAGCGATGATAACTCAGTCGTCTCCCTCTCACAGGTCAGTTTCCTTTGTCTCCATTTTGTTTTTTGGTGTATCATTAAGCTTCTAATGTCTAGAGATTTAATCAAACGTTCTATACCGTGCTTGTTTCCAATCCTTCTCCTGAATAACATAAGATATTAATAAGAAGTTGGGCTACATACTAACTTTCTATCAACTAAACCTGTCAGTCAAAATGTAGCATACATAATTGTTGCTATGTGCAAAAAATATGGGTAGGCTGAACCCATTCAAAGTATTTTTATTTCTAATTTTAACTTGAAATCATCCATCCTACCAATGTTCATCATAACAAACACTTCTAAAGAACATTTTTTTAAATCTTTCATCATCAATCAAGTATCATATGTAAAGATCTTTTTCCAATATTCAAACAACAATATTCAACAATATTTAATATTTCAAAACCATAAATTACACAATATTTCTAAAAATTACAATTGGGTATAGTAATCAACAGGGATAGTAATCAATCAGGTGTAGACAATTGGGGATAGTAATCAACAGTTTGTCTCCTTTATTTATTTATAGCCTTGGTACAAACAAATTATATGTTGTTAAGATATGTATTTGAGACTCAAACCGTTTGTCCTGTGGACACATAGGCCTCCTCCAACATTCTCCATTTTTGCCGATTTTGTGTTCTCTTCATCCATAGATGTCCGGCAATCTTCCTTATGCAGGGTGTCCACTTTCTGGAAAGTCAGGGAAAAGTCAGGGAAGCTCACAGTGGTCATGGAAAGTCATGGAAAGTCAGGGAAATAATTAGGAGGTCAGGGAAAAATACTGCCCTGAGATAAAAATACCAAGAAGTTTTTAAAAATATTTAAAAAATCTGGTCAAGTGCATGTCGAGTAGCAATCATGCTCTGTGTGAAATCTATAACTCATCAGTTACAACAAAGATATTTTACTAAGAACAAATCCTTTTTCTAAGAACGATTATTTCTCAAAAACTCGAAAACGTTTTAACACTTTTAATATATCAAAGTAATTATCATTGAACGTACACACGCGTTCAAACGTACATGGGCCATTTATGAATGAATTCATTCATAAACTGCCCATGTAATATTGAACGCGATAGTACAGTCAACAACACACCTGTGTATACAGCCAAAGTGCCAAAATATGTATAGAGAACTTTATTGCCAGAGAATTAAGGTCGTGTATACATATTTTTGGCACTTTGGCTGTATACACAGGTGTGTTTTTGACTGTACATGTTAAAGCCTTAGTTTAGTTTCCCAATTTTTCGAATATTTCAATATTACCGATAAAATTAAATGAATTAAAAACTGCAGAGACCCATTTTCAACTGCCTACTCACACTCACCTCACCCTTACGTGTTAAAGCAAAATAATAAAAGTTATTTTTCTAAATCGGCATAATGAATATAAAAACTGACAAGTGCGTGTTCCGTGTCGCACTGTAAAGGGCTCGAAACGAAGGGTCATGGTGTTAATATACGCGGTTAATCCGATCTAAAGTATTTAATTTTCGTTTTACATAAATGAAAATTATACTGTATTGATTACTGATTTTTTCACATAGTTTTTAAACTTCCAGAGCCAATATTTCTAGAAATATTTACCTAATTGAAATGAGGCTTAATTTAAGGTTTTATCAAATGACGTAGGTACCGCACTGATTGATTTATCGAAAAAAAAAAGTATTTACATAGATATATATTTAGATAGATATATAGATAGAAAAACTCTTTGTTAGAGGTATGCACCTCTAAATACAAGGAACTCATTATTTATAAAATTTTATGAACGACAAGATGCTTCCTACAATAATGAGGCAGGTGATATTTTTATGAACACTCTAATGAAGACAAGCAAAATAAATCCGTGAAATTGATAACCTCTAAATCTAAATCTTTGTTATCCGCCTATCACGACTCGTTTTCTCAGGAAGAGGCATCAAGTTGAAAATGTTGAATTTTTTTAAAAGTCAACTGTACAACTTGTACGAATATGTATATTGGTCACGCCAACAAAGTGATAAAATAAAAAGGGGTTATAATTTTTTTAGGGTACCTCCCGTACACTTAAAGTGGGGGATGATTCTTTTTTCGTTTCAACCCTAGAGTGTGACATATCATTGAATAGGTATTTGAAAAATAATGAGGGTTTTATAAAAACACTTTTTGATACAGTTAATATTTTCGGAAATAATCGCTCCAGAAGCTTAAAAAAATTTGCCCCCCCCTCTAACTTTTTAACTATGAGTTAAAAAAATATGAAAAAATTTACAAAAGTAGAACTTAACAAGAACTTTATTGGAAAATTATTTTGAACTTGATTGGTTCAACGGTTTTTGAAAAATTGTACAAAATAATTTCTGAATTACGTTTGTAATTTAACCGTATATGGAAACATTTTTTTTTATCTTGAGTATATATTTATCATCCCGCACGTATCTTCCTTCTACAAAAAAGGATTAATTCAAATCTAGGCACGCGATCAAAATGTACCCCCGAAAATCGAACATACATAACCCGCCTAGTTTGTATAAATTAGTAACCCAATTTTCCGTCAGATGGCGCTGGTCCGTGGTCTACTTCGCGCTTTTAAGATTTTTCCTGAGTTGATGGGGTCGGGATGGGTGTGATAGAGTATCATCCGTTTGTTAGGTTGGTCTCTCGTTTCGTAGTCTAATTGTCGTTCATTGATATTATTAAATTGAGACGTGTTCTGTGGAATTGGAATTGTGGGAAATAGTGTAAAAAGTTAGTTCATTTGTGACTATACTTAGTCACAAATGAACCAACTTTTTTAATTTTAACGTCTATGGGGAAAAATGTATTGATAGTTGAAGTTCTGTTAAGGGTTTAGATTTATGAGAAATTGGGTTTAATTAAATTGCAGGGCGGGTTTTGCATTTATTGTGACGGATGGGAAACTACGAAACCCTACACTGAGCGTGGCCCGACACGCTCTTGGTCGGTTTTTTTAAGTAACATACTATATTCATGTGAAAATTTGAATTTCTAGACCCAATACTTGTAAAATTGTTATTGTAGAGAGAAAATTTGGTCAGGGAAATTTTAAGAAATGGTCATGGAAAGTCAGGGAAAAGTCAGGGAATTTTTTGGTGGTTATCAGTGGACACCCTGTTATGTCATTGGCCCAGCTTTTCCGAGGTCTACCTCTCTTTCTTTTTATATTAATCCAGGGGATCCACTCTGTTACAGTTTTGGTCCATTTCTTTTCAGTTTCTGGGCACATGTGTCCTGTCCACCTTGTCTGACTGTCTCCCTTAATTCTGATGAAATAAAGGCATATGGCCTAAGCGCCTACTGATTTGACCGTTTTGTATGAAAAATGAAAATTTACTGTTACAAAGAAATCACTGAAGCTAATCTTCCTAATTGTTAGATTCTAATCTCCTGATCATTGGGAATATTCAAATTGAATGGTTTATAAATAATTGCCTGAATATTTTTATATGAAATCACTTACTGAATTAAGACTGGAAGAAGAAGAAGAAGAAGAATACTAAATGTTAAACACTTCCCCCAAATCATTCCCCTCCAGGATGATGGCAACATTACTAGCAGCATTACCTCGCTGAAATGCCTTACTCAGCCTTTGGGCAAAAAACGGTTGCCTGAGTCACTTATTTATTAGACAACTGACTTCTACATCAAATGTACCTTGTACCTGTATGTATACCTTGCATGTACCTTGATTTGTACCTTGCATCATTTCATTACATTATTATAGAAAATAATGAAAGTATGTAGTTATGCATTGTAAACTACACTACCATTTATGTTTTCTGAAATGTTACAAATCATTTTTATTTGGCATTGGCTGATATGAACACACAAGGCTCTGTAGTTTTTATCTACATTCATGTAAGTAACTATTGCATTACATTGTAGTAAAAACAAAGAGGTAACTATTGTAATTAAAAAGTGCGTAATTGTTTATAACTACATGTTATAAGGTTATGCACTTTTTCGGATTTTTAATATTTAAAAAGATTATAAGTATGCTAATGTTAGAAAATATTTGATAAAGTGCCATATGCCTTTGAAGTAGACTATTTGACTATTTTCGGTAACGTATTTTTCTTTTCAATGGTTTTCTAGAAAATAGTGTGACAGAGTGGCCTTTTCAGCAGATACAGCCTTCTGACCAAACACTATGTCACCGTGTTTTGAGTTGAATAATAAACTTATCTAATTTACAATCACTAACCAGCGAAATAGCAAGTACACTGTACAGATACAGTAAACCATAATTTTGAGCATTTAGCTCCTATAAAAACATAATAATTATTCTAATTCAGACATTTTTTAGGGTGGAACAGAACATTTTCTTTAAAAACGAAGAACAGCCAATACAACATGTTTCTCAATTAGTTACTCGTTTGGAAATTTCCTACTGTAGTGTGGGAATTAAATTTCCAATATTAGACAATTTTTTTGGTGCTTATTGGTCTGCTTATTCCATACCTTATCCGACATAATAAGGCAGAAAAAATAAAAACTTGTACACAATAGTAACACTAACAATTTTGTACTATTGAGAATAGCCTACATAGATAAGCTTAACTAGTATCTCAACTGCTTTTGTTACGTGATAATTATAAAAGCATGCTGTAAACCCATCTGTAGGGATAGGATGGTTGCTTATCTATTATGCATGTTTTTCATTTAAACAAGAAAAACATAGGTCTACCGTTTATACTGAGGGAGGTTGGCTGAGTCAAGTAAATACCTAGTCCACAGTTGACAGTTAAAACTTATTTAAACCTGTGGAATGTTCAGTTTTCTTGATAGACAATATCATCACGACCATGACAGGTCTCAAAGAGAAATATGAGCAACAAGTTGCTATTAATTCGTATAGAAAAATATATCTTACACTTAAGGGGGTATTTATTTATTTATTTAATCTTTATTGCACAAAAAGAAAATTACAACTGTACAAAAGGCGGACTTAATGCTATGAAGCATTCTCTACCAGTCAAATATATTAAAATTCTCATAGCGGGTTACTCACGTCAATAAAGTCGAAAATAGCTCGACATGTTTCGGAACAGTCCGTGTCCCTTATTCATGAGTCATGCGTGTAGCCGCGGCGGCTGCTCTACCAGTCAACCTTCGGCCAAAGCAGAGAATATGTAGGCGGTTGTGTAGGGGGTTTCCATTGATTTTTAACAAGTTTTGAGTCGTTAAAACTAAATTTGCAGTTGCACTACAGATAGTATTATAAAAAAAAGGCGATAGGTTTTGCGATCTTTTATATTCATTCGTGTCTGCCAAATTTGGAAAGAAGTGAATATTAATTTTTTATGATTCTTTTAAACATTGGCTAAAACAACCATTTTTTTCGTTATATGGTTTCAGTAAACGATCTTACATATACAATTGGGTCGTTGTTTGATTAGGCTCGGGAGAGCGTACTCCACCTGCGAGTCTTCTGCCTTAAATGGAAGAGCTAATAATAATCTTTTTCTTGTCAGGCTAAAATGGAGCAGCTTCAACTATTCCGAGGCGACACCGTCCTGCTTAAAGGCAAGCGCCGCAAGGAAACCGTATGCATTGTACTGTCCGATGAGAACTGCCCGGACGAGAAGATCCGCATGAACCGCGTAGTCCGCAACAACCTGCGTGTGAGGCTGTCCGATGTCGTGTCCATCGCGCCCTGCTCGTCCGTGAAGTACGGCAAGCGGGTGCACATACTGCCTATTGATGACTCCGTTGAGGGACTCACAGGGTAAGTGCTATTGTAAACTGTCTGGACGAGATGATCGCATGAACCGCGTGCTCCGTATGAACCACTTCCCCCAGGTCCACTCCTTCCATCAAAATGACTGAAATACAGTGCAGTAAAGTTTCCCGTGACGTCACAATTAGGTACTACGTAATAGTGACGTCACCAGCCCCCCATCCCGAAACTTTGATGCAATTAATCTTCGTAAATTTTAGTTATCTTGAAAAAGAAGTCCTATTAACATCTTAGAATTCCAACTTGATTAGTTTAGCATGCGCGTTACCGTATTATATATTTAGAGAATTTTATTATGGCTGATATAAAATTAAATATAAATTAAGTATTTGTTATCTTTTTATAGAATTCCCTTTTTTACAATGCAATAACATAGACACATATTCATGACTTAATCCTTAATCATTGACGTGTTTTTACTGTATTTTAAACTTTCACGAAACGCCATAGTGACTGACGACATACTAAATACGTACGTCAGTTGTTAAAGGTCAATATAACGTGTGGAATAATCTTACGCATAACATAGTTTTCTTGGGTATGTGTTTCTTTCATACTTACAAAAACCTCTCTCCCCAGCAACCTCTTCGAAGTGTACCTGAAGCCTTACTTCCTGGAGGCCTACCGTCCCGTCCACCGCGACGACACCTTCATGGTGCGCGGCGGCATGCGCGCCGTCGAGTTCAAGGTCGTGGAGACGGACCCGTCTCCGTACTGCATCGTGGCGTCCGACACCGTCATACATTGCGAGGGCGAGCCTATCAAACGCGAGGTAAGGACGGTTCTACAACCAGCAGGGCTGAGATGCCAAGCGGATAGCGTGATGCTCGCTGAATATAGAGCTACCATCCGTCCGGGTTTCGCTGGATTTGTCCTAGTTTGCAGCCTATCCGGGGAGAGTCCGGGCCGGATTTATAAAACTATCCGGGGTAAACCCTGACATTTTTGGATTGAAGTGAATTCCTAGCAAAATAGTATATGTCTAAATTGAAATTTGTTTTCTTTATCGTCCGGGGCGAGGACGCGATTTCAATTAAATGTCCGGTTTTTTTAACTTTCTGCCCGGTTTCGGCAACGTCCGAGATGGCAGCCCTAGCTGAATAAGACAATGGTTTGTCAGCATTTTATGTCAATTTTAAACAATCACCGTCGCGTTATGCGTGCAACTTGTTTGTTTATCAACTTATAGCGTTATCTGACGACATATCTATCTTAGGCCCGGAGGCCTACCAAGAACGCTTCCTTATCACTCGAATATGCAAGAGCGATAGAGAGGCAAATAGACGAGCGAACGAAAGAAGTGGTTCGTAGGAGGCATCCCGCTGTTCGTTTACTAAAGATAGTGGCTGCTGCTGTCCCCTCCTCCATTACCGACGCTCATGATCTGACCTCCAACCCGTGACAGGAAGTTACGATTTTAATTAAATTATCTTATAGATATAGATTTTGTAGAAATGGTGCACACAAGCACACTGCCCGCGTGATGGTGAGCGGTTTCCGTAACCTATGGACGCCTGCAACTCCAGGGGCGTCACATGCGCGTTGCCGACCTTTTAAAAAAAGGAGGATTCACAATAGTAGATTTAGTTAAAATTAGAATTTGCGATCCGGATCCGAAATGTATGCATAATCGGATGCGCATTAAAAACTCTATTTAAAATTCAGCACATCAAACAGTGTAGCTAAATATGATTGTTTGTCCTTATCTGCCAGTTTGACAGTTGGCTTTTTTAGAAAAGGAAAAAAACCTTTAACTAACAAGTCTTAACTATTTTATGATTTAGGGGGCTAGTCTAGAGGGTACCTGTAATCATTTATTTATCAATCATACCATTGATTTAGTTAGTACAAGAAACACGGTCTTAGTAATTGCCCCTTGCGTGTAAAACAGCCACTAACAATTACTGCTTGATAACAACTATGTAAACGACAATCTGTCGCACCTTTTATTGCGGTCATGGCGATTCGCAGAAACCAAACTATAATGTTTATCTCTATCGCACTTGACTATTCGAGCGAAGGAGACGCGTATACGATATTTCGACTTTTCAACTTTGTGGTAGGTTCGTCTCAAACGGACAGTTAAATTTGTCGTTGGCTATACAGTTAAAACGGTTTCTGCAGGTATTCTATTTGTGGTATTTGAAATAGTGCCTTAAATATCACGACCTATATTTATCTAATCCATAATAGATATCCCACGATCGAATCTTATATAGGGTTGTGTATACAATAATTGCCTAAAGGCAACATAAAGCAACTATAGAAATCAATTATATAAATTATAGAAAAGCATTAATATATATTATTTTATACATGAATCAATTTAGAAAAGTTTGGCCATGACCGAGTATGACAAAGCGAAAAAAACGTGATATTGATTTAAATAAACATGTAAACCACGTTACCTACTATGTGGATGTTTCAGGTATTATATTTGCCAAGTAGATCATTCTCATGAATTGTTTTAAATAAAATCTGTCTTCTCGAATGGTGGATCAAATGTCACACTCTAGTCACTCAGAATTGTAAATGTATAGTCAAGGACCGTGTTTCAATGAAGTGACATATGTTTGATATGTTAAAATTGTAGTTCCTACAAAATTTACTTTTACATAAGCACAGACTGCCTTACAACTACTAGACAGAGCATATAAGACAACTCGCGGTCACCGGAACATGGAAGCGCGACCGCTTATTACAGCTGCACCCACGTTTGCGATCTGGGGTCAATTGCATAATCTTTTGTAACTTGTAATATTAGCGGAACTCTCTTTCTAATAAGAGGGATTGAAAAGGGACTTCCGCTAATATTACAAGCTACAACTCATTATGCAATAGGCCTCTGTTCTCGTGAAAATTAAAATTATTTACAATTACATATTGTGTTTTAGGGGTGAAACTGGAATATTGTACTATAGAATAGTTATATCTATTGTAGTATAATATAGTTATTGTAGTATAGTAGGGTGGTAGTCAGTATGCCCATAGAGTCGTCGGAATTTACAAGTAAAACTGTGCATATGTGTGGAGACCTCATTTTCTTTGGAAACGCTTCAGAATGCTGTCTTTGTGTAGTCAGTGTACGTAAGTTAGTGTTCATACTTACAGTGACATTTAGGTGTACATTTTTAAATTCTTCGAAGGTAAAGAAAAAGAAGAAGGGAAAGTTATTTTCCCCTTTGTACGTGCATCATGGGGGCATTGGGGGCGCCTCACCTCTTTTTACTTTTTCCACGCCAAAGACCGATTAATCGGTCACAGACCACAAAAGCAACATAGACCTTAATTAACACTTATAAAGTTCAATTTCAGTTTTGACATTTATGTGACGTGGCGTTTGAGTGAAAGCGTTTGTATTTAATTTAAATACAAATACAAAATACGAATAATTTATTTCCTTGAACAAAACAATGAACATAGAATACAAAATTAGGCACTGACAAAGGAAAAAGGTATCGGCACAGCTTAGCTGGTTTTAGGCCCATCCAAGGTCAATCAATGAGGGAGAAATTACAATTTAGGTATAATAAAGTAATGAATAGGATGTAGGTACACGATAATTTTGTAAAAAATAAAACGACAACTATTAATTATTATACTAAACAAAACAATGGAAATATTTTAAATATTAATCTCAATTCCACACAGGAAGAAGAGGAAGCCCTGAACGCCGTCGGCTACGACGACATCGGCGGCTGCCGCAAGCAGCTGGCTCAGATCAAGGAGATGGTGGAGCTGCCGCTGCGCCACCCCTCCCTCTTCAAGGCCATCGGCGTGAAGCCCCCGCGCGGCATCCTCATGTACGGCCCGCCCGGCACCGGCAAGACGCTCATCGCCCGCGCCGTGGCCAACGAGACTGGTGAGGGCAATGACGTCAACACTCACACACACATGCCACCCTAGTCACTGTAGGACTATGTCATAGTGACTGACGCTATAAATCAGATCGTAGGAAATCTCTTACCGTAAAACGGTCCTACTTTGCTCCAAAATTTGCTCCACATTATTGAAATCACCTAACTATTTTAAAATTTGATGTAAAACAACATATTGATAAGTATAGTGGTTAGTAGAACGATTCTGGCATTATGCGGCACTTGCAGTATAAAATCATTCTGTTTTGAGAGGAATATATGAACTTGAAAATAGGAGCAAACTTAAGCTAGTCTTTGTCTAATTTTGCCCCTAAATGATATTTGTTAGTTGGAGCCATTTCACCTCTTTATCTATAATTTTGCTCTCTACAAATTGTACGTGGGTATAATTACACCATTAGTGATATTAGAACAAAAAATCCGGCTCTGTAGCTAATCCCGATTATTTTTTAAGTAGGTAATCAATTGCAATATTTTTTATTTTACCTACTGACAAGAGAATGAAACGAAATAAACTTGGAGTATTTTTACCCAGTGGGGAGCAAAGTAGGACCGTTTTACGGTACTGCTTGTCATTTGGACATGGTTCTAGAGTGGTCTAGGGTTCCATTTGGTTGACTGTACATTTGGATGCAATGTAATAGCATTCAACAACATAATGGAAATTCAGGTACAACCACAATTTTAAAACAAACATTTAGGCACTTTCATTATTCTAATATTTCTAATTCATCCCTTAGCTTTAATTCAAAGTGAACTGTAAACATAATTTTTGTAATCAACTACTAAACTCGATAAAAAAAGAGGAATCTTAACCATTATTTTCGACCGCAATTTTATGTCTAAATCCATATAAGAAAATATTAAACTATCCTATAAGATGTTTCTCGCCGATAGTGCTAAATGTCCATAAACACTAACAAGCTTTTACACCTACGGGGGTAAATTACCTCCGTAATGGGGTTCAGGTTGTCCCGAAGAGATCGCTTTTTAGCGATAACAACCTGTTGTTTGCCTCTATTTTTAATCAAATGTTTTTATGTTGACAATGGGTTTCTTGTATTCAGATGTGCAATAAAGCGTATTCTTATCTATCTATCTATCTATCTACCATTGGACTGGTCATAGCTATTGATTACTAAAAACGAATTCCCTCAACAGGTGCATTCTTCTTCCTGATCAACGGTCCCGAGATCATGTCCAAGCTTGCCGGTGAATCGGAATCCAACCTCCGCAAGGCGTTTGAAGAGGCCGACAAGAACTCCCCGGCCATCATCTTCATCGACGAGTTGGACGCCATTGCCCCGAAGAGAGAGAAGACTCACGGAGAGGTGGAGCGCAGGATTGTGAGCCAGCTGCTTACGCTTATGGACGGTGAGTGCCTTTACAATGGACGTAGTTCGGGAAAAAAGGCTTAAAAAATCTGACAATAAAATTTGAACATTCAAAGCAACTTGGTCTGCCTCGCAGCAAATGCAGTTGCGGCGTGTGTGCTTAATCCTTGCGCAAGGCGCGTATACACCGCTGCAATTTCCTCGCATTGATATCGGTCTGAAGCTGTATATCTTTTTCGCAAAACTACGTCTGACAATACTTGTCGATTATTGAAGAGTTGGGTACGAAGGAGACCCAACTACATATACTACAACTACTACATCTGAACGTGTCATGCTATTTCGGTCAGTGTCAGTACAAAAATAACCAAGATCGATTGAAATAACATTACAAATAAGAGTGTTTAAGAGAAATATGAGAAAGCAAGAATGATGAAGCAGGAGGTCCCGGGTTCGAATCCTGGTCAGGGCATTTATTTGTGTGTTTATCACGAATATTTGTTCCTGAGTTATGGATGTTTTCTATGTATTTAAGTAGTTATATGTATATGTCTATTATATATATCGTCGCCTAGTATCCACAATACAAGCCTTATTGAGCTTACCGTGGGACTAGGTCGATTTGTGTAAGATTGTCCCATAAAATATTTATTTATTTATTTATGAGAGCAAAACATTATGCACTACATCTATATACAATCTTGACATAACCGCTGCACATAAGACAGAATTCTGATGGCTCATGTCAGCGTTCGACAAATCTTTACCCGCGCTCAATCCTAAGGACACGCCTCAGTTAAACGGAAGAGCGTTCGTAATTTTATCTAACAAAACTTCCTATAACATAACCAGGTATGAAGAAATCGTCCCACGTAATCGTGATGGCCGCCACCAACCGGCCGAACTCGATCGACTCGGCGCTCCGACGCTTCGGCCGCTTCGATCGCGAGATCGACATCGGCATCCCCGACGCCACCGGCCGATTGGAGATCCTGCGCATACACACCAAGAACATGAAGCTGGGCAACGATGTCGATCTAGAACAGGTAGGCCCCTGTCTAACACATTCACTGCCAGGAACCCACCAGGTGGGCGCTCGTGAAGTTTACTCGGATCAACCCGCTGCGCGAGTTCACTTTATACACAGATATAGACGACTATCGTCCACGCCAAAGAACCCACCTAGTGAGCGCACATCTTCACAGGCATATCGCAGGGTTGACACAGGCAGAGCCAATTAAATGGTTTAATTTATATTGCTTTGTAAATGCATCACGTTGTGAAGGGCATGAGTAGGTCCGTACTAACCAAAATAAAAGTACTAGGATGTTTGACTTATAAAACTTAACACAGCCCTGGCGTGGCGTACAGTACTGGTTTAATCGTAATGTGAGTTTGCAATCCCGCACAGCGGGCGCTTATCTATATTGGCCGGTTTTCTGGATAGTGCGCCGTTTTTCGTCTGGCAGTGAATGTGCTAATACATATGTAAAAACCGAAATCATTTAGTCATGGTAAATTCAAAGGGCATACAAGTTACTCAAAACAAAATATATTCAAACAAGGCAGTGCTTATGAATATACCGCGAAACGGGCTTGCCTTGGCATAATGCTGAACCGAAAGTGTTGATGTTACGGTGAGATTTGTGGGCCACACGGCCTTATAGCAATCTGACAAAATAAGTCTGACTGTAGATTTTTAAAAATCTATGTTCATCTCTGTTTTCTACTCCGAAAAAAGATAGATTTAAAAAATCTATTGACAAGCTTGATTTGTTAGGCTATAAAAACTAACATTACAGTCTTGCTAACCCAACCCTGTTTTTTTTTAATTTGCACTAACAACATGTAATCTTTTGTGACAGATCGCTGCAGAATCGCACGGTCACGTTGGTGCCGATCTGGCGTCCTTGTGCTCGGAGGCCGCGTTGCAGCAGATCCGTGAGAAGATGGACCTCATCGACCTCGAGGATGACCAGATTGATGCCGAGGTCCTGAACTCGCTCGCCGTCAGCATGGACAACTTCCGGGTGAGTACACGAAACTACGGTACAGAAGGCCTAGTATAAAAATTGTACGACATTAACTTCTCGACCGCGTTAGCGTATCGAGGGGTCAAAATATGAAAGTTGCCGGATGATTTAAATAAACGGCAAACATAATTTGAACTCTCGATACGCTAACGCGATCGAGAAGTAAGTGTCGTACAACTTTTATACTAAGCCTTCTGTTAGATACCCTTTACATCTAGCGTCTTCCGAGCGTTGGTGTCTATTTAGCTTTGTGGCTAAAAGAGGCAAAACACTCGAATCGATTATTTATGTCTTGTCTCCAAAGACATTGTAACTATTGTTGTCATTTACTGCCAATTATGTAAAGTTCTGATTTCTTGCTATAATTTACTACCAATTGCGTCTCCGTTTCAGTTTAGGCAAAAATGTTTTCGTGTATCTGTCCATTTGTTCTCTGCAGGTCGTATTTATCAACCAATTCTTATGAAATATTGAAAGCGAGTTCCTTTAACTAAAATTTTTTGTCGATTCAGTTTTTGGAATCTTTTAAAATGGCGGGAATTGGTACAAAGATCCTAATCGTCATCTAAAGGCACTTAGGACCTTTATGCCAATACCACTACCATCTCGCCAGGTCTACAGCTCACTAGTATAGTATATTTATCCATTTTGTGACAAATACATGATAATAATAGTAAGTGTAATAACTGTCTTAGCGCTACTTGCACCATCCGTGGTTAAGCAAATCACCCGGAGTCGAGCGTTTTTTAATATGGGATTTGACAGCTTACTCCTTGGTTGGCGCTTGGACAACCCTTACGATCTTTGTTGATTATTTAAACATTTATCTTGAGTTTCAGCATTACGGCCTCCTAGCCTAGTCGGTAGTGACCCTGCCTACGAAGCAGAAGGTCCCGGGTTCGAATTCTGGTCAGGGCATTTATTTGTGTGTTTATCACGAATATTTGTTCCTGAGTTATGGATGTTTTCTATGTATTTAAGTATTTATATGTATCTATCTATTATATATATCGTCGTCTAGTACCCACAACACAATCCTTATTGAGCTTACCGTGGGACTAGGTCGATTTGTGTAAGATTGTCCTATAATATTTATTTTTTATTTGTTATTTTTATTACCAATGTTTCCCCCAGTACGCGATGACCAAGTCATCTCCGTCGGCCCTGCGCGAGACGGTGGTGGAGGTGCCGAACGTGTCGTGGACGGACATCGGCGGCCTGCAGTCCGTGAAGCGCGAGCTGCAGGAGCTGGTGCAGTACCCGGTGGAGCACCCGGACAAGTTCCTCAAGTTCGGCATGCAGCCCAGCCGCGGGGTGCTGTTCTACGGCCCACCTGGTTGCGGTGAGTTACCACATTTGACGACCGGTTGGCGTAGTTGGTAGTGAAAGGGATAAAAACACCAGACACCACTTAAATACATGTTTTTATCACGTACGCCAAGTATTACAATCAACTTTGAATAAATAACACGGGAAGCAGTTGTACGCGCGACGACACGCCATCTTGATGATTATGACAGCCCCGAGGACGCGTTAGGGACGTGCTAATGCGCCTTAGGGAGGGGACACGCGTAGTATATTGTCGGTCTTTTAGTAGTGACCCTGCCTGCTATGCCGATGGTCCTGGGTTCGAATCCCGGTAAGGGCATTTATTTGTAGTAGTAGTAGTAGTAGTAAAACACTTAATTGCACAAAAACAGGGGAAAAAAAAAACAAGATAAATAATACAAATATTTGTACAAAGGCGAACTTATCCCATTTAGGAATCTCTTCCAGTTAACCTTTGAACAATTAAAGGAGAGCTGGAGATGGTAGACATTTGTATGTGTATTGTATAAATTACATTATTTGTGTGATGAACACAGATATTTGTTCCTTAGTCATGGATGTCTTCTATGTATTTGTATATTATATATATCGTTGTCTGAGTACCCGTAACACAAGCCTTCTTGAGCTTACTGCGGGACTTAGTCAATTTGTGTAAGTATGTTCTGTAATATTTATTATTTTATTTTATTTATATTTGTCTCCCGATACGCGATGCCAAGTTATTCCTTTTTAGAGACGGTAGTTGAGGTGTCTAACGTGACGTGGGATTAGACGTTTTAAACGGATCATCACTATTTTTGATACATTTGGTTATTTCTGGAAGTAAATGCTCAAAGTTACTTTAAAAAAAACACCGAAATCACCTTTAAATCGAGAAGTTACCTCTGAATTGCATGGTTCGTGTCGTGTCATCAGAGTCAATTGAAAATTAAGTTTAAAACAACTTGTTCATATTTCTTAACCTACGCAACACTTGCATTTCTATAATCCTAGATTTTTCTAAAATTACGGTTTACTTTTGCAGGTAAAACTTTGCTGGCGAAGGCTATCGCCAATGAATGCCAGGCTAACTTCATCTCAGTGAAAGGGCCTGAACTGCTCACTATGTGGTTTGGTGAATCTGAGGCCAATGTGCGAGACATCTTTGACAAGGTACGTTTTTTTAAATTATTGGCTTAGTTATTTTTATATCTATATAGTCTTAACCATTTCGCCGCCATTGACTTGACATGAAGTCAGTACATTTCGTGCCCTACTCGCCACGATCGACTTTATATCAAGTATATTTTGTTTGTATGTATGTGTAAATGTGACTAAATTTGTTATTGGACCATTCATACAAAGTTTTGCTTATGAGAATTACTCATTGAATAGTCTTATAAGTGTTATAAAGTTGATTTCGTCTGATGATATCCACGCGTATTTTAGGAGCATTTACCAAAAAATGGTCCTTGTACTCAGACCAATAAATAGCCTCCATTAAAATGGGTTTATATCTGTTATACAATCTTGCTATTCATTACGGAACCTTAACATCGCAAGGTCTAAAACAAAGAGTAAATAGTAGTAGCGCTGGCCTCGCTTTTAGCCTCAAAACTCAAAACTTTTCGAGCAAGAGAAGTGAAACAGTAGATTGTATGTACATCAAGGGCATAAAGTGACCCATTTTAGATGAGGCCATTTATTGGTCTGAGTATAACGAGGACCAATATAGTAGCCGAGGATAAAATGGGTATTTATGCCCGAGGTATACACTCTGCTTTTCACTTCGATTGTAAGGAAAATATTAGGTTTTATATCACTTTAAATCGTTGAAAATGTATCATCCATACGCGCGAGCGCTTGGGATCTCCCCGCCGCGCGCCCGGCCGCCTGCAGGCGGCCGGGCGCGCGGGGGGCGAGGCCGCGGCCGCGGCGAGCGCGCTCCACCTGCGATGTTACTTTATGCCCTAGTGCATGAAAAGCGATTTTGTGTCGCCTAGCCACGACCCAAAGGCGAACTTTTCGAGCAAGAGAAGTGAAAACAATGATTTCCCAGGCTCGATCGGCGTCGCCTTGCGTGCTGTTCTTCGACGAGCTGGACTCCATCGCCAAGTCGCGCGGCGGCTCCGTGTCGGACGCCGGCGGCGCCGCCGACCGCGTCATCAACCAGATCCTCACCGAGATGGACGGCATGGGCGCCAAGAAGAACGTCTTCATCATCGGTGAGCCGTGTTTTATTTTATATACAATTTTAGTTGCTCAACTTGGGCCGTTCCTTTTTAAAAAACGTCATTTGCGAGCCCAAACTGTTTGAGTATGCCAACTACCCACTTGGCAGACAACGAGATTAGCCAAGAATGTCGTGTTCGAAATCGAGACCAACATATCGATCGGCGTTTCTTTGCCTACGTAAAGAGTAAACTACTAATTACGGTTACCATACCAAATAAATTGGCCGCATCACACCGGCCGGAGTGTATGAAACAGGCATTTTTTCGCGATTTCGACATTGGCCCCATAGTAAAAGTTGGTCAGTATGACCTACACATTCACTATGTAGATTTTGGCTGGTGATAAAATAATCAGCCCTGTATACGTCTATGACGTTACATATGTGCACAAACCTGCCCTCTGACACAAAAAAAAAGATTTTTTATTTGCCAGAATAGTTAAATTGATAATACACACAACGATTTGTCATGCTACGAAATTGTCGCACACCTCTGCGTAAACCCATCTAAACAAAATCCGTCCAAATTAGCTTCAAATTGTAATCTCCCAGTAGATTTCCTTTTTAATCTATGCCTCCTTTTTCACTCCGAAAAAAAAGAGAAGCATATAAATAAATAAATAAAATGTACTGTTAGACTTATAGCTCAGCGTAGGGATGTATTCCATACAGTGAGGTAACTTTATACACGGCCAGCGGCTCGGCTCGGTGCTCGTGCTGAGGCTCAGGGTTGTCAAAAACTATGCGAAAGATATTACAGTCTGATTGGCAAACTAATTTGCATTTTACACCCCTTAAAATAGACCTCCGAATTTGTATGAAAATTCGGCGGCATTTCCTCCCCGCCTCCTACCCCGCGCGCACCCCATCGATGGTCCAGAGACCGGCGGAGTTAACCCACTGTATGGAATACATCCTTACGCTGTGACTATAGTTGTACTTGTTGTGTACAGGCGCGACGAATCGGCCCGACATCATCGACCCGGCCATCCTGCGGCCGGGCCGCCTGGACCAGCTGATCTACATCCCGCTGCCGGACGAGAAGTCCCGCGAGGCCATCCTGCGCGCCAACCTGCGCAAGTCGCCCATCGCGCGCGACGTCGACCTGCTCTACATCGCCAAGGTGAGTGGCACGTAACGTCAACCAATGGGAGCTACCGTATTGTCGCTCACCAGGCGGCGCCACTAGCGTTGAAAAAGTCTGGATAAAATCCGATTTTTTCCCAGACGACTCGTTTTTTCGGATTCTTTAGGAAAAAATCAATGAAAGTTTCCGCTCTATATTTCAACTCTTAAATCCATGTATATTAGGTCTAATTTACGCCTACAACAGGGCTACATCCATGACATTGAGTAAGAAACAATTGAAACAGATGAAAGGAGCGACAGTGATAGTGACATTATTTATTTCTTAAAAAACCCGAAAACTTCGGAAAAAAACGGAAAAATTTATTAAATCATGAAAAAAACATTTGATTTTTTCCGGCATTTTCAACGCTAGGCGCCACTCATGCGTTGGTCGTCTGTCTATATGGAAGAATTGTCAAAGTGACGTTTGAAATGTTGAAATGTTCCCACAGGACCCACGTTCCACTAGCGCCCCTAGCGGAAAATCGACTCGCGGTAGTCCTCATTGGAGCCCTAGGCCACTCTAGAACCATGTCTAAATGACAAGCAGTGAGAGATTTCTTACTATCTGAATTAAATTGTCACTATGACAATAGTCTTACATTGACCTAGGGGCTAAGAGTGCCAACTTGTTGACTACGTGTTTTTTTTATTCCACATCACCGGCAAACAAGCATATGTCCCGCCTGATGGAACGTGGTTACTGTAGCCTATGGACGCCCGCAACTCCAGGGGTGTCACATGCGCGTTGCCTACCCATTTAAAACTAGTATACTCCTATTTTGAAGAACCGCATACAGTAGTCTTTCGGAAAGACTTCGGGGTAATTTTGGTAAAGTATCCAATCCACAAAAATCTTCCAATAAAATGTAAAACAGCATAAGTCATTCATTTGCGCTAAACTACGTCCTATTTATTTATGTATATGTGGAATTTAAATTATTATAAATTTAGTTTGCGTTTCTTTTACCGCACATTCCTGTGCAAAACATAGTTTAGGTGCAATAGCAGTTTTCGCATGGAGACGGCAGCCATTGTTATGACGTCAATATACTAGAGATGTACACACGAGTCACTGTTTCTCGGCGATTTGGTGTCCCACTAACATACTTATACAACGTATTTTTGAGCAATTGTTTTAAATTCAAGGGTGCATTCTTTTAGCTTAAATTAAGTTAATTTCTCAAAGACACTGGTATTCTAATTAGCTCCATTTAGAAAATAATTACTAATTTTTTTTTCTCATATGGGATTTGCATGTGTGTAAACGGAGTATGAGTATTCGACATGACATTGATATGTCATAATTGTCACTTACTTAGTAAAGTCAATTGTAATGCCCGTTTTACATTAGCGGTTGATGCAGCATGTAATTATTTTGTATGAGCAAAAAAAAATAAACAAATTTAATAAAACTAACTATGGCATTCTGTTTCCTTAATTATACCAAGCCACATGACGAAGTTAAAGCAAATGCTCAAGAACACCCTGTATAAGCTATGTCCTCAAGTTGTATGTTATAAAATTAAATTGTATGATGCAGGTGACGCAAGGCTTCAGCGGTGCTGACTTGACGGAGATCTGCCAGCGCGCGTGCAAGCTCGCCATCCGGCAAGCCATCGAGACCGAGATCACGCGCGAGCGCGCCCGGCAACAGCAGCAGGCTGGCATGGAAGTGAGTACTCTACATACAATACAATACAATACAATACTCTATTGCACACCTCACACAGATGAAATACAGTTACAAGAGAAAATAATAATACAGAACAGTAACAGTAAGGTACAGTCACCTGCAATAGTATATGACGCTACGAAGGCCGCAAAAATATGTGACACGCTCTTATGGCGGTACAAACAAGACTGTGTCAGATTATTTTGCAGCCTTCATATAGTCCTATACTATTGCAGGTGACTGTATATCTGTCATGTGTACGAATACTAAACTTCAATTTTGATGTGCAGTAACAACAGAAGTACAGGGTGGCTAAATAAGAGGTATACATTTTATTGTTTAAATTTTACTGTATGAAATTTTAAAATTAGAAATTATTTTTTATAAAACTACATATTGAGGGATGGCAACTTAACATGAAATATAAGTTCACTAGAAAAATACTCCGAATTCATAGTCAAAATTTATTGTTTCATGTGAAATTGCCATCCTTCAATAACTTATTTTTGAATAAATACTTTATAATTTTAAAATTTTATAGAGTTAAATTTAAAGAATAAAATGTATACCACCTCATGTTGTAGTGTTGTCGTGTGTGTCTGTAACGTTGCGCAACATGGCAGATGGACGAGGAGGACCCGGTGCCGGAGATCTCGCGCGCGCACTTCGAGGAGGCGATGAAGTTCGCGCGCCGCTCCGTGTCCGACAACGACATCCGCAAGTACGAGCTGTTCGCGCAGACGCTGCAGCAGTCGCGCGGCTTCGGCACCAACTTCCGGTCAGTATATGCGGCTAAACCGTAGCCCTACTAATTATAAATTATATAATAAAATAATAACCGCCCACTAATTTTCTGTTTTGCCTTAAGGTTGACTGGTAGAGAATGCCTACTGGCATTAAGTCCGCCTTTTGTACGTTAAGGTTTTCTTTTGTGCAATAATATGGGACATTCTTACACAAATCTCAATAAGGCTTGTGATGTGGGTACTATACGATGAAATATATAATAGATAGATACATATAAATACTTAAATACCTAGAAAAAATCCATAACTCAGGAACAAATATTCGTGATAAATACGCAAATGCCCTGCTCGTTAATCTATATTATTTAATGTCATATTCAAAAGCTAAATAAAATAGAAATAAAACTAAATACTAACTATCACTAAGCTAGATCCCACTTCGATCGTCTTGCATCATCATCATTCAAATATGCTAAACTCATCATTGCCGTGACGATTAGCGCTATTTTTTAACCCAAGCAGGAGCCGCTAGGCACAATCACTTTTACTCGAATGCTGTCCCGTGTCCATAATAAATACATCTCTTAGGCTCCGAAGACCTCAATCATTTCCACTGTAATAACAGGCACAAATAAATGAAGTATGAATTGAATAATTTGAAACTGTTTTAAACATTTTATTCGGCGTCATCAGGGCTACCATGACCGTCTAAACGCGATTCAGTTTAAGACCTAAACTAAGTTGCTGGCATACAACTGAACATAGTTAACTCTTTGACCGCTTTCATATTGGAATGAAGTGATCAGTCAGACGCCAAGCACGTTACGATAACCAAAAATGACGAGTCTCGTAGTGCTGTGCAAAACGATTCTAAATAGATTTTACTCATGATCGAAGTACACCTTGACTGAGACAACTTTAGGCGTTGCTGCCGCCAAGAACGCCTAAAGGCGTCGTGTGCTGTCGTACCCACGACGCCTTTAGGCGTTCTTGGCGGTCAAAGGGTTAACAACGTAAACTGAATCGCGTAAGACGTCGTGGCATGATCGTCTCATATTGTATGTTTGACAGATTCCCGACGAGCGCGGGCGCGGGCGGCGGCACCGGCACGTCGGGCGGCGACCAGCCCACCTTCCAGGAGGAGGGGCAGGACGATGACCTCTATAGCTAAGCTACCACTCCAAGCCCCGGGCCTCCAAACTCCAAAGTAACTCCCCCCTTATTATTCTACTAGCGGTTCGCTCCGAACGGCAACTCGTGATCCGTTGGCCGATTTGGCTCACAATTAGCGTTGAAAATGTCTGGAAAAAAGCTGACTTTTCCCCAGACGACTCGTTTTTTTCGGATTCTTTAGGAAAAAAATCAATGAAAGTTTTCGCTCTATATTTCAACTCTAAATCAATGTATATTAGGTCTAATTTACGCCTACAACAGGGCTACATCCATGACATTGAGGAAGAAACAATTGAAACAGATGAAAGGAGTGACAGTGATAATGACATTATTTATTACTTAAAAAACCCGAAAACTTCGCAAAAAAACGGAAAAATTGAATAAATCATGAAAAAAACATTCGATTTTTCCCGGCATTTTCAACGCTACTCACAATTAAACTTATAAACGGGGCTCGTAATTTTCATGCCGATGACAGACAAATGACGTCAAGATTCGTACATCATGTTTTTGGTTTTACGTTTGAAAAAATAATGCTGTCATTGAATAGTGTCAAAACTATTACTTTCGAGGTTAGAATCGAACGTTGATAGACTTTATCTGCAATTGACTCATTTCGTATTAACACGGCCTGAGTGTTTATATACGTCAGTATGACGAAACAGGACTAGTACCACGAAAATCGAACGATTGCGGATTTGTATCTCCATCTCTGTCACACTTGCATATTGGAGTGACAAAGAGGTTTTCCCGTCAATGCCAATTTTCGAAGTTCGTGGTAGGCATGCTGGCATGAAAATTACGGGCCCTGCTTAAAAATAAACAGTTTTTATTTTACTTAACCAGCTGTCAAATTTCACAATCTGCTAGTTTCATATGGTCAGTGTATCACAGTGGCTGTCACTTTCTAACAAGTTTGTAAGTGCGAAAGTGACGCGTAGCGTGATAGTTGATAATGGCAACCATACTAGAGCTTCTGATCAACGATACTAAACCCCTAAAAAAACATATATACATGGGAACACCCACGCTGGATTGTTCCAGTAGACTGAGCATTTTGCGTGTGAAATAATCAATTTCCAAGGAACTTTACAGTTTTAAAATTTAATGTTACACTCAATGTCCTTTATTCTGTCATCTGATGTCCGTCCTAGTTATAGTCTGACAAACCAAGGCTGCAGTAGATTTTTTAAATTTATTTTCCTCCCTATTTTTTTCATACCGAAAAAACGAGACGGACATTATTTAAACAAAAAATCTACTGCAGCCTTGGCTTGTCTTGTCTCAGACCATATACGGCACGCACTAACTTAAATTTCTTCATACGTACCAACCACCCACCCTAACCTGTACCAGTTTCAATTTTCGCCATATTACGGCAGACGTATTAATTAAGTCATATACATTTTAAATCTTTGTTTGTTACTAATGCGCGGTGGGAAAAAGTGACGTATTCTATATGCATGATAAGCGTAGAGCAACCAAACCAGATTTGTGTCTGATTGGAGTTCATCCGGGCTGGTTTTTAAAACACTTATTGTAAACGTATTTTTATAATTTAATATCGGTCCCGGAAAAAAAAAACAAATTTCCCTAAATTACGGGCATTTTAAAATTTGTGTAGTCGACAACAACGGCGACCGACCTGATTGTAATAAGCGGGGCTATAATGCTTACTGACTAAATATCTTCTCGCACTAGACGTTTTTATAACAATGAACTTTTTTTAGGTTCCGTTTTCGGACCCGGGACAACGGACCTGGGGCGTTCTAAAAAACACGCGCAGGGCGCGTCTTAGACCACAACAGCCGCCATCAAACACACGGTTAAGGCTGTCACTTCAGTTTTAGGACTGACTCTATACTTAAGGATTATCGGTAAATGCAACGTCCGTGTGGGTGTCGCGGATCCGCGGTATGACGGAAATGTCTATAATGTCTATATAAAATTCGAAATATGATATGTATTCCCGACCGGGTATAAGTGTATTTATTTTGTCAATCGATTGATAGCATTTCTTTGTGTTCGGATTCGCTTGTGTTAGTTGTAATTTGAATAATGTAGGCCCGCGTGGCCGGTAAGATCATAATGATATAGTACAGGGGGGTTTCTAATCTTTTTTAGTCCGCGGCGCACTAGCAACTTTAAAATTCTGTCACGGCGCCCCAACCTAGCTATTAGAAATAGATATCCCTATCTATTCGGGATCGCGGCGCCCTTTTGTACTTGGCGGGACGCTTCGCGGCGCCCCTCTGCACTTGCCACGGCGCCCTAGGGCGCCGCGGTGCACAGATTGGGAACCCCTGATATAGTATAATTGTTAACTGTATGGCAGATCCTGTGCGTAGGCGACTATTACACAATATCGCAGTGATTTTTTAATAAAAGATTTTTATAGACCAATGCAGTGTTTTTATTTATTTGCCTTAGGCCCATTTGCACCACCCAGGATTAGCCGCTGTTCTGGAGTTTACCCGTCACATTCCGTACAAAAAAACTAACTCCGGGTTACATGGCTAACTCCGGGTGGAGCAAGTGGCCCTTAACGTCTAGGCCACACCGCTAGCGTTAGCCATCGCCTCTTACAAAATCGAGACGCGTGTAACGGGCATTGTTAGAAAAAAGCGTACCATTTTGAAGAAAAGGAACGGCCCATACAATATGTATGAAAAAATGCTTTACGAAACTAACCAAAAAAAGGGACACTTTCTGCAATAGTACTCGTCATTCTGGTTATAAAAAACCCAAAACTTTCTATATTTTCAAATAAGGAAATAGTTTTTATTTAATGCCCGTACGCAAGCGGTTGGCCTGGCACCTATTTTACCACGCTGACGAGTGTGAAAATTACTAAATTACTAGCGTTTCAGGCGTCCATAGGCTACGAAAACCGCCCACAATTGCGCGGGCTGTGTGCTTGTTATCCACCATTTCGATAACTTAAATAAAATCGTAGTGTATCGTCAATAAATAGATAATTTTTGGTGAAGGCAACTTTAACTATAAAACTCTCGTGAGACTCGAACATATTAAATAATATTTAAAACGGGTCACTCACGTAAGCGCGAGTGGGCGCTCCTGATGACGTTCTTCGTAAAGAACGAAACATGTCGAGCGAAAATCGACTAAATTACGTGAGTGACCCGTTTTAAATATTATTTAATGTGAAGGCAACTAACGAGAAATAAGTGTTTTAAGATTGTTCTGTAGTTTTTGACATACAAATGTAGGATGCATGTAAATATAAAAAAATCAGCAAAGTGCGTGTCGGACCACGCATAATTGTGGGTTCCGTACCATCATACGATGAAAAAAATAGGCCTAAACTGTGCCCACCCTAAACATTTTTTCGCATTTTATATGCAAAAGTAAGTAGCGGCATACAAAAACCTCTAGCTGTAATATCATTACCATTAAACCGCTGTGACTAACGGACGGACAGACGGACTGGACGAAACTATAAGGGTTAAGTTTTAGTCATTTTGGCTATGCAACCCTAAAAAGGACTGCCTACAAAAAGAGATCAAATTAAAACATTAGGTACATGTAAAAAGACAATTCTCGTTACGCAGTTCTTAATTAGTTACAAGACTACACTACAAAAACGTTTTGGGATGTACTAAAACAAGTATATTGTTTTAGTTAGTAGGTACCGGGAAATATCCGTAGACCTCGATATCCACCCACTTGCCTATATTTATCCGAATTTGTGTTCCTCTAGATACGATTTAAATATAGGCAAATCTATCTTCAATGGATACCTCCCGGTACTGACTAAAATAATCGACTTGATTTCACTTCTCAAAACTTTTTTGTAGTGAAGAACAGAATAGCGAGATAGTGTCATTTTATTAACATGTATCTAATGTTTTCGATGGGTTTATAATGACCGCGCCAGGTTTTAAACAAAATAGTAGTTAGCCCATATTTACTTCAAAATAATATATGTCATTAGTTCATTAACATTAGATCTAATGACAGTAATGACTACAAATGACTATGGTACACTCACCTGCAATAGTATGTGACACAGTCTTGTTTGTACCGCCATAAGAGCGTGTCACATATTTCTGCGGCCTTCACAGCGTCATATACTATTGCAGGTGACTGTACACAGATGCGAACACAGCGTCCGAAGATTTAAGCTCATCATTAATAACCATCTTATCTACTACATGATTAGAAGCTTTTTTTCTGACCATGTAACCTAAAAACAACCGGCCAAGAGCATGTCGGGCCATGCTCAGTGTAGGGCTCCGTTGTTTACTGTCCGTCGCAATAGGCGAACTTAAAAAGGGTTTCAATTGGTCATAACAATAAAAAGGAGTATCTTCGCAGCTCTAACGGTATACGCCCTTTTAACTGAGAAGATATGTGGTAACCTAAAAAACTACACACACTTTATTGTACCACTTGTCAGCATGGCTGATATGTATATTCATACCAAATTATAGCTTTCTAGTACTAACAGTCACTGAGCTAAACCGCAGCCGGACGGACAGACAGACATGGCGAAATTGTACTTAATTCATTAATTTATGTGACTCATATCAACAATAACAGGGGAATTCCATGTGTGTTTTCTTACATTGCAACACTTAAAGGGGACATAACCCGTTTATATATTTTATCACCAAATAGGCAGTATCGAAGTGTGATTTTTTCCATCCGGGGCGAGCAAGTATTCGTCCGGTATCAAATCGTAACCGTTATCTTATCTTATCATACCGCCCGTTATTAAAAATCGATTTACAATTAGACAGATTAATATAACGTATTTAGTTGAATGAGGTTCCGCACACATTTCTCCACCACTCACTTCGCTAGGTAAAGCCGTGGTGACAAGTGCGACAATTTTCCGTATCTTTATTACTGGTATTATAGGCGTCTATGGGCTACGGGCGCCGATTACTATTGCATAGAATGGATGCTTGTTTGCCACCAACATGTAGGTAATTTATACTTAAATAAAAACATCAATTTTACTACAAAAAACTAATACTTAATTCCGATAAACCAGGGTTCCCAAACTTTTTTTTCTCATAGACCACTTTAAAAAAATAGCTGGTTCTGGTGGACCCCCTACAGTCCATATTCCCAAAAATTGACAAAAATGTGACTATTACCTAACTCTGGTGACGATATAACTATGAAATAGTATAGTATATTATATGTACACCTAGGGAGATAATATAAAGAAAGGCCGAGATCGCAGATATTTACGGCCCGAGCTGCAAGCGATGGACGCAAATGTGCGATCAAGGCTTTCTTTATATTATATATATAAAAAAAAACAAAGACAAAAAACAAAAGTTTATTTTTTATTTTTTATTATATCCCTAGGTGTATACATCATTTTATGTCAACATTTGGCGAAAAAGCGGCTATTTCCGCACACGTAGCGGGCGAAAAAATCCACTTTTAGCCAGGTGTGACATAAATGTTCTTTATAGGTTTAGAAAAAAAAGTGAGAAATGATTGGTTAATATGCTGTCAATAATAAATACTTTACTTTTTTGACATCTACTCACAACCTATCTATTCCAGCATCAAATAAAATAAAATCAATCAAATCTCAATCTCGGAGTGGTGAAATAAAATTAAATATAGTATATTTTGCTTGTGTTGTGTTTATTCGAGTACTTTATAATATTTATGATGATAATAACAGTCGTAAAATAATTAAAATTAAACATCGTTACGTAACTTCTAAGTACAATGACACTCAAAATTAATGGGAGGGATGAGCTTGATGGATTGACAACAAATTGTCAATATTTGGGTTCAGTTTTGTCAGGAATAATCGCAAATCTCCTCGTTCTGTGATATTCAATCTGTTCCTATTTTTCGTTAAAAGGTTTGTAACGGTGCTGAAACTTTTTTCTACAAGATATGACGAGGGAAATTATATCAAAAGCTTTCTCGCAATTTTCCACAGTCCAGGATATTTTTCGGGTATTTCTGCTTGCAGCCAAAAAGTTTGATACCCTTTTTTAAATTTCACCTTCAGCTCCTCATTAGTGCTAAGCTCAAGTAGCTCCTCTTGCAATATCACGTTCTCCACTTCCATTTCATCAAATGGATTTATAATCCATGGTGGTATTTCCATCGTGAGAATGTCTTCAAATCTGTTTTTGAAATCATCATGCAGGGCAATCAAATGTTGAACATATGTCTGAATATCATCATCCTCGCATTCTACCTGTGACAAGCTTGAGAATTGGGAAAATTCGCGTCGACTAATGTTTTGCTTCATTAACTTTAATTTTCCAAGAAAAGCGGAAATCACACTCTTTGTTTTAATTAAATTGAGGTTGTCCCCTTGCAGTTGTAAGTTAATATCACTAGTGGCTCTGTGAGCTGTAGACCTCGCGACCATCTGCTCTTAATCTCCCCATAGGTCTGTGCGGCGCTTAATCTCTTTGTGCCAATTTCCATCAATTCTAATAATTTTCAAAAAACTAAATGACAAAAAGATCCTACAAAGCTATAAAATCTGATCGCTTAACTTTCACGAGAATTCGTAGATAAAAACGACCTGTAGAGGAGAACAGCCGGAGATATGAAAGCATTTTTGACTAAGCTGAAACGTAGATCTTTGCTTACGCTAGGTCAAATCAAGAGCCATAAAAGCATGTCACATGTCATATTTAGCGATTAGGTATATATTTACCAGACAAACATCTAAGTTACTCTTTAAGAATCCTCAAAACGATTTGGTAGGTAGGCACTAAAAAATAATTTATTTATAAATTTAAATAAATAAAATCTTTATGGAAAAAAAAACAACTTCCCGGTCAAAGTTAAAGTTTGAGTTAGTTTGAGTATAAAATACCGAAATCGCCATAAGAATCTTTCTTACCGTCTCGTGGATCCCATCAGTAGATTTGAAGTAAAATGAAACAAAACTACTTTGGAGTTCAATAAAATAACAATGCTTCAAATCGATTGAAAGATTTGGAAATATGTAAAAATTATAAACACTTCCTTGTTTCATTATCACAACGAACGTTCAATGGTCCTAAGCGCCTAGACTCCAAAGGCGCTTAAGACCTTCGTACCAATTCCCGCCATTTTTAAAATTTCCAAAAACTGAATCAACAAAAAATGTTTATGTAATTAACGAACTCGTTTACAAAATTTTACAAGAATTGGTTGATTTATGCGACCTGTAGAGGGGAACAAATGGACAGACACCTAAAAGCATTTTTCTTCAAGCTGAAGCAGAGACGCTTCGCTCGCTCGGTCAATAAAAATAAGAATTACTTCTTTTACCGTTTCATTATCACAACGAACTCTCAATGGAACTGGTATTGGCGCTAAGGTCCTAAGCGCCTTTGATTTCTATGGCGCTTAGGACCTTTGTGCCAATTCCCGCCATTTTTAAAATTTCCAAAAACTGAATCGACAAAAAATTTTTATGTAATTAACGAACTCGTTTACAAATTTTTTCAAGAATTGGGTGATAAATGCGACCTGTAGAGGAGAACAAATGGACAGACACCTAAAAGCATTTTTGTCCAAGCTGAAGCAGAGACGCTTCGCTCGCTTCGCTCGCTCGGTCAATTAAACTTTTTGAACAAATCTGTCAAATACGCGATATCTGCTTTGAACTTGATCAGGTTTTCTTTTAAATCTGGAGCTTTACTATCCAGAAACTCCAAGACAGACTCAAAAAGTGAGTACAATCTTGTTAAACATGCACCTTTCGACAACCAGCGTACTTCAGTGTGTAAGAGCAATCGTCGGAAGTCTTCATCATTTTCATCGCAAAATTGGGCAAATAAACGCGTATTCAAAGCATTGCTTTTTATTTTATTATCATGATCATGTCATGAGTGAGTGTGACACTGTGACAGTGGCAAAACAAAGGAACTTTGACTTCTCATAATTCTTAAAGTACAAATTGATTTTTTATAAATGGATAAGTCATATCATGCCACTAAAGTTTAGGGTTTTAGCTTTCGCCATCATAAAATTAGGTACAAGGGGTTGAATATGGTCTGAATGATTCGAGCATCTGTACTCGAGCGGATGCACATCTTTACCCCAGACAATCATATCTATAGCTGGGCGCAGTGTACATGTACAGTTGTACACAGACCTAGAGACTTTTTCACTGCCCCTAATCATATCCGCACCCCTCAGGCCTCAAATGCATCCACGCACCGAGCAATACAACTTATAAATACCTAATTGCTCAGCTACAATCCAAAATGCTGATATATTTTATGATATATATATTAGAACAGGAGCACCCCTACAAAAAAAAATCTTTACCTCAATACCTATTATAATATTGTAATTTGTAAATAATTTGTATCACAACTAATAATTTAGATTACTAATGACCTACCTACGTGTTTAGTATTAGTTAGTAGTAAGTAGATTTACCACATCTAAATGGTTTGGCATAAGCTGTAAATTTACTTAAGTATACGTTTATCTAAAGAATAAAAGGATGGTACCTACAGCCGTGTCCCGTGCCTTTGTTTTGCTCGACTTGTTATTCACAAGCCAAAATACACCCTTTTTTAGGGTTCCGTAGTCAACTACGAACCATTATAGTATCGACATGTCTGTAAGATAGAATATGTTTGTATTTATACTATGAGTATTATTTTAATTACTCATGTAAACAAGTCCTTACTTGTCAATCGCTTGTTCCTGTGACTAAGTACATGATAACAGATAACATGGATATTGTAAATGGTCAAATAAAGACAGTGTTTGCTGGGCCGTCGAGGGCGACACATTTAATTAAAGCGTAAGCAAACAAGTCAGTGATAGTTGTGTAGAATCAGCCATCAGGAGCCCTATGTGGAGGTGTCAATATGGGTGAGCTATCTTTTGTTTTTATGCATACGAGGGCTGGGCTGAAAGTTCTTAGTTCGGTCTGTATTCATGCAAATTGAATATGATTTATACCTGTTGCTGAGCTGTTTTAAACTTCTTGTCAAATTTGAGCACTTGGTTCCACTTGTCTTTTCTTTCTGGGAAATGTGGTATCGTTCGCAGACGTTGCTAAAAATAATTACTTAATACTTAAAAACAGAAGTTTGAATAAGCACTGAAAGATCCCTCATAATAGTATATGTATACCTATACCCGTTTAAGTCGCATGATTACAGATGGAGCAACTAAGAATTCTCAGGCAAGCCCTCATAAATGCCGAAGTGTGTGTTTAAGAGGGCATATTTTTTCGAACGCTTTTTAATGTATTTTTATATTCTTGAAATACAAGCGATAGATGTTTTAATAAATGTAGGTCGCTTATTGATATCCAGAGATATCCATTTATAAGGGACTGTTGGTAGGGTGTAGCAAACTAGGTGTAGGTTAAACCTACCTAGTTCTAAACGTGCATCAATTGCACAATCATATAGGTATAACGACAAAATAATAATACGTAGGTAAGTAGTTCTACAAGATTGTCACCGTTATTTTCATACCTATGCAATTATTAATTTGCCCAAAAATGTAAACAGCTACTTATCCACCGTGCCATACCGTATTTATTTCAGAAATTAGAGTTTCAACTGTCAACAATCGCCCGCCAGATGCCAAAACGTGAAATTTTATTAATAAAATTAAATGGCAACAAAAATGGTAAAAAACGAACCATTATGGTGTGACTCAGTCAGTCTATCTGTTTGTCTGTCACATCAATAAATATCTCGAGAACTACTATTTAAGGCTACCGATTTGAATCATATATGGGGTATCATTTGAAAGGGCTTATTTTAACATTCTAAAACAATACAAAATAAATACATTTCAAAATATTTGATTTATAAACGAAAATGTCAAAAAATACCACTCCATTTGTCTCAGAAGTTTACGAAGTTTATATTTTTTTTAAATAAAAAAATAAAACTTTTCTGAACTAAATTTGAATTTATATCTACCGCCTTAGATTATTGATTTTTTCTTTAAATTTATATGACATCATGGTGTAAGTTTGTACATTTTAAATAAAGCTATAAAAACGGTTTAAACGAACTCGCATACTGACTCTTTGCCGTGAAAACGGGTTGATCAAATCTGCTGACGTCAAATTCGAACATCGAGACGCAGTTGCTAATAAAAGTTTGTACAAATACAAATACAAATCATTTATTCGTGGCAAATTTAAGATACAATTACATATAAGAGACAAATATACAAAAAATTACCACGAAATGGTACGGAGCCCTCGGTGCGCGAGTATGACTCGCACTTTACTAGTTTTATTTAAATTTCGATTAACCGTGGTTTACGACTTACTAACTTACTGTTGTATAATAGATTGATCTTCAAATGGCCGTACGACACTTAATTTAAGTAGAAAGAAAGAAATACAAATTCGAATCAAACTATTAATCGCAATTCAATTTAGGAGGCAATAATTATTGTTACCCACCAACGCGCTTACTTACATACAACATGTCGATTGTGAACAAAGAGCGGCTGTTAACATTCTTCGATATGATAAGGGTCCTACGCGTGGAGTTAAAAATATAAAACTTCCAGGATATGAAAAATCCATACATGATGCAATTGATTCGAAAACCCATGATTCAGATTCCATCCTAAACTATTTTTAAACATTTCCGTCACTGAACTGAATTCAATATTTAACCATACTTAATCCCTTTGGTTTCAGATAACACTATACAAAAGATCATTTTGGTGGCATTACTTGCTGCAATACATCAAGTAGAGTGTGCCTGCGAACTTGAAAACTTGAACCGACATCCTTGTGCAGGCAAATTGATTTGCAACGATGACTTTGGCTCCGCTATAGCTTACGTAAGAGACTGGTCCTGCAGACGCCGTGAGAACTACGACTACTACAACGGGTACCGAAGATCTCGGATCGATGAAGACTACAGTCTATACGTCGAAGCAAAAAACATCGACGGAACAAACTTATTTGATCCGTACGGCGTCGTCAATGAACTCAAAGACCACATACTGACTCTCTCAATCACCAACGGAAAAATGAACTCCGTCCCAGCTGCCATTTACAACGTTCGCAAAGCAAATACAATTGATCTTTCTAGCAATACATTAGAATCGCTGAAATTAGATGCTTTCTCGAAAAGTAGCAATTTAAGATTGCTTAACTTGTCCTGTAATCATATAGCAGATTTGGAGGTCAGCGATAGATCAAGCGAATTTAGTGCAGTGCTTACAATCGATTTGAGCTACAACGCTATTGCATCCATCCCCAACAACTACTTCAGGCAGTTTCCTGATTTACTGCATTTAGATCTATCTCACAATTACATTAAAAGTTTCGATATACTTACATTTGAAGGCATAACACAGCTGCAAAATTTATATCTTACCGATAACGAAATAACTAAACTGGGTGTAGTTTTTGCAAGATTCGAATTTATGAAAGAATTGGTATTAGATCACAACTATTTGACATCAATAGAAGATAATAATTTCGATAAAATGTCCAAGTTGGAAAAGCTTAATTTAAATTCCAATATTTTAGTTACTATCAATGATACATCATTTGACCATTTAGTTGAATTAAAGGAAATTGACATGAGCAATAATACAATAAATACAATCACAAAAGCTATGTTTAGGCATAACACTAACTTACAATCACTAGACATATCATCAAATAAAATTTCTAGAATAGAACCAGGCGCATTTGAAGGTAAGCGTATTGAAGATTTTAAAGTCCACAATAATCCTATTGCCGGTCCTTTGCTCAAAAACTCCTTTCAAGGAATTTGTGTTGAAAAATTAGAATTGAGTGGTGCTAACATTACTGAACTGGGCTCGGAACTATTCGAGGGTCCATTTCATTCAATTAATTTCAGCAGAAATTCGATAGCCAAGATTCATAAAACAACATTTAACAAAGTTGAACTATTGACAGAGTTAGATCTCTCTCATAATCAATTACAAGGCATTGAATTCGACACTTCTAAACTCCAAAACCTATCCAATTTTTATGTTAATAACAACAACATTAAGAAAATCACAAAAACCATGTTTAATTCTCTAACTTCGTTAAAAATGGTAGATTTATCTCATAACGTAATAGACGATATTGAAATACTGTCTTTCGAAAGTTTAAAGGAGCTTGAGACTTTGAATTTAAATAATAATCCCATTGTTAATGTTATTCCGTCACAAATGTTCAGTGGACTAGCTTTAACTACATTACTCGAATTTACGAACTCTAAAATCAACATTATTCAAAGCAATGCTTTCAATGAAATGGAGTCACTAAGAGCATTTAACGCAACACATGGTAACATATCAGAACTGGAAGTTAATGCATTTAATGGGACTGGGTCAATTGAAATTCTTGATTTATCCTATAATCAAATTGAATCATTCAATTTAAACAACAGCAACATCAAGCTCGTAAAAGAATTGTATTTACATTACAATAAACTTCAACATGTGACCGAACAAACGTTTTCAGGGCTAACTAATTTAAATACACTGAATTTAAAAGGGAATAATCTCATAAATATTGAGAATGAAGCTTTTCGGAATTTAAATAATCTTTTAAAACTTGATTTGTCTGCCAATAAAGATGTCTCGTTTAATTCATCAATATTTTCGAATCTGCAGTCACTATCTGTAGTACTACTTGATCATGTGATAACAAGGTTCAGCTTTGAGGGTATCGTAAACACCACAATTACAAACTTAGATTTGTCTTTTTGCGATATTACTGATATCAATGCAGTCCAAGTGTATCAGATCACGACGCTTGAACGGCTGAGTTTGACCTCAAATAAGATCAGAACTGTTGACAAAATATCCTTCCAAAAGTTACGTCAGCTTTCATGGATCGATCTCAGTAATAACAAACTTACCAATATTCAACCAGGGTCTTTCAGAGATAATGAGAATCTGAGTGTAATAAATTTAAGTAATAACTTCATATCTTCTCTAAAGTTTGGTGTATTCGACGGCTTAACTAATTTAGACACACTTGACTTGTCAAGTAATACATTGCATAGTTTTAGTGTACGTATATTCCATAATACTCCTTTTGTGCGAGTAGTATATGTAGACGACAATCTAATAGACGATATACAATTTAAAGAGTTTACCCAAACAAGTATAAGATATCTTTACATTGGTGGTAACCAAATAACTTGCAGTAGCTTAACCGATTTGAAAAAGAATAACGATACTGCGCATTTTGTCGTTAAAGCAAAACACGAAATACTTGATAAAGAGAATGTTGACGGCATAACATGTAAAAGTGAGACCAAGTTTAATTACTTAAGTCAAAATATTAGCAACGAATCTGCCCTTGCATCAGTATTGTCGAGCTCTTTAGAAGAGTTTCGGGTCACAGTAGAAAGATTTTTGGACCGAAATGAATCTAAAATTGACCTTCAGTCAAGCGGTCTTCTAAACGTTTCTACTTCAATCGACAAATTTCTAGAAGCATTTAGCAAAAGTGAAACAAAAAACAATATTTTATTTGAAAAATTAATGAATATCAACAATAGAACTAACCGGGCTTTAGAAAACATACAAGAATACATAAAGCTCCGAAGTGTTATAGCAGTTGATTCACACATCCCTCAAACTGATAGATCGCCTTTAAATAATGACGAAATCGAAAAAACTATAATTGCAATGATATCAAAGGAAAAGCAGACTATGAAGAATGAAATTAAGAATATGTTTGATGATTTGAGGTCGCATAATGTTGGAAATAATCAATTTGAAGCTCAGTCTACTAGTGATGGGAACTCGACTGAACTGAGATCTGCCTTGTATTTTATAGCTACGTGCCTTGCGGTACTCCTCTGCATATTAGTCTTAAGTTTGATATTCGTTTTCTTTAAATTTAGAAATAAACATGCTTATAGCAACCATTTTTCCCACAGCAGGCAGCCGATATCTAATGTGATGGAAATGGAATAATTTTTTATTACAAGAAAGTGATATTTGTATATTTTTAGAGTAAGTATTTGTAAAATCTGTGTTAAGAGATGATGTTAAATAAAAAGTACATACATTAAATAACTAAATGTTTTATTTTTGAAAACAGTATCACTTTGTCAACTCAAAATATGACAGTGGATTATGTAAGATCTATGGGATGAATTTTCACAGACCATGTATTTCTGTTGATTTGTAATAAGTTAATAACTAATACTAGTAGTATATAAAAAACAGAATGATATAAATATTTAAGGGGGCTCTCATACGCGATTTTTTATGCTCGATAGTGGCAACGGCAACAGGTAGACGCTTGAAATATTTACAGAATATTTAGTTATATATTCACTTTAAAAATAAATAATTATATTAAACTAAAATAAATATTTAAGGGTAATATTAAAAAAAACACGTTTCTTGTATAGAAAGAAACGTGCTTTTTTGCAGTTTTAATAGATAATGGTATGGAACCTTTCGTGCCCGAGTCCGACTTGCACTTGGCCAGGTTTATTTTACATTCGAACCCAGCTCAGCTGTTAATATGACAGAAGACCTGTGACGTCACGCAGCGCGACGGTGGGGCGGGGAGCGCGCGCTCTTGTTTCGTTTTGGTGCGGCCAGCGGGTCGGTAGGCAGCCATTTTGAATTTTAGCTCAACAACAAACAACAGAGAACGTGAAGCTAGTGCACAAATTAAACATATTTCGAATGATAACTCGATTTAAGTGACATGTCGTGGACAATCGAAAGTGATATAAAACTCATTAATTTAGTGAAGAAATATGATATGTTTTACAATCCTAAAAGCAGCGACTACAGAAATGTAACTCTGAAAAATGATGTGTGGAAAAGAATTGGAAGTATCCTTGACAGAACCGGTACGTTTAACAAGAGTTTCCATTTTTATCTATTTAGTTATTAGAATTAGATTTAGATTAACTGTGAATTCTAATATAATATGAAATTCTTTCCACACTTGTACGGTTATGTTATGTGCCTGTATTCGCTTCGCAGTTTAGCTTGGTGTGTGTGTGTGAAAGTGGATCTCGATACGGGTCGAGTTAGCAAAATGGTTGTAGTAGTACCGTCACTTTTTTGAAGATGGCGCTGTTATCAATATCAAACGTAAACACAAAAATAAATATAATATCGGGAGCTCAATAAAAAAAACATGGAAATAATCCGAGTGCGTTAGTTATAATATTATAGCACTTTTAGGGTTCCGTACCCGAAGGGGCGTTAAAACCTATTAACTAAGCCTCAGTACTTTCTCCTCATAAAAAAGTGGATTTATACAATAACGTGTTTACGATTTCGATAAAACAATATAGTCTGTTAAAATTTACACAGAATTTGTATTTTTATTTTTCTACATTGCAATAGTTGGGCGGTGCGTATATCAATTTTATTTTGTTAGTGTTAAGGTAGGTACCTACTTAACCAAATGGTTCAAATAATTTCAATTAATAAATTAGAATAAATAGTTTACTATCAATTAGACAGTAAAACAAGTACAAATTACGTCTAGTAAATCAATTGAAACAATGTGACAGTTAGAAGATTATAATTGAAGATTAAATGTTAAGTACTTGTTTTTTTTACAGATGAAGATTGCTGCAAAAGATGGGGTTACGTGAGAGCGCACTATGTTAGACGGAGAGGCAAACCTTTTCCAACAAGATGCAGTGACGTCATCAAAAACGGCTTAAAACGAGCTAAGCTGCTCACATTCCTAGATAAATATCGTACTGAATATTATAATAATGACAGTAGTACCGACCAGAGCGTCAATGACCCACCTTCGAGCGACGAAAATGAAGATAATGATAATGATTTTGACAATAGCGATGACATTGTTGAAATCAAAAACGAACAAGACATCGTCGAATTAGAAGATGATGATTTTGAAATGGAAAAAATGCGAAGCGATCAACCGCTTTCTGAAATGGTTGAACCCAGTAAACCGATAGCAGAAAGCCCAAAAAAAGATACTGATGTGGAAGGTTTTGATGAAACGGATCATTTTTTTGCATCCATGGCGAAGATTGCAAAGAGGCTACCCAGACGTGATCAAGTTATGCTGAGAATGCAGATAGCTACGATGGTTGGTAACGCCGAGTTGAAACAAATGGATAACGATCGAAAGTGAAGTTTTGTGACTGAATCGCGGCAAGATGTCGAGATAATGAGGATTACCTCGAGTCAATTCACTGCCAGGCGCGCTAGTGGATCGTGGGTCTGTTGTGGAACGTTCAAATGTCACTTTGATGATTCTTTCATATTGATACTAGACCCACGCATGAGAGGCGCCGCCTCGTGAGCAGTACGGTAGCCCCCATTGCGATTGGTGTTGGATGTGTTTCGTGATTATTGGCTCAGATTTGCTAGACTTGCTTGGCATGTAGGTACATCGCTGGTAGACCTGAAGGCGACTGGAGCAAACAGGTTCTTAGAGGGTATTAGAGAGTATCCTTTTTTTGCCGACAAACTTTTCATCGATGATTATTTTAAGGACAAGGATTCATCGAATGTTTCTCGTATTTTAGTTTAGTATTATTTCAATCTATTATTAGACCGAGTGACGTGTCAATGAACTGAAACAAATTGAAACGTTCACAAACTGAAATTCGATTAAAAGTTTGTCGGTAATTCAGATTCGTCGGGTGTTAGAGATATTAGTACAAATATTTGGTCTAGATCGCAAGGAACCGAGGAATGAACTGTACTGCACTTAGAGCATTAAGTAACTGGAGACGCCTTGTCTATCGTTTTCTATACAAAATATTCTACCGATTTTTGCAGGGTAAATAAACGTCAACCCACAGTGAAAGTGTGCAAGATGTCCTAACGTTGGTAGCCCAACGGTATGACGCGAGACTTTCAATCCGAAGGTCTCGGGTTCAAATCCTGTCGGCTCGTACCAATGAGTTTTTCGGAACTTATGTACGAAATATCATTTGATATTTTCCAATCGCTTTTCGGTGAAGGAAGACATCGTGAGGAAACCGGACTAATCTCGATAAGGCCTAGTTTACCCTCTGGGTTGGAAGGTCAGATGGCAGTCGCTTTCGTAAAACTAGCGTCTACGCCAAATCTTTGGATTAGTTGCCAAAGCGGACCCTAGGCGGATGAGCCGTGGCATAATCCGGGATTACGCTAGGAAGAAGAGGAGATGAAGTATTCCAATAGTAGGTAGTATATCTGCATGGCAGACAAATGTGTTTTAGGTTCCGTACCCAAAGGTTAAAACGGGGCCCTATTTTATATGTCTCTCTGTCCGTCCGTCTGTCACCAGGCTGTATCTCATGAACCGTGATAGATACACTTGAAATTTTCACAGATGATGCATTTCTGTTGCCGCTATAATATAACAGCAAATACTAAAAAACAGTATAAAAGATAATTATATTTAAGGGGCTCCCATAATACAACAAACGTGATTTGTTTTGCTCGTTTTTGCTCGATATTGATAACGGCAACAGATAGACGCTTAAATTCGCAGAATTTTTGAGTTTAATTTCAGTAAAAAAAAAAGTTAGTTATATTAACATAGAATTAAATCGGGCTCTCATACAACAGGCATGATTTATTGCCTTTTATAGATAATGTGGTACGGAACCCATCGTGCGCGAGTCCAACTCGCTCATGGCTGATTATTTATTTTTAATTTTAATGATCTGTTCTTTCACTCCTATGGAGTTGCGTTGTATCTTTTTTATTGCTGGCCTGTTGTGTAGATCCAACCTATATCTTCCGCCTGATAATGTAGGTATTACATTGAAATATAATATTGTCTTCTGTTACCGCGATTGTTATTAATTGAAATTAAACACTTTAGAACGGATTAATCGCGTTTATTATCACCATGATCCTACGTTTCGAGCCCTTTACAGCACTTGTTTTCACAGGTTTCGTTTACGTGAGTCATCATCTTAACCCTGTGAAAACGAGTGCTGTAAAGGGCTCGAAACGTAGGATCATGGTGTTAATATACGCGATTAATCCGTTCTAAAGTGTTTAATTTCAATTGAAATATAGGTTTTACAAAAAAATGGTGTTTTGTTTTAGTTGATCATGTTCATCACACTGAATTAGCCTATGCAGCTAAAAAAAAGTCTTTCGTCAGAAAAATCTAACATTCTATCATTTTATACAAAAATGAAGTACAGCGCCATCTGTAAACGCGGACAGTATCCATCGTAACGGCGCGCGGCGGTGTTAAAAACCCCTTATTCATTAAAAAGTTAACAGACGTCTGTTTGTTTTATTTCTCCCTTTCTAACAAACGCAAATGTCAAACTCACAGATAAAGACAAACAATAATTTAGCAAAACTGGGTTTGATCGGCGTTTAATAAAACCAAAAGTATTTATTTCACCGTACGATAAAAATACTAGTAACATTTTTGGTAAGTTATTTTTTGTACTTGTATTTGTCTTAAATTCGATTACAAGGCAACTTATCAATTAACATCCATACTAATATTATAAATGGAAAAGTGTGTGTATCTGTTTGTTTGTCCGTCTTTCACGGCAAAACGGAGCGACGAATTGACGTAACTTTTTAAGTGGAGATAGTTGAAGGGATGGAGAGTGACATAGGCTACTTTTTGTCTCTTTCTAACGCGAGCGAAGCCGCAGGCAAAAGCTAGTTTGTTTATACAACTTAATGAATTGTTGTGTACTAATAAATAATACATAAAAAAGTCATCATCATCATCATTTCAGCCGAAAGACGTCCACTGCTGGACATAGGCCTCCCCCAAAGATTTCCACAATGACCGGTCCTGCGCCACCCGCATCCAGCGGACTCCTGCGACCTTCACCAGGTCATCAGTCCACCTTGCGGGGGGCCTACCCACGCTGCGCCTTCCGGTACGCGGTCGCCACTCGAGAACCTTTCCGCCCCAACGGCCATCGGTTCTACGTGCAATGTGCCCGCCCACTGCCACTTAAGTTTAGCGATTCGGAGAGCCATATCGGTTACTTTGGTTCTGCTGCGGATGGTCTCATTTCTGATACGATCTCGCAGAGAGACTCCTAGCATAGCTCTCTCCATTGCCCTTTGAGTGACTTTGAGCCTTCTTATGAGGCCCATTGTAAGCGACCACGTTTATAAAAAAGTATTCTAATAATATTTTAACATTTTTCTAATGTGATAACAATAATCATAGCAACCTGTACTACTACGCAGCACGTGGCAGCACGTTGACAACCCTTCTTCTTTTAAATAATGGCTTCTGTCCGAGAGATTGTCAATTTTGCCAATGTCAAGTATATGAAATACCAGTATAATATATCGAATTTTAAAGTGTATTTAATTGCCACTTTGCTCGTTGCTCGGTGGCTCTCCTCGCTAAATTGTAAAATTTATTGCTAAAAACGTTAGACTAGCGTCCGGGGGCCGAGTAATGGATAGAAAATGGTTTGACGCGTTTCAGGATTATTGCTGCATTAGCTGCAAGCTTCTTCGTTTGTTCACTTTACAGTAAGCTATCAATATTACACATTAAAAAAAGTTTAGCAGACAAAAAAAAAGCAGCGATACCCTTGCCAGGGTATCAACCGGAAGCATTGACAACCCTCATGTCTATGGATTTCTGACATTTGCATGCTTGACAAGGACGTCAATTGTAGGAGAGAGAACCCTCTGGCCTGGTCAATGAGTGCTCAAAAAGGGGGTCTAGGTGGAATGGTGAAAAGCAGAATGTTTAACTATAGGTTGTTGTTAGGAACATTTAGGAGACAAACATACTAAAAGTCCTTGCCCCTCGCCACGTATCATTTTCGAAAAAAATGGACCTTTTATATCCCCCCCTCCTCGGGCTCAGGTCCGAAGGGCAAGGACTTTTAGTATGTTTGTCTCTTAACTATTCTTAACAACATCCCGTAGTTAAACTTTCTGCTTTCGACAATTCCATCTAAGATCATTCATTGGCCACGCTATATTTACATTTCTTTCTATTTTTCAATCGATTCACGTGTTTTAAGGATGTTCAAGATTCTTATATGCTTCAACCTCTCTACATATTGTAAAATGCTTGTTTGGGAAGACGGCCTTAATCTAAGTTCTGATCACTTAGGGAACGGCCTCATTGGCAAGAAAGAGTCTTGCGGTGCATTCTGCTGTTTCAATTTTGTATCTCTATCGCACTTGCATGTTCGAGTGACAAAGAGGTAACTAACACGAACGTGGTTCGCAGCAGGTTCTCAGGTGTCTATTCATACAACCTGAGCAACATTTACCGGAGACCTACTACGAACCACTTCTTTCGTTCGTTCGTCTATTTGCATACCTGTCGCTCTTTTACATTCGAGTGATAAAGAGGCAAATAGACGAACAAATGAAAGTGGTTTGTGGTAGTCCTTCAGAGGTGTTCAAACGTCGAAAATTGGCATTGACGGATTGTAGGTATTTGACGTCTGCAGATGCATCTGTCTCAATCTATTACTTGTCGGTTTTGTATCACAGATCAAAGGGATTTGGCAGGAGCCACCGGCGTCGTGCCCACGACACATCTACCGACGTCCGCAGACGCGTCCGTCTATGTAACCATGCAGGCGCTATCGACCAATAAAACTGAGCCTTTATATTGACGCTCATCAGATCCGCCCGACGTTCCACAGACTCCACAGGACGCGCGCCACTGTGACCGTACCCTATAACGAACTCCTAACAGCATTGTAACTAACTCGCACGGACGGACGTGTATGCGACTAACTTTTTCCCACGACTTTGTCCGCCAGAACTTTGACTATAACAGAAGTTAACGCAAGAACACATTTAGTTCCATTGAGTTGTGTTTCTGCACGTCTTTGTTGGTAATGTTAAACTAACAAACTCGGAGTCAAAGTTTAAAAGCCTTGTGATATTTTGTGTTCAACTAACAAAGCTGATTAAGGTGCGGTTAGCTCAGATTTAAAAAAAAGCCGAGTGAAGCTGTTTACAGGAGTGTACTTGCACACTGAGGCTTCAGTACTACCACACAATGCTAGTGGGACGCAATCCTCAGTGAGTGGCAAATTTACGGTTTTCGAATTTTCCGCTACACTTGCACAGAATAAGTAATAGTACAACTCTTGTGAGAGATGAGTATTGCTTCTTATTTAACCTCAACTCGATACCTTTAAGCGTTTCGAGCTAAAGGGTCTTGACACTCTTGACACACGGAAGGACGGACACAAAATGATTCTTTATGGTGTCCATTTTTTCCTTTTGAGGTACGGATTTTTTTTTTTTCATTTATTTAGAACACAAACAGTCATAAAAAAAGCATGAGATAACGTACATATAGTGTACAGATAGAAACACAACAATAAAAAAGACCTGGAGGTTCATAAAAGAATATCAAATATTGTTAACCAAAGAAAGTATAGGTAGTTGTAAGTAACAAAACAGTAACAAACATAGCAAAAAGTTATACTAGAATAATTTTCGCTTAACTAACTTTTTAAGACTAAACATCGAATTATGAAAGGGATCAATATCAAAAAGATGCTTATTATAGTAACTTGGTACTCGTCTGAAAAAGGTATGTCTGGAATAATTCTTACGAGAAAAACTAATATAAAACAAAGATCTAGGACGTAAGGAGCTATGTGGACAGCTAAAAGAAACTAATTTTAAAAGATCTGGACAATTGATGACGCCTTTAAGAATTTTAAACAAAAACATGACATCTAAGTATTGCCTAGCCTACGATTAAGTAAAGAAGGGATACAAAAATGTTTTGCCGCCAATGCAGAATGTTCGAAGTAAGTACCTGTTCTGTAACTTAATGATTTTAGGAAAATGTTTTGAATCCTTTCCAAACGGTCTATATGAACTTGGTACTGAGGTGTCCAGATTACGCAACCAAATTCAAGTATACTCCTAACGAAAGAAAAGAATAATAGTTTGTAGGTATTATGAAATTGATTTGGAAGTATTTTTGCTCATAACGTTAAACTTTTTTTTATTTGTACAAGGCAAACGAGCAGACGTATCGCCTGATGGTTAGCAATTACCGTCACCACCCAGATACACTCGCAATACTAGTACGCTTACCAGGAGTTCTACATAACCGATAATGTTTGCATCTTGCTCGTTTTTAATTGGTGGGAGCGAGATGAAAATTACAAACACATCTAATTCGCGTAGTGACTATCGAGTACACGAATACATGATTATGATTACATAGAAGTCATGGTGTCATGGAAAAAATTCGAAATACGAAAAAAATCGCTTTGTATAAAGATAGGTGGATTTTCGATCACCTGTTTCATACAAAACGATTTTTTATAATTTGAATTTTTTTCCTCTTGCATCGCACTCAGGGACTTTATCAGCTGTTGAAGTATGGTTCGGGACCACAGAAATATGTGTTCGGGACTTTGTTACACCCTGTATATATTACAAGTGCGCAAGATGGAAGTACGCTATTTTCTTGAAGGTTTCAAAGTCCTACCTTCTTAAAGATAGCTTTGAAACCTATCTTTAACTAATCATCATTGATACGCTATCGATAACCGCGTTATAAAACGCACAAAGTTCATAATTGGTGCAATTAAAATTGGTGCTGAGTTCAGTTCAGTTAAGAACAAAACATTAGTTTTCTTTCGTTTTCAGCGAAGTTTGCTAATTGAGCCGGGAATAAATTTCAGCCAGGATTAAGTTCAGAGAGCCGGCAAAGGAAAGGTTCCTTTAGAGCTTTTACCGAACAATTTTCGACTTTAACACGGAGCTTGGTATAAGCAATAAGATATTGAAAAGTTTACTTTATCTTAAAAAAATACAAATCGATTAACCGATTAAGTGTGTTGATCTTATGGTACCCTAGTAGTACAGACTCTGAGGGCCTTCGTGAGACGTCGCCATGCGCTCATGTCCTGTGCCTCGCGCTTCGCTTCTTCCCAACTCGCCCGCTGCTCGGCGTCGGCGGAGCGCTGATTTGATTTGATTACTTACGAGGGTCTATTGAACGACGCCGAAGGCGAAGGGCTTAAATGACCCGAGTTAGTAATCCCCGTGGTACACACAATATTTTTCATCACATTTGCGAGGATATAAATAAACTTTCTAGACAGGTAAAGAAACAATAATGATTAGCGGTAGCGTAGTTGCACAGTCCACAGTACTCCGGAGTGACTACGTGCTGCGAGCGCGTGGGGGGCAGGTGCTCCGGGAGATCCGGGCGGGCGGTAAAGTAGTATGAGAATCATTTAAAACCATGGGATTAATACAGCTCTTTAAGTCTAGGTATGTTTGCATATAATATCACCATTTACGAGCAGGTGTGATGAAAACCTCTTTATCGCCTTAGGGAGACGCGTAGCGACGTTTACCGAAAGTGTTACACACTTGTATGGCATCGATGTTTTAAGACATTTTAGAAATCATCGATTAAGAACCAAATGAAAGAAGTAGTGGAACCATTCGCCGGCGTCGATCGGGCGTCGATAGCTCAATTAGCAGAGCGATCTGACCGGTGTCCAGAGAGTTCGTACAAATCCCGCGCGACGCAAATAATTTTTCCATTTTTCTTTCCATTATAAAATTGTAAATTTTGTTCGCAGACGTCTCTCTGCTTAATACAAAATTAATTCAGCCGGCAGTTAAGCTAACTTGACACCGTATGGCCAGTAGGTCTTTCAGTCGCTTATTGCTTATTGCTCATGCCATAGAAACTAAGAAATTCTAGCTGTTCCGCTTCCTTGGGCCAAACAGTAAACCGACTTACTCCGCTCTGCAAGTAATGCGAACCAACGAAAACTTCTCATTTGAATACAGCCGTAGAAACATTCGTGCCTAATGCTACTCGTTACTTGTGTAGGTTGTATGAAAATATGGCACATTCGGTTGAGACTTGGTTTTGTTGAAGGGACTTTACGTAAAAGAGCCGGTCAAGTGCGAGTCGGACTCACCCACCGAGGGTTCTGTGCAAAGGATACTCCCCCCTACGCCGCGCACTGAAAGTTCTGTGCCTAAGTGGGATTTAAATAGAGCTTTAGAAACATTCGTGCCTAATGCTACTCGTTACTTGTGTAGGTTGTATGAAAATATGGCACATTCGGTTGAGACTTGGTTTAGTCGACGGGACTTTACGTAAAAATGCCGGTCAAGTGCGAGTCGGATTCACCCATCGAGGGTTCTGCACAAAGGATACGCCCCCTACACCCACACAGGTACGGTACTTTCAGTGCGCGGCAAGCATACGGTTTTTAGATTTTTTCCTGTACTTAAGTAATAACTTTTGCTTTTTGCCTAATTTCATGATTCTAGGGGAAGAAGCCTTATACAGATTGATTCCCTTTGCAAATGTATGGGAAATGCGACATAAGCGGTCGTATCTTTTGATTGCGTTTATGTCGAGATATAGATTTTCACAGTTTCCAGGTACCGCAGAATTGTGTATGTGCTAGGTACATTCACGTCTATAAATATCTATACACTTCGGAACTTATTACAGGGGAAGAAGGGTCAAAATTGAATACAGATGTACATTTATATATTTATGAAGCCGACCGTAGTTATTAATTTCAACTAGTTACCTATACGCGTTCCCCAGATAAAGGGCCTTGACAGACAGACGGACAACAAAGTGATCTTATAAGGGTTCAGATTTTTCCTTTTGAGGTACGGAACCCTAAAAATGGTAAAATTTCGATTATTTTTATATCATTATTCGATTTTGTAATACATAGTAGAAATCTTTTTCGTTGTTATTTCGAAACGAATTAACAAGTCAACAAATGTATGAGCTTTTCAATGGCGTGTTGGGTTGTTATTACTTGTTATACTTCGTATGACACTATTTCTCTTATTTTGTTGTCTACATAGTAACAATACGTCGTCATTACTATAAAATTGCAATAAAACAAGGAAAAAGTCAATAAAATAGTACGTGTTCCCAAATGTCTTATTCGCTATTTCACTCCAATAAAAGAAGAAAAGTGAAACAGCACGCGGAAAATAAAGACTAAAGAACTTCGGCAACTTAATCGGATATCACTTTGATTTCAGCGAAATAAATGATGGGAGTCATTTTTTCTCGCCGAGAAATGATCAAAAATGGACATTGGTAGGGTGACCAAGACGGGGGCCTTCTTCAAGGATATACTTACTTGTTTTTCAAATAATTTTATTGCGTTGGCAATATTGGTGTGTTATGACATTTGCGACACGTGAATTGATTAGATATCCAGTAATCCTGGCAAGGCCAGTAGAAACGTGCACTCCACAAACGGTAGTGATATTCGCGAAATGTAATAAAACTCCATACTTTTAATTTTGTAAAACAATGTAATTTTGGCAGTTACCTTCCCCAATGCTGTTTTTTAGTCAAAGAACTGGATTTACCACGAATATTGCTATGATGATGCTGTTATGTTTTCGGCCGACTATCGTGTATAGCTCATAGAGGTATGATCTCGCGCTAACTCTTAAAGAATAGCAAATCAGCAAAAGAGAAGCCATTTTTTTATGTATTTTTCAAGAGTGCGAAAGAGATACACAACAATTGAAAAAAAAACGTGATCATTTTTGAGTTCCATACTTGCCAGCTCAAAATATATTTCGCATATACTCCCTTGGTGATACGAGAATATGAGGTTACCGGCCTTGAAAATATAAAAAGTTATGTTTAAGAGATGACACTGACCATTAATAACGTCTTCCTAGCGTTTTCCCGGCTCATGTCACGGTTCTGAAAGCCTGGGATCCACTATGGCAACAAATTCTAAGATTTGGCTCAGGCAATAGTTTTACGAAAGCGACTGTCATCTAACCTTTCAATCCAGAGGGTAAACTAGGCCTTACTGCGATAAGTCCGGTTTCCTCACGATGTGTTTCTTCACTGAACACTGCGATTGGTAAATATGAAATGATATTACGTACATGACCCGCGGTGTCCCACTAAGGCCACTAATGAAGTCACTGACAGCTAGTTGTCTCATTCGCATATGCCAAAATTATATATTTCTTTCTTACTCCAATCACAAGTGGCGTCTCCGATGACGTCATCGTGTAGGGCGGGTATAATAAATGTGCTACCCCTGTATTTTTCTCGGATAGGTTAGTTGTCGCAAACCAGCAATAAAATTCCAAGTAATTCGATTTCTGACACACACCTCAGATTTGGTTGGACTGCTCCAACCGATCTCTCTGGAGCGAAAACTAAGTAGAAGTATTCCAGAGTAGCAAATATTGTGTGATGTCGCGGAAAGGTCCTGGATTTTCCCCAGGCTACCATCCCACTTCACAGTCCGTACGCTCCAAAGCTTAGTGCACGGAGACCCTACCAGGTTAAAAAATACATCTTGCCCGTAGACCGGACCGACGAGCGAAATCCACGTCAGTATGTAAACGTGTGGTCACCCTATACAATCGGTCTCCACTAACAAGACTCAGTAAATCCGTTTTGCTCGAATTTCGTATTTCATCTTCGCCTTTAGAACCGAAATTATATTTGTCGCTCGTCCACCCTAATTACTCGACTGAAGGCGGACGAGTGCCATTACTCGTTAGGTTAGCCCTTGAAGGGATGGCCCGTAAAAAGACTCTTACCTTTTACAGATTTCAGTTTATGAAAGCACCTACGTTCCAGTGTAAGGTATAGTGACTCTCACGACTGATATTACTCAATATTAATATTAGTTCTACAATAAGACCCCTGTACACTTTAGCGATTTTCGGATACAAAATGCAAAACAATATATAATTGCAGCTCTTAATCCATTGTGGATACGTTAGCAGAGAGAGAAAATCACTAGTCACTTCGTTCGTTCGTTGTCCTTGTCACTCAAATAAGTAAGAGTGGTAGAGAGGCAAATAGATGAACGAAACTTACTGCGTGAAACAATTTTATAATTGAAAGAAAAAAATTATAAATTCACTGAGTCGGGCGGGATTCGAACCCACGACCTCTTTGAACACCGGTCAGATTTCAGAGAGGTCGTGGGTTCGAATTCGGTTCGACGCGGATTTTTTTTAAATTTTTCTTTCAATTATAATATTATTGAAAATTTCGTTCGCAGACGTATAAAATTAATTTTACTGCGTGAATTGTGTGATGTAGAATCTACAGCTTAAGAGGCCACAAGTGCCAAAGTTGTTATCATTTAGAAGTTTAGATCTTAATATTGATAACAACTGCGTGCCTGATATTAATATAAATTAAACTGAAACATATTTCTTTGAAACTGTTAAACGCGAAAACACGATTAGTAACTTTTGGTGCTACGAGTAATAGCTTGCTTCTAATAGCTTTTGCTCGATACTTTCATTTTTCAAACATAGGGGCTATATAATATTGTCTTCTGTTACCGCGATTGTTATTCATTGAAATTAAACACTTCAGATCATGATCTTTGGATCATGGTGTTAATAAACGCGATTAATCCGTTCTAAAGTGTTTAATTTCAATAGGGGCTATATGTTTTGGTCACAACGTCAAAACCGTTGACTTTATAGAAACCAATCTTAGGTATCAGCATTGCGATACAACGAGGAAATGCCGCCAGCATCCTAGGTACAATGCCTAAAGGACCTATTTTAGATTTAAGGTAGGTAGAGGTAGTTAGGTAAGTTACACTTACTGTATATTTTTTGAAAATAAATGTTATCGTTATAAAAAAAAAAATTTGTTAACTTAGTTAGTAGTTCTTAAATCTGGAAATGTTTTTATTTTATAACTTAAACTCTCGTGAGTCCTAGTCATACTGACATTAAATTGCAACGTTTCAAACTTTGTTGTCACCTTCGCGGCTCGGGCATCACTCCCTCGGGCCGCGAAGGTGACAACACCACTCTGTCTGTCCGACGATGACTGCCCGATGCAGTCGAAACATTTCACGCCTATTGTGATAGAAATACGTAAGTTTTTAATTGTGGCGATGTGGAGGTGTGGCGCGGGGTGCGCAATCGTTCCAGACGGGTCGCAATTGTGTACTCTTATGGCCGTTCCACACAATGGGCCATCATGGGTCATTATACGGGACGTAGCTATACAGCAGAACGGGATGGCAATATTGCGTCACCCCTCTTACTCATAACTGCGTCCCTCATCGTCGCCCATCATGGCCCATTGTGTAGAGCGGCCATTAAAGCATTCAAGTTAACATCCAGAGAAGGACCCACTAATTGTAAGTAAGGATTCTTTTGAATTATGCACGGTGCGACATAGGGGTTGAAAGTCCCAGACAAAAATGTCCCGTTTATGTGCTTTAAATCACACTGTATACAAAAAACAACAGCAACTTTTGTTATAAGGTTTTTTTTAAAACAGAACCGCCCTGCCAACCCTCAGTGCCGCTCGGTTACGACTCCGCAAAACTCATTTTCCGAAGCTCAGCAGTTGAAACAAGCACGCCTACCACGAACATAGAAAATTGGCATTGAAGGAAAAACCTCTTTGTCACTCTAATATGCAAGTGTGAAAGAGATGGAGATACAAATCCACAATCGTTCGATTTTCGTGGTACTAGCCAAGGCCGGAGGTAAATACTTGTGCGTTTGTTCAGCAGGGCCTTTTTCTTTGAGTCATAAATATTTAAAGAAGTAGGTATTTGACATAAGTGTATTTACTAATAAAAAATATTCTAGGTCTGTTGTATCCAACACATATAATTTTTAAGAAAAAAACTATTTAATTTGGCCTTTCCGGTAAAAGTGAAATTTTGAATTAGTTTGAGTGAGCCAGGTTCAAATTTGAGTTCTCTGAATTCCTCATGACTTCTATCATCAAACTAGAACTATAATCAAATAGGACTACCTTGAAGTTGTCTTACAAACAAAAGATAATTGTCTCAAATTGGATGATAAAACTGGGAATGAGCAAGCAGTAGCACTTTGCCATCGTCATCAGGTCCACTCCACCAAATTGATCTGGAATCATCTACTTTCAGATAAGAAAGTATTTAAAAAATCGGTTCAGTAATGACGGAGTTCTGAGGTAACAAATATTAAAAAGGAAATACACCAGCAACTTGCACTTCAATATGGTCTTGTGAACCACGAAGTGGCGTACTAAAAGTATTTTCCTGTACCAGTTCTCGAAAATGGTCGTGCCACGCTCTATTGGGATCGATTTATCATCACGGACAGGACTATTCTAGACAATAGGCCTGAATTGTTGTGATAGATCGATCGCAGCGCCGGGCCATGCTCGTCGACATCACCAACCCCCATGACGAGAACCTCGTGAAGGCCGAGAAGGACAAGTCCAGCAAGTACCTAGACTTGGCCCACGAGGTAACCGCCATGTGGGAGGTTGATTCAGCGATCATTGTACCGATAGTTGTTTCGGCAAACTGTCTTATAGCGAAGAGTCTCGACCAACATCTCGAGAGGCTCTCTCTAGGAAGTTGTGGTTAGATCAAGGGTCAGATGCAGAAGACGGTAATACTGGACATTGCGCGCATATTCCTTTTTTCCTTTTTTCCTCTCTTTGCGGCCCTAACCACCGGCAGCCTGGGCCCTGCCCTGTTGCTGGCGGTAGGTTATGTTTTTTTATAATGTATTTGTTTTGTATTGTTTTTTGTATGTTGTTTGGTATTTTATTTTTATATACGTATTGTAAAAATCCTAACCTAAGAAAGAAAATAAATAAACGAATATAATAATAAAAAAAACAATCATACGAATTGAGAACCTCATCCTTTTGAAATTATGAAGTCGGTTGAAAAGAAAGCGAAAGAAAGTTAAGGTACAAACGCGTTCAAAATTGCATGGGCAGTTTATGACTGAATTCATTCATAAATACCTCTCAAAACCAGCAATTTGCGTTGCTGAGAGCCTGCTTTGATTTTCCTATAAATATTGACTATTTTCTTGATACTTTATGCATACCGTGTTTACTTGGTTACATCTACTCATTTTTATAGCGAGACTTGTTACTTGAAATTTTTGGACAATCGCCTGCCTTTCTAACCCTCGGCCTCGCTTCCGCTCGGTTACGTTACGTTAGGTACGACTCGGTAAAACTCATTTTCCGAAGCTCAGTTTGAAACAAGGCCGGAGGTAAATACTTGTGCGTTTGCTCAGCAGGGCCTTTTGTCTGTTTAGAATCCGAGTTTACTGCGAACTGTATAGGTACAGTTTATTCCTCTGCAAATAAAACCTTTTCAGAAGTCAATGGTGTTTATTTAACGAAGTATTTGACCTTACCTTACCTACGAAAAATATTGCTGGATTCAACTGGTGAGTAAAAGTGAAAGAAAGCTTTAACATCTCGGCACGTGTAACTTTTGCAGTTGCTGAGAATCTGCTTTGATATTTGCTGCATTTATTTTATACGCTACAAATGGATCTATAAATACACGACTTGTTTGCCCACATGTAATGGAGGATTGCGCATACGAGTAACGCTCACATGACGCAAGTCTTGCGGCCTACCTTTGGCTATATTGACGCCAGCGTCTGGGGTTGTTTGTTACTAAAATGTTATAGGTACCTATGCTTGAAGTGATTGATGTTAGTATTAACTAGAAATGTTGTTATAAACGCAAAAACTATTAAAGAATTAGTCATTAACATGTAATGGGCATCTATAAGTGCTGTAGTTAAATATTTTATCGACAAAAATATATATGTTACTGTCAACATCTAATTGTTATTCGACATAAATAAATATTATTACTTATTCTCTTCTCATTTGTAAATTAAAATAATAATTAAAGCGTGTATTTAACATACGAATGCACGAATGGTACTGACAGTAAATTGTCATTTTGATTGAAATAACATCCGAATACTTTTATAAAGTGTGTCTACGCTAAGTTTCCTAGATTTTGATGGCACAGACTGTGAAAGTGTGTGAAGTAAACGTCATAATTTCATAGAAGTTTGACATTTAAAATAACACTTTCACGTCTGACAGTTCATTTACTGAGAAAAGATAACGTGGTTTGACTCTAGTAATCGAGAATGTTCAATGAGCACAGGTATTAATTTAATTATCTTTTATCTTTTATTATCGATATCAAATACCTAGAACTTGCCCCGAGTTATAGGTACGGCGATATGGTGATTAAATTATTGTCAAATTCAAAGTAAGAGAGTTGAGTTGAGTTTTATCGAATTAGTTATCTAGACCCGCCAGAGAAACGCACAGACAAATACCAAGCGGTTGACCCCACGTTGTGAGACGTTGAGAGGAAAAAAATGGGCATTGTTCACCGCTCCCCTTCAAAAGGTCGTAAGCGACGACAACTGTCAGTTCAGTTACGTCGTTTCTGTTACGTGACGTATTGTTAAAGAGAATAGGGCCCTGGAGGCAGTCCTGTAATTGCAGCGAGGAATCCCGGCTGCATATCGGCAGGTGAAGGGTTAACTGCTTTAAAATGAAACGTGGTTATTACGTGCGTATAGCTGTGTTGGTTATGGTAACAGGGTGAAAATAACTATTTCGTATTTATGCAACAAGTGCGGAAAGTAGGTGATTTCCGACGAAAGTCATATAACGACACGAGTAGGACATCATCTATACGCACGTGTTTCATACAATATTTATCTATGCATTGTGCGAGTTCATTAAATAATGATTATTAGCGGTAGTGTGTAGTGGTAGCACAGAAGGCCTAGTATAAAAGTTGTACGACATTAACTCCTCGACCGCGTTAGCGTATCGAGGGGTCAAAATATGAAAGTTGCCGGATGATTTAAATAAACGGCAAACATAATTTGAACTCCCGATACGCTAACGCGGTCGAGGAGTTAATGTCGTATAATTTTTATACTAGGCCTTCAGAAGGCCTAGTATAAAAGTTGTACGACATTAACTCCTCGACCGCGTTAGCGTATCGAGGGGTCAAAATATGAAAGTTGCCGGATGATTTAAATAAACGGCAAACATAATTTGAACTCCCGATACGCTAACGCGGTCGAGGAGTTAGTGTCGTAAAATTTTTATACTAGGCCTTCAGTCCAAAGTAGATACACCGGCCGGGGTGAGCGACGGCTGAGCGGCGCGGCGGGGACCCCCGCCAAAATCCATTTGGCTTCAATAGAAAAATAGAAATGCACTTTTTGAGCACATGCATTGTAATAGTACATTACGATCCTCACACGATTGCTATTTTTCAATGACCTCTACTATTGTCAAGGAAAATAAGTTTGCAACTGGTAACTACAGTTACCACAATCATGTGAGTCGTTAGAAAGTTAATTTATTCCTCGCAAATGTGATGAAAAACATTGTATGTATCACGGGCGGTATAAGAATAACGAACTTGTGCTAAAATTAAGCTTTCGTCTTCGACTCGGGCTTAAATATACACTCTTTCGTTTTTTAACGTGAGTGCAAGTAAAACGGTCGCGATTCCATTGGTACATACTAAATTAGTACGGAGAGATGGGGTGGTTGGTGTGTTGATAGTATTTATATTGAGCTGTTGAGATTGTTCAGGAAAGGTTTGCATTTATATTTATTGTATCTCGTAATTGTGACACAATATTATTTTTGGCTATTGTTTGTTTTTTATACTTCCCTTGCCTTCAACAAGGGAAGTATAAAAAACAAAGGGTTGCCTTAAAAAAATCGCCCTGGGAAAAGGCCTCCCCCTCTTCTTCCATTCGTTTCCATTCTTAAGGTGCATGTAAAATTTTAATTTTAGATATCGCTAATATGCTTAGCATGGCAGAAATAAGACATGAACTGTTTTGATGCCTCAACCACCTAATATGTATCAAACTAAACGTTCTAATTGTATCCATCACCGACTGCCTCAAACAATGCCGAGGGTGTGGATTAAATGACACAGTAACGAACACAAAGACGTCGGCTAATGAGAGGCACTCCAAATATCTAATGCCGGCACCTTATGAAGTGGGCGCCTGTTACACCGACAAGAATTTTAAGTAAGCCCTATAAGGCTCGTGATGTGGGTAATAGACGACGATATAAGTAATAGATAGGTAAGGTACATATAAATACTTAAATATATAGAAAATATTAATAACTCAGTAACAAATATTCGTCATTAACACACAAATAATGCCCTGCCTAGGATTCGAACCCGGGACCTCCTGCTTCGTAGGCTGGGTCACTGCCGACTAGGCTAGGACGCTGTTAGGAGGCTGTGCGTAAGCTGGCTGTAAACATCTTTCTGTATATTTGAAACATTCATAAAATGTTTCTTCAAATAATAGCACGCCACGGCATCATTAACACGACAAACAAAAATTTTCCAATACAAATTAACATAAATTATCCTAAATTTCCCACAATCTCACGGTGTAAACGCGGCCATCGTGAAGTTCTATCACCCATTACGCCATCTAAACACGGAGCCGCGGAAATGTAAAAAGGAAACACAACACTCTACCAAAATACGAGGAGCTCTCACATAGCCTTGTAACCCCTTACTATACGCACCATATCACGAAACAAGAGGGGCGAGGTAGCCCAGACTACGCTGGTCGGTTTACAACACATACCAATTTAAACAGACCTATGAAATCCAACTCCTACCCCCGATTTCTTCAATTGTTTTACCAATAAAAAGGGCGTGGTAGACCAAGTGAAATTGGTATCTCTTTCAAGCATAATATTCTCCAAAATAATTAAATAACAATTTGATACGCAGCGTGCGTTACTTTTAACGGCGGTGTTTCAGTGTTATGGTATTTTTAATAAGAATTTGTAATTTATCACGTAGGTGTTATAATTTTTAATTAATACAGAGTCGTTCCTAGTGCAAAGGCTGTCCATAATTATACAACGCGGCAATGCCGCTAGCATTATGGGCACTTTTGCACCTGGAACGGCGGGGAGCGAGATGTAAATATATATACATATTTTTTTTAAGTAGTTTATATTTATTTGGAAATAAATTTGTTTTTATTTTTTACTCATAATTAAAGAAATTTGTGACATTATAACGTAATTTATTTTATGTATTTACTAAAACGGGGCTTAATCGTGCATAGAAAATACATAATGTGTGAAAATCGTGAAAGTTTAAATAAGTGTAATTTATTTTATTTATATTAATACAGTTAAGAAATATTTTAGTAATTTTATAACAGAATGCTTGCGAAAAGGTTATCGTTTTAAACACCTAAGTTTTTGGAAATGAGTTATTTAATTCTGAGGTAATTAGGTATTATCAAACCGCGTTTAGAAAGGGATTGAGCTCATTCATATGCCATTTTTGAATGAATGCATGAAATAAAATTGTCAATGGTGGAGTGTGCAGATAAAATAAATTGTTATTTAAGTGCAATGGAGTTTACAGCCAATACTATTAATATGCTTAAGTAAGAATATTATACTTGTATGTATATGAGATAATATTTCCGCTACGATTGTTGTTAAGTCCAAAAATAATCAAGAAAAACCCACGTGAAAATTAAATTAACTCATGGATTAGTGAATTAAAATCCGTATATTGTTTTTGTTTTAAAATGAAGAGAAAATGAATAATATTCATAATACGTTGAATAGTCTTGGCAGTAACATCGATATATTTTTTATAAAATATTTTTGCCACATCATTTTAGTTATAGCATGCATATGATAAAGCATACTTTGTTAATCTATTATCTGTAAGTGACTGCACTTATGAAGATATCAATGATTTACTTATGATTATGTTTATTAATTTATATTTGATAATACTGCCTTTTTTTTAAATACTAAATTATAAATAATGTAAATAGGTTTATATGAAATATCGAACTGCGTAGTCGCGTTATGATTATGAAAATTTATATACCCACATGTCATTAACCCATGCATTCTAAAACCGCATATAAAACCCTCATAATAATAAACTTATTTGTAACAACGAATTTCTTATCTGTGAAAATGTTATTATAGCTAAATAATATTATCAAATTCGATATTATTTTGTTTCAAATTTCGAACATCTCTGACAAACAAGGAAATTTGATTTAACCTCTATTCTAATATCAGTCGAGAATCGAGATGACGTTTAGTTCTAAACGAAGTGTTAATTGCAAACAATGTCGCACGCAAGTTGCACGTTGTTTGATATCGAATGATATGAAAATTGGGGCCAACTCTAGTTTGTCTCTGAATTTTAAAAATATAAATGTCAAAACTCGAATCAGACAAGTTTTTATTCATGGAAGTCGTAATGGCGGTCCAGTATGCGATTTGAAAGCATCATGGAGAGCTCATGATATGTGTGTGTGATATGTGTGCAGTAAAACACTCGTGTGATCTTATTATGAAACTCGGCTGACGCCTCGTTTCATAATCCCACACTCGGGTTTTAGTGCCTTTCATTATATACAATCACATAAACTACTATTTTAAGTTCTACGTGGGTTATTTTTATGCACTCATTCACAGATAACTATGCTACGAACGCTCTACACGCACACGTAAATAATGAAAACCACACACCACAACGTCTCCCCATATAGTAAGCTTACCATGAGTTATACGTAGTACTGTCCTGTCTATAAATATCGTTACACGTAGTAAATAGCGACTACGCGATTCAATAGTATTTGCATCTCGCTGGCACCAGTTAAGAACAGCACTGGAGAACATGGTGCACTCGGCGCAGTCCTTTTAATTCGTTTTTGGAGCGTATCGTATGTAATATAAATCATAGCACGATCATGACACAATAAGAGAAGAATAAGACAGGATCATCCTCAACTGGTTTGTCGAGAGCGCTGCGCGCAGCGAAGGGAAACTCAGCACGCCCGCTCGCGTCGTCTCGCATGGTAACGCTTGATTATGGCATCCCAAGATATCCAAAACATGACGTGAGTAGTAACTAAACATACGTGGGTGGTACCCGTAATTTGTTATAACATCACGAGTCGTCAATCGTCGCGATAAATTGATGCAATTTGCCATAACCAAGTTCGATTACGTAAATAGATTTCATACTACTTAAATCCTTACTGTAAATTGCGCAGAAAGCCTGTGAAAGGAATAATGTACGGGCGTTGTGTTGTTATTCAAAAAACACCACTTGCCACGCACAAACAAACACGTATATTTGTGTTCCTGGGATTACTATTTGTTTACCCTTTTCTTATTTACTTTGGGCTGGCAAAATATGTGTCTTCCATGCCTCGGTCATCAGTCATCTCATCACTACCCTACACATTCATAACTAATACCATGAACGAAGACATGTAGACAACTGATATTGTTCATACAAAGTCAAATCCGAAATAGATGTTTTGACATAGAGTACGACTTAGTTATGTTTTCATCGATTTTGATATCACAGACCGAGAAAGTGAACAATTGTTGCCGTGAAGTTTCTAATATCAAAATCCAGGAAAACCTAGCTTGGTCTAACACTAGTAAAACTATTTTTTTTTGTGCACGCTTATATTATACATATTCACTATCAATCCCTTTGATGATTTGCTTGCTCCGAATCACATTTCATTAACTATTTTATTTGTGGGTGAACTTTGAAATAAACTGTATACTTAACTACTAGTAGTAAAACTTAGTAGTAGTAGTATAAAACAAAACTAAACTTAATAAACTTACATGTAAATAAAAATGCTCCCCAATTACCCGCCGTGTGTAATGGCATCCAGGGGCCTTTAAATGACGTCTTCTTAACGCGATTCTGTTTAGGTTCAGTTTAGCCTCAGAGCTCAGGGTGCGTAGCCAAGATTCCAATCGCTCACGCTCAGTCGCTAACGAAACGCAACAGTCATTGTCACACTAATAAGGAAGCGTGATAGAGAGGGGTAGTTACGATACGTTAGTAAGCGTGAGCGATTGGCATCTTGGCTACGCACGCAGTTGTATGGAAAAGCGACTCAGTTTAGATCGTCAACTGAATCGCGTTATGACGTCATGGTAAGGCCCTTGAAGGCAGGCAGTATTGAAATTAAACTGTGCTTGGTAAAATTAGTAGGTACCCTGTCTTCCCAGTTTTCAGTGATTCCTACAAAATGGCTAATCGCCAGCACCATGACTTGCACTTTCTCGTGTCACCGCAAAATTACTGTTAAGTTGATGTCATCTACTCATTGATATATTATATACAGGGTAATTTTGGTTTCGTAATGTACAAATACTTTTTCTGACTCTGTACCTGATCAATTGATCATATATATTCACATAAGGTGCTAGCAAATTAGCTACAGATATGTTAACAGATGATATTACTTGGTTTCTGGAGTTTATTCATGTATGAAACATTATCAGTGATTGTAAATTTTGTGGCAATTTCGGGGCAGCATTTGTACAGAAAGCGATTATTTTTATACGGAATCATATTTTTTTGTTCGGTTTGGTATATAAAATAAAAAACCGGCCAAGTGCGAGTCGGAAACGCGCACCGAGGGTTCCGTATAAACTTTATGTTGTAACTACACCTAGAAGTAGAAATTTGACGTCAGCCACATGTGTCGACAAATTGGGTCAGTCGTTTTCCTCGTTTGTATGGCATGGAGTTTAAATTGTTTTTCCTTGATATTTTTTTATGACGTAATCCAATTGTTTACTTTAGTTATAATACGGTATTTTTAACATGATTTCGCATAAATTTAAAGATAAATAAATGATATAAGTTGGTTAAATTTCAATTTTTGTTATGAAAATATGTGATAAATCTTCTCTCAATGTGTCTGCGTCAACTTTGTTTATAACTATTTATTCCAAATTTGAAATCGGTAGCTTAAGTAGTTCTCGAGATATTTAACGATGTGACAGACAGACAGACAGACTGAGTCGCACCATAAGGGTTCCTTTTTTACCATTTTGGTACGGAACCCAAAAATGAGATTAAAGATTTCCTAATTTACATTCAAAGTAAATTGTTTTAAAGTAAAGTATCATATGCTAAAATATCTATAGCTAATTTGCTAACACCTTATATTATGTATGGTTTTCATTCAATCCTATGTGTATGTACAGTGAACTTGATATCATCCGCGTACTATGCTAAAACTACTGAATAGATGAGTGAGTTCATTAGGTACGGGATTGACCTACAACGGGTCCTTAATCCGAGCCAAATAAGGTAATTAAAATTTGAAGATACACTTTATAGTCGTCTTTTATCAGAACTGATAAAATATAAAAAATATTTTTAAAGACCTATGAAATGAGGTGCCTCAAGTACATATTTACAAAAAAAGTTTTTGAAATTTAGTTGCATGTGGCATGTTGCATGAAGTTCCAGCTCTAAAAATATTTTTTTCGCAATTAATATGCAAAACTAAGTAGCGGCACACAAAATACACCTCTGGTTGTAATATCATTACCATATGCTTTTTAGTTACTGGGCAAAACCACTGTGACAGTACGAACGGAGAGACAGAGTCTGTCCAAAAACTATTTATAAGAATAGGTTTAAATTGATGGAGTAAATAGGGGAATATATCAGTCTTCATTAGAGCTGCATACTACTTCTTACCTCAAAAACCGGCCAAGAGCATGTCGGGCCATGCTCAGTGTAGGGTTCCGTAGTTTACCGTCCGTCACAATAGGCAACCTTAAAGTGTTTTAATAGATACCATGCTCAATATGCTTATTTAACAATTCGATGATACTTTCGATCACACCCGTCCCGACTCCATCAACTCCGGAAAAAAATTAACAGCGCGAAGTAGACCACGGTACAGCGCCATCTCTCGGGAAATTGGGTTACTAATTTATACAAACTAGACGGGTTATGTATGTTGGGTTTTCGGGGGTAACTTTTGACCGCGTGAATCGATTTGAATCATTCTTTTTTTATTAGAAGTGCGGAATGTAGGTATGTGTCATCGGAAAGTTTGAGGTATAATTTTTTAAAGTCATTAATAAACAAATCTCGATTTATCGATATATCGATAAACATTGTCGTTCTCTCCCTATGACTTTTCAAAAACCGCACGCAAAATTCCGGGCCCTCACATGATAGTAATAGCCATTATTTAAAAGAAGAAGAGGAAGACTTCCATTCAGTTAAACTTAAAAAATGACATCTAAACTACCTATGTTCCAAATTATGAATTCATGACTAAAATATTTTTGATTTGAATGGTAGTTGACTTTCTCGACCGCGAGATACTTCCGCAGCACTCTTGTGCTAGGGTTGCTATTTTATCAAAATGAGACGATGGCGATATCGAAAGCCTTCCAAAAAGTCAAATTCAGCCTTTTCCGTTACCTCTCCCTTATAACTCTTTATCTTCCACATAAACGAGTATCCATTAATTGTTTAGTAGCTCGTCCATTGCCCGCAATAAGAGAAAGGAAACGAAATAATAAATTATTAAGCATCGCTTGACCCAGTTGCTTAAGCCTTCGCGTTGAGATTACTCCTAGAAACGTTTTCAGCCCTAAGCACTTAGGCTTAGAAATAATAACCTATCTCTCAGTTTAGGATCATTTCCTAATTGAGTTACAAAGCATGTAACACCCCTGGAGTTGCAGGCGTCCATAGGCTACGGTGACCGCTTACCATCAGGCGGGCCGTATGCTTAAGTTTGTCACCGACGTAGTATTTAAAAAAAAAAGTGTAACGCAAGAGCTGATATAATTCTTACGCCAGCTGTACACTCGCATTGGAGCCGACGAGAACGCGAATGATCAGGGGCCTTACCATGACATCTTAACACGATTCAGTTAAGGCTCATTTGTAAGAAACTCAGTTTAGGTCGTCAACTGAATCGCGTTAAGACGTCGTCAAGGAAATTGACAAATGCCATCGTTCTTTTCTCGTTGCAGACTTGCGTCGTCGCGATACACGGAGCTTCCCGTTGAATTTATACTCATGATGACGAGGATGTCTCTGAAATAGTATTATGTTTTTTGTCCCGCTAAACGACCAGCTAATAAAAAAAATATTCTGAAACTCGTTTAACCAATCTTTAACGAGTCATCACCTCACCCGGCAGTCTCGGGGCCGCGGCCGCCTGACGCTATTTGTAACGTTTAGGTATAATTTAAAAAAATGTGAGGCCGACTACCGCTTAACGTCACCCGAGTGGCAATATACTTTGACATGACGAAGTCCAACTCTCCATTAATTAGGTAAAGCCATGACCGGTTTGCATAGTTGGTAGTGACCCTGCCTGCTAAGCCGATGGTCCTGGGTTCGAATCCCGGTATGGGCATTTATTTGTGTGATGAACACAGATATCTGTTCCTGAATCATGGATGTTTTCTATGTATTTGTATATTATTTATATCGTTGTCTAAGTACCCGTAACACAAGCCTTCTTGAGCTTACTGCGGGACTTAGTCAATTTGTGTAAGAATGTCCTGTAATATTTATTTATTTAAAAGAAGAAGAAGCAATACACGTAATAGTATCTTTGAATCCTTAGTGAAAACCATATTGACCACCGCCGCAAGTTTCGAACGCGCCCAGGAATCGAATACCTTCCGTACTTAGGCTATCACATGCTCATAAATAAAAGATTTCGCTAGAAAACAGAGCTGATTACCGTTAAAATGGTACTGTCAGCCATCTTTACATCTGCTTTTAAATTTCGATGCTTATTCTCGCTCAATAGAGTCTACTTAACTTTAGCTAACGTTTGAACGCATCTTGTGACGCATCCGGGATAACGAAGGCAATCCAGTCGTGATCCGATCCGGCGTTAACGAGCACGGCTTATTGCTTAGCGATATGACTAACGATCTTAGTTGATGGCGAGGTAACGTGCAGTATTTTAGTAACTGGAAAACATGCTGTCTCATTTTTATTTTCTTCTTTAAAAAGAGAAGGGTGTTGCTACCCGATGACATGTGCCACCTGAAAAAGCTTACATAAGTCATTCGACAGCAAAACATGCATTGGGTTTATTCAACAAATGCAACTGGGCAACTAATAGCACAGAATAAGTAGTAAAATAGTGCTACTTTGCCACTGGGTAACAATACTCAACTGTTTTTTTCGTCTCATTCTCTTGCCAGTAGGTAGAAAATATTTATTTATTTTAGCTTTACTGCATAAAATACAAAAAAAATGTACAAACGGCGGGCCTAATAATGCCTAATGCCTAATTGAATTCTCTACCAGTCAATAATATCGCCAGTGATTAGATAAAAAATAATAGGCATTAGCTACAGAGCCGTTTTTTTGTTCTAATATCATTAACGGTGTAATTATACCCATATAAAATTTGCAGGGAGCAAAGTCATAGACAAAGAGGTGAAATTGCTCCAACTAACAAACATTTAGGGGCAAAGTTAAACAAAGACTAGGTTAGGATTGCTCTTAAGTTCAAGTTCATATAAGTATTCCCCTGAAAACAGAATGGCTTTATTGTGCAAGTGCTAAATAATGCCAGAATAGTTGTTCAACTAACCACTGTCTACTGAGGTATGAATATGTTGTTTAAAATAGTAAAGTTCTTTCAAAATTGTAGCAAATTTTGGAGCAAAATAGCACCGTTTTACGTACTAAAGTACGGAAGGTACAGGTTCACTTTGACGTTTAGCTTGTATTCAACGTGCTGCATGGTCATTTGTACCACCAGCTAACAATTCACAGTTCCTCTCTTTCTTTATACACGTGGATTTCTAAAACTCCGAAACAAAGCTTCGTAGCAAAAATGTAAATCAAAGTAGAAACATTCCAATTCTTTTCTGCTTTGTCGTAACTATCGCACGTTGATTACGCCTGGATTCAAAGGCGCATTTTGTTCTTTGTGCCGTTGGAAAAGCGCCCTTACGGATTAGGACTTAAGTGCCGCGTGAGACTGATCCGGCAGCGGACTATTCAAGCTGATGAGACGCACTGGTTAAGACTTAAGAGTCAGTCGATAGTGATTAGGGATTGCAATCCAGCAGTGTTTTCAATCCAGCTGGATTTTTGCTGGATCGGCGCCAATCCAGCTGGATCCAGCGCGGATCCAGCAGGTAGAAAAAATACCAAATAAAAATGACTTTTTGCTCTACTACAGGTTTGTTATTATTAAAATTATTTAAAATAATGAAAGGAAGGATGAAAACGCGCAATTTTGTAAGCATTATTTATTTAAAAAAAAACTTAAAACAATTCTTGAGGTCTTTTTAAAACAAAATAACGAAAGTTTGAGATAATTGAGATCTTTTCTTTTACATTAAAATCATCACATGAAACAATATAAAAAAAAAACTAATCATTAAAACTTATAACTTCTTTAGAGATCAATAAAGCAACTTATTTTTTTTGACAATTCCGAAAATGAGATCTCAAAAAGCAGATTGTATTAAGGGTGTTGTCACCTAATCTGCTTCTGATAGGAGTGCACACGTAGCCAGCTGCAGAGAAAGCTCGCTCCGATTCCACGCTAGTTGGTTTTATTGACATTAAGTAGTCATACACCAATGACAGATTTTCCCCTCTAACTCCATCATTTTCGAAAGTAGCCATTTCCTTTTTTATAATTTTGTCATAATCTTTCACTCTCATATTAGTTACGTTTCGCTTCAGACAACCATCTTTATCTAGTTTTAACTGCAACTCTAACTCTTCTTCCATTGTAACATTCAGGGTCTCACGTGTGGGATCATTATTAGTACTATTATCATTATCATTGTTTGTTTCCATTGTTTCATCACCCCCTTCACGTTGATTTGCTTTTTCTCTCAGACGAATAATTATATTTTTAATTTCTTGGCGAATAATATTTTTTTTGGGCATTGGGAAACATAAAGCTTCTGGCGACTTGTTCTTGACTTCAACATCGTATTTGGTGGGATTCTGTAAGTATATTAACATACCAGTAACATCAGTAAGACGCTTTTCTCCGATCCTTTGCCGAAGTGCCACAGAAAGATTTTCGCTGAGAACTGTGCCGTGGTTTTTCAATTTATTCAGGGCAAATTTGAGAGTTGTGTCAGCTGTAATTAAAGTAGATTCTCTTCTACACAGAGCATCTACAGCCAACTTTACTGGTTGAAGGCAGTTTATTAAATCACTTATAAGTGCCCACTCAGTTGACGAGAATTTTGTAGCTGGATCGCAGTCTATTACTAATTTACTTACTAGGTAGGTACTTGGTTTAACTTACTTAATATTTATGAAAAATACACCTATAAGTAGGTATATACGTAGACAAACATCAATCAATATTCTGATCTGAGCATAAGTTGAAACTTATAAGAAATTTTGCGGTAACAGTAAATAATTAAATACTATAAATACAGTTTCAAAATACTTACGTTTTTCAAACCAAACACACAATTGTAGCGAAATAGAATTAATTTGTGAGAGCAGAGAAAGTAATTGTTTAGCGCGCGAAAAGAAATGGCGAACTGATAGGCGTAGGTGCGCGGGGAGGCACACGGGGTGTAAAAACACTCGCGGCACGCGCGCATGGCGGAATGGCAACGTCGCGTTAGCCACGGACTAAGCGCGGGAACGCCGAGCCGTTTTAAACACAACGTAAAATAAGTTTATGTAAAGTAAATTACGCATTTTATTGCTGATTTTTTTTTGCGGATCCGCAGCGCTGGATCCAGCGCTGGCTGCTGGATCCAGCAGACCGAAAAATGCGCTGGATCCAGCTGGATTGCTGGATGCTGGATCCAGCAATTGCAATCCCTAATAGTGATGGAAATAGCGATTTTAGGTCGTAGTCGCTATCGCAACTCTTAAGGTTACATTCGGGTAGAATTGATGCGGCGGAAGGAAACGGGCAATGCTGCTGTTAATATAGATGATAAACTCATTCACCGATAAGGATTTCTCGTAGCGCTACGCCGTAGCCGCTACATAAACGGGCAATGCTGCTGTTAACTCATTCACGGCCAACGATTTCTCGTAGCGCTACGCCGTAGCCGATAACATGCATTTCCCGCTTTGTAGCGAAAATTGTGCGTAGAGGCATGACGACAACGCGTCGTCATGGGCTCTGAATGGGTTAATATAGATGATAAACTCATTCACCGATAAGGATTTCTCGTAGCGCTACGCCGTAGCCGCTACATATATTTCCCGATTTGTAGCGAAAATCGCAATCGTGTAAAGGCATAATGTTTAGTTTAGTTTAGTTTGTTTATTTATCTAAAAAATCACGATGGCAATTTGCCGTGATTATTATTATTAATATGAGTAACACATGTTGACACAGTTGATCGTTACAGTTGCAACAGCAATGCATCAATATAATTTTGGAGGTGGAGACTAAAAAATGTTTAGCAGTCGGCAACAATAAAGTGAGACTATTAGAAGGATAAATGAAAATAGCGCTTCCTTGAAGGGCTCGCATGGTTGCTATTTTACGACTATCACGCCATGCGTCACTTTCGCACTTTCATATTTATTAGAACGAGACAGCCATGCTCATAGTCGGTAAAACCCGACCATATTAGGACCACCCCGTTCAGATTTTGTTACGCTGGCAATTCTATATTTTATTAGTCTAAGTTGTACTGCAACACTGCTGACAGGAAGGCTTATGGCAAGTAAGGTAGGGGCCGCAGACAATACCGCAGAAACACACACTACACACAGTCGCCAGCGAAATGTTACCTCAGAAGAAACCACGAGTGGATGTTTCATAACAGGGCGTTTTTATTTTTTGTTGTACAAAAACCATTTTTGGAAAATTTAAGTTTTTTAAATTGTTTTCTATTCAGAATCGCGAGCTCTTTCAATCCTAGTAGGAGAAAAAAGTGTCCCAACATTTGTTTTCCATTTCGCCACCATAATTTCATTGATTTAGTATGGCGGTAGCGTTAATGGAATGTTTGAAATTTGTATGGAAAATTTATGACACTTTTTTTCTCCTACTAGGATTGAAAGAGCTCGCGTTTTTGAATAGAAAACAATTAAAAAAAATTATTTTTTCCAAAAATGGTTTCTATACAACAAAAAATAAAAACGCTCAACAACGATATTCGCTTGTCACCAAGTCGCAACCTGTCACTCCTTTAGCTAATGAGTGCCGCGCGGTTACCTGACGCTGACATCACACTGTACATTCAACAGCATATACGGACACATTTAGCGTCTTATTACAACGACATAAGGTGCATAATTGTAAACGTGATTCGACGTTCGTACGATTATGGACGACCTCACGCGAAGGGATTAAAAGTTAATTTTACCTGGCAAAATTGACAAATGTGTGTGACGTGGAATATCCAAGGAAGATTTAAGGATTAGTGCCTAATTAATTGAAGGGATGTTCACAAAAAGAACATAACTACACTGAGCATAATTTCACAGGAGAACGATCCATAGGCTACGGTGACCGCTTTCCATCAGGCGGGTCGTATGCTTGTTTGCCACCGTCGTGGTATAAAAAAAACAGTGACGAAGCTGCAGGTCCCGGGATCGAATCCTGGGTGCGTAGCCAAGGTGCCTTTCGCTAACGCTCAGTAGCATATCGTAGTTTTCTCTCTCTATCACTCTTCCTTATTAGTGTGACAATGACAGTTACGTTTCGTTCGCGATTTAGCGACTAGCGTTAGCGATTGACACCTTGGCTACCGATTCTGGTAAGATAATTATTCGTGTGTTTGTAACGAATATTTGTTCCTGTCCATATGTCTATGGACGTTTTCTATGTACAGTTGCCATCAAATATGTCGAAGCTGTCAAGGTGCAACACAAATATGTGAACACGCCTCTATTGTCAAAGAGTTACAGTTCATGTTCAGATATTTGTGAGCACCTCAGCAGTTCCGATATATCTGATGGCAACTGTATGTATTTAAATGTGTAATATAAATGTTGATTGTAAATAATAATGTTAAAGTTGCTCATCCGATTTATCCTTAAAATTAAATATTGGAATAATATGTATGTACTAACAGTAGTGAATAAGAATGTACAGTACTAAAATATCTATGAGTCCTGCCCGAAATAAATGATTATTTAATTTAATTTAATTTAATATTATATTTCGTACATAAGTTCCAAAAAACAAGCCGAGGTGAACGCGCGACCTTCATATTGAAAGTCGCACGCTCTTACCACAAACACTTCATTCTTCATTTTAGTAAATCGACTATCAAGATAATTAATGATTATTATTATGTTAATGATCACCACTGGCTCTATATAGAATCATTCATCATTAAACCGCACGTACTATTTATACGATTCCGACTACAATTCTGACCGAAATTCCGAATTAAATTCATTAGGAGCGAAACCTGTAACGAACGTTAGGTACACAGCGAATTAATTATAGTATCACCGGAAACAGGAATTGCAATATGGATATGGCTTGTTAGAATGGCGATACCACGTGTTAAAGAGTGCAGGTTATCGGTAAAATTGTTTGGTTGCGCCATGGCCCTTATATACACACTTAACCTCCTGAGTCCCTGAGTCCTTTATAAAGATTTTAATACATTTTATGTAAAAACCTGACACTTTGATTTTTTTTCCATAAAAGCCGAGTGTTCTTTATACCGGACTCAATCTTCTTCTGCTTCTTCTTAGCGTTTTCCCAATTTATCTAATTTATTTTGTTTGAAAGGTCCGAAAAACTCACCAATTTCGGATTGAAAGTGGCACGCGGGAGAACTGCTGAACCGCCAACGCTCTTATATAGGACTACAGGACTTTCAGGTTTGAAGCTAATTAACAGTACGTACGGCTTATCCGTAGTATATTTGTCTTCCTTTTACAAGGACAAATAATTAACAATTTAAAATAAGATCAATGTACTCCTAATCGTAAAAGTATATCCAGCAAAAAACAGAGATACTCGTTTTAGACCTAAATTTAAGACAGAAGGTTCATGATTTAACGTCATGTTTTTTCAAACATTTATAAAGGACTTTCGGCATTTATACGCTTTTTTTATCCAGGACTCGGGAGGTAAAATAAACTGTGTATCATTTTGGTGCAATTTAAAATGGGGCGAGACGCGCAGCAGGTGCCAGCTGTCAGGGATAGAATTTAATTTTAAATCCTGTATAAATCAAATACCAAACAAATAGAAATTCAGACTTGCGAAATTTTATGCATCTCTGTATCTCTATAGGTATCTATTTAGGCTGTATCTATCCATCCACTGCTGTCTAGTACCCATAACACAAGCCTTAAGGATGACTCACACTAGCACGGGATGGGGCGGGACGGGACGGGGCGGGACGGGAAAATCTGTCAATTTCTATAGAAAGAATCACGTGATAGCTCGATGCCCTCGGATGTCACGTGACGCTTTCTATAGAAATTGACAGATTTTCCCGTCCCGCCCCGTCCCGCCTCGTCTCGTCCCGCCCCGTCCCGTTCTAGTGTGAGTCATCCTTTATTGAGCTTACTGTGGGACTAGACCGATTTTTGTAAGATTGTTCCATAATATTTATTATAAGTATATAATTTATTTCAGGAAAAATGTGTTGTCTGGCCATCTGCCTACGGTCTCCCGTTGACCTTGTTGTCCATCTAAAGCACCAGCAGCCAAGCAGCAATTCAGTACCTAACATATAAGTGTCGAATTAGTTTATCGATGTACTTTCGTACACCGTCGAATTTTTCTGTTAAAGATACAAAGGATATGCCAACTATAGTCGGACAAACCAAGGCTGCAATAGATTTTGTTTTTAAATTATGTGCGTCCCTTTTTTTCGTATGAAAAAAATAGGGAGCCAAATAAATTAAAAAGAAAATCTACTACAGCCTTGGTTTGTCCGACTATATACATAATGTTACGTCATAATTTTCCTAGCGTTTTTACAGTTTATGCCACGGCCCGAGGAGCCTAGGGTCCGCTTTGGCACAATGTTAGAGTGCGACAGAAAAAGGCAGGAATAAAAAAAAAACTGGCAACATTGTAGTGTCGTCCCTTTCATATTGAAAACGGGACGACATTACGATGTTGCTTCTGTTAAATCACACTGAAAATGTACTAATTGTATATGCGTTTTCAAAGGATATGACTCTAGGGTGTGAGATGGGTGTGAGTCATTACACCACCAATCCGATCCGATCCGATCCAGGAGCCTTCGGAGGTCACGTGACGTTTTTAATAGAAACTGACGGATCGTCCCGGATCGGATCGGATTGGTGTGAGTCATCCTTTAGAGGCGATTATGAATATCTAGGTACGGTCGTATCACTCTCATGGTAAGGGTCCTAATCCTCACTAGTTAGAAGCTGAATCCTCGTTTGAACTAATAGCACACTCTATATCGCAGTTAAACACTGCACTGACAGAGTTATTAAAGACTTAAATCCTCTAGGCACCTTTAGATAATTTACTTACTTATGAGACACCTTTGGGAACAGTAGGTATTAGGAGTAAATCAAACTTCAAAGTTCTGTTTAAATGGGCAGATTGCATGGTCTAAAGATATTTACTTTAGTTTAATAATTTAAGACATCCCGTTACAGCCCACCTTATATTGTGCTAATGATTTAAAAAATATTAGTACCTACACTGCAAGTAGGGTAACTTACCAAATATCAACTTTGTTTATAGGTGCATATAATTCATTTTAGTATTACGTAGCCATTGATTGAAGGGTGGCCAGTAATTGACATTTTATACTAAAATTAATTCTTTTTATTTGTACACAGAATTCATTTCTAGGGCTCCGTACCCAAAGAGTAAAATGGGACTCTATTACTAAGGCTCCGCCATCTGTCTGTCCGTCCGTCCGTCTGTCACCAGGCTGTATCTCATGAACCGTGATAGTAGACAGTTGAAATTTTCACAGATTATGTATTTCTATTGCCGTTATAACAACAAATACCTACTAAAAAGCAGAATAAAATAATTATTTCAGGGGGCTCCCATACAACTTACGTGATTTTTTTGCAGTTTTAAGAAATAATGGTACGGATCTCTTTGCGCGCGTATTGGACTCGCACTTGGCCGGTTTTTAATATAACATTAACATAGGTCTGTCGTTTTTTAGTTATCATCTTAGAGTTATTATTATTATGGACATATATTGTTGAAATGTAATGCTCCTATAAAATTGGTTAATAGAAATACAGCCTCAACGTTAATGTGAATGAAACTAGTAAGTAAAAATCACAAATCACATACACATAACAAGTAAGTAAAATTGACACATTGTAATTATGTTTACTGTATATATTTTGAAAAAAAAGGCCTTTATTATGTATTGCGCTTATTCATTAGTATTTAGGGGTTCATCGATTCAATAGATTTGGTTTGAATAAATTTAAATAAATTAGAGTTAGTTAACGTTGGGACCAGGCGGATCGGTGTGAGATTGTCCCCAAATATAAAAAAAAGTTACAATCCTATCCGGATCTGCACATCGCTTCGGTGTGCGAGCATAGTACTGTCCTGTATTAATACCATGAGTTGTTGTAGAATGACAATCGCTAGCGACTGCGCGATCCGAAAGTATTTGGATATTTCTGGTTCTATAAAGTTTACTTGTCCGTGAGTGTCTGTGTAATTTATCTAAAGTAAGATTAATTCATAAATTGCCCCATGCACTTTAGTGCCTAAGGTAACTAAGAGACTTGAAACAATTGTTTCTGTTATTATACAAAACTTTGCAAAAGTAGATACTCAATAAAAGCAAGTCTTGAACTTAAAGCTCCAAGAACTTCAGAGTTCTTAATTGAGTTCTAATAATCTGTTGAGTGAAATTGAGTTTCAAAGTTGAGTTGAGTTGAGTTAAATAATAAATAATAATAATAAATGGATGAAACTCAGTTGCTGAGTGACGCCATATATATAATATGGGGAATTTAACACTGCAAGTGCTTATTTTGTTCATGATTATAACGTATATGCTGACTTTCAGTATATGTACGGCGGTGACTAAATACATATAACATTTGGTATTTAAGGTATTTTCGAGCTAACTTTTTATCAAGCCAAAATTACGATTTAAAACCAGGTGACAGTATGATGTAAGTATAATGTAGGTATTCCAACCCAGACTTTCCTTTGTATAGTAGGTACCTTTAGGTAATTTTAACCTGGGAAGACTGATAGTGACTTGAAAGATCGAGGGTAAAAGACCCAGAGGACTCCGAACACCTGGAGCTACCTATCAACAACGCCTTCCACCAGGTGACAAACCGGATCAGTTGGAGACAGACTACAGCGTGCGTAGCCAAGATGCCAATCGCTCACGCTTAGTAACGTATCGTAGCTACCTCTCTCTATCACTCTTTCTTATTAGTGTGACATTGACAGTTACGTTTCGTTAGAAACTGAGCGTGAGCGATTGGCATCTTGGCTACGATCAAGATGCCAATCGCTCACGCTCAGCACGGCCTAACTATAACGTCTTAACGCAATTCAGTTTAGGTTGTTAACTGTCCTCAGTTGTAAAGCAGCGACTCAGTTTAGGTCCAAAACTGAATCACGTGTAGGCTTCATGGTAGGGCCTTTGATCGCTTGAAAAGAAGTCACGATCCCCAGTAATGCGGGAACAATTAGGAAGAGAGATAGGTATTTTTATAACTAGTGCTACGTTTTGACCAAACACCATGTTTGAAATTAAAATTTACTTGTTTTTCAATCCTCCTAATTTAATAAGCTTAAGGGTAATCAGACAGCCAAACCAAACGTTTTAATCATTCAATTTGTTAAGGCATTAGGGGACAAAAAACATTTAATTGGCTTAAAATAAATCCGTTAACGGGAATTTCGATTGAATGTTAAGCTTATAAGCCGACTGTGCCGAACGAAACAATGTTTTTTGTTAAATAACAATGTTTTATTTATAAGGAAGCCATGTGACTGTATTGACTTTCTAGATACCAAATAGGACGTCAGCTTCAAACCTCCGCTCGTAATAATCCATGATTTGTCGTACCTTATGTATGAATTATATGTAAAAAGTGGAATAATTTTTTTAACGACTTTTGTTTCGCGACTTTCGCATTATCAGTCTATTTATATTTATGTCGATAAGAAGGACCTATAAAGACTGAAGACAGGTAACAAGCAACTCATATCTGCTGTTTACAATTTCAGTTACAATGGTGAATTTACGGCTAATTTTCACCTTTATTTTCACCTAAGCATAACTTGTCAATGCCAATTAATTCATGACAGGAAACAGCGGGACATGTGTCGTGCTCTCATTCCGGAGACCAAGATTCATTTTGGATCAGTGGGCCAAAGAAGTTAGTTGTAACTTGTCAAAGGCTGCACTTCACACATTAAACGCGACTTGACGTATGAACTCGCGCTTGTAGAGTCCAGTTGTGCTAGACCGCTTGTATAGGAAAGCACTCTGTGTGTTGCAACATTGCAGCTGTACTGGAGAAAGTAGGATGATAACTGTCGATTTGAATGTCGGAACTGTATTTCCGTTAGGTTTCGAAATCACCACGAATTTCTGATTAGCGTTGACACTCAATTTCTCAAGCAAATTGTCATTTCTCGCGATAATGTAGCAGGCTGATACGGTCACAACAATGTACTTAATTGGTGTTTTGTTTGGTTTATGCATTGGTTTATTGGTTTGTTATTTGCCGGTTTTATTTCTTGTTACAAATAAAGGTTTATTTTATCTTTTGCCCTAAATTCCAGACAAATGAGCAACCTAGAGAGTTGACCCAGCTTCTTCCATTGTCTAAGTTTCATTTTAAATAATTAGGTTACAAATGTTTGAAACTCGTTAAAAGTTTAAGTCCAGGTTTCAACTCCAGCGAACGGTGTCAGTGCGACTGACTGTTTTTCCACATACCTACTGTTGGAACACAAATAAAACTCTTTGAGATTACTTTCTAGTTTAAGGCCAAACTATCTAACTTTTCTCACTGTGTTTTTAGGGTTCCGTACCTCAAAAAGAAAAAATGGAAGCATTATAACATCATTTTGTTGTCCGTCCGTCCGTCCGTTTGTCAAGACCCCTTAGCTCGGGAACAGGTAGAGGTAGCAAGTTGAAATTAATACTGCGGTTCCTTGAAGCTGTGAAAAAAACCGAACCTCTACGTCAACACAATCAAAATATAGGTACGGCTCGCAACTCGCTCTCCACGCTCCGCCGCCACTTGTGTACGGGCGCCAACGGACTCGCTTTCCATCAGTAAGGGAATAAAACTTGTTTTACTCACTGCTGAATCTGGTTGGGGAGACTATAACACAAAATTATTATTTATATTTTAATTAAAATTTATCCACTGCAATCAACATTACGACCGCGATTATAACCCGAAAATTACTTCCCAGAGCTTACAATTGTAATATTTCGAAGCTCGTGAAAAACCCTTATCTTCATAATAAAACTCCCACCGTGGGTACTAAAAAAATACTTCCGAAACAATGGTGGACGATTAAAATGTAATAAAATTTATACACTCAAGGGAAGTAAAAACATATTACTTAGGTACCTAAAATAGAACAACGGTAGGTAGGTTTTTTACTTAGGTAAAAAAGTGGAACTAAGTAATAATGGTTTAACCACAGTACATAATTACATATTTATGTACAACATACATGCATTTTTTACAGCCAATTCAGAAACTTGATTCGTTTGTTCCATATGGGGTACAGAACCCTAAAAAATATAGCATCACTTTGTTGTCCGTATGTCTGTCAAGACCCTTTATCTCGGGAATAGATGCGAAGACGTAGCAAGATGAAATTAATACCGCATACAAGTCTGCGGTCTCTTAAAGCTAGGGTTTCTGATTTCTCGGCTCATTTGTATTCTCGAGTCTCGAGAAATCTCGAGCCCAATTTCTCGAGTCTTCTCGAGTCTCGAGTCTTTTTTTGGAGGATAGTAATTTTAATGTTTTTCGGATATCACCGTAAGTATTCATTGTTAAAATATTGTTACCCTTTTAAAGGCAAACCTCTTAAAATAAACCAACCTATAACGACATCTTTTTAAAAAGGGATAATTACCAATTACCATGTATGTTTGTTTTATTGAGCACCCGATATTTCGACGGTAGTAGTGCCAGTGACAACACACAAAATAAGCGAACCCGTAAGAGGGTAGATCGCTATGGCGTGTGTGGGTAGATCACAACTAAAAACTCGCAGCTCATCAGTTTACTCCGTGAACATGACGCTTGCAACAGTGTCGAAATATCGGGTGCTCAATAAAAACAAACATACAAGGTAATTATCCCGTTTCAAATAGTAGTTATAATACAAACGACTATGTTAGCTTAAAATCTTTTTATATGTTTTCCTAACTTTTTTATAACTATGAATTGGCGATGAGGTTTGAATTAAGCATTTTATCCAGTCTTAACCGCTAAAGAGTTAAGACAGTTATCCTTTAAAGCGCTTATTGTCACTGGCCAGAACGTGATCTTCCATACGATGGGCTAACAAAACGGAGTACCTATTCCATGTATTCCTTACCTACACATGACATAGCCGATGTCCAGCACAGCCAAAAAACATCGCAGTCTACCTCCATCGAATTAATATAAGCCATTGAATAAAGTTTGAAAATCCTCTCATTTTCGCCAGGGAAAGCGATACTTCTCTAGGTTCTTACGCGTAGCTATTCAAATAAAAAGGTTCCTAATTTCAATAGTGAGGAATCTTTTCCGTATCACCAGCTTGGGATCCTGTACATTATTACGATTTATCACGAGGATCAAGTTAAGTACAGGACTGGAAGATTGTTACGTCGATTGTCTCAGAATAAATAAATAAATAAATAAAATAAATATTATGGGACAATCGTACACAAATCGACCTAGTCCCACGATAAGCTCAATAAAGCTTGTGTTGTGGGTACTAGGCGACGATATATATAATAGACAAATACATATAAATACTTAGATACATAGAAAACATAAAACATAAAATATAAAAGGAAAAAATACGGAATGAGTTTCAGTGTAGCTTCTTTCAGCATCAACAGAATCTTCTGTTAGGTACCTACATGCTTTTGTAAGATGTTTTTCAGTGGGCTATTTCTGAACTTTTAACAAATATCATATTTGTAATAAAAATATATAATATTCTGTAGATATTGCACGTTGTTTGCAGTTTCAGATTCCAATTTCTGATAGAATTATCATCGTCACCGCTGACTTCATCCGAATCTTGAATAGTTGACATTTCGCGGTAGTTCAACATAATAAGTATAATTTCTGTAAGAAAAATTGATAAATAGACAGCTGGAAAAGTCGTTCTGATGTAGAACGACGAGTTGAGTATTAAGGCGGTCACATCCGAAATTAACTTTGATGTTCGGTCCATCAGAAGACTTGATACTAGTGATACTTCTTGACTTCCGGTAATTTTTATCTCATCTAAAATGTAGCTAAAAAGTGTAGCTAGTTGTCTTGAATTCAAAAAGTTGTGATTGGAAGCCCTTGTCACGACTTTAACACAGAACCAACTTACCCTACTGGGCCTACTGTAATGAAGAAGTATTACTTTTAAAAACAAAATAATAAAAGTTCTGTGTTAATTATTCTCAAGTTAATTTTCTTTAATTCTAGTTTTAGGGGGCGAAAAGGCGCGTGCCCGCCGCGCAGGACTCGAGAATTCTCGAGTCGTGGACATTTTTTTCTCGTCTCGAATTAAACCAAAATTCTCGAGTTGTCTCGAGTTCGAGAAATCTCGAGCAGAAACCCTACTTAAAGCTGTGAAAAAATCAATCTACGTTAACGCAATCGCAAAGATTTATGTCGCATTTCCCAAACATTTGCAATGGGAATCAAAATGTATAGTACCTACCTACTTCACTTTGACCTAGAATCACGAAATTTAGCAAAAAGCAAGAACTTGTAGCACACCTATAGGAGAAAATCCGAAAACCGTATAATTGCCGCACACTGAGAGTTCCGTGCCGCCAGTATTTTTAAGTACTTAATGGTAAAGGTCATAAATGGGGGAGGGGGTGCATTCTTTGTGCAGAAACCTCGGTGGGCGAGTCCGAACCGCACTTGACAGGTTTTTTTTTATATTTGGGGCAATCTCACACATCAACCTAATTCAACCTATAAGCAAAACGTATACTATGGGCACTAGGCGACGATATACATACTTATAATACCTAAACATCCATAACTCAGGAATAAATATATGACACTTATTTAAACTTTCACGATTTTCACACATTATAAATTTACTAAAACGGAGAAAATAAATAAATTTACGTCGGAGGTTTGTTTCCAAAGTTTATACACGATTAAGCCCCGTTTTAGTAAATTTATAATAAATATATGAGCCAAAACTTAATAAATTGTCTTCAATACTAATATATCTTCATATACCTATCGGTAAACGTTTTGGGTAAACATTTTCTTAAAATTGTAACATATATAACTGACATACCCAGATATACCCGCAGTTACCCACGCTTATAGTCTAAAATAAAAATAGCTTGACACAAACGTATCTCATGAATAAGGGTCACGAATCGATCCGAAACATATCGAGCTATTTTCGACATTATATTATAGACGTCAGTCCCACGTCAGAGTAGTCTCAGCGGTAAGAGCGTGTAACTGTCAATCCGAAGGTCGCGAATTCAATTCCAGGCTCGTACCAATGAGTTTTTCGGCACTTATGTACGAAAGTATAATTTGATAGGAAAACATCCTGAGGAAGCCAGACTAATCCCAATAAATCGTAGTTTACCGTCTGGGTTGGAAGGTCAGATGGCAGTTGCGTTTCGTAAAACTAGCGCCTACGCCAAATCTTAGGATTTGTTGCCAAAGCGGACACCAGGCTCCTTGAGCCGTAGCATATAAGCCGGGAAAACGCTAAAGAAGATAAAACAGTGGTGAGATACTGACAGAAAAAGCCGTTAAACCGTTGAAGGTTAAAATTTAGAACATAAATTTTTGAAGTCCGTAATACTCCATTAAGCAAGTTTTTTTGTAGGTACTTATATCTATCAGTATATCACTTATATCTTACGGGACAATAATATGGGGAAACTCGACAGATGCAAAACGAGTTTTTATCATTCAAAAACGCGCACTACGTATTTTGGCCGGAGTGGGCTACAGACATCCATGCAGGGATCTATTTATAAAGCACCGCATTATGACACATTTTTCCCTATACCTTTTTGAGGTCATAATGTATGTGAGGAGCAATCTATCTGAGTTTAAACGCGTTCATGTCGAGGGTATAAATGTGCGTTCGGCGGGACGGCTAAGAACAGTACCACGCCGTATGGCCTTAGCTCAAAAAAACCCTCGTGTCATAGGGCCTACGTATTATGAACGACTTCCGGTCGCTATAAGAAGTGAACTGTGTGATCAAACATTCAAACGCCGATTAAGAGATTTTTTGTTGGATAATCCATTATATTCTATGAGTGACTATATAAATGATGCATAGATTTTGACGAGATACTATTGTGACATTGTATGAAATTTTAGATCTTGTAATGATTTGATTTAATTTTTTGATTTAATTGATTTAATTTTTTGAAATTATTACTCTATTGATTATACTCTTATACCTATTCTGACGATCATAATATGAATACTTGTAGATTGACATGCCTGCAATTTATAATGTAATCTGTATTATGAAATAAATAAATCTGAATCTGAATCTATAGTAGGTACCTAGACCTAGATCTCGAGGTGAAATTGCGGGTGACAGTTAATTTACAATAAAATGTAAACAATGCTACCTTAATCCAAAAAGTTCACACAGTAATTCTGCGTATTACACTCGTACCAACCTGCAAGTATAAAAGCCGTTACAACCCGTTCGAAAACCAATTCAAATGTCTATTGGTGACCGAAAAGCTGGTGGCTTCCTCACACAACGTATCAGCATTGCGATACAACGAGGAAATACCGCCAGCATCTTAGGTACGACGCCTCAAGGACTTATTTTAGATTTAAGGTAGGTAGCTGTAGGTAGCTAGGTAAGTTACACTTACTGTATATATTTTGAAAATAAATGTTCAGTAAACAATGTCTATGCCGCTTTTCGTTCCAAATTCAAACTGTTCTCAAAGGCCGTTACAGCGAATGAAGTTTCCGTATTTGTCGCACTTGCAATTTTGCAAGAAGGTGTGACAAGGAAGGAAACTTTGTTCACGTCAGCCTTCAGTATCGCATAGGGGTATTTATGTTGTCGTTTCCAAGGAATCCTTCGATAGAAATGTTGATTGAAGAACGGATCAAGTAAAGGATTGTTTTAAATGGAATTCGTTTATGGTTGGATTAAAGTCGTAATTGAACGTTTTGTTTTACGAGGGTTACCAGGTTTTACGTTATTGTAATAGGTTATTGATGATATACTGGGCTCAGTTACCAAAATTGTTCGGCTATCTTTTGTTTAAGTACAAAATATAGATTGAATATTATAGGGATTTATGCACTAGGCTTCGCTTTCTTGACTTGAAGTTGAAAACGCAACTTTAATTGTTTAGTGATTTAATGGTAAGTACCTACGCTACTTTGTATTCATGTACATGTGTGTTGAGTTTAGTAGACCCCAATTTCATTTAAACCGTTAAACTCTAAATATGAACGGCATTATATTTGGACTATACAACATTATCTTCTTTGAGGTTACACTCTTGGCAAAGTTGTCGGGGCTATATCTGCTGTGCCGCGCTTAACCACCCGACGCCATTGTTCTCTCACAGCCGTTCGCCTAATCTTCTCGTACACCATTATTAAATGGCTTTATTTAATATCGAATTACCCATTTTTAGGGAACACTAATCAAAACATGCAGCATGTGGGCAGGCCACATTACACGCAGAGCAGATGGCCGATGGGGTCGAAAGGTGCTCGGGTGGAGACCACAGCTTGGCAAACGCAGCGTAAGACGTCCACCCACAAGATGGACATGACCATGACCCACAACATGGAGATGACCTTATGAAAGTCGCCAGGAGACGCTGGATGCAGGTCGCTTCCGGTACATATGGAGTTCCAAAGGGGAGGCCTATGTTCAGCAGTGGACGTCTTATGGCTGATTTGATGATGATGATGAATCAAACCATTGCCTTTCTAATATTATTACTTAAAATAGGTAGATATGCTTTTTTTTTGCACTCCAATATGTGTCCTTACCACAGTCCGGTAAAAACCAAATACAGAAATAAAAAACACGAAGATAGCACAGCAATATACCGACATATTTACGAGAAGGGCAAGTGGGGTAAGTCATACACGGGTCTCGTTCTCACATGTGTCTTGATGTAGGCGAATGATATTGGTATTGTATTGGCTTATCTGGGAAAGTATAGTGCGGTTTGGGGTAAGTAGGGAAATCACTAGTAACTGGCTACTTTCGAATGACTGGCCACCTCATATTAAAAATAATTATTATCTGTGTAGAATAGATCGCCAGCAACTGGCCAGTTGTTGGCGAAATCCGACATGTAGGGTAGTTATCTCTCTCTATCACTCTTCCTTATTAGTTTAGTGCGACAAAGACAGTTGCGTTTCGTTCGCTACTGGTTGTTAACGATTAACATCTTGTCTATGCACCCAGAGGTTGAAGGGGGTGAGTGATTCTCCTTATGATTATGACGTTTGTCATGTCAAATTATAACGTAAATATTGAAGTGAAACACTTTGAAATTAATTTATCGCGTTTATTAACACCATGTGTTAAATGATGACTCATAATTTAATTTTAACACAAACGAGTGCTATAAAGGGCTCGAATGGAAGTGTCGTGGTGTTATAAACGCGATAAATACGTTTCATAATGATTCATTTCAATGAATAAAAACCGCCGTAACAGAAGACAATACTATAATTGTACTACCTATACATTGGTTTTATGTTAGCAAGGAATTTTAGTTTCTGAATATGTACAGGTAGGCCCGTAAATAGCGCGGTTTAGTGCAGGCCCGGTGGAGTAGTTTGTCCTTTGGACCCTTTTCTTGAAGACTCACGGGCTTGTGAAGTTGGGAGCCTAGACAGAAAAGAAAATGGACTTTGACTATATGACTATATCGTTCTTAGTAATAGGCAGTTTTAAGAAGATACCTACGATTACAGCATATACAGCATATTATATAGGATGACTTAAGCTAGTCACGGGCCGGCACGGGCGCCGGGCCGTGACCGATGTGTCAATTTCTATAGACAGCGTCATGTGATCGGCTCCGAAAGCTCGGATATCACGTGACATTTTCCTTATAAATTGACACGTCATCTTTATCTTCGAATAGACAATACATGTTTAAAATTTGAACACAAATAAAACAAATGCCTATTCGAATAGCTCACTACTTCATACAACAAGTTACTTACTTAAGTTTTTTACCTATATAACTATATTTCCACATACGATCACAACGAGACCATACGAGAGATCATACGAGACAAGTATCAATTGAGTCGGGTAAATCCATCCGGCAGAATATGCGATTTTAGTACCTATTAATAAAGGTAATAAGGTAGGGTTTGCTGAGAGGGTCATTTGTTATCTGTCACCGTGGCTGTCAAGTTCTAGCAAGTATGTGAGTGTGAAAGAGAGACATGACACGACAGACGGTAGGTACGTGGGTCACCAGGATAGAATTGAGGTGCTCGAAATCTGGACATGGGATCATGTATTATATGTTTTTAAAAGCTTATTTTATTAGAAGTAGAACACTAATAGACAGATTTGCCTGATTATAAAAATAATAAATTTACTGCCATTTTAGATCACTGATTCGCACGTGTTTTGAGACACGGTGGGACTGAAACGAGCACATTTTCATGCTATTTTAATTTACGACTTTTCATATTTTAAACCGAAAAATTTTGCATTCATATAGTCGGCAAAAAGGGAATCTCTTTCCTCTAGTTTAGTGATTTTTTCGACGATTTTGTGCCTTTTAAGGGGTATAAGTCTGGTATAAGTAACCTCGATTAGGACCATATGACAACAGGGTAAGCCCTGTTGTCATTTTACCGTCTGTCGTGTCGTGTCAATAGAGATACAATAGGAGATAGAAATCCGCAATCAATCGTTCGATTTTCCCACGAAAATCGAACGATTGATTGCAGTTTTGTATCTCCATCACTATCACACTTGCATATTAGAATTAGAAACAGGTTTTTCTATCAATGCCAATTTTCGATGTTTGTGGTAGGCGTGCTGTTTATGCTTGTTAATCTGTCTGTCTGTGCGTACAGACCGCCGTACAGATCACTTAAAGCCCGCGAACCGTCCGAGCCCTCGAGATGCCCATCGCGATAACTTTGGCTTTATGGGATGTGTTTATGACGTTAGTCGGGATACAACTATTATAGTTTTTGGGCATTTATTTATGGATACAAGCTACACTTTCGTTCTTCACTTTCTAGCTTTTACTGGGATGAAATAAAAAGATAAGTAAATGATTGAAAACTTAATAAAAGTGTAATTGTATGTAGGCACAGTCAACCAATTGGAACCCTAGGCCACTGTAGGACTATGTCATAGTAACGATATAAATCACATTGTAAGAAATCTCTTACTGCGTGTCATTTTGATATGGTTCTATACTGGCCTAAGGTTCCATTTGGTTGGCTGTAAGTATAAAGGATGACTTACGCTAGAAAGGAACGGGCCGGGACAAAGTGTCACGTCACTAATAATGGTATATGTCACTTCATTTGTTTTCTGTGTAAAAAAAAACGATGTTACATGTCTTTTCGGTGACTGGCTCAAAAGTAAGTCGACTTTCGGTTTGGTCTCCGCGATAGATCAGACATCAACGCTGTGAGTAAAATACTTTTTCTTTAAATATTTATCGTTATGCTGTATTCGGCAACTACTAATTGAAACATAAGAACTTCAAATTACTACAGACAATACTCCTTCAAACACTATCAAATAATTAAACAGAGGTGGGGTTTTGGTTCGGTCTAAGCGATAGATGAGATATCAATGCTATCTGTAAAGGCTATAAGGCCGATTTTCTTATTTAATCCTTATCTACATTAAATAAATAAATATTTTGTGGGACAATCTTACACAAATCGACCTAGTCCCACGGTAAGCTCAATAAGGCTTGTGTTATGGGTACTAGACGACGATATATATAATAGATAGATACATATAAATACTTAAATACATAGAAAACATCCATAACTCAGGAACAAATATTCGTGATAAACACACAAATAAATGCCCTGACCAGGATTCGAACCCGGGACCTCCTGCTTCGTAGGCAGGGTCACTACCAACTAGGCTAGGAGGCCGTTAAACATTAATGGGATTATAAACATTTCCTATTGAGCTGTATGACGTTCAGTTGTTCATTATTGTCCACAGGACTGAAGGTGTTCAGCTGTTCACTTGATATTAACCAATCGCTTTTCGGTGAAGGAATACATCGTGAGGAAGTCGGACTAGTCCCAATAAGGCCTAGTTTACCCTCGGGTTTGGAGTCGGATGGCAGTTGCGTTCGTAAAATTAGCGCCTTCGGCAAATCTAGGGGTTAGTTGCCAAAGCGGACCCCAGGCTCCCTGAGCCTAGGGCCCATAAACCGGGAAAACGTTAGGAAGAAGGAGAAAGGTTAAATAAGAAAATCAACCTTAATAGTCCTTGACTGTTTGGGAAGTCCACCGGAAGGACGCGTAACATCGTGGTGTGTTTAAAGGATGACTCACACTAGAACGGGACGGGATGGGACGGGACGGGAAAAATCTGACAATTTCTATGGAAAGCGTCACGTGACATCCGAGGGCTCCGAGCTATCACGTGTTTCTTTCTATAGAAATTGACAGATTTTCCCGTCCCGTCCCGTGCTAGTGAGAGTCATCCTTAACCCTTCTATTTTCCCTTCTGAAATATTAAGTAAAAAAAGTGGTCATGTCGTATCAAATATCCAATATTTTGTCCCATTTTTCATATAATAAACGCAAAATCCTTATCACTATGCGGCAATCTATGCTCCCACCCGGGATAAAAAGGCCAATTTTTATATATCACTTCGCTTGTTTTCCATCAAATTTATAACGCAATATCGATATGAAAACCTTTTGTCCAAAAAGTGTGTCAATGTGTCCGGGCTACGTTTTAACATAAGTCATCAAGTGACCCTTCCCAGGCCCAGGGAGCCCTATTGTTCGTAGCATAATTAACTATGTCAGCCTTTGTCTCACGGACAGACGGACAAATGATAAATTGGTAAAAAAATGTAGGTAGCAAAAATACATGCCTTTTTGCAGAAGGTTTGGGAAATAATTATCTTTTCCGTCGGTTTTTAGGAAGCGGGGGCTCTTTGATAAATAGTGCTGAATCTAATAACGTTATTTGGTTGAAAGAATAAGGAATAAATATTTTTTAGTTAACGCTTTAACACTGGGAGTGGAACATTAAAAAAAAAACAATATTTTTCTGGAACACCATTAGTTTAGCAAGCGATGCAGAATCTTGTATTATCTATTTCATTCCATTTTTGGGCTCGTTGCTCAAAGCCCCGATATTATCTCTGCTTCTGTCTCAAGAAATATACACATAAATCTGAGTGTGGGAGGATACTGTTGGAAGTATAACGCTGGCCATCTATTCAGTTTGAATTTGAATTTGTCAAGGCCCGTATTCTTTCTGTTGTCACTCTATGATTTTCCTTTTGTAAACATGTATGTCACATTGTACAATTTATTATAATATACTAAATATTTACATAATAATATCTCACTGTGTTATCACTCTACTCTGCCTACATTTTAATAGGTTATGTGCTACATGTGATGTGTAAATATTTTGTGAAAATATTATAATTTTACTCGAAACATGGATGAGTATACCAACTCGAAAGTTACTATGGAAAAGCTTAAAGGTACCATTAATTATAGAGATTGGGCATTTCAAATGCAAAATATACTTGTGTTCGAGGATTTGTGGCAGTGTATTACTGGAAAAACAGAAACCGCAGGTGAGAACGCTGACAAATTAGCTCGTAAAGAGGAGAAGGCTCGTGCGAGACTATGTTTGAGTGTAGACAAATCGTGCTATCCCCACATTGTACAGGCGAAGACTGCGAAGGATGTTTGGGATGCCTTGAGGAAGGCGTACGATGACACCGGGTTGCATAGAAGATTGTCGTGTCTGCGAACTTTATGCTCGATTAAACTAGAACAGTTCGATAGTATGGAGATTTATGTCAACGAGATCTTGTCACTTGCTGAACAATTGAGTAGCATGAAGAAACCTCTTGACGATGAATTTCTGGCAGCTATTATGCTTCAAGGGTTGCCTCAAGAATATGAGCCCATGATAATGGCTTTGGAGCACTCAAGCATGGACATAACGACAGATATGGTAAAAACTAAGCTTCTTCAAGATAAGCGATGGAAAGGGAGCGCTGGTAGCAGCGATGACTGCTTGTTTACACGGAATCGTGGCAATGACAAGACCAGTTTCCGAGGCGAGAAGAATGCCTCAAGTACATCAAAACACGCTAGTACCTCATCGAATGCGAACAAATTGTGGTGTTGGAAGTGTCATTCAAAAGGCCATGTCAAGAAAGATTGTCCTCAGTTGAAGCGCAATGGAGCGACGTCGACTTCAATGGTCTTATCTGCACTTAACATTGACAGTTCCTGGATAATCGATTCTGGTGCGACGGACAATATGTCAGGATGTCAAGAGTGGTTCGAATCTCTTGATGGATCGTCTACAAGAGAGGTGTGTGTTGCTAACGGCAAGAAGTTACCAGTCAGTGGTAAAGGTGATGTACATTTTATAGTTAACTCTCGTGGAAATACGATAGATACAACTTTAAAAGATGTAATGCTTGTACCTGATCTTACTGTAAATTTGATATCTGTATCAACTTTAGCTGAAAAGGGATTTAAGTTTATTTTTGATAATACTGGATGTGACATAATAAAAGCTGGAAAAGTAGTTTTACGTGCTAGGAAAGTCGGGAGAGTTTACAGGCTTGATTCTGTCGGTCGAGTAAATCTGTCAACGTCATCAACGTCTAAGGACATGATGTTATGGCATCAAAGGTTAGGTCATATTAATTTTGATAGCTTGGCATCACTTAGGAAGGTTGCTAATGACATTGATTTTCAGGTTACGACTCAGAAGAAAGTTTGTGATGTATGTCTTAAGGGTAAGCAATCCCGCGCTCCCTTTGAGACTAATCATAATAAACAGGTGGCCAACGCGCGGCTGGCGCTCATTCATAGTGACGTCATGGGCCCGATGCCGACCACTTCTCTCGGAGGCAAGCGCTACGTCCTCACGTTCCTAGATGACTACTCCAGGAAGGTGTTCGTCTATCCCATAGCAAAGAAGAGTGATGTGTGTAAGTACACTACTGATTTTATTAGATTAGTAGAGAATCAGTGTAATGCTAAAGTCAAGGTACTGAGAACAGATAACGGTTCTGAGTACGTTAATGCTGAGTTGACGAACTTTCTTAGGAAGAAAGGGATTGTTCACCAGCTAACGGTTCCGTACAGCCCGCAGCAGAACGGGTCCGCGGAGAGATTGAACCGGTCTCTACTTGACAAGGTCAGATGTCTACTGTATAACGCAAATCTCGATGACAAGATGTGGGCAGAAGCTGTAAACACAGCGGCATTTCTTATCAACAGGTCACCTAGCTCGAGAATTTCTGGTCGATTACCAGAAGAGGTATGGAGTGGTAAAAAAGTGAGCCTTAAGAATCTGCGTATCTTTGGTTGCGAGGCATTTGCACATGTAGATGAAAAGTTAGACCCCAAAAGTAAGAGATTGATTTTTTTAGGATACTGTGATAACGTGAAGGGATATCGTTTGTTCAACCCTGATGACAACAAGATCGTTATATCACGTGATGTGGTGTTCAACGAATCTGTGTTTCCAGGGAGACATTCTAAAATAGGGCAAAAACCAGTGTTTGAACCTATTTATCTTACAGGAGGTGATGTTGAGGAGGAGACGTCGGAGACTACGCCGGTTGAGGCGGAGCCAGAAACAGTTCCAAATGCACCAAATGATCCTGTCGAGTTGGAGTGTGAACGCGAGCCAAGTGAAGATTCGGTAGTATTGCCTGAATTGGCACCAGAGTCTACTGGTCACCGATATAACCTACGTCCACGTATGCCTGATACAACTTGTACTATTACTAACGTTTGTAATGTGACAGAACCCATTGAGCCACGTACTGTCAAAGAAGCTTTGAGTTGTGAAGATAAAGAGCTATGGCAGAAGGCCATGAAGGAAGAAATTGATTCTTTTATCTTACACGGTGCTTGGGAGCTTACTGAAAAACCAGTTGACAAGAACGTCGTTAAAAACAAGTGGATTTTTACCCTTAAACGAGACTCGGACGGGAATATTACACGTTATAAGGCAAGGTTGGTAGCGAAAGGCTTTACCCAAAGATATGGAGAAGATTTCCATGAAACTTTTTCGCCGGTGGTTCGTCACTGTTCTATCAGATTGTTGCTATCTCTGGCTGTGGAAATGAACCTTAAGATTGATCATTTAGACGTGCAGACAGCGTTCCTAAATGGAGATTTGCAGGAGGAGATCTTTATGCAACAACCGGAGGGTTTCATATGTCCTGGGAGTGAGAACAAAGTCTATAGATTGCGAAAAGCCGTTTATGGGTTGAAGCAAGCTTCGCGATCTTGGTACCAAAAGGTAAAAGAAGTATTATTTTCTTTGGGATACCGACAGTGTAAACAAGAGGACTGCATCTTCATTAAGAGGTCAGGTGAGTCGATTGTTTTTATCGCTCTGTATGTTGACGATTTTTTCGTTTTCTATAATGATAAATGTCTGGCTGAGACGTTAAAAAGTTCTTTGTTAAAGGTTTTTAAACTCAAAGACTTAGGCCCGGTACGAAACATGTTAGGGATAAAAGTAGATCGTGATGCAACTTCCATTAAACTTAGTCAGGAAAAGCGGATTGACAATTTGTTAGATCGTTTCGGCATGACAGACTGTAAGCCTGTAAAGTCTCCCATGATAACTAACATTAGTTCTGTCAGTGAGAGTTATAATAATGCTACGAATAATATTGTACCGAAGTTTCCGTACCAAGAGTTGATTGGTTGTCTTATGTATTTATGTGTTACTACGCGACCTGATATTTCGTTTGCCGTGTCATATCTTAGCAAATTTAACAGTTGTTATACGGAATTCCACTGGAATCAAGCTAATGACCAATTTAAAGTATATCGACGGGACAGAGAGTCAACAAGATTATGTGGTAAGGAGGGCGGGGGAGTTTTGATCGCTGTGTCTACAAAATTTGTTTCCAGTAAAATGACTCGATTCGAAAGTAACTGCGAAGATCTATGGGTAGTCATAGACTTAACTTCAGTAAACCTATCTTTTAAAGTGTTGATATGTGCCGTTTACCTACCTCCACCGGTCCACAAAAAAGACTTGGATGTTTTCTTATCAAACTGTAATAATATACTCGAAAATGCTAACACATCTGTTTGTATTATTGGTGACTTCAATCTTGGGTGCATAGACTGGAACGACATAACTATAAATCTGTCATCTAAAGTGACACCAGTAGCGCAATTGCTCATTGATTTTTGTAATTTAAACAATCTGTTACAAAAAAATACTATACCAAATAGTCATAACAGAATCCTAGATCTGATTCTTACTGATCTCACCACCTGCATGGTTAGTAAAGCGATAGATGTACTTAGTAAAATTGATCCCTATCATCCGCCACTAGATTTAATTATATCACTCAATAAAACTGGAAACTTAAAGAATAACAACTTTAATCCAATACGCAACTTTAGGAAAGCAAACTACGAATCAATAAATCAGGACTTGGTTAAGATAGATTGGAAGGTACTGTTTTCTGATAAAGACGTTGATGAAATGACAAGCACTTTTTACTGTACACTGAAAACTATCATTGATAAACATGTGCCATTCATTAATAAAAACAAACGCTTTAAATACCCACCTTGGTTCAATAAAAATATGATTCGTATGCTCAAAGAAAAAAATAAATGCAGGCTTAGGTTTAATAAATACAAAAATCCTCTCGATAAAATAACTCTTGCAATGCTTAAAACAAGATGTAATAAATATGCTACCGAATGTTATAATTCATATATAGACAGAGTTGAACTGAACATCTCAAATAATCCAAAATACTTCTGGAGCTTTATAAAGGCCAAACGTGGTGGCGTCAGCAGATACCCTGAAATTATGACAGACGGAGCGATCACATCGGATGACGGAGACATCATCTGCGATATGTTCGCGAAGTTTTTCGCTTCTGTGTACAGTAAAGATGAAGTATTAATTAAACCTAATGACCACACGATTGAAGTAAGCTCAGATGTTCTGTCAAACGTAATACTAGATCGTGATACAATTACTAAAAAACTTTTGGGGTTGGATGTCAATAAGGGTGCTGGGCCCGATTCTATACCACCTATATTTATTTATGAGTGTAGAAAGAACCTAGTTGAACCTTTGTACCTAATTTTTAACGTCTCATTGCGATCGGGAATATTCCCCCAAGAGTGGAAGCTGGCTAAAGTAGTGCCAATATTCAAATCGGATCAGGAAACTCTGGTTGACAACTACAGACCCATCTCCATACTGAGCACATTTGGTAAGATATTTGAATCCCTAGTGTGCCCCATAATACAATATCATATCAAACAAAATTTAACATTCCATCAACATGGTTTTGTTCCAGCTCGCTCTACTAACACTAATCTTGTCACTTTTGTAGAAACTTTATCGGAGCATATAGATGCCGGTAAACAAGTCGACGCTATTTACACAGACTTCAGTAAGGCATTTGATCGTGTATCCCATACTGTGTTATTCCAAAAACTGTCTGCTTATGGTTTTTCGGGATCATTTTTGTCTTGGTTACGTTCTTATCTTAACAATAGATATTTTTATGTAGTGGTTAGCGGCTTTAAATCAAACCTGAAACATATAACATCGGGAGTCCCTCAGGGTTCACATTTGGCACCTTTTCTTTTCAACATCTTCATAAACGACATACCGAAATTCATAAAAAACGCGACACCGTTTTTATTCGCGGATGATCTCAAATTCCTCAAAGTTGTAAACTCTAAGCAAGACACTGCACTACTTCAAGCAGATATAAATAGACTGGTAAATTGGTGCAATGATAATGGCATGAGTTTGAATTCTAATAAATGTTACCATGTCAAATTCACGCGTAATATTAATATATTGCATTCGTCTTATTACATAAAAGACAAACTAATAGAGGAAGTCACCCACATTAAAGATCTTGGCGTAATATTCGACCAAAAGCTTTCATTTGTTCCGCATATAGACGCTACAATAAAAAGGGCATCTAAAATGCTGGGCTTCGTAATTCGAAATAGTAAGACCTTTCGTAAACTTAAAACAAAGAAACTTTTATATTATACGTTAGTACGAAGCGTCTTGGAATACTGTAGCGTAGTTTGGCGACCGCACTTTGCAACGCACAATTTGAGAATTGAAAGGATTCAAAAACGCTTTGTATGGCATTTAGCACGAGTGACCGGCGTGGCAAAGAAAATTAAGTCCTATCACAAACGCCTGAAATTCTTTAAATTATCGTCACTATCCCAGCGCCAAAATAGTCTAGACCTGTCATTTTTATACAAATTATTAAGAAATCAAATGGACTGTCCCCAATTATTGGAAAAAATCAACTTCAGAGCTCCCAATAGATATCCCCGCACCTCAATATTACCTCTTTATCCCACTTTTCGTAAAACTGTGCTCGGAAAAAATTCCCCTATTCCACGTCTGAGTAGATTACTGAATGAAAAATGTAGTAATGTAGATATTTACTTTGACTCTTTAATTAGATTCCAGACTAACACCCAGGGCTGAGTCGCCCTTTGCAATTTGTGTTAAGTAACCTGAATTTTAACGTGTCAGATTCCTATTTTCTTTCGTTAATATATTACTTTAAGTTTACACATGTGGTGTTTGCCTATAATTAGCTGTGCAATAAATTTAAGACTTTCTAAACTGTATGTAACCATGTATAATTGTAACCGCTGTTGGCAGACCTAATAAATAAAATAAAATAAAATAAAATAAGCGTATACTGCGATATCTTAAAGGTACTAAGAAAAATGCTTTAGTATTTAAGAAGTCAAATGTAAAACCTTTTCTTGAGGGTTACTCAGATGCGGATTGGGCGGCGGACCCTGATCGAAAGTCGTACACAGGGTATGTGTTTAAATACGGCGGTAATGCGATATCTTGGGGTAGCTATAAACAGTCTTGCATATCGCTTTCGTCGACCGAGGCGGAGTATTGCAGCTTGAGCGAAGCGAGCAGAGAAGCGGTCTTCCTGCAAGCTTTAATTAGGGAATTGTTAATGAAGACTAGTTGTAAAATAGTGATGTATTGTGACAATCAATCTGCTATTCAGCTTGCTACCAATCATACTCTTCACAGACGGAGCAAGCACATAGAAATAAGATTTCATTACGTTAGAGATATGTTTGATAGATTTAATGTAGAAATTGTATACATCCCAACGGATGCTATGATAGCAGATGTGTTTACTAAGCCCCTGGGCTGTGTCAAGCACGAGGCGTTCACTCGGCAGCTAGGCGTGGCATGAAGCCATGATGATGCCCACGTTATGGGGGGGTGTTGGAAGTATAACGCTGGCCATCTATTCAGTTTGAATTTGAATTTGTCAAGGCCCGTATTCTTTCTGTTGTCACTCTATGATTTTCCTTTTGTAAACATGTATGTCACATTGTACAATTTATTATAATATACTAAATATTTACATAATAATATCTCACTGTGTTATCACTCTACTCTGCCTACATTTTAATAGATACTAGCTGAATTCTGAACAACCTTTTTGATTAGAAAACTCCCGTGAGTATCAGACATATTAAAATTCTCATAGCGGGTTACTCACGTCAATAAAGTCGAAAATGCACGCATGACTCATGAATAAGGGACACGGACTGTTCCGAAACATGTCGAGCTATTTTCGACTTTATTGACGTGAGTAACCCGCTATGAGAATTTTAATAAACCTTTTTGATGTTATGTGTTAAGGTCAAAGAAACGTAGTTAGTGGCATTCAAACTACTAATATTCCAATATTTTTTTAGTAACTCTAATTTTCTTATTTCTAAGGAGTGGAGTTTAAAATAAACAAAATGATATTTTGTTTAGTGTCGTCTCTAAGTTTGTCAAAGACGTCTGAATCATTACTTTAGTCCTAGTCACAATGAATACTATAGACGCTGGGCGGGGCACGCATTATACTGCATTACCAACAATATGCATGTGTTACGTAGAGTTTCTCGCAGACGTATTTTCTAGAAGACGTATTTAGCGCCTAAAAAATTATAAAAACACCGTCTTACGCCATTGTCGTGTCGTATAAGAAGCTCCTCGATTTAAAAGAAATCCCTGGAGTAGTTTCTTTTCACCCATAAGTTTAAAAAACTGTCAGTGACACTGGTTTTCTAACAATTTACCCGTATTGCCATCTCCATTTACTCCGTGGCCCTAGCAAAAGAGTGCCGTGATAGTATCTCGCGGTTGAGAAAAACAACTGTCATTGTCTAATCTGAACAGTTAGAAAAAGACAGGTGTATTTATATAATTTACACTTTTGTGAGTCATATTGATATTAAATTGCAATGTTTAACACTCACGTATTTTTATCACTATAGGCGTGACATGTTTCGACTGCATCGGGCAGTCATCGTCGGACAGACAGAGTGGTGTTGTCACTTTCGCGGCTCGGGCATCACCGATCGGGCATAACTGAGTGTATGTGAAGAACATGCGAAATTCCGCACATGTGAAAAGCACAAGTGATGTCATAATGTGATATAATTTAAGGCCTATGGGGCTGACGTATCGTCGCGCACCAAGCGCCGCCACTCTTGCGTCGGTCTTGTGTCAATTTGAAAGAAATGTCAAAGTGACGTTGCAAATTGACTTGAGTTAATCCTGATTAAACATAAACTTTTACATTGTAAATCTGTTCCTGTATTTAATTTCATCTCTGATGCATGAAATAATGTTTATTTACTTACTTTCGATTTCACGTCTTAACACCGTACGTCATATTTTTATGTAACAAGTACGAAATATCATTTGATATTTACCAATCACTTTTCGGTGAAGAAAAACATTGAGAGAAACCGGACCTTAATTAGGCCTTTTACCCTCTGGATGCTCCAATGGCAGTCAATTTCATAAAACTAGCGCCTACGCCAAATCTTGGGACTAGTTGCCGTGGCATAAGCCGAGAAAAGCTAGGATGAAGAAAAGTTATATTTTTGTGGACTTCTCAATTAAATCAATTTGGAAAATTCGAATGCCACTTAAGGTTAAAAAATCCACTAAGTAGGCGGCGGTCGAATATCCAAGACGAATATGTCTACATACTCCCTCTAACAGTAATTCCCAAGAGCTTATTTTGTTTTCCCCGAAAAATAAACAAGATTTAGTCAATTCATAGGAATAAAACTCATGTAATATTCAGTGAATATATAATTTGAGTGCCGTGAAAATCTAAAAGCATTCAAAGTAGGCATAATTAAATTTGCGCCTGCAAACAACCCTTGTTGACTGAGGTTCCCTTTTTTACAAGGTGAGTAGAAACAAGTAAATAGTTAAGACTGGCAATGATATCTTATTTGCTTGTTCACAGTATCACTTGTTAGCCTTTGATCCGCTTATTTTGTTCGCTTCAATTCCGCTTATTCGAGTTACGTAACAATAGTAAAAATAATGTTACGAGTCCTTATCACCCAAATTTTATTCGGCGATAAGTAAACATTTTTCTTTTATTGTTGTTTTCGCCAGATTGCAAATCAAATACTCTGTAGTTATTGTAATTGTACCAAAAAAACAAAAATGAAAACTTTTAAATATTGTAGACAACAGGTAGGCCATAAGGCGAGAAAGCTAAGAAGATTATCAGTTAGTTAAACAAATGCCAAAAAACAATTAAAAATCAACAAACGAACCATATAGTTTGAAGTTCTATTCGATGATAGGTATGCACACAACAACAATAATATACAACACACAACAACATAGTCCGTTCGATTTTTTTACCCATTATTTTGGTATAACCTTACAAATTTCAATGGTTCTGAGAAACTGGCAGCTCTATGAGACAGCGGGGAGGTTGGGCAATCTTTAGTATTCACTTGTCTCTTATATTTCCTAGGTATTGGATACTTACGGCAGCTCCCATTTTCTGCCAGCAACGGCATAACTCCCGTAACGTCGGAGACCGAATTCGGTTCGAAGGAAGGCTCCGGCCTGGCGGAAACGGATGGGGGTCCAGGAATTACGACTGAGCCGTTTTTGTATTCAGATTTAGTATTTCTTCTTTTGGAATTGACAGTGAATAGCAACTTCAGATTCAAAAAGTCAGAGTTAAGGATGACTCACACTAGGACGGGACGGGACGGGACCTGACGTTCTGACATTTTCTATAGAAATAATTAATCACGCGATAGCTCGGCGCCCTCGGATGTCACGTGACGTATTCTATAGAAACTGACAGATCGTCAGGTCCCGTCCCGTCCCGCTCGGGTGTAAGTCATCCCCTATCTAAGAGCTAAGATTCAATGATTAATTGAGAATATAACCGGTCAATAAATATTTATTAAGACATAACATCATAATCATAACTTCTGCAGACGTTCAAAGACCTTCAGTAGGTTGCGACTTGCAATATAAATTACTTTTAATATAAAAGCATAGCTATTCTACCAAAGTTTCTGCGAATAAATAGCTGATGGATTGCGAGCGTGTGACTGAGAAGAAAAGCTTTACATTTTTATTAAAAATCTGAGAAATTATTTGTGGTTTGTACTATACTTTACTAGTCTATGATTGAGTATCATCATCACAGAGCACTTCAACTACTAGACGGAGCATATAAGACAGCTTGCGGTCCGCACCGATATGCAGTAGTAATTTAGTGTGGCAGCGCGACCGTTCATTTCAGGTGTATCTCCGTTTACGACATGGCCCCTATTTCACCACGCTGACAAGTGTGCCAATTCCTAAAATGACTGAATTACTAGCGTTTCAGGCGTCCATAGATTTCGGAAACCGCTCACCATCGTGCGGGCTGTGTGCTTGTTTGCCACGATTTCTATAATTTAAATAAAAATCGTAATGTATCGACAGTAAATAGATCATTTCTTGGTGAAGACTTTGTGACAAATGTAACGAGATCTAATAGTGTTTTAAAGAATTTTCGATAGTTTTTCACCTGAGAATGATCCTGTGTCGGAATCGCGTGACATTTATCGTGTTTCTTGCAACACAAGTATCAAGAGTCCTTCACAAAAGTATTCGTTTTTAATGGTAATAATGATGTTTTTATTTATAAATAACATGTAGGAGGCAAACAAGCATACAACCCACACAATAGTAAGCGGCGCCCGTGGCCCATAGACTGTAATATCAGTAATAATGATGTTGACAATTGTCGCACCTGTCGCCGCGTTGAAAATGGGGCCTGAACTCGTGTAAATTTAAAATATTTACAATTAATGTATTTTAGGGGTGAACCTGGAATGTTACAGTATAAAATGGTGTAGGGTGGTGGGTGGTACTAGGATGTGCTGATAGAATCATAGAATTTTACAAGTACCGTATATGTGAGGTGACCTCTGACTGTATCATGAGTTGCTATAGAATCCGAAGGATGGATTTCGACACGTTATCTACAGTTGCATCCCGCTTCCACCCGCAAGTGCGAGCAAGATGTACTGACGGGGCGTTGACACTCGTTCTATTTGTGAATGCTTCATAATGCGGTGTCTATGTAGTAAGTGATCATCGTCATCATAGACGTAGATATATAAGTAGTCTCGCAAACCAATTTTGTAAATACTATTTTTATTTGGTGTTCCTAGCGTACCTAAAAAGATATTGCAGATCGCTTTGTCTAAGCTCTAGTGATAAAGTACCTTGAAAGACTATTAATCTGTGATGGAATTTGCTTTCCAAATAAATAATTCTGTAAACAGATGGGTGTCATTAAAGAAAAGAAAAAGTGTGCTAAAGTAGCATTGAGTAATTTTGCTAAATTACTGCGCATAGTTACTATTTCACTCCAGCACTTCTAGAGTCTAACCACGTTATCTTTTCTCAGCAAATGAACTGTCAAACTTGAAAGTGTTATTTCAAACGTCAATCTTCTATGAAATTATGACGTTTACACACTTTCACAGTCTTTACTATCAAAATCTAGGAAACTTAGCATAGACTGACTCTATCTGTCAATTAGATGACTGCCAGCAATATTAAAAAAAGTATGTATTATAACGTTGTCTATGGTATTCTTTAAGAACACTGCTCCTATAGAATAGACCCGAGAGTTTTAAGAACCTATTATGAGCTGTTGCATACGCTAGTTTTTCTACGACAGCTAAAATAGCGAAAAAAGAAAAATCTCGAAAGGTGGCAGAATGCGGAACATGTCGTATGCCCACTATATAAATTAAAAATTGTATGAAAATATATAGAAGCAGTGTTCTTATGGAATACCATGGACAACGTTATAATGTATTACTTTTTAAATATCGCTGTCAGTCACCTAATTGACACATAAAAGTGCTGGAGTAGAAAAACTACTATAAGAATACTCTGCTTTATTCTGTTGTATGTAGAATAATATCGCTGTCAGTCACCTAATTGACACATAAAAGTGCTGGAGTAGAAAAACTACTATAAGAATACCCTGCTTTATTCTGTTGTATGTAGAATAATTTGCGCTACATATTAAACAACGCTTTTTTATACCACGTGGGTGGCAAACAAGTATACGGCCAGCCTTATGGAAAGTGGTCACTTCATGTCACATGTGTGTCACATGCGCGTTGCGGACCCATTAAAAACTTGTACCACACTGTTTTCCTTTGGCTTGTCTTCGCTTTGGCTTTGTTTAGATAAAATACCTAGTATCCGGCGTAAGAAAAAGATATTATGATTCTCTGTCCGCCCAACTCAGGGACATCGACTCTTTATTTTAAGGTAAATTAACCAAATTCGCGATAGACCCGTTGTAAGTTTATAATAATGTATACAAAACGGGAAAGTTGAAACTGTTATAGTCGGACAAAAATGTCCAACCCAGCACATCATCTTTATCTCATTCCGTATCGCATTCTCCACTAAATACTCCAAAGGGCCAGTCAAGCATTCAACTCCAAGTCATGGAACCAACTTTTTTCTACAAACCAAGTTCCTAATATAGCGAACGCTGTAACTTTCTGTACTTTTGAACAATTATTTTCTTTTCTTCCAGTCGTTTCCTGAGATAAATTCCTCGGAACTTCAGTTTTCCTCAATTCCGTGATCCGGTGTTTGTTGTACGGAAAGAATAATGTAGGGAAGTGGAAGTATTAACAAGTTTGCCTCTGAAATTTTGTTTTCACTTCTCTTGCTCGGAAAGTTTGACTTTGAGTCGTGGCTAGGCGACATAAAATCGCTTTTCATGCTCTAGGGCATAAAGTAACTTCGCAGGTGGAAACCGAACTAAAGGATGTCGAATTAAATTATGTCCTTCTGTTCTGCAGGAAGACTGGAAGATTCGAGGAAGAGTGTGGGATGGGGAGCAGGGACCGGAAAACCCCTCTTTAGGCTTAAGCCTATCAAGTTGGTTACCTTATCATATCTGTTACACAATGATACTGTAACAGCAACATTCACTAACCGAATCCAAACGGTAAGCGAAATGTTGCTGTAACAGTAACTATTAACCCGGTTAACTGCAAAACCCAATCCCGATAGGGTTTTTGTTTGGGGTTTTGTTTCGGTTACTGTTAACCTTATTATAACAAACGAGTATACTCTTTACGTATAAGTAAATTAGATTCTATATCTAATAACAGTAGAGGCTGGCATCGGTAAAGACAATTCCGTGTCAACAGTGAACGATAGAAATGTCGTAAAGGACATATAAAAACCTCGTACTTAGGACATTTGTATCTTGCACTGTTTTTTGGGTCCAACAGGTAGAATAACCCAGGTTTGTTTCATAGTTGTCACTTCAATCAATTTTGAACTATAAGCCGTTACACTAGAGTTGTATTAATAATAACAAGCGGTTTCTACGTCTTACACTTTCAAATTAAAGCGAAGACGGCAACGCGACGGCACGTGTTAATAATTTCTTATTTTTCTTCAAATACACAACAACCCGTTAGATTGAACTAGCTTATTTCATCAAATAAAATGTCATACCTTACACTTCAATTCACGTTATAATAAATAAATATACTTCTATTAATTACGTGAATTTCTTAAGCTTTCGAAAATTAAAAGTGTAGTACTAAACAAAATTGCAATTAATGAAACTGCAAAATCATTACGTTTGCTTGCATGTTGTGATTCAAAGTTATTCGTAGTGTTTATTTTGACGGATTTAACTTGTTCAACGAAGTTAGTGAATATCTCTTACGAGTCTTACGACTAACGTCGGTAGGTGATATTTTGTTAAGTTATTTAATCAAAATATTCAAAACCATTGTAGTAGGTATAAATCGTCTAATACTGCACGTGCAATGATAATTAAACAACTTAGGTAGCCAAGTTTACAAGTCGGGCTCGCGTGTAATTTAGATCCGAGTATCCGTGGTACTCGTAGAAACAGATCTTATATACACGCGGACCTAACCCATCCTTGGCCGTTACCATAACGTTTTAGGGCATTTTCAAAAATAGGGTACCATTTTCATTTTTTTTTTATATTGGAAGTTTTGGTTTTTTTGTAACCAGAATCACGAGTACTATTGGAAACAAAAAAAATAGTGTCCCGTTTTTTTGGTCAGCTTTGTAAGTCATTTTTTTCATTCATTTCGTATGGCCCGTTACAAACCTGACAAAAAAAAATTGTATGGAAAATTGAGGACCCATTTTCATTAAAAAGGTGCACTTTTTTCTGAAAATGCTCTTTAACGCAATTCAGTTAAGGTTCAGGTTCAGGTAAGGGACCTGTGCTCAGTTGTATGGCAGCGACTCAGTTTAGGCCCTAAACTGAATCACATTAAGACGTCATGGTAAGGCCCCTTGGCGTGTAAAGTAACAGTGCATGATAATTAAAATAAAGAGTAGGGATACAAACAAAAAATTAGACATATTATGATCAATGTGAACAACAATCAAAATACAAAATATTCAGCAAAAACAATTCTACAACGATAGTAAAAAATAATATCACACTTTTGTCTTAAATATTCATAATAGGTAGGTCTTCCCATCACGGAACAATTGTGTTCCGGACCTTTGGGAGGCGTACGCGGAGCCGAAGCCAACACGCTGAGACCCTTTCGACAATTTAATGAAATGTAAGGGGTACACCGAGCGAATGATACACCTGCCCGAGTTATGGGATGCACGCAGAGGCAGCACCGCCAGGGTGTATAGACTATTGAGATTTAATGGAAACCAAAATATACTGGACTATTAGGTGAAGGTGGTTGACTAAATACTGTGTTATAGAGAATAAAATCGGACGTCTGCCTAACAAAATGGTAATAAATTTAATTTACGGCAAACGGTGACTCGCCCACATAAGATGGGCCCCCACAAAAAGCGACATCTAAGATAGCTCGAGAGCAACACCGTTATGAGGGCTGGGGGTAGGTGTCACTAAACTTTAAACATATAGCCAACTCGCCACTTAGGTTTCCACATCTAGTAGGTAGGTAATTATTAGGATTAGCTTTTGGAGCCGACGTGCTCATATTAAAAAAGGCTCGTTTATAAAACAAAAAAATGGCTTTGCACGTGCAGACTACGGATAGGTATTAGTTGTTGGTAAGGGTATCGTTACAAAAATTATGGCAATTTAAAATGATAATATTGAAAGCAGCTCTAGAAATTCCTGCTTCAAAAACTTTACTTGCATTGTTTTTTCTAATGACTCTCATGAGACAATGACATTTAAGTGCACAAAGATGAATACCGACCGAGGGCAGGCTTATTGCCCTTATCGGTTCCACATAAACATTATTTTTTATCTTGTACAACAGTTTTCTTTGTATGTGTATTTATCATTATTGGTGAGCAATAAAGAATATATTATTATTATTATTCTCTTTATTTTCTGTAATTCTTAGGCTAGGTAATTTTATAATATGATTATAAAAGTAAAATACAAAAACACATACAAAAACAATACAAAATACATATAAACATATTATAAAAAACCTAACCTAGAGTGCCGCCGGCAACGGGGCAGGGCCCAGGCTGCCGGTGGTTAGGGCCGCAGAGAAAGGAACCGCCGGACTATACGCGCCGTATCCAGGATTACTGCCTTCTGCATCTGACCCTTGATCCATCCACCTAGCGAAAGTCTCTCAAGATGTTGGTCGAGACTCTTCGCTATGAGACCGTTCGCTGAAACGACTATCGGGACAATGATCGTCGAGTCAACATCCCACATGGCGGTTATTTCGTGAGCCAAGTCAAGGTACTTACTGGACTTGTCCTTCTCGGCCTTCACGAGATTCTCGTCATGGGGGATGGTGACGTCGACGAGCACGGCCCGGCGCTGCGATCGATCAACCAGCACGATGTCAGGTTTATTAGCTACAATAGTCCTGTCCGTGATGATAGATCGATCCCAATAGAGCGTGGCACGACCATTTTCGAGAACTGGCGTAGGTGCGTACTTGTAATACGGCACTTCGTGGACCACAAGATCGTATTTAAGAGCAAGTTGCTGGTGAATAATCCTGGCTACGAGATTATGTCTGTGCAAGTACTCGCCGTTAGCAAGATGAGAACAACCGGAAATAATATGCCTGAGTGACTCTCCGGGACGGCGGCATGCCCGACAAATGTCGACCGTACCGTCCTTCAGGATATATTTCCGGTAGTTATTCGTCATGATAACTTCGTCCGCAATTGCACAGACAAAACCTTCGGTTTCTCCGAAAAGGTCCCCGAATCGTAACCAGTTCACCGATGCGGACAGATCTACATCGGGGCCCGCGAGGGCCTTGTAGAACCGCCCGTGTAGCTCTTTGCTCTTCCATACCGTCTTGCGGTCCTCGGTGCTTAGTACCACAGGTTTGCGCCAATTCTCGTTAGCCAAGGAGAGCGGCGTGAGATTTCTGTCTACTGCCACCACATCACGATGCATCCCACACTCGTTGTTAAGGAAATAATTCCTAAGATTGTACACCTCACGGTTGTGAAGGTTTTTATTATTATTATTTGTATGTCTTTCCCATCACGGAACAATGGTGTTCCGGACCTTTGGGAGGCGTGCGCGGAGCCGAAGCCAACACGCAGAGGCCCTTTCGACAATTTAATGAAATGTAAGGGGTACACCGAGCGGATGTTGCACCTGCCCGAGTCATGGGACGCACGCAGAGGCAGCACCCGCCAGGGTGTATAGACTATTGAGATTTAATGGAATCTAAAATATGCTGGACTATTAGGTGAAAGCGGTGGACTAAATACTGGGTTATGGAGAATAAAATCGGACGTCTGCCTAACAAAACGGTAATCAATTTTATTTCCGGCAGACGGTGACTCGCCCACATAAGATGGGCCCCCACAAAAAGCGACATCTAAGATGGCTCGAGGGCAACACCGGTATGAGGGCTGGGGGTAGAGAGGTGTCACTGGACTTTAAACATATAGCCAACTCGCCACTTAGGTTTCCACATCTACCCTCGAGAACACAGCTCTCGCGACCCCACTCTGAACGGCCGGTTAAGGCAAGCCAGAGGCGGAGGACTTGGTCGGACGACGGAGTCCCCCAGGAGCGCTCAGGTACGTGGGGTCGCTACTCCCCAACAGCTCGCCACAAGCTGCCCTGCGTTGACTGATTGCACCGGTGGAAACCAGTGGGCGATGGGGTCGTCACATCCCTACGCCATTATTATTATTATTATTATAAACAATGAATCTCGGCAATGTCTAAGCCGCGATGCGTTATATTATCTTGGTCTGGTATTTTACATTAATATTCTTACAATTTACGTAATCCAGTCAAAATATTATTACACATATTTTGAGTTGATACTTTGTATCCCGATACCTACCTACCTACCTACTATATGGTGTCACGGTAAACACTTCCGCTTTTCTATGTTTTCTGTGTGTATGTACACGAATGCATAGAATGAGCAGAAATCTAGATCCTGGATGGTTTTATGGATCTAGGGTGCCATGAAACATTGCTATCAAAGTAATATAAATAGTCAAATACGGTATAAGAGGGCAAGCGTACTGTTGGCTAGAAAGCTATCTCAATGGACAGCGACAATGTGTAGAAGTTACAAAAATAGTTAAAAACCTTAACAAAACGTATAATTCGCCGTTCATCATTAACACATGCGGCGTGCCATCGGGTAGTATACTAGGGCCGTATTTGTTTTTACTTTAAATCACCGATTTACCTGGCGCCACACAAAATGACACTATACTATTTGCAGATGACACAACCATAGTAATTAAAGAAAATACAGATGGTTCTCTAAGAAATATTATTACATGTACATTAACAAATGTAACAAATTGGTTAGAAAATAATAATCTCAAAGTTAACTTAACCGAAACAGAACTGGTTTAATTTTAAACTTATAATAGCAAATCAATTAGATTATCTGCCGATTTTAGTGGCGTAAGTACAACTTAATGAAACGGAAAGTGCAGTTTTTCTAGGAATTAAGATTGATAAGTTTTGTAATTGGAAAGATCATATTAATACCTATATTTTATATCGATATTTTGTATCGTCTGCGAGCAACCGTCTCTGAGGCGGCAGTAACGGCAGCCTATAACGGTTATGTATCGTCGCATATCTGTTACGGAATAATAATATGGGGCAACTCATCAGATGCTGATAAGGTTTTCTTAGCCCAAAGAAAGTGTTTAAGATCTTTGTGTGGAGCATATTACCCAGATAGTTGCAAGCAATTATTTTAAAAAAGTATACTACCCTTGCCATCCTTATATGTATTAGTTATGTGTATATTCGTAAAACATAATATAGAATTGTTTAAAATGAAAGGAAGGGAAAAACGATATAAACACGATCTAAATACCGACACATCAGAGATTAAAACTATTTAAAAAAAAATTTAACTCTATGGCCATCAAATTATATTATAATTATTCTTCCTGTACATATTATTATAAGAGTTCTTAAAGGAAAAAAAATCAGTAGAGAACTCTTGTTCATTGTTAGATTTTGTATATAATTAGATATTGTTATTATAATTTTAGTATTATAAATTTACTAAAACGGGGCTTAATCGTGTATAAACTTTGAAAACAAACCTCCGACGTTTCAAGGGTGACATTGCCCCCGTGGTCCCGGAGAAAGACTGTAATTTTAGTAGTATTTCCGTGAATATATACCTACTTAAAAAAGTTATACCCAGAGTATCTCGAGATGCGATTTTGTAATGTAATAAAATAAATTATAGATGTTTAATTACTCATTTATTGTCGGTACATTTTCAAATTAATTGAAACACATTACAGAAGCGTCTTGTAAATGTCGTTGTCACACACGATACCGGTTTTCTGCTCTGTTTGGAACATGCCATTAGGCCACGTTTAATTAAGACACGACTCGTGTACACGGAGCCACGTGTCAGCGTGTACTCTTGTAATCGGGAACCCTAATCTCAAACTCATACGATTATACAAATTTTGCTCATTACTACGATAATGTATAGATACGAAAAAATAATATAATAATAAGTGTCCAATATCAAAGTATGTCATAATCATTTGGAGCACCGCTTGCTGCACTTGCTTACAATTAACTCAAATACATACTTTTGTTTTGCCAATGGTAGCAAATAGCGGTCTCAAGTGAAAACACGTCAGACGTCAGCGTGCGTAGCCAAGATGCCAATCGCTCACGCTTAATAATGTATCGTAGCTACCTCTCTCTATCACTCTTTCTTATTAGCGTGACAATGACAGTTGCATTTCGTTAGCGAGTGAGCGTGAGCGGTTGGCATCTTGGCTACGCACCCAGGTAAGAAAAGAAAGTAATTGCCGGCAAGATCGTATTAAGATTGGTAATAAACAAGACTTTTATTGTCGCATTATCACTGTTGACGCATATGTGAGAAATTAAGGAAAGATAAAAACTATTCACCGTTTTATAGCGTAAACTTTTTAAAATCACGATTTCCTTTGAAAACTTATCTGCTATGAATAGCATTGTTGTGTCTTTTGTTAAACCCAACCGCTAATTACCTGCAGAAAATGAAATGCAGTAATACAAAAACCTGTAATATAAATTACAAATTTATTGTCTTAAGAATAAGGGTCAAATTGGAATAGGACGCATTTCACATAAAACCTTTTAGAAATGAAATATTATGATCTGACCACCTGGGGTCAATTGTATAATTTATTTTGTAAATTATAATAATATTAGCGGAACTCTCTTTCTAATAAAAGGGATTGAAAAGAGACTTCCGCTAATATTACAAGCTACAACTGATTATGCAATAGGCCTCTGGTCTAGCGTTTTGCAAGTGTTAGTTAGAGGGTGGTATTTATTATATTATGTTTGCTCTAGTTTAGTAGTGTATGAACTAAGCATGGATTAAAAATTCAAGAATCCAAATGCATTAAAAATCCAAAAAGTAGGCCAGTTGTCGATTGTAAGAAATATCGGGAATAGAATACAGTGTAGCTAACGTTTCCGGTACTTGGTAGCGACTAAAGCTTGCACAATATCCTCAAATCGATAAGAAATCTGTCCCCACTTTTAATATCTACCTACGTAAGTTGCAAAATTTAACACAAGCTACAATAATCAAATCAACTTTTAATTATGTAAAATAAACAGACACCTGGTTGACCACGCCTCGGTTCTTAATTTCAAAAGGTTATACGTTGAGTGCATGCTATGACAATTTGAACTTTATTGCCAAAGGAATACTGTTGTTATTAATAAAATATCTCTTGTTCTTTATGGTACTTATTTCGTGCAGGTAATTAGCTGTTGGTTTTACAAAGGATAACAATGTCGAGATTTTAAAAAGTTTTAAATTTACCGACAGTCGTCACAAGATGTACTCACAAAATAGCACTATTTGCTGAAGTTTATCGCTTCGTAATCTGAGACTAATAGTTATGTTTTGTTTTAAGTTACCCATGTATGATTATTTACGACTCTACTTATATTTGACTGATTAACTACAAGAAAAATAAATAAACTTGAGCATAGTAGACACAAACGCTCACTCCGCTTTTATTTCTATGTATGATAATAAAAATGTTAGGCTGGCCTAAATATAGTAAGGAAATAAAGAAGCCATGCCACACTAAGAGCAAAACAAACCTGGTTGGTTCCACAGCGAGCGACAACGTCCTAACTCCTAGCCACGGTCATTCAATATTAAGTCTAATTCCAGGGCGTATAAAGATTACTTTCGTTTGAACTGTTCAAAACAGAAAGAAAACACTAACAGAATTCATTGCGGTTAGTTACCGGTTAGCGGTTAATTGGGGTTAACTGGACCGATAAGGTTTCCGAATGATTAAGGTTTCCGTATCATGAGTTAACCAAATTAGAGGTGTTTTGAAAACAACCTTTAAAATAACCTTATGAAAAACCCGGGTTATGGTAACCGGTTCCGGTCCCTGATGGGGAGGCAGCCGGATCAGTAACCTGCAGCTCAAACTTCAGGGAACTGGGCTGAATGAACACGACAAGTGCTCGACAGCCCGCCTGTGTCCGCGCGGGCGTCCCTACACTACATCTACATCTACAACTTCGCAGGTGGCGAAGGTGCGCGCTCGTGAGCGGCGCGTGGCGGGGCGAACCCAAATGCGCGAGCGTGGATGTTTCATTTTCAACGTTTAAAGGATGACTCACACTAGAACGGGACGGGACGGGGCGGGACGGGAAAATCTGTCAATTTCGTCACGTGACATCCGAGGGCTCCGAGGTATCACGTGATACTTTCTATAGAAATTGACAGATTTTCCCGTCCCGCCCCGTCCCGTCCCGTGCCAGTGTGAGTCATCCTTCAAACTGAAATAAAACCTAATATTTCCTACTCATTTTATCCTCGACTACTATCTTGCTCCGAGTGCAACGAGCCAAAATAACCTCATCTAAAATGGGTTACTTTATGCCATAATATGGGAGTTGAAGCTTTCCACGCTCCTTTTTGATTGCTCACGCCCCTAACCCTTTTATTACGGATTATATACAAGGTGCCCGTGAGCAGTGCAATACATTTTAATGGTGCATTCCTGAGCCCTTACTATGACGTCTTAACGCGATTCAGTTTAGGATTTAAACTGATTCGTTGCCATACAACTGAGCACAGTAAATAACCTAAACTGAATGGCATTACCTAACACATAATGGTAAGGCCAAGATGTCAAAAGAAGGAAAAATAAATAAATAAAGAAAGCAAAAATACGGCAATTTGTAATTTCGAATGTAATGATAGTTCATGCATTTGCCTTTCGAATACCTACTCACAATTTTTCATGGATCCCATCATCACATCAGAACTATAATCCGCTAGACTATCTCCTATTGAAAAATATTGCATTAATCGTAATCATTACCAAAAACTTAAAAGATATAAATTATTAACTATTAATATTGTCTTCTGTTTCCGCGATTGTTGTTCATTGAAATTAAACACTTAAGAATGGATTAAACGACTATTAAATTAAAATAATTAAAACTCAACCTTAAAAATAATGAATCAAACCCATCACGCATGCACGGCAGGCGTCATACCCGCGCTGAATTGCAATTACAATTCTTTGCGCCAGAAAGCTGTCAGCGCGAGGGCCGCCTTTTAACTCTCTCAGCCTATTGCTCCACCGTACTCTTTCCCCAAGGACCTAGCGTCTTGACGCCAAACGCCATGAAATTATATTGGGCATCCAGATAGCTGTATTTTGTTACTTTGAGGCGCTCCCGATCGTCCGCCACCGCCCCGTGTGTTTGGTGGTGGCTAGGATACCTCCTACTTTCCTATTACTTTCTTATTACTGCATGCTATCGGATACCGCCAAATTACTCTCTAACTCTCGCTAGGAATAAAATTAGCCTCCACATTTATTTCAAAATTCAGCGCTCATATTAAACTTTACATACATTATCTCTATTTTAGTCTAACATTTATCCACTGGCCACTCAGCGTAGAATAAATTAATGTTTCACAAAAACTGCCCCAGTGAGATTTTAAATATTGTATCATGGAAACCATTTAGATTTTAATGCTCCCTTTACTAGTGGTAAGTAAATGTGTTCGAGTGGCTTAAACGAGTGCTCTACAGTGTTAATGTAAAATGTAGGTAAGTTATTTTCATTTTGAAAGTGTACGAGTATTGCCTTTCAATACAGTAGTGATTTTATTACGTATGTATACAAAACAATAATACAAATAAATTTATTTTAAAATATGTTTTGCAGTGGTTACTCTTAAAGACTAAGTTTTTTATTTATAATGGGAAAAAGTAAATTACAAATGCCTGAACTACTTTTTCTGTGTTTCAGGCGAAAAAAGATCATATGAAACTAGTTAAGAAGTATATTTTTAGCTAACTGATATTTATCGCAAGTTAAGTAACATCGGGGGTGACATCGGATTTAAAAAAAGGAGTAGATGTCATACACGAAAAATTTGGTTACCAATGCATCCAGTAACCAGGTTAACAGTGGGGAGACATATACATATAGTGAGATGACATCTATTTTGGACTATAACCATATACTTCTGTCTTAAAGAAACCGTCACATTGGGTAATTTGAGACTACGGGGAAACATAAGACAAGGAACTTATTGCCCAATTATATTATTGCGGCAGAAATCAAATAATCTCTATGTTTTGAACAATCATCATCCATTCATCTAAATACATGAATTAATATTGAACATTGGCAGTTTTAAGTCTGAACATCGGACCAAAGCATCAATACGCAAAAAAATCGAACTAACCAGGCTGTCAACCACGTGCGTCCGGAGATTCCAAATTGGCAAATCACCGCCCAGGTCCATAATGCCTTGGAAGTCACAAAGGACCGATATGCATGGAAACCTGCAATCCAGAATCATGTCATGGTCACGCCCTCAGCACTAAGGAGTATGAAGCAAGGAGGAGGAGGATTTCACGGAAACGGACTAGTTTGGATGTTGGTCTGAACGCGGCACCACCCTGCAGAGGGCGATTATTCTCACTTAGACAAATACTTCTGACTTCTTCCGGCTTTCTTAAGCCTTTGGCCTTAGTCGGTTGTGGCCGTAATCGGAAAGTCCTGACGCGGACGTCAATGACGGCTACAGCCGAGCCTCGCCAATGCAATAAGGACTTAGGTGGGACTCCGTAAAGTTCTATTTCGTTTAAATAATCGCGATTGACTGGCGTCCGGGGCATAGCATATTCCTTCACCGTCTAGCGTTCAAAGTGTTAAATAAATCTACTTGCCTTCAATAGGTGGTGCTGCACAACTGATATAAGGATAATCTAAACAAGCGGCATACTTCGGGAAAACTTTGTAGGGAAATTGTCAGACCTCATGCTTTTATTGTACATGCTATATTATGATACCTCTACTTCAGTGTCTTTAGTTCATAAGCCAGTACTGTCCCAAAGAAACAAAATACTGGAAACTAGTCTAGTGTTACCTCTGCTTTCGGCTTGAACGCAGCAGCACCCAGCGGAGGGCGATCATTCTCACTTAGCCAAAGATTTCTGACTCCTTCGGGCTCTGTTTCCGCAGAACATTCTTTGGCTGGTTACGGTCGCATTATGCGGACCAGGGTTTATACCTGATTAGTCGATGGAGGGTCATGTTTCCCGAGCGTATGTATGTATGTGTAGATTGTGTAGTTATTGCCAGCAAGATAAATATCTGGATTTATCTAACTGATCTGTGTAGTGAAAATCCCATCCAGCGGAAGACGATCATTCTCATATAGCCAAAGATTTCTGAAACCCTTCGGGTGCTGTTTCCATAGAACATTCTCTGGCTGGTTACGGTCGCATTTTGCCGACCAGGGTTTCTACCTGATATGATATGATATGTATGTATGCGTATACGTACGACTTTTTGCAGACAAGATAAGTATCTGTACCTATCTTACTGACCTGTGAAGTATAAAGCCCATGTAGCGAAAGGCGATCATTCTCACTTAGCCAATGATTTCTGACCCCTTCGGGCACTGTTGGTGGTCTTTGGAACATTATGTGCATACCTGAGATAGCTCGGGGCATCTATCTATACGAAAGCGATGTAGTATAAGTAGTTATAAGTGCAGATATAGTGTTGTAATCATGTCATTGTCATTAGACAAGTTTATGCACGTAAACAGTTTAGATATGGATCTTCATTAGCATGCCGTTAGTGGCTAAACATGCATTGTTATAAACATGCATTATAAACATGCATTAGTATACCACGTGTGTGCAATAAAAAATATTTCATTTCATCTAAATATTATTCAACATAAATAAGTATTACTATTTTCTTCCTCATTTAAAAATAAAATAATAAACAAATTAAAACGTGTATTTGGATACGAATGGAACTGACACAAAATTGTCATTTTGATTGAAATTATTTCCGCATACTTTTATTATCTTTAGAGGAGCAATCAGATGTGAGAACGATTTTTTTTTTATATTAATCGAGAATTATCAATGAGCATGATGAAAATGTATTACTTAAATTATAGCCACATCTTTTTCATCGATATCAAATCCCTAGAATTTGCCCCAAGTTATCCCAAGTATGATTATGTGACTGATTTTAGGCTAACATGGTCATTTGCATTATAACTACAATTTAAAACGGGATGTTTACCTTGTATGTTTGTTTTATCGAGAACCCGATATTTCGGCACTATTTTGAGATTACTTCGTAAACATGGTGCTTTGATCTTAGCCAAAAGGCCGAGAAGCCTTGGTAGGCACGAACTGCAACCTCATGAGATACACAACATTACAGCCCAAAGAATCTGGAACTTTCTGGACTCAACGGGAATCAGTAATGAATTATAAAGGGCTGCCACAATAGATCACAACTGGTCGACGCGGCATCTTTATTAGCTCAAAACCACAATAATAATAATAAACATGGTGCTTGCAACAATGCCGAAATATCGGGTGCTCAATATAACAAACATACAAGGTAAATATCCTGTTATAGATTGTAGTTATTATGTGACTGGTTACCGTCGCATTACGCGGACCAGCCCAAGGAGGGTTACGTGTTTCGAGCGTTTGCCTTAAGTTAATATTTTCCTCGTGATATTATGTATTGCTTAGCTTAATTATGTATAATACTAGTTGTTAAAAAGTAATAAATATGTGAGTCATATTCCGGAGTTTGATTGTACTAAAATTCGTGCTTTCAATTAAGCTGCCAACGTATCAAAATGAACACAAACAAGAAATAAAACAACTGGAAATAAACCTAGTCTACATTTATTTCAAAAACAAAAACTTAATAATTGAACCGGGTAGAACCCTCGCTGCACCGGATTTCCGTCCAATTAGATTTTTTGGCGAAAGTTAAACGAGTACAATGTAATTATATTGTTAGGGGAAAGGTAAGCAATACAGACCAAATATGGCGCTTGTGACCATTGACTCCGGTCATAACATTAAAACTTCCAGGTGTACCGGCATTACTGGCCTTACGCAGTGTGGGACAAATTATAAGAGTCAGCGTTTCGCTTCGGGATTTAAACTAGGGGCTCTGTGAGCTGTAGGCCTCGCGAGATGGTAGTGGTATTGGCAAGGTCGTAAGCGCCTTTGTGGTCTATGGACCTTTGTACCAATTCAGGCCATTTTGAAAATTTCCAAAAACTGAATCGACAATTTTTTTTGTGTAATTAACGAACTTGCTTACAAAATTTTACAAGAATTAGTAGTTATATGCGACCTGTAGAGGAGAACAAATGGACAGACAAACGAAAGCATTTTTGCCCAAGCTGAAACGGGGACGCTCCGCTAGCTTTGCTCATTTGGTCATTAAAATATGGCGCTTGCAACTATTGACTTCGCTCAAAACATTAAAACCTCCATCCAGGTGTACTGGCATTTCTGGTCTTAATCAGTGTAGGACCAGTGACAAGAGTCGGCGTTTCCCTTCTGGCTTTAGATCATTTTTATATGTGTTACGCTCCAAATGTCTAGGCTGATCGTCAGTAACGAGGGAACAACTCTGATCTTGAAACTGATACCTACTTTCTTTTGGTATACAAGCTTTAAAAACTGCTGTCACTACTTGGTATGAGTACTAGCATCTATTTAATATGGCCATAATATTCAAGCTCGCAATTTTTAAATGTTTTTACGAGTAGAAGCACGTGTAAAGTGGGCCAAGTGAAAAGCCCCGGTCCGGTGTTTTGAGTCTGGTCTTAGAGGTCCGTAATAGCCCAAATTCTAGGCTTGAATGACAAAACTTTAAAATAATATTTAAATTATTTTATTTTTAAATATTGAGGATTACCTATGTCGGCAGTACCGTATTATTATTTATTAAAAAAACTTGGTAACTCAAAGTTTGAGTTTTTTGCCGACTCTCGGTTTAGTAAAAATACTTATAAGTAGGGTGAAACGATGAATCCATTGACTTTCGTGCCCTTTTATACGGTCTAGAGTCCGACCAAGTTAAGTTTGTCTCGATTTTGATAGCAAAAACTGTGAGTGTTTAGTAAACGTCATAATTTCATATTATTATTTTATTATTATTTATTTATTATTTATTATAAGGAGTACCAACAGCTTACAGAAAACATAGTAGTAATAGGAATAAATGACATAAAGCCAATTACAGGTCCTCACAAATAGTAGCATAATAACAGTTAGCGGTTAACACTTATGTACCTTATAAAATTGACGTTTAAAATAACACTTGCGTAGTTGCTTAATATCAAAATCGAGGCAAACTTAGCTTGGTCTGACTCTAAGTAAGGTGCGATGTAAAATAAATTTAATATAGTCAATTGACATTTTCAAGTTCAAAATGACACATGTCATTTCTTAGGGTCGCCTATGACTTGACACACCCGAAAAACGACGTCTGGCCCGAAAGATATGGCTTTTAATAAAAATTTGTGTTACGATTATTGTACGCCGTATGAAAATAATTGTCGAGTCGATATTTATTAAAATTTTATATTTACAGCGACCGCGAATTGAGGTCTGAGTCGAACAGACGTAAAGATTATTAGGGTCGACCTTTAATTGTGTGAATAATGTTTTTCATTTTCTTCGTCATCTACCCTACCCTTTTGTTTCATTAGGGAGATTTGAAGGGGTTTTGCCGGACATAGAGATTTAAATTAATATTCGTTCTTTATTATTGATATTAAAAACGGTCTACTAAACATGAAACATATTGGCATTTTTTTAAAGAATAGCAGTTTATGGGCGTTTTTATTTAAAGGACTCAATTTTTTTTTGATTTGGAAATAAATATTTGGAGAAAAAAAAGGACCATAAAACTTCAACATATTTCTTACAAACTTGTAAACGTGAAAATATATTTCTTAACTTTAATTTTTAAATTAATATATTTGGCTTGACTACTTAAAAACATGAATAAAAACATTTATTATAAATAATCAATGATTTCATTCATGCTTTGTCATTGTAAGAATTTTGTTAGTCGAATATTTTCAAAAATAATCGCTCTGGAAGACTTAAAAAGTGAGACGGGGTTATATTTTATTTTGGCTGTACCTACTGCTAAACTAAAGTTGAAGCTTAAGATACTCATTCGACGTAAAATTTAACTATCAACGAGGAAATGCCGCCAGCATCCTAGGTACAATGCCTCAAGGACCTACTTTAGATTTAAGGTAGGTAGAGGTAGGTAGTTAGGCAAGTTACACTTACTGTATATATTTCGAAAATAAATGTTTCAAAAAAAAAACTATCTACCTACCTAACCTTACCTTTACCTTACCTTTTTACCTACCTGAATAACTTTGCCGTCAGACGTACCTACGTAGAGTAGACGTACGTACTAGCCGCATAAAATTTAAAAATTACCAAAAATTTGGCAGTTGCTCTCAAAAGTCAAGCTCAACTCATGGAATTGTGCAAACTCGGTATCGGTATACATGTCTTGAGGACCTTATGAAGGTATTAAAATGATATCCAGCTTACTTGAAAATGCTTTTTATTGATATAATTTTCTTGGCCTTAGATTAGTATTCCTTAATTATATTTTTTTTGTTTTGAATACACCGCCTACAACCTTTTCTGCTTTGTCTTAAGGTTAAGTTCGCCTTTTGTATATAAGATTTTTTTTTGTGCAATGAAGTTTAAATAAATAAATAAATAGGTAATCTAATTTCGCGACTAGCAATAAATAGGAAAATTTTAGATTTTTTTAAACTACTGTAATACATAGTCAGCAGGAACATGTCATTGGAAAACTTGATTCATTGTTTACCCTATAATACATTTATATTCTCGCCAAACTGTTACGTTTGATGGCGAGATGCGCTCAGTTTTTATACAACTTAAACTATTAAACCCTAATTAAATGAAATAAAGCAACACATCTTAGAAATACATGGTACTATATATATATGTATATATTAACTTATCATGACTATGCACATACACATAACTATATTATGTGTATTTGCACAGTCATGACAAGCCTAGAAGATATTCTTTGACTCTGGTTTTGAGCATCGATTTACTTAATTTGGGACTTTGCCGCTAAGGAGTAGGTTTTCAATACAATTGCCCTGTGTCAAAAATATGGATGTATAATTGCGAATTTTTTTGTCTGGGTCAACCCATACGTCTATTTAACTTGCCTATTACTACGTAATGTACGGCTATTCGTACGTTATACACCTTGCGAAAATCGGCAGAATATTGTGTATAAAAAAATATCAGACAAGCTTACTCCAGTTACTACTTATTTCTTACTAATGCACGATTACAGAAATACTAAGTATTATTAGTAGTAACCTGCATAAATATTATTATTATATACCCTAGCCTGCAAAGTTCCAGAAGAATTTGTTAAAGCTAACGATTGCGCGAATTTATGAAACATTATAAATCCGCGTAAGATTATTACTAAAATAATTACACACGAAAAATTCCAAGCTCTAACCAGGACCGCTAACAAAACGCCCAGAGAATTCACTAATTAAATTCATAACTTAACAGTTTTATATTTCTTGCGCAACTACTGCGCTTACTTACCTAACCTCGTATATTCCAACAGAACATTCAAAACGCAACCTTATTGTCAAAGCTATTGAGTTCACTTTCGGAAATTGCTGTTGCTTTGATACTAGCTTTGGAAAGGAATTACAAGAAATACCAGCCGCTGCCGAGATCAAACTATGTACAGAAAATTGAGAAATACGTGCACATGTCAAAGGTCTTAAGACAATAGTGTAAGGTTAAATTTCGCTTGGCTATGTGATAGGTTTTTGTAGATGGTGAGTTTTTTAAGAAAACTGCGGTATAAATTCCATTAAAATGTTAAGTCAAGTTAGTTCCCGCTATGAGTCCCAGGAGAAAAAAAAACAACATTTAATTGGTCATATAGTATGAATTTTCATTTCATTATATTTTAGTGAACCTGTGTTAATTTTACATAATTCGCCTCCGAGGGTACTTTTGATTGGTATGTAAGTATCCGCAATTTGAATAATTTGGTATTTTATGAAATTTCCATAGCTTCCTATTTAGTTAATCGCTAATCCTTTATTGTCTTCTGTTACCGCCATTGTTATTCATTGAAATTAAACAATTTAGAACGGATTAATCGCGTTTATTAACGCCATGACCCTACGTTTCGTTTCTAATACAAAAAAAGTTAACTTGGTTAAACATTAATTTGTGGTAAAGAAACAATTTTCTCATCTTCGCGTTAGTGATCTATTTATGAAACTGTTTTTGTCATATATAGCAATAGCTTAGGTACAATATTTACATAGGGAATTTGCCACTTTGTATGTAGTCGTTATTTGACTTATATTCGAACGTAAAAATTCTATCATCTCATCTAACCACCAGCCAAATATCAATCACGACGATGCGATCAACGATACTCGAGTTATCAAGTCAAAATCGGCCAAATATGAGCAGATGATTTTTTAACGAGCGCTTGTATGTCGTATCGTTATCGTATTGGTAAATATCACGGATTGAATCAACGATTAACCGATTAACGGACTTGGAAGAATGTGGTTGTAGTGAATCCGTTAACAATTTTATAGTTAACATGTTATTCCGTTCCCCAAAATGTTAACTTCGTTGATTGACGGATTAACGATTTTATACCCAGCTATGAAAACGCCTAAGCATTTTATAAAATGCCGGATCAAAGTATGAAACAAGTTGTATTTTACACGTTTACCTGGCATTATACAATCCCAAACGAACATCCAGTATTCAATAGATAAAACATTTTACATATTGCACGACATTATACAAAATGACAAGTCATATCCATGCAAATATTTAAAAACCTCCATTCTTAAAGAAAAAATGTGAAAACTATTCGAGTGTAAACAAATATTAGCAGCCGCCGGACAAAATAAGTCCAATATAAGGCTAACACTGACTAGGGACAACGGTCGAGAAATATGGCGACGTTAACAATATTTTTGAATTTAACGTCAACGTCGAAAAGCCGAATGGAGACCGGGCAAGCGGGAGTGTTTTTGAGTGAGGGTTCTGTAGTTTTTTTAAAAATTAACATTGTATCTTTCTTTAGCTATTTATTCGGAAAGAGACCTAGTGCTGAAATATAGAAAGACGACGAACTTATGTTGTTGACCACCAGGATTAATTGTAAGACTAAACTTTCGTTTCGACATAGTTTCAAGTGTCTTGCTCGCGGCTTGACTGATCAGCGAAGTGTCAACGGCGATATTGATAGAAATGTTTGGTAGATAGATAGAAAAGTTTGGGTTACCCTTTTACTAATTGTTATAGGCACGACACACAACACTGACAACATTCGCGTACCGATCCGAATACAGATTATCCCGCATTTTGTTCTTCTAGTCGACAAGTAGGTGATAATAGGATTTATTGTCTACGTCTGGACTTGCCATGCGCTGGTAAGGTGAACTTAGGTTACTGACTAATAATACTAGGCAGAATAAATATCTAATATCATTATCAGTGGTTAATACAAGTATTAGTGGTATAAATAAAACAATACAATTAAGAAGTGAATAAAAAATCAGGTATGCATATAACCTTACCTATATTGGAACACATCAAATATTTAACGTGTACAGTAAATAAGGATACTAACTTATTATACTTTTAGTTCCCTATCAGTGAAATTAAAAGTCTGACCACCCAAGTCTGACAATCGTTTTTTTTTTATATTTAATATGCCTCCGTTTTTTTAAATAAAAAAGAATTAACTGTCAGGCTGTCAGATTAAAAATCGTATTTTTTCCATGATTGAGGTGATAAAAATACTAGTAACTACTTAGTTAGTAAATATACGAGTAGAGCTACTTAAATATTAAATCTTGCGACAACTTCGGCATATGTTGTATAAAAACTTTAATTTAACAAACTAAAATCTAGCAGGGCGATCATCACGATAAAAAAAAAACATGTTGTCTATAAAAATAATGAACCTTGAAATATTCCAGTTGTTTACCTCCCGCGGACCCCTAAACCCTGAAAGCCTCCCTGCGCCGCGCAAACACTTGAACAGGAAAATTGCTACGACGTCGAGGGACTAGCATAAATTCATAACTTTACATCATCATTTAAAAGAAAAAAAATCGCCCAAAGCATGGCTGACGGCATATCACCGGTATTCCTTTGCCCCAGAAAAAAAGATTTAACTCCCTTCGTTTGTCTATGGCGCTTCCAACTTTTTAAGCTAAACCAGTAGATTTAAGGCTTTGCAAACAACACTGGGCTTTATTAAACTAATCTTAAGATCTAAAATCCGTTTGGAGTGAGAACTAACGGTAGCAAATAAAAAGTTTTTAAAATTCATATCAAAAAGGTCGCGTTGTGGCATAATTTCTGCGTAATTCCGGTCTCAGACTAGCTTGTACCAGAAGTTGGGCTGGAGTTTGGAATGAAATGTCAATACAGTAACTTTGGGTACTTATAATTTACTTTCGGAGAGTTTGTGATTCTTTCTTAACTACCAGTATTAATACATTCGCTTCGGTTTGTCTCAGAACTTGGTGAATATTCTAAAGAAGACATTTATGGAAAGATATACGCAGGTATTATTTAACGAATCATTAGTAGATTCATCTATTTTCAGTTGGATGATTTTTATTATACATGACACTTGTTTTCGGGCTTACCCAATTTTTTTCTGTAATTTAAAATATATCTTTCGCTAGGTTTTCCGTTATGAAATTTTATTTTGGGTATGTAAAAAACTTGAGGTGTGCAATAAAGAGTATTCTATCTATCTATCTATCTATCTATCTAACTTCATTGATTGAACTCTGTTTTGATTTAGATTAACAAGTGAAACAACAATGACGTCGATCAGACGATTAGACTTTTACGTCACCTAAACAATAGCGGAACAGTAAAAAAAATATGAAAAGGATCTACATTTTGTTTTCATTTGCCACCTTTTTGTCTGATTGCTGACATAAATAATGAATTTTAAAATGATTGCAATTGTACGGATTATATAATAAAAAATAACTTAATATTGTTACTGATGAATTCTCAATATAACTTGAGACTCGTCTTCCCGATTAAGAAGTTCTATCTTCTTACGGTAAATGTTGCTAAGCGCCTACGAGGGATATGGTGGAAAAATTTGGGGCCACCGGGTGTAATTTAAACTTTCGTGAGTCATACTGACATTAAATTGCAACGGTTAACACTCACGTTTTTATCACAATAGGCGTGACATGTTGTGTCATGTCACGCCTATTGTGATAAAAAGACGTGAGTGTTAACCGTTGCAATTTAATGCCACCGGGTGTGTCTCGGTAGCTCAATTGGTAGAGCAATGGGCATGTATCCAAGAGTCACACGTTTAAGTCTCGCCTGAGGCCATGTTGTTTTAATATTTTGCCTTTCTCTTAAAGAAAGCTTACAATAAATTTGGAAACCAGTTTTGTCCGTTTCAATCCCCAAAGATCCTAAAAACAATTCTTCATTAATAAAAAAAAAACGATTTCGTCACCCTACCTTTGAGAGAATCTTTGAGGAAATACGCCTACCCGAAATTCAAAGGGGTTTTCCGAAAAAGGATTTTTCTCGGAAATATGTCTTGGCGTTCAAAAATTGGCTATTAAGTGAGCAGGCCGCGCTCGCCGCGGAATACACAACGAAGCAGACTTTAATTACTTGGTAAAGGTCCGGTGTCGATTCCGGGCTAGCTTTGTATCGTAGGTATGTTTCAAAAGTTTCCAAAATTACTAGAATATTAAAAGACTTGTTACTAATAACGTCAACAAAGTCGAAAATAGCTCGATATGTTCCGGAACAGTACGTGTCTATTTATCATGAGTGAGATGCGCTCGCGACGGTTGTTCTTCCGCGAATATATCTAAAACTCACGGGAGTTTTATATTAAAATTCGTAGAATGAGCTCTCTCCTCTCGATCGGTCTCTCATCGTTGAGGATCGCGACTTCCCTTCAGCTTGTCAACTACTTGCATCCATCGCTACGGTCAGCTGCCTGTGTGGCGTTAACTGGTACGTTGGTCTGGTCTGAGATCTGGTCAGACCAGCGTTTCGGGCTCAAGCGTCAAGAACATTTTTTTTCCCTTTAACTTTTCCGGTGACCATCGGGAGTTCCAAGGTAAAACATTCTCAGAAATTCAAATTTAGCGAACAATGAGAACATGGCTTAGAAAGATGCATGACCGTGGTGGGCTGCCCCCGTTTCTCGCCGAACTGGAGGCCTACACCGATTTTTTTGTATTTGCATCTCTTTTGCTTCAATGAGCAAGTGCGATAGAGAGGAAGATACAATTTTACGATCGTTTGACGCTCGCGGTGGTCGGCATGACTGCCGCTAAAGCAAAAACCTTCTGAAGTGGCGAACTTTCCAGTATAAAGTATTGCAAATGCTCTCTAATATATATATATATTGCTACATCGGGCTAGATTTCTCAAGAAATATTCTTTAGAAATAATAAATTTGCAATTTCATATATTATAGGGAAGATATTTATTTATTCAGAATATCTTATTTTTACAGGGCGCGGACGCCCTGTAAAACATATGGCGACGGAGCGTGGAGAGCGAGCCGTAGGACTGAGCTGGAGCGAAGCCAAGAAGGTTACTCAAGATAGAAAGATGTGGAAGGATCTAGTGGAGGCCCTATGCACCTCCGGGGTGGATTTACGAAACCTCTAGGATTTACTAAAAAACATATTTTTTTATTTAATAGAAGATTACATACCAAGGCCGTTTTAGTGGGAAATGTCTCGGATCCCATGTAATTGTCGGCCGAGGCGAAGCCGAGGTTCCGATTCTTTCCCATTTAACGGCCGAGGTTTGTATACTATTTTTCTGCCCGACGGAGCCGGCAGGCGGCAATTTAGTTTTGCGTAAAGTGGCGCTTACCGGCCGGAGGACTGAAATTACTTTTAATATATTTTTAAGCATCTTCTGGAGCGCACCTTAAGCTCGGTACCTATCGTTGTTGTTCTAAATAAGTGCGGCGGAATGTAAGCCCCGCTCGTCAGGCCCAGGCCGGCAATAAACTACACAAATTGGACATTAGCGTTCTATACTTTATACATTAGTATAAAGTAAAAGTAAAATATTCTTTATTGCACCACATATGAGACAAAAGACAGAACAAATTCACAAATTATATAAAGGTAGCAACAGGCGGTCTTATCGCTATAAGCGATCTCTTCCAGACAACCTTAGGGTAGCAGGAGATAAGTTGCAAAAAACAAAAACAAAAACAAAACGGGTAGTGCGCGAGAAGTATTACAGATAAGAACACTACACATACACTAAACAGAACTATGCATTATTTGCATAAACAACTTAATTAATAAATATAAATACATCCAAATACATACATATATACCTAACCCAAATAAAATATTTACAAATAAAAATTATCCATATATACATATACATACACAATGGCAAATCAAGGCAGAGACAAGTAATGATTCCTTAAAAGGCTTTTGAAGCTCTGGAGAGTATTAGCACATCTGATGTCTAACGGCAGCGCGTTCCACAACTGAACTGCTCGAAATGTAAAAGATTTATTATAAAATTTCGTGGAAGAAGGAGGGAAGGCAAGTAAATATTTCCGTGAAGGCCTGACAGAGGAGAGATAAGTAAAACGATCTTTAAGATAAGAGGGAGTGGATGGGTTAAATAGAACATTATAAAGAAGAGCTAGAATATGAGAATTACGACGATAACGAATGGGAAGCCACTTGAGCTGGGCACGAAAATTAGAAACGTGGTCATACTTACGCAGGCCAAATATAAATCTTATGCACAAATTTTGAAGACGCTCTAGCTTATTAAGCTGGTCCTCAGTGATATCAAGATAGCAGATGTCAGCGTAGTCTAATATAGGCAGAAGGAGGGATTGTGCAAGCGCAATTTTGGTAGCAAAGGGCAAGAAGTTACGAAGTCTGCGAAGAGAACCCATTGAGGCAAACATTTTCCTGCTCACCTCACTCATCTGAGGTGTCCAAGATAAGGTGCAGTCAACCAAAATGCCAAGGTTCTTTACCTGATTTGAAAATGGAATCGGGACACCATTACACTGTATAAAAAAGTTACTGTGTTATATAGTTATTACACTGTAAAAAAAAGTGTTGTTGAAGGCGAAAGTCGCAGTTCAACATAGTAGAAATAAAGGAATTTCTACAAAAAAATACTCGAGAGATGATTAATTCGGGAACTTGCTTATAACTGTTAGGTTAACGCAACAATGCTGCACCGAAATTGCTACAAAATTTAAGATCACTGCCAATTAAGCATGATTTAAGGATGACTCACACTAGCACGGGACGGGAAAATCTGTCAATTTATATAGAAAGAATCACGTGATAGCTCGGACCCCTCGGATGTCACGTGACGCTTTCTATGGAAATTGACAGATTTTCCCGTCCCGCCCCGTCCCGTCCCGTTCCGTTCTATTGTGAGTCATCCTTTACACTAGAACGGGCCGGGACGTGACCGGGTAGATCTGATCTGTCAGTTTCTATAGAAAACGTCACGTCACCTCTTTCTTTAGATATCTTGGGGAAGAAAACGTAATAATGCTTAAAAATAACTAGCTTGGGTCTGCTTGACAACTTAATACCAAGAGTTTGTTGTCATTAATGTTTCCTCTAGTTTAGACGATGATGAGTGTTTCTTTAGTAGAAACTTGTGACAGCAACAATTCGTGGCATTACATTGCCACGCAGAATCTAGGCTCAATGAGCTCGAAGATGCTCGTATGATGTCGATGAAAAAGTCTTGACCTTGATGAGAGCTTGAGATTGAAAAAGATTGCCCAGTATCGGGACATAGTTTTAAAAAAAGCGAAACGTGTTCTGCAGCGCAGCTTAAGCTCGGTATCGTTGTTGTTCTAAATAAGTGCGGCGGAATGTAAGCCCGCTCATCAGGCTTTGGCTAGCAATAAAGTACACAAATTGGACATTAGCATTCTGTACCTACTTTATCTAATCACTGTAGAAAAGAGTGTTGTTGATTGTGAAAGTAGCGGGTTCAAACCTAAGACCCATGACTGCCATGCCATGCTCGTGTGATGATTACCCATACCCATGACTGTTTTGGAGGCTATGTACAAAATATCAGGAAAGGGAACAGCGTGGGGTTACTGGCATAATCCAAAAAAAAACTAGTTCTTCCTCTGTTCTGAGTCTTGTCTAGTTCTGAGTTGAAAGATGAGTTGAGTGTCAATTTAGCAAAACATGTCTCAGCGCCAATCTTTGGCATAAGGTTGCGAAGTGATGATGAAGATGCTTAAAAGATGGTGATCAGAAAATCTAAGATATTTGCTGAATATTGGGGCATAGGTTTAAAAAAATAGAAGCATGCACTGCAGCGCACCTAGAGGCCTATGCCTAGCAATAGGACTCAATGTAGGTTAAAGTAACATTTCGATTTGAAAATGCGTACAGATGTTATTTTCCTGTTTTACCTACAATGATCTGTATCTGCGCTGAAAAATGTCTAATTTTGAATTTAATTATCGTGTTATTATAAGAGGTAAATGGGCGAAATTTTAGTTTAACTACTCAGCATAGTATACTTGTTACTTCCCTGGTTAGTCACTGTAAACTTACTTACATTATTAAATGACGGAGTTTTCACGGTTGTGTAGTGGTCAGTCGGAAGGCTGTCTTCACTGAAAAGGGCCACTCAGTCACAGTGTTGTCCAGAAAACCATAGAATAGAAAAATAGCTTGCTAACATGAAAATAACTATTAAATAGTCTATTTCAAACACATACTCGTAGGTACATTGTTTTTTTATTTATTTATATTTTTTATTTATTAATTTTATAAATGTTCAAAAATTCGAAATATCGAGAAAATCGCGTTTTATTGTCGGTAAAAAAGAAGAATGGGCCCGATTTTGCCAAAAAATCATGATGACGCTACTTCAACGTGGTGGCAATTTCTGAGCCCAACGCTATTGTAGTGTGTGTATGTTCCGTTACTTGACTTATTAAGAAAATTGACAAGTGTGCAGAAAGAATGCACGTTTTCTGTCGCAGCCAGGACATCACATTGCTTTTACAGAATAACTTAATTTGGAAAACATCTTAATAAATAGTATTACAATTGTAACGAACTTTATTTAAGTTTAATAACTTTTTAACTTCTTTCTAGTTTTCTTTGAGTCTGCAAATAAGGGGCAGACGATTTTATATTACAAAAGTAAATGAATTTCCCTGTTGGACGTCCTAGGTACCGCTGGAGCGACGAGGTCGGGAAAGACCTGAGCGAGCTTTGTGCCGTCGATTGGGCAGAAACGGCGATGGACAGAGAAGCCTGGCGGTCTTTAGTGTCAGAGGCCAAGATCCACTTCGGGTCGCTGCGCCACAGCAGTAAGTAAGTAAGTAAATGAATTTCCCTGTGCATCTGTATTCTTCGCTAACAATCATAATGCTGTTGTTATGAGAAAACCCACAAAAAATAAAATAAAATATCATACCTACAATTATAACTGCCACACGAGCGTCAAGCAAAAATGGGTCTTCTCTCAAAGCAATAAGAACCTTAACATTATATTCATTAATGAGTCTGTGCTCTGAAATCGCACCTAGGGGAGTGCAAGATATTGTTCACAATGCTGACATATTGCGACCGGCCAGACCATCTAGATTAGACGTGGAACTCTACGACTCTAAGATCACATTGTGGAATCAGCTACTTCATCTCTCCAAGTACTGTGCGAGCGAAACAAAAGCTTACGCTATTTGCGAAAGCTTGCGAATCGACCAATGCGACGCGATCGCGCAGTTTGGTTAAACAAAAGTAACAACAGAAAACAACAATATAAGTACATCCCTTTCTGCTCTGGCTTTGGTAGCGGTCCTATTGGCGGGGTCAGTGGTGCTAAGAATCTCCGGCAAAGGCAGCCCCTCCACAAAATGGACTGAATGGACTAAATGTTATCATCTATTATATCATCAAAAAAAAAACAGAGTTTAAATTTCATTAAAGTGGATCCTTTTTAGAGACTTTTGGGCGGCAAGAGGTTAAAGGAGGTGCAAGCGGCAACTAGCTGCATATTCAAGCGGTGTGTACTAACTTCGAACTGAGGCCGAACAGAGGCCTTAATACAGATATAGAGATCAAATTATACCAGACCTCGGCTCGCCTTTGGTACAAAATGTTTTGTAAATAAGCCCCCAGCTTTTTGTTAGGAGCCTGCCTCATTAAAATTCCCATTTATTCATTAGAATTAATTTGGCAGGAACGTGTCGCTGCTCTTTGACTAACTGGAAAAAAGACGTCCATTTTGGCGTTTTTCTTGTTTAGAATGCCAATTCTGTTTTTTTACGGTTCTTATTAACTTCACTGGCAACTTGGAGACCTAAAAGGTAACTTTATTTTTACACGATTTTGTTTTTGTTTCACTTAATACAAGGGATAGCAAAAATGCTGGTGAGTCGTACAATATATCGAATAAATAAGGATGCCGTATTTTCCTTTTGAGGTACGGAACCCTAAAAACTGGTTAAACCTACGGAATGCCTGGCTAAATCTAGGAGTTGCAGGACTTAAGGCTCGCCTTAAAATTGAACAAGACTCATAATATATATGTAATTTAATAATACAGACGATGTCTATTCCATAATTGTTTCTTCCTATTCGCGATTCCTGTGATGAAAATCAGTTCTGTGGAATTAATTTTGTGTCAAATCACGAATAGGAAGAAACAATAATGACATAATCAGGGTCAACGATTTTGAAACTGCAGTGAGCTCCGTGTATTCATTAAACTAAAAAAACATCAAAAATACTGTCTCCCTCTTCATCGCTAATTTGAGCACACAGTAACAGATACGAAATCTAGATTTATCGATGTTCACGGTATAACTCCCAATGCTATAACAGGTAAAACATTTCCAACAACTGCCTAATCAAAAGCTTCGTATCGAGAGTCAATTGGAGCTCTCGCATCGTCTCAACGATTTTATAACGACCTGCCTGTATATGGGCAAACAAAAGAAGCTATCATACATTCACGTAACTATTGGAATAGTTGAATATAACTAGAGTATGGTCTGTCTAAAAATTCCGTTGCCTAAAATTGAGGAGTTACAATTCTTATTTCGATTCGACGGGTTGTTACTTCAAGTTTACCTGTACAAAAAAAAATATTTTCGAGTTTACTATCGAGGGTTTTCCCGGTTTATGCCACCCTGCCAGCCAGGGGTCCGCTTTGGCAACGAATCGTATGATTTGGCGTAGGCACTAATCTTAGCACCCTTAATATATTTGAAAAATAAAGCTAAGCGTCAGTAGCACCATAATAATATGTACAGTGCGATAGGAAAAGGTAGGAATTAAAAAGACGCTTTTGATTTGAAAAGAACGATACTACGATGTTGCCAGTTTTTAATTTCTACATTTTACTGGCGCAAGAGTGCTGCGATAGTACCCTGCAGTCGATGAAGACAGTAAAGCCACTAGGGTGCGTAGCCAAGATGCCAATCTCTCACGCTCAGTCGCTAACGAAACGCAACTGTCATTTTCACACTAATAAGGAAGAGTGATAGAGAGAGGAAGCTACGATACTTTATCAAGCGTGAGCGATTGGCATCTTGGCTACGCACCCTGTCATTTGCTAACTGTTCGGATTAAATAATGACAGTTACTACTACACGCGAGATAGGTACTGGTGCGGCACTCTTGTGTGGATTAGTTGACTAGCGGTCAAATTCCATACAAATAAATGCTTAAATGTAGGTTATTAGCGAAATTAACCCGACATGCCACAATGAAATGACCATGAGTGACGGTAGTCATTTAATGGTAGTTGATGTCTGTTGACAAGAGGCCAAGGCGTCGAAAACTGCTTCGGAATTATGTAGGTACTCATGTTCGGTATGTGCGTGACTTTGACGTGATCGAATTTAGTCACCATAGTTTACTTAAAGACAAATGTCGTAAACAGATCTCCTTAGTAGGTACATTAATTAGCAGATCCGGCAAATATGCCCGAACATCCCGAACGGCCGGCAAAAAGCAGATAGTAGCATCTACCAGCTTTTTATCTATAAATAAAAGTTTGAATAGTTTATATATTCATGATAACTTCATACTTACAACAGCAAAATATCGTTTTACCCATCATTAGTACAAAACTATACAAGTACAAGCTGTACAACGTCATTTATGTGAGGGTAAAAATTGCCCTTATATATAAAGGATAGCAAAGCAGATAAAACACAGTAAAAAAGCACTAACGGAATATATTCAATGTTTATATGAGCACTGTTTTGATTCAACTGACTTAAGAAAAGTAAATAAACAATGTGTAGAACGGTAACTATGCAAATACAAATTTGTTATAGTTTCTTCTATTGCCAGTACTATTCAACACAATAATCAATAAGTATCAATCACATTAATCTATTTCAATACGCCCCCTTAATGTGCATATTCAAAATAAATAAAAACACATACGCAAAACAAAGTGATATCAAAGAACAACTCTAAAAATAATAACAATTAACAAGCTATGCCTAAACCACGCATGCAAATATAATGCTTTTCTCTAGGCAACGCCTTTGTTAAAATGTCTGCGAGCATTGAGTCGGTTGACAAGTATTCCAACACAATACTCTTGTTGTCCCTTAATACGCTTCGTATAAAGTGATACCTTATGTCGATGTGTTTGCTCCGAGAATGGAACATTGGATCCTTGGCCAGACAAATCGCTCCCTGATTATCCACATGTAAAGATAATGGTGCAAACTTACGTAGTCCAATCTCATTAAGCAAGCTGTTCAGGTATATGCCTTCCTTCATTGACGACGCCAAACTAACATACTCCGCTTCACAGCTAGATGTTGATACACATTTTTGCTTCTGCGACTTCCAAGACACACATCCACCACCTAACATAAAAACATAACCTGAATAAGAACGCCTATCTATCAGACATCCTCCTCAATCAGCATCAGAATAACCATGCAATGATTTACCCGTCTTCGTGTAAATAAGGCCATACGTTTTAGTATGTTTCAAGTATCGCAATACACGTTTCGCAGCATTCCAACAATCCTCATTTGGACAATCCAAAAATTGGCTTAATATAGCAACCGTATTAGTAATGTCCGGTCTCGTTCCAATAGAGAGATACATCAACGAACCTATAATTTCACGATACGGATACTGCTCCTTAGTACTACACTTCCCAGTGGGTTTATTCATCTTGCATTTATTTTCCATCGGCGTAGATATTGGTTTACAATTAACCATATTAAATTTTACCAATAAATCTTCGATGTATTTTTGTTGTGACAATTTTATGTGGCTGTCACATTTGTCAAACTCTATGCCTAACATATATTTCGCAATGCCAAAATCTTTCAATTCGAACTTAGTGGCCAGTTCTTTTTTGAAACTTTCTATGCATTCACCTCTTTGCGATGCGACGAGAATATCATCTACATAAACAAGAACAAAGAGTTTAGTTTGCGAATCTATATCCTTAAAATAAAGGCACGGTTCGTTCAAGGAGACTTGCAACCCCATGTTCTTCAGCTGTTCGTCAAGTCTGATGTTCCACTGCCGTCCAGCTTGTTTAAGCCCGTACAGCGATCTTTTTAGTCGGCAGACGTCGCCCCCAGATTTTATATCATCCAACATCTTTTTGGCTCGTTCGTATATAGCTGAACCTGGTTGCTCCAAACGCGTGAGATCTAGTAGACATTGTTCTAGAAGATCAGGCACTCTCATATAGATCTCCTCCTCTAATAATCCGTTTAAATATGCCGTGTTAATGTCCAACTGATGAATTTCAAGATCAAGTTCTGCTGCAAGTGCAACTAATAATCTTACAGAGTCAAGTCTGGCTACTGGTGCAAAGGTGTTCTGGTAGTCAATCCCGTAACGTTGACTAAATCCTTTCGCTACTAGTCTGGCTTTCTTCTTTTCAGTTTTATCAACATTCAACTTAGTAGTTAGTATATAACGGCATCCTACGACATTTCGACCCATAGGTTTACTAACAATATCGAAAGTATCGTTTTTAACTAAACTTTTTACTTCTGAAAGTATCGCATCTTTCCATCCTTTTCGCTCATTACCGGATAAAGCCTGCTTTACCGTAATCTCAGCTATCCCACCGAAATCTTCACAGTCTAAATATGTCTCGACAGAATCGGTATTTTCCTGTATGCATACTTGTGGTTCCATGTTCGATTCGACACTCTCTTCCATAGGAATATGTAACTCGACGTTCGACTCTAAATCTTCTTCCATGGGAATATGTGACTCCATGTTCGACTCGACGTTCTCTTCCATAGGAATATGTGACTCGAGGTTCGACTCAAAACCTTCTTGTGGCTCAATGTCAACCATGTGATATATCTTCCGTGGACGCCCGACATGACCTCGCTCCAATCGTGGTCGACCTGGACCTCTTTTCATTACCCTCCTCCCATCAATATGAACATCATGGTGTTGATGATCATGTTGAAATGGTTCCGCAACAATATCTGGATCATCTGTCATTCGGCGGTCTACAACGGAAACTTCATCTTTTCCTTCAGATGCAGTATTAAGATTTCTGACTTCATCCTCTTCATGAGAAATCTGCTCAATTCGATTTTCATTCGGTTTTTCAGGATGAAATTCTACCTCAACCTTTGAAGGTTGATTTTGAACATTTGCCGATTCTCCCTTATAAATTTCAAAGGGGTCAACCTTCATGTTCGTCATTTTATTCTCTTCACTCTTCACTTCGTGAAATTTTACATCTCTTGACATGATAACTTGTCGTTGTTTCGGCATCCATACTCTATAACCTTTTCGATCTCTAGGATATCCTACAAAGATTCCTTCTTGACTTCGAGGAGCAAACTTGTCTTTCCCGGTTGACTTGTCCAAGACGTGTACCTTAGACCCAAACTTGTGTAAGTAATCTAATTTGACAGGTCGTTCGAACCACTTCTCGAAAGGTATTCCTCCTTCAAGACTTCTTGTTGGACAACGATTTCTTACGTGGCATGCTGTAGCCACAGCATCCGCCCAGAAACCCGGAGAAAGCCCCGACGAAATGAGCATACATCTTGCCATCTCTGTCAAGGTCCTGTTCTTCCTTTCAGCTATCGAATTCTGCTGAGGTACGCCAGGAATTGTCAGCCTTCTTGCTATTCCTTCTTTCTTCAAGAACTCGTCGAAATCTCGGTTGCAGTATTCGCCTCCATTATCTGTATGAAGGTAAGTTATTTTCCTATTAAACAGGTTCTCAACATGAGTTTTGTATACCTTGAATGTAGTGAACACTTCACTTTTCTTGCTAAGAAAATAGACTTCACACCATCTAGTATGATCATCAATAAATGTCACAAAATATTTGGCACCATTTATTGATGTATGCTGCATCGGGCCCACCACGTCAGAATAAATAATTTTTAATTTTTCATCGCATGGCCCACTAGATCTCGTAAAAGGTAACCTACTCATTTTCCCTTGCATACAAACATCACAATCGTACAACTCTCTTACATCTGTCATCTTAAGCTTCATGCCAGATTTATTTAAGATTTGGACAAGATCCTTCGCATTTAAATGGCCTAAACGCTCATGCCACAACCTCACATCAACTTTTCGCTCGGAAATCGCTGACGCTCTGTCGCATTGTTCCTCAACGTAATATAAATTACCTTTGCGATTCGCCACAAGTTTAGTGTTACCACAACTATCTCGAACAATAGCTCTGTTTTTCTCAAACGTAACGCTAAACCCCTGATCAGTAATTTTAGCTACTGAGATAAGGTCACATCGCAAATCCGGAACAAATAGGGTATTGAGCAACTGGATTACAGTTTTAGCACCATTACTACATGTAGATAATCTGACTGTCCCCTTACCTTGTACGTTCGTGCTAGAGTTAGTTGCCAAATTCAGCTTACCAGCTACATGTAAAAATTTGGTATCAAATTTGCCTGCGTCTCTACATAAATGTGACGTACATCCGCTGTCCAAAATCCAATCTCCATTCTCGTTGCAAACAGCATTAACATCTGAAACACAATTAAATGTTACAAAATTGGAATCAACATCTGATGAATCACTTATGTTCGACACATACTTTACAGAATCACTACAATTATTCTTCTTCTGCGTGCACTCGGACGCTTTATGACCACTTTGATGACATTTAAAACATTTGTATCTAAATTTCGAATTTCCTTGCTCAGCCGTATCACATGCGCGTTGTTTTTGCTCTGTGCCACTCTTTGGCTTAGAAGATCTCTTTCCTTTAACAAGAAGTGCCCTGTCTACACTATCTTTACTATTTCTGGAATGTTCCTCTTCTAATATCTTAATCTTCAATGCCTCTGGTTTCGGCAGTGAATCTCGAGATTCTATAGCACATCTAAAGTTTTCAAAACTAGACGGCAAGCTATACAAGAGCATTATCGAAGTTAGATCATCATTCATTTCGATATCCATGTCAGCTAATTGACTTATCACATCGAAAAATCTCATGACATGTTCTCTAAGGTCACCACCTTCCTCCAATTTACGAAGCAACAGCTCTTTTAATAAGGTAGCCTTTTTCGCAGGTCCCTTCGATGCATGAACGTTCTGTAACTTTAACCATACATCTCGCGATGTCTTACAACCTCTGAGGTGTCGCAATTCGCTCGGGGTTATCGATAAAATGAGATCAGACTTAGCTTTTGAGTCTCCAATGTCCCATTTGGCTGCTTCGGCTGGTTCTGCTGGTTTCTGGATAGTTCCATTAACGTATCCCCAGGCATCATTCTTTATTAAAACTGCTTCTACTTGGATTTTCCAGGTCTCATAATTGCTTTCGTTGAGTTGGTCAATTTTCACAGTACTCGTACTCATTTTAGCTGAAAATTTCTTCCGTTTACTGCACTGGGCCCATAACCACTGTGAGGGTAAAAATTGCCCTTATATATAAAGGATAGCAAAGCAGATAAAACACAGTAAAAAAGCACTAACGGAATATATTCAATGTTTATATGAGCACTGTTTTGATTCAACTGACTTAAGAAAAGTAAATAAACAATGTGTAGAACGGTAACTATGCAAATACAAATTTGTTATAGTTTCTTCTATTGCCAGTACTATTCAACACAATAATCAATAAGTATCAATCACATTAATCTATTTCAATAATTTAAACACCCAAAATATATATAATTATTTATACCTATACTTACAAAGTAGAATACAGTTTGAGGAAAATATTCTAGAGTCCTCGTTTTAGCCTAGAAATAGTTATTTGCTTAAATTAATAAGTTTTCAAAGCAACGCCTCCGAGCGAGCTACAACTTTTCTCGCGTCACACCAACTTTGTGGAAACTAGGAACTTAAATAACTAACGCGGAATTCTAAAATAGAACCTAATACGAAAGTATAAGTAGGAGTTAAATTTAAAGACCGTTAGTAGGTATATTAACAAACCACTAATTTAAGGCCAGAACTAGTAAGTATGTATTTTTAAACCTACAATGTACAATGTGACAATTTCGAAAACACATTCTAAAATGGCTGACTTCATGCCATAATCAATTTTCGTTATTAAATCGGTTTTCCTTACTCCACCAACTTAAAGGAAGCAGTGAACCTATCATGCAACTGATTTTTGATCATATATTTTATAGATATACCATAACTGTTTTTTCCTAGTGCTCGGTATGAAAAGTAGAGTATTTAACTAGGATAAAAGGGCACTATTTCAGTCTCGGGCTATCAGCGCAAAATACCTCGACTAAAATAAATGCATTTTAGATGCGTATTGGTTAACAATCTACTATTACCTCTCCACCGCACTGGCGGACGAAATTTCAACTACAAGAGGCAAAAGTTCCTAAACAGTTTTCGGTAGTCCCTCTGGTATTATTATCACGTTACTTGAAGCAACATTCCCCATTTTAAGCACTCGCCAAGGACCGGAATCGGGCTATCCATTAGAAAAAATCTAATATCAACAAAATTCATTACGGCACGTCCCGCAAAAACGGCGGACGGCGAGAGAGCGCAAATTACTCTGGCTAAATATTTCAACGGGGAATAAAAACGTAGAAGCGTTACAATATTTCTCTTTCATATTCACTTGCACCACCCGGGGTTAGCCACATAACCCGGAGTTAAGCGTTTTTTTGTATGGAATTTGACGGATAACTCGATACAATTATAGCATTAAAACATATGTATGAGTAATCGTAATGATTTTTTATTGTAGATAGGTATTAAAATACTTGTATCGGGTTACTCATGTCAATAAACTTGAAAACAGCTCGATACGTATATGTTTCGGAACAACCCGTAACCCTTAATAATGAGATGCGCTTGCGACGGTTATCCTGCGGGCACTGATCAACCGTCGCGAGCGCGTCTCAAGATTAAGGAACACGGACTGTTCCGAAAGATGTCGAGCTGTTCTCGACTTTATTGACGCAAGTAACCTGATATACGGGAGTTTTCTAGGTAGGTTTTCTTTAAATACAGCATTTGAATAAAATTCGGGCCCAAGAAAAAAATAGTGAGTTGATCGGACTTATCCCAAAACGGCCTAGTTTCAAGGCCTGGGCTGGAAGGTCAGAATAGATGGCAGTCGTGTTGGTAGAGATAGGCAAATCTTGGGATAAGGTTGCCAAAAGCAGAAGGCCTACCACGAACCACGAACGAAGTTTCACCTCTCTGTCGCACTTGAGTGAGAAATCACAAGTGCGAAAGGGAGGTATATTTTCGTTCGCGGTTCGTGGTAGGCGCTCAGACCCCAGGCTCCCTGAGCTGTAGCAAAAGCCGAGACAACTCTAGGAAAAGAAAACGAAGAGTTTCTATTTTCACAAACCCCTGACATATCATTTTTTCTGTTTTATTTCTATGCCAATTAATTTTTTCCTTCCACCCAATTCTTAATCTTCCGACTCATGCTGTTAAAATGTATTCTAATGTATATTTTTATTTAATTAAATAAGACGCGATGTCGTCGAGTGCCCTTAAGTCTAAGAGCTCCATTATGGAACGTCTGTAATTGCTTTATCGGGTATTGTTTTACATTATCGGAGACGTGATTAGGTAAAAATAAACGTGGCCCGTGGTTTCTATATAGATAGGTTAGAATTTAGAATTAAGTACCCACTTATGCCAAATTGTTGTTACGCCATAGTAGGGTCCATGTTGGTTAAATTTAAGAACACCTAATGTAATACCATGGTTGCAACGAATAAATTATTATGATTATAATTGCAGTGCTTAGAGTAAGTATAAAACATAGACTTAACGTTATGAAAATAGTAGGTACCTCTAGAAAGAACGGATCGCCTTTTGGTACTTTTGAAAAGCGATACTTTCGTGTGCCCTTATTGGAGAAGTGAAAGATGAAGTTTTTATATTACAGCGCTCAGAGTAGGTAAGTATACAGGATGTAACAAAAGTACCAAAAAGTCCAAAAACACTTTATAAGGAGATAGATGCATTTTTAATTGGTTGCGCACGCAATGCGACATTTTTTTTCGAATTTTGGTATTTTTCCCCTTGTATCGTACTCAAGGTCATAGATTTTATCAACTGTTAAGGACTTTGTTACATCCTGCAGAGCACAGACATGACAGCGTTAAAATAATTACAGAATCAAATACGATTTTCTTGTGAAACTTATAATGGGTGTTACAGAAGCGTTGTCATAATATTGTATTGTAAGACAAAAATCATTAGTACCCACAAGCTGTTAACTATTGCCCACCGGTTTTCCTGCCTTTCATGTGGATAAGAGTTAAATACCTAAGTAAATATGTGACGTTTTATTCACTATTTTTCAAACATATTCCATATTTAAATGGGTTCTTGATAATAAATACGTACTTAAATAAAATGATAGTTTTTCATGTTTTAGATATAATTTTCCAAAATTCCGTTGCAAAAACCTGTTAATAGCGCCATCTACTGCTAAGATTTATTAATGAACTTAAAATTTAGGTAACTTCAATTCAATTAGGCATTTTGAGTGTGGGCAAATAGTTAGGTACGTTGTTTTACATGCAAGAAATAGATGGAGTTATAATAACCACAATGTTAACGGGAACAAGATATTTTTAAATATCTACTCATTGCCTCATATGAAAAGCATAATATGTTATGAAAACATAATATATGTTTATATAATATATTGTTTGATGCGGTTAGCCGATTTGCGACATAATTATGGCAACAAAATTAGGCTAACTGTGCTGTAGCAAATTAACTCTTCCATTTTACGCAAACAGTGGCGTAAGTGTACCTATTTGAAAACATTTACCGCTTTCTTGAGCTGCGATAATTATATTGTTAAATGTAATACTTAGAATTAAATTCGGCGTACCTACTATGCTTCTTAACAGTAAATCCATGTAGTAGTGCATGTTTTAAGCATGTAGAGTTTGCATAAGTGGGATAGTGGGATCTATTTTATTTTTTATTAATGAAACAGAGACGTCTTTGAACAAATTTTACAATTTTATAATTGAGAGAAAAATGGAAAAAATTACGATAATAATATGCTTTCTATAAATATTAAAGCATCGTCCCGGCCTGACTCGTCCCGTTCTACCGAAAATAATACAAATTACCTAAATAAAGTTAAACAAAACGCAAAACTCAGTGGCAACACCAATTTTGTTGTCAAATATGTCATTATTTTCGTAAACATCTGTCAAACCTACTGCTGTCTTATGCGACGGAATGAGATGCACAATATACAATGTTCCCGGCTAAAGCTCAGTGGCGCTCGCGCTCCCCGTAAAAGTCTAATTTTTCTGTCGCACTGAGTCATCCTTTTCCGCAATTAATTTATGACCAGGGCCCGTAATTTTCATGCCTGTGACAGACAAATGACGTCAAGCTTATCATGTTTTAGGTTTTACGTTTGAAAGAATAATGCTTTAATTGAATAGCGTCAAAACTATTACGTTCGACGTTAGAATCGAACTTTAATAGACTTTATCTGTCATTAACTCATTTCGTATTATAACATACTGTGTGTTATATACGTCATTGTGACGAAACCAATTTATGACATAACAACAAGGTTCGCAGGTCTTGAAACTAAATATATTTCGCGAACTACCTCTTGTAGCGTAATAAGTACTATTACTTATTTGTATCACTGACTCAAAGGCTCGTTACACTCAAAGATCGGTCTCGTCATAAATTATTCCAGCCCTCTAGTCACTACAGAAATTGGAGTCTCCAGGTGAACATTCAGATACGTGAAACATCACATTATAAATTTACTAAAACTGATCTTAATCGCGCAAGACTTCGGAAACTAACCTCCTGCGTTCCATCCGTTATTCATCCGTATTGTGTCGACAGAGTTACATCCCTAGTGCGCAATATGTTCAAGCTGATAATCAAGACCAAGTGCGGGTAGTTCGTAAAAATGTGGAAATTTAAATCACGCGTGTATGACGTGTTAAGACCCACTATTCAAAATTTAGATTACTTAAGAATTAATAATTGTATACCCGTGTGGAGATAGGTTGAAAAGTTCACCGTGTGCTTTTCTCCCGTGGGTGCCGTAAATGTTGACTGTGGGATATGGGGTTAAGTTGGCGAATGGCCCATATATGACTGCGATATCAAAATTTTTACAACTCTTTTGTTGCCCAACCAGTGTCATACTCACCGCTCAACAGCTGCCAGGCGCCTGAATTAATTCATAATCATAGTATGGTCCTTTATTTATTATGTTTTTTCCTATGTAAAATCTTAATTTTCATTTGAAGTCGTACCTATGAATGTATTTAGATAAATTGTATTTAGTGCATGTTGTCAAATAAGTAAAATAACTGTCAAACTCTCTTAAGGGGCTACCCGGTATATTTCACTGTTTTTAAAGTGAATAGGCTTTGTTCAGCTCCAAGCACAACGCTTGAAAATATATAATGTAGCTAGGTATTTGGTCTACATTTGGTTCTACTAAATTGTCGAAAAACATAATACATCAAGAGAAAAAAAAACCGTAAACCCTTTTTTCTACCTTAAATCTGTATCTACTCCCTTATTATGCGTCGTATGTACAAGAAACTAAGACAAGCATTATATATTTATGTTTACTTTAAACGCATCTACTGATTTTTGGATAGGTTTTGTACTTTTCGAGAAAAAGCTATTACATGCATTTTTCTGAAAACGCCGGCTCGAGATGCCTGCGCGGGCGACGGGGACCAGTCGTGTAAGATGGCACTAGTAGTTTATAGAGTTGCGTCCTAGTACAAGCAGCTCTTCCTAGGTGACGACTTATGCTTATTGACGTATTGTATAACCGCGTGTGGAAAGGAAGCGGAAGGGGAAGAAAGCTCAAATCACCGAGGTCATTGGGATAGGGGACGGCCTTAATATCACACTCAGCAACTGAAATGTTATTAGTCATTAGTGGAAACTGTTTGGCTTATGTATGTCTTATTTGTTTAACTATGTGTATTGATTATGCCTGTTTGTTTCCCAAAGGTTTAAAAATATAAATAAATAAATTAACTAGAAGGGTTTCGTGGCGCTATAAATTGCTCACCTTTAATTGATTTTCAAACCCCTTTGTTGTCAACCACCCACCGCTGAACACCTGCCAGGCACCCGAATTAATTAATAATTATAGTATGACACACTAAGGGCTACTTGCACCACCCGAGGTTAAAGCCATAAACCGGAGTTAAGTGTTTTTTGTATGGGATTTGACAGCTTAACTTCGGGTTAGCGGCTAACCCTCGGCCTTAAGGGGTTTCGTGGCTCTATAAATTTAACACCTATGTCCGTGGCTAGCCCTCCGTCGATAATTTCTAAAAGTAGCACTGTAGCACACATACCGATTCACGGACTGTCTACACATACCACCGCCAGTGTTATATAATATTTGGAATCGTAGGGTGGCGTTGTGTGGGGTTGAAAGGCGCCGAGCGGCAATTGTTTTATGCGTAGTGTTATAAACGGTTAGATTCGCTTTTTCTATGACAGATGATCTATTTAAAACTATCTGGGCTATAATTTATGTTTATGTGTGTAACAAATGTAGGTAATAATTTAATTTAAAAAATACTTTTCATTTTCATTGATAATGTCAGACTTATCTAACCACATCTCACACGATAGGGTTTAAGAAGAGACACAAAATATCCCACCTATTTATCAAGACTGTATTTTGGTTCATATGCCGAATGAAACATGCTGAAGCTGAAATCAAATTCATATCATATTTTCTGATACTGAATACGCATCTTCGTTGTAAAAGCAAATAAATCTTAAAGATACTGAAATTCTTCGAATTCAGTCTGAATTTAGGTGAGGACTGTTTAAATATATTGAAGTAATAAATATTGTATGTAATAATTTCCTCGTAACTGGAAGTATTTTGTATTAAACCAAATAATACGTAATTTCAACATTGAATTGGAGGGAATTTGCCTCCTTATGTGTCTTCTATCACTTGTACAATAGTATTATGTTCTGAAGAATTGTTTGACATGATGCCAACGTCCACTTTTCACCATATCGCACCGCTCGCCATCGACATGACGCTCATCCGCACACCTTGCAACCTAATTGGTCACGCACTATGCGATTTTACAGGAGTTTCCCTCCGTGGACGCTCCGACTGTGGAATGAGCTTGCCGAAGTTTTCCCGACCGACTACTAAGTTACTAACAGTATGGGGTTCTTAAAAAAAGAAGGCACAAATTTTTAATGAGTCGGCATCGCGCATGTGACACCCCTGGAGTTGCAGGCGTCCAGGCAGGCCGTATGCTTGTTTGCCACCGACATGGTAAATGAAATAAAAAATCTCGTGCAATTAATTTCAAATGAACTTACTTTCATGTTTGGATTAATAAAAAATAATCCTATTCTTGTCAGGTCCCAAGATAACAGAGCGGCCAGAATCTAGACGCCCTAATTATTAATAGCAACACTTTTACGGCGAATAAAAAAAGTAAAAGACATTGTCGCTGCCATTTTGCGTAACGAGGCCGTTCTAAACAGCAATACTGTTCCAATAGCTAAGCGAACACAAGAGGCCTGTTAGAACTTTTCACAGTTACATTTTTATTTGGTAACTGCCATTTGCAAGTACAGTCTTTGAGTGGAGGCCTCAAGGTGGAAAGCGAGCTCGTGGACACCCTGTATACACGTGGCGACGGAGCGTGGAGAACGATTTGCGAGCCGTAGCACTGAGCTGGAGCGAAGCAAGCGAGCGAAGGTTGCTCAAGATAGAATGGCGTGGAAAGATCTTGTGGAGGCCCTATGCACCTCCGTGGTGCCCTAGGATCTACAACAATAACAACAATTGCCGCTGGGATTAAGTAGTGCTAGTAAGCACTTTATTGTAAACAAAACATGTTATAAATACAATTGACAGAAAATGAGGTACAAAGGCGAACTTATAGGGATCTCATCCGCTAACCTTTCGGTAGATAAAGGTATCTGGCACAGGACCATGCAATTTATTTATTTATTTTATTTCAAAAAAATTACACAGCATTACAGTTTAATACCAATGCACTGTGAAAATCATAAATTATACAGAAACAAAAAAATATATAAAACACAAAAGAGAAACAATAATAAATAAAAATCACTTAGTACTAGGCGACGCAATAGCGTGGCTCCGTTGCGTCGTCTGAACCAGCGAGCAATGACGCAATACGAGCCTAGGAGCATACTCTGGTGATAAAATGGCACTCTTAATAGAGGGGACATCATACGTGCACATAGGCCCCGGTCCGAGCACGTTCCGTTGGGTAAGTTTAGCTAGCTAGGTCGTTAAGCATGTTAAGTCGCTAGCAATAGAGGTGACAGCAGGGTATCATCCATTGGGTGTTGGAGCGTCGAGCATTATTACATTTACCTTAAATATAAAATTATATTGATTTGAATCCATGACACGGGGGTCGAAAAGTGCTTGGGTGGAGACCACGGCTTGGCAAACGCAGCGTAGGACGTCCACCCACAAGATGGACAGATGACCTTATGAAGGTCGCCGGGAGACGCTGGATGCAGGTCGCTTGTCGCTTCCAACCGGTACATATGGAGGTCCAAAGGGGAGCCCTATGTTCAGCAGTGGACAACTTATGGCTGATATGATGATGATGATGAACCCACGACATCTGAGTTATAGATTGAAAGTCGGACGCCTTACTTCTAGTTCCTGGGTCATAAGTGCTAACTCAATATTCACTATGCATCTCGCGCTAATAGGTAGCGGTAGAGGTAAACGAGGTATCTTCTCTTTAGCGTCTTCCAGGCCTATGCCACGACTCAAGGAGCCTAGGGTCCGCTTTGGCAGCTAACCCCACGATGGCGTAGGCGCAAGTTGTACGAAAGCGACTGCAGTTCACCTTCCAACCTAAAGGGTAAACTAGGGCTTATTCCTCAAAGGTTTCCTCACGATGTTTTCCTACACCGAAAAGTGATTGGTAAATATAGAATGATATTACGTACATATGTGAGTTCTGAAAAACAATTTTATTATGTTCACTTTCTCTTACCAATTATTTTTGTTTCATTTTATTTATGTAACACTGCAATAAAAAACCTGCTATTAAGTTCTTATTACTTAACTAATATACTAATTACAAATGAATACTAACTAAGCTTAAAAATAAAACTAAAAATAACACACAAGCTAACAACTATCATAAACTAATTATACCCCACTCCGGCTCTCACCCCGTCCAAACGTGCCAAATATGCTCGCGGCATTGCCGCGCTGGATGGCAAGCGATATTTGTTGAACAAGGTAGGAGCCGGATCGGGGATCGCCACCTCTGTCACGCAAACGCCGCCCCAGGTCTTTGACGAGCCTTTTAGCCTCCGCACACCACGGCCCAGCAGTTTCCACGGCAACTGCAACAAAATCGTACGACGGTTCCAAGTTGGCGTATTTGGCATGTTTAACCCTGGCCGCATTCTCCGAGGCCCCACCTGCTATTCTACCGGTGAAAGAGAGATGGGATGGTGCATAAGTACTCAAAAAAACCGTAACCGTAAGTCTGAAAAACTCATTGTTCCGTGCCGGCTGGATATGAACCCGCGCGACTTTCAAACGAAAGAGCGCCTTGCTGCTGGGCCTAACATAACCTAACGAGTATTTAGTACGAAGGCTAGGCTTAGTATTCCTAGAAGTTGGCTCACCCAGGCTCGCATAAGCGATGGCAATATACGCCATTGTATTATAAAAGTCTCCCAGAGTTGCTTTGTTCATAGTTAACAGTATAGTTTAAGCGTGTGCCTGATTGTTATGACGCGGGAATTTAGCTGAAAACTGCCTTTATTCTGGTGAAAATTAATTGAAAACGTAATTCACATTTACTCATAAAGGGTGTTATTACACGCAGGCCGACAGGACAGTCATAGCCAATGTAATAGTACAATATGAACTACGGACAAGTTACAATCGTATTTTTTGTATTCTTATTATATATTTACTAATAATGATTTATGTTTTTTTATTTATTCATAGGTATAAGGGTCAAACACAAAACTATGTTCCGGTGGACTATTTTAAAGTTAAGGGCTATACAATTGTAAAGCCCTTAACTTGGTTTCCTTATTTAAGCCAAAGTAGAAAGGGAGAGTAACCCCTTAATGTAGATAACTACATTAAGGGGTTACTCCCTTTCTAATGATAAAGATCATTAGGTACTACATGTCCACAAGCTGTTAACTATTGACTACAGGAAAGAAAATGTTGTAGAAGTGTAGAGCCAATCTTTCATGTGGCCAATAGTTAACAGCTTGTGTACTACATATACAGGGTGTAATCTTTTACGTGATACAAAATTATATATTCTGATTCTACTCATGATTGCTAACAACTCTTTCTATGGGACCAACTTCGAAAACGACAACTCGAAATCCACATCTCCATACAAATTGTGTCAAACTATCGGACGCTTTTACTATGGGAGGTCTATGATTCTTTTCGGCAGAAGAAAAATCGACCTCCCATAGTAAAAGTGTCCGATAGTTTGACACAATTTGTATGGAGGTGTCGATTTCGAATTTTTGTTTTCGAAGTTGGTCCCATAGAAAAAGTTGTTAGCAATCATGAGTAGAATCAGAATATATAATTTTGTATCACGTAAAAGATTACACCCTGTATATTTATAGTCATGATTTTTATCATACAATTAACTTATAATGTAGGTAACAGTTATTTTCTATGATAAGAAACATGTATCATTTATTCTTGTAAGCTATTTTGAGCCACATGATGGTTAATAAAGTTATTTTATATTTTTATTTTATTTTATAATTCAATGGAAAAGGAGGACTTTTTAATTAATGTAAATAAGGGTTCAATAAGAAAATCAATCTTCATAGCCTTTTGAAAAATCCACCGCAAAGATTCCGAACATCGTTTTGTGTTTGACCCATGAAAGTAAAATATGAGAATTTTTTTGCGTATTACGGATACACATTTACATATATTAATCTAGGGATATTTTGCAACACTACAACTTTCCATCGAGAGGAAAACTAAAGACAAGATGAAAACATATAGTGAAAAAAACATGACTGAGTCAATGATTTGCATTGGGAATATAAACTAAAACATATATTTTAGCTTAATAATATAGGTAAGGTAAAGTGGGCGAAGATGAAAACAGGGAAAATAGGAAAAGCCTCATATAACTCCCTATTTGGTTTTACATTTTTAGTGCTGGTATCATCCTTTAAGCCACCATCTTGTTACGATACGCCGCTCAATCGACAGTGACCGCCAGGAGTGTAGACACGTTTTATATGCCATTTTGTGAAGGTCAGCATTTTGTTGCAAATTCGTCGATTTTTAATCTTATCCCAATATATTTATAAGGTAAGTAGATGAGATTTTAGGCACTATTTCCATCTTATCCCTCGACCATTCCATCTTAACCCGTCTCCTACTTTTTATACAACGATGTATTTTAATTTATTATTTCTATGTATTAGAATAAGCGTAGCCGAGTGTGTATTTTTTTATTTTAAATGGGTTTCAACACTGTTGGGTCTCGTTAAAAACCATTCAATCCCCCTTAGACCCCTCTACCTTACTTAGGTTAGGTTATGATATAAGAGATAGTATAGGTACCCGAAACGGTAAAACTATTGTTACTTATATTAACGTACCTAGCTATAACTGCCTTGTACCTACACTGTCTACGAGTATCTCGTTAAAAAACCATTCAATCCCCCTTAGACCCCTCTACCTTACTTAGGTTAGGTTATGATATAAGAGATAGTATAGGTACTTTTTATACAACTATGTATTTTAATTTATTATTTCTATGTATTAGAATAAGCGTAGCCGAGTGTGTATTTTTTTATTTTAAATGGGTTTCAACACTGTTGTATCTCGTTAAAAAACCATTCAATCCCCCTTAGACCCCTCTACCTTACTTAGGTTAGGTTATGATATAAGAGATAGTATAGGTACCCGAAACGGTAAAACTATTGTTACTTATATTAACGTTCCTAGCTATAACTGCCTTGTACCTACACTGTCTACGAGTATCTCGTTAAAAAACCATTCAATCCCCCTTAGACCCCTCTACCTTACTTAGGTTAGGTTATGATATAAGAGATAGTATAGGTACCCGAAACGGTAAAACTATTGTTACTTATATTAACGTACCTAGCTATAACTGCCTTGTACCTACACAGTTTATGCAATAAACATTTCGAGAGGTATTTTAGGAAAGCTAACCGCACCACCATAAGGGACATATAGTTAGGAAGAGAAAGAGAGTCCGGCATATCTATCTATTGGTTGACTGCAATTTGTATTTCTTTTGTTTGTAGGTGTTATATAAGTAGTGAACTTTTGAAATGACTAACATGGATGTCATAAATTATACTGCCTAAGGAAAAAGTCAAAAGCCCAAAAGCTAGTGCAGATGCTGAAGGGCAGGTTCGAATCCTGCCGCGGGCGCTGGAAGCTTAGCTTTGGATTTGTTTTGTATGTGACATCAATTTCAGTTATTTAAAAATAAATATAACAGTGACTATTAAAATCACGAACCTTTATATTCATTAAAACCAATTTTATTTGTTCTATATTGTAAATTGTTATAAACTCGGTAAACAAAACAAAAGACCGCTCATTTAATGTCAGCGAGATATCTTCGCTTTAAAAATGTTGCCAATAATGCGGCTTATTAAATTCCTCATATATGAACTCTGCTCCTTCGCGGTACATATTCATATGTAACTCAAGTATAATGACAATTAAGGAAATGTCTTGATGCGGATGGAGATCAAAACAGGAGGAAGTTCAACACGTCTACATGTTTTATAAGTATATTATTATTCCGACAGTTATGAATCCATTTTGGTCATTATTTTTCATATCTCATGCTCTGAAACTGGGTCAACTCATTGTTAACTCATAGAGGGTGGAAAATAATAATTGGGTCCGCCTTAGGGCGTTTTACTTATCAAATGCATATTTTTCTTACATTTTACTAATTGAAATAATAATCGATATACCTAAGTGGAGGCACTGTACAATTTCCATTTTGATATTTATTTCCTGAAATCCATAAATGACGATAGCAAATCGATTTAAAAAAAAAACTCTTCAAGACTCGCGTACTACAAGGTCACATTTGAATGCTAGTGTGGGATGCTACCTGCGTAGACACGCCGGCACCGTCCCACCTCCAACGAACTAATGTAAAAGCGGGCGCATCGGCCGAAAGCGCTGAAATTATAAAACGTAATAAATTTAAGAGCCTGGGCAGAGAGTACTGTTTTGTACCATTTGGGGTCCCAGCGCTTGCAAGTTTTTGTAGAAATCGCGCAATGTTTGGTTGATGTAACTGGTGACGAAAAAGCTGGTGACTTCCTGGCACAACGCGTTTCAATTCAATATTGCGATACAACGAGGAAATGCCCTATTTTCATTTAACTACTATGTATGTAAACTTTTTATATACAAGCTTTTTTTAATTTGCAATGTATATTTGCAAGCTGAGTTTGACAAACTTACCGTTATTTAAATAAACTGAAGGAATGACACGTAGCTGGCACTAGGAACTAGGGTGTACAACCGGTTTTTCTTGTATGAAATTTCGGTTACTAACCGGTTTTTTTCATACAAATAAAAACCGGTTTGCACACCTTACTAGGAAAACGATATGATACTCTGCAGTTAGTTTTGTAAAGATTAGCTGCAAATCCCTGATGCGGCACGTGTCGCGGATCACAATGCGCGGAGTGTAGGGAATACTGATGCATGCTGCAGCTTTAATATCTTTTACAATATCACAACCTACTATTGTGAGAAAATTTAATACTTACCTGTTTAGTTTTTAAAAAAGAATGGCTTCTGAACAGTGAGACAGTTGTCAGCCAGTGTCGAGGTATATTGCCACATAGGCTACAATGTAGGTACGGTGAGTTAAAAAATTTGCTCTTAAAGCGTCGTGCGTCTTTGTACGTAAGGAGATAGTTAGCCCCTTTACACAGGCTCGAGGCAGCTCGATCTTGGAACTGCCGGTTAACAAAACGGTAAGACGCGCCACAAGAGTAATACTTAATCAGCTGTACATTTTTCGTTAGTTCACTGCATAATACACTATATACTATTATGCCACAGCTCATGCAGGGTGCCTGTAGTCCGCATTGGCAACTAACCCCAAGATTTGGCTTAGGCTAAAGTGATTGGTAAATGGATGATTTCTAAAATGTCTTAGAACATCGATGCTGTCTACAAGTGTTCAACTTTTCGGTAAATGCCGCTACGTGTCAAATCGTAGGGAATTTTTCCATTTTATTTCAATTATTAAATTATCGAACCATTTTGCATTGATGATACAAACGATAAATGTTTCGTATCATTAAGAGGTTACTGACGTAAGCAATAAGTGTCAAATTCATACACAGAACCAACACTGTTACTTACTAATACTTTATAGGCTGTTGAGACTTAACGAAACGTCAAGTTCCAAACAAAACTATATGAGAAGGTGCTGCAATTGCGTATTATTATGGCGTCATTTTTTCGGCTGATTGGGTATCCAGTTCTTTTACTCTATATCCATGGTTTAAAAACATTAATATGTAAAGTGCTTGGTTTACCCCCTCTGACTGTTCGAGAGTTGAGATTGCCCGAATCTTTCCAGTGAATTAATGATGCCGCGTGTAGATGAAACTCTCTCGGTGTTGAGAGCGTTATTTCATCATTCTAATCGCCAGGCTAATGGGTTAGGGACGTTCAGAGCTTTTTAACTGACACCTAACTCAGTTTCGCGTTTATACAAGGTGACAAAATATGAGGCTCTAGAGTCGAATCCGACCGACTAACATTTAATTTAAAATTTGTTTACAAAAAAAAATAGGTTTTAGACTAAAATTACAAAACAATAAACGAATATTTAGGATGCAAGTTATTGATACATGACAAAACAACAATGGTCTAAGAGCCAGCTGAACCCATCGCCGAAACAGCTGCCAGGCGCCCGGACTAATTAATAATATATGGCACACTAACTAGAAGGGTTTCATGGCTCTACAAGTTGCATACTTATTTCCGTAGCTCTCCGTTTACAACACACGGGGCTACAACAAAATATGAGCATTGTTATTTTATTGTATTTCATATTCATTTTGCTTCCCGCACACGTCTTCCAAAAAGCTATGCTAATCTCTCTTCGAAATTACCATCCTTTTTATGTTCTGCATAAACCCGAATTTAATTATACAATTAACAGCCACTCACTAATTAAGTTCCTTCGACGTGTGAATAACCTCTGACCCGGACGAATTTAATTAATTATCAAGCTTAATGAGTGCGATACTGAGAAAGATATGTGTGACATGTCGTGAAATAACTTGTGCAAAGTGTTAAGAAAGGTTGGGTTAATCCCATCAAAAACATTACATGTAAAAAGACAAGTCTCGCAGTTCTTACGCTGCAAAACAATTTTGATATGTCCATAGAACGCGACTTCCACCATTATAGGTTTTTTTACTTTATAATTTCATATTGACGTACCCTCAAAAAGGTGACACTTTTCGATGATAGTTATAACTTCTTTCGGTAAGAGTCGTTCTAAAATACTAGCAATGATTATGAATAAACGAAAGAGATCAGTTATTACACTTGTTTTTTATCAAAATTATTTAAATATATTTAATCGTAATTAATTAGGTATTCCTTTTATTGCCAAACATGTGTACCTAAAGACAATATTTTTGGTTACATAAACTTTATAAGTGTATCGATATGTTGTCTATGGTATTATTACTCTTTACTATTCTGCCACCCGCAACAAGTAAGTATGGTTTATTTTCTCCTATCAGACATATTGTCAATATTAAGAAACTTCATAGTTGTGGAATGTCAAGCAATGTGTCAGGATTTACTTCTGAACGGCGGGAAACTGTAAGGTATTTGATTTATCGATGTGAAGTGGCCAGTTAACTATCAGGTAAAAGAGGTACTTACAGAATCTGTTCAATGAGTAATTTACTTTAATAATTACATTTAACACGGTGGTTTTTAAATAGCAAATTTGTTTTTCAGTTTTCTCCAAAAACACATCGTAAAACCTATAATGTTTCACACTTAAATATACCCCAGGAACCGAGTACTATCAGCTGTAATAATATAGTTAGCTAATTTACTAGCACTTTAACTTATACGTTTTGGTTTACTTCAACGGTGAAAAATCTTGGTAAAGAAAATATAGTCTAAGCCTAACGCCAACTAAGCTGTCACATCCTGAAATATAACCCAACACAGCCGTAGTTCTAGACCTTTTCACAAGAAAAGCGAGGCTTGGGACGCTTTTTATTTTCACGAACGTATACGTACTAGGTTATGGGTGGCTTTACATACTTTCCTTTTTCTGTCAATTTTTTCCTTTTTTTGTGTGAAACTTATCGGTAGCTTTTAGGTTACACCGGACTAATCCAAAATATTATAACTTCGGTTTGAAACGAGGTTTTTACTAAGTGGGTCTCCCTCGATATTCCTAATATCGTTTGTCCTAAAATCACTTGCTCTACCCTTTTTTTAATGATCATAATCCATAACTATCAAGTGTCCTAACGATTATTTGCCCTAATCGAATTATTGCCCAAAAACGACTTCACGCAGAACTGAAACGCTGTCAGAAAAGTCGGTTAGGTTTGGTTAGAACCGTGACCTCACACAGAGTCGAATCGTTGCTAGAAAAAGAGGTAAAAACGATGTTATTGAAAATAGTATTAGGACATGTGAGATTAGGACAAATGATCATTATGTCAAACAACAACGCAAAAAATAGGGTAAGAAACTTTTGGAATTCCGATATAGATCCTTACTGTGTATGTTTGTTTTACGAGCTTCCGATATTTCAGCTACTCCGTGAAAATGGCGCTTGTAACAGTGCCGTTAAATATTAAGCTTATAAAAAGTCAGTAAAAAAAGTCCCATTTTAAAAAGTAAGTTAAGCTACTGTACCAAACAGCCTGAGGGAACATCTGAGTTCGTTGTATTGAACTGTGTTACATTGTGACTAATGAACTAGGGTAGGTTCTTATCACGGTTTTTTTAATAAAATATGAGTTTTTTTAATCAACGGGAGTTCAATCGGCAGTTAAAAAATGTTTATAGTAAAAGTAGGCAAAAACGCCAAAAAGACAATGACGGGGGAAAGAGAGTCGAGTCGATAAGTATTTGCAACTCATACCGACCGGTTAAGAATGAGCAAGATGCCAATTCTTTAGAATCGCACAGTCGCCAGCGATTGTCATTTTACAGCAACTCATGGTACCGATACACAATAAACGAGAGAATATAAAAATGTAAGCATTTCATTCCCCGCGGACTGTGTAGAATCACCCACAATATCGTCCCGACTCTTAAATATGAAGATGTTACGGCAGACGTACTTTTTTAGCTACGATAAAATCTAACGCTTTACAACGCCATTTGCGGGAAAGGGACCATGAATATTCAGTACTCTTTTATTTAACGCTGTCTTTTTGATATGTCGTAACTTAAGACTTATTTTTTATTTGCCGGTTAAGAAGGCACTTAAGTTTTTATGTTATTTGAATTGCAATGTTGTATATTATACCGACAATCTGTACAAGAGTCCAGGTAGTTTGTCATCTGGTGTTTCCATTCCTTAGGAAGTATGATTGTAAACCTCCATATCCACAGATGATTACCTGCCAGATGCCTGGAGGCCTATCATGAACCACTTATTTCGTTTGTTTGTCTACTTGCCTCCCTATCACTCGAATATGCAAGAGTGATAGAGAGACAAATAGACAAACGAACGAAAGAAGTAGTTTGTGGCCTCGTGGGTCCGTTGAAAATGTCCCGCTCCAAATTACCGACCACTTTCCGGCCATATAACTCTTGATCTATAGCTAACGAAACTACCCAGGCACGAAAACAAGTCATACTGGTTATCTTTTTAAAGTGATTATAGTATATTTTTATACTTTTCCTGTTTTCCTCTTGGTACAGTTGACGCCAAAAATATGTTTGTTTTTCACCGTATTACGAAGGTAATAAAATGTAAACATATTTTTGATCATACTATATAGGAAAGGAATAATGATCAACGGTTTATAGATTGCCCGGTATTCTAAAGAATGTCTCTATATATTCCATAAAATGCCCCAAATAAGTATACACTTTACCAACGGTCTGTCAAGACCACGAAAAACCGTTAAGCTGGGTCCACACTAGTATTATTTTGGCGTATTGTATCTCCGTCGTGAAGCATGATCATGATTGTTAATATGATCGCAAATGATCCCAAACTTATTGCGTTACCACTAACGATCATGATACGAGTCGGTGTTACGCGACGGAGATACGGATACAATACGGCAAAATCATTTACGTATGGACCCAGCTTTAGACGTACAGTCAACCTATTGGAACCTTAGGCCACCGTAGGACTATGTCTTAGTGACGCCATAAATTAGATTGTAAGAAATCTCTTACTACTTGTCATTTTGATATGGTTTTAGAGTGGCTTAGGGTTCCAATTGGTTGACTGTACCTACCTCTAAAGCTGGGTCCACACTTATATGATTGGTTGACTGTATAGGTACAGTCAACCAATTGGAACCCTAAGCCACTATAGAACCATGTCAAAATGACAAGTAGTAGGAGATTTCTAACAACCTAATTTTTTCGATCGGATATTGTAGAAATTCTTGGATGAGGGTATTGTCCAGCAGTGGACATAATTTCGACAGAACTTATAAAAAGGATTAGATTTGCAAAAAAACGTGTAATTTTAAATACAGCGGGTTCTACGTTTAATGTTGCCAGCGTTACTCTGGCTCACTCTGTATAATTCGACCAAGATCCGCCTTTTTATCTTTAATTTAGTGTGTTTGTTTATTCTTTGGTTAAATAAGGTTTTATCTGCGTAAATTGCACCCCTAGGCTGCAAAGACTCAAAGACAAGTAAATTATAAGAATTGGAAGTTTAAGTAATCAAGATATTATAGCTCACTATGAGCTGTCATCATTTCTGTATAATTCATTTAGGTTTTTGACCTACAGACACATGTATAGTCATAGATTTGGATTTATGTAGCATTTTGTAACCTAATTTAACTATTTAAAATTCGGAATAATTAAGTCCATCGTAAATGTTTAAATAGTATGACATAAAATCCCTATTCAGCTATGAGCGATTAGTATGACTAAAAACGAAAATTGTGTTTGTAGATTGAGAGTTAATTAACACTCATATATTTTAGTCACTATGCGCGACATGTTTCGGACATCCTATGATCGCGCTGTAATAGCATCATAGGATGTCGGAAACGTGTCGCCTATAGCGCCTAAAAACACGCGAGTATTGTTCGTAATTTTATTACTTATATAATAAGTCTCACGATTATTTAAATTTGGTAGATTGAGAGTCTTTACTATTAACTCGTCCCTACAGAAAACACTTTATCTCGCGTCAGAGTAATTTACTATCGTAATACATTGCACGATAAATAAGAGAATGTGGACCATTGTGATGCAAATTTTAATTATCTTTCGGTTTGGATAATTCAAAGTTGGTAAATAAATTAAATTAAATATTGTAATGTTGTTTTCACCAGACCCGCTTCGGCCCTCTTTTTCTTTAAAAGAACAGCGCATTTTATTGACATGTGAGACAAAGTATTTTTTTAGTCGTTTGTTTCCTAGTTTTTTTATTGACATTTTAAACGACATGCCTATATATTTATACCTATCATAAGTTCTGTCACCAAGTATTTAATTGATAAAATTATAATCGATTGTCCTAAAATCACTTGCCCTAATTGTTTTGTCCTAATGATCATAATCCCTAACAATCAATTGTCTTAACGATTATGCCATATTTGAATTATTGTCCAAAAACGACTTCACTCATAACCAAATCGCTGTTAGAAAAGTCGGTATGGTTAGGTTAGGTTAGGTTAGAGTCGAATCGTTGCTAGAAAAGTAGGTTAGAACGATGTTAGGACTATTAGTTTAAGACAAATGATCATTATGGCAAACAGTATTAGGAAAAACAAAAATGGGATAAAAAACTTAAGGGGTAATATAAATCCGCTAAATAAACAAGGCGGCTCATGCCACTCAGCATGAGCCGTGGCACATCTAAGTGTACCACGACACGGGTTTTCAGGGCACCCACAAAATAATACATTAGGTACCTACCTAAGTTATAAACTAAAAATAAAACGCAAAAGAAGGTAATACTGCATAATTGTGTCGTTTAACTTCAAACTCGGGTAAATCCATTCGACACTCTCAGCAAATATTTACCTTATTACCTTTTCTTAATACCAAGATGAATTTACCCGAGTTTGGAGTTGAGTGACTTAATTTTGAATTTAAAAAGTAGACACTGTTTGAAAATCTACTTTATACTGTTCGATGTGTTGTATAAATAATTTTATCTAAAATCTAGATTGCATAAGGCACTCAATGTCCCCAAGTGTCCCCATCAATTAATGTGCTCACAAAGCCAGCCAGGAAAGCAGTTTCGGCCAGGAGGAATTGGAGAAGAAAACGTGTCAACGCCAAACTAAAACAGAGTAAATATAAGTAGATATAGTTGTACGCACCCGAGCGTGCGGTCCATTTCTGGAAATAATACTTTCACAAAAGGGAGTTAAAATCAGCGTTATAGACATCAATGACTAGTGTTTATTTGTATAAAATTGACATTATAAACTGTACTGTGTAATCAACAGACGTAGGAATCGGTTGGGCACATTTTCTTGACAGGTAGGCCCGTAGGGACTTCCTATATCGATAAACTCAATTATCGATATTCCTTTATAATTATGTATACCAGTGATGGCCCCCAACATTGTGTGTGTTTTTTGTAACTATTGTTCAACGTAGCAGTTATTATTATTTATTTGCTTTTTCACTTTTGTTAAAAACCATTTTTACAAGCAAACCTTTGAGTGATGACTAGTATTATAGAACTAGCATCGATAATTGAGTTTATCGATATAGGAAGTCCCTACCTGTCAAGAAAATTTGCCCCACCGATTCCTACGTCTGGTAATCAACGTTTAGTTATCTGACAAGAATGCGTAGGTAAGATGCCAATCGCTACCGCTCAGTTGGGAACGAAACGCAACTGGCCCAATTTACTCGATTTGCGATCATGTGTGAAATGATAACGATAGATGAGATAAATAAATACAACATACGTGTTCAAAACATACGATTATAGTATACTATCAAAATAGACTATGTTGATAGTATACTATTTGATGTCGGTAAGGTATTTTTCTTCTGTAGTTTTCTAGAAAACACCGTGACATAGTGGCTCTTTTCTGGTAAACTGGTAGTACAAACAAAAGTTTTCTGAATTTATATTGAAAATTAATTCATATTATTTACTTAAATTGATGTAATATCATGCTGTAAATACTTTTATTTAAATAAAGTTTATAAACTATCGGTTTACATGATAAAGAATCAACGAAAATCTACAACATATACTAACTCTATGCCGTGCATACAAGTGATCCAATCAGTCGATACATGCAGCTGATGTCAAACTTCTACTTCAAAATGCAGTTTATTGCATATCTTGTATATGAATGAATATGATAACTAAAAGTGATAATTTTTTTGTTACCAGTGCTCTGTCATTTTATGTTTTGTGTATTGTTCATAATAAATTTATACCCTTTTTGACTAATATATATTTCGGTGCATCAGAATAAAAGGAATGGTGTAATGTAAATAAAACAAACACTGAGGAAAATTTTATAAATATTTATATGATAATAAAATTGAATTATTTTATTACTAATATGTTTATACAAATCGATATTGACGTAGATTTAGGCATATTTTTGACTATGCGCTAATATAATAAATTATTTAATGACGTAACGACTAAATTGTTTATAATTTAAAATTATGAATTTAGTTCAGGAACGTGTCAATTAACCATTAGTTATATTCCCACCGCTCCCCGTCGCTTCCGGTGCCCGCTCCCCATCGCTTCCGGTGATAATATAATTATTTAAAAAAAATATATTTTGAGCGTTGGTATTAGCCAGCGGCGTGCGACTTTCAATCAGAAGGTCGCAGGTTCAAACCCCGGCTCGTAGCAATGAGTTTTTCGGAACGTATGTACGAAATATCATTTGATATTTACCTGTTGCCGTTTGGTGCAGGAAAACATCGTAAGGAAACCGGACTAATCCTAATAAGGCCTAGTTTTCCCTCCGCGTTGGAAGGCCAGATAGCAGTCGCTTTTAAAACTAGCGCTTACACCAAATCTTCGGAATTGTTGCCAAGGCGGACCCCAGGGTCCCTGAGCTGTGGCAAAAACTGGCGAAACGCTAGGAAGAAGATTTTTTTAACGACGTCAATAATATATTTTATTATGTACTGAAATTAATTGTTACTAAGCATCTAATATTCTAACGTCTGCGAAATGCAACACGTCACTTTCACCACACATGACATGAGGCTTTGTGGCGTCTTTGCTCCTCAAATGTCCTCATTTATTAAACATGCCTATGTGTGAGGCAATTTCGGAACGTTGGAGTCGCCCCCTGAGTACCATGCTCGGCTGGCTGAGGGCAAAAATCAGCATATCTTTAAAGGATGACTCACACCAGCCCGATCCGATCCGGGATGATTTGTAGTTTCTATAGAAAACGTCACCTGACCTCCGGGGGCTCCGAGCTATCACGTGATTCTTTCTATAGAAATTGAAAGATCGTCCCGGATCGGATCGGATTAGTGTGTCATCTTTAATACGCGCGACCAGTATGTGCATCAGAGGCACACGACACCGGTTCAAAATCCTAACCAGATGGCTCAGATTTTACGACGGCGCTGCCCTACCTTCGCACTTGAACTAAAAATGAATTTGTCTTACCCTAGCTTTACACCTACTACAGCTCTTGCTTTATGATAATAAAGGTTAAAATCCACTAATTTATTGATCCTAAAACATGTTACTAAGTGTCACTTTATAAAGGTTAAAGTGCGCAGCATTTGAAACGCTGTAACGAGCATTTTAGAATGAACCGCTTGCGAGCGATTGAGCGGAACAATAATTTGCTGTGCCGCTGTAATCGCTGGCCGCTTATAAAACTCGTTAGGTTGTCTTGTGATAGCGTTGGCTGTGGGACAAGGCACAAGCGATAAAAAGTTTCTTCTTTTTAACTCTTAAGAGCTAAGCTCTTGTCGGTGTAGCTTGATGCAGTTGTCTCCACCTTTGTCGGTCCGAGGCCAGCTCCCTGATGTACTGGTACGACACGACGTTTACATACTTCTTTATCTGGCTTATATAACTTTCCCTAGGTCTTCCTCTCCCTCTCTTTCCGTTTATCTAAAGTTTATGACAAATAATTATGTTTGATACAAGCTTTTATCGCTGACCGTAATTTCCTTTCCACGGCCAACTTATACTCATCGAGGCAAATCTAAGAAACCCAACACAATGATGCCAGAGCCCATAGTTTGTTAGTTTTATCACAGAGTTCCTATGACTACCTTCAGTCTCCATCATCCGATCAGCTCGACGGTATCATAACATTGTATATTCATCCAACCTACATAAACATGTGGAGTTTCTGCTTATTCGAATAACGGGAAGTTAGTCTAATTCAGCTTGCAAGATTTGATCCTAACAAATAAACCCACGAAAAAACGTGTTAATTTTTCCGGCCCAAAACCCATAATTACTTGTAGTTAAAAAGCAAAATATACACACTTCAATTATTTAGAACTACTAAAGTATACTTCCATACCATAATTGTAGTGTATGCGTTTATGCGTGTAGCTAATAAAATAGCATACATACGCTGTCTTGTGTTTGTGTGTCACTGTTTAACGGGAAAGCCGAGAAAAGTAACTGTCACTGTCTATGGTACGGCTTTGGACCAGGGAGTTGTTGGAAATACAGTGGGTATTGCCGAGCCAGTGGTACTGTTCAGGTGTAAACATATTATTATATAACGTGATTCTAACATTTACTATAATAACCATAACCAAAGTGTTTTTTTTTCTTGTTTTGAATGGTTAAAGTTAGTTCTGCACCACCAGCCGGTACCAATTTTCTGGATACACGTTTTAAATGGTATACGTTTCCATACTCATAATTCTAAGTTTCCGTTTCAATTTTGTAAACTACGTGCATAGGAGCTTTTCTTATATTTGTATCACGATGCAATCGCTTCCTCCTTTTAGTGGGTACAGATTGTTCAGAAATGTCTTCTTTTTTCCGACCTATTTGTGCAAGCGATCGATTTAAACCAATATAAAAAAAAACAACCTTGTGCTTGGACCTCAGCCCTGTTAATGGGGTAACTCGTTAGGCCAGATTATCAGCAGATCTGTAATGTATTTACAACTTATACTTTATAGCTGATATTGTTTATGGTTTCATGTTCGAGGAGCTGAATTTAGATTAGCTACCAATATTTGTTTAGGCGGAAACTGGTTAACCACAAAATATATTATTAATAGCTGTTACATCGTACAGTTGTGTCACTACCTTAACAAAACGAAGTTTAAAAGCTGTACAACAAAACAGCTTTGTATACAGCTGTTTTTCCCTAAAGGCAACATTTGAAAACTAATTAATGGCCAGAGGCCGGAATTAGTGTGGCACTTTTGAGCTGTCATAGGGACTTCTCATTTATCGACTATCGTATTCACATATGTATATCGATATATAAGAAGCATAATTTATTACGGAAGAACAAAAGTAGAGGTAAACAACAGGCGGTATTATCGCTAAATAGCGATCTTTTTCAGGCAACTTTTGAGAACTAAGTATATTTGAGTCTTATCTGTATGTTTAAAAATACAATCCACGGCATCTATTTAAATGAGCAATAATCACGAAACCTTCGAAGATATTAGGTATTACATTTAATTCCTATTTTTTTTTCAAAAAGCTAATATTTATAGGTTTTCTTGAAGATTCGCTCTTTAGCAACAAAACCGACTGTTCTTTATCTCTACTTTTCATCATCATCATCATCATCATTTCAGCCAAAAGACGTCCACTGCTGGACATAGGCCTCCCCCAAATATTTCCACAATGACCGGTCCTGCGCCACCCGCATCCAGCGGACTCCTGCGACCTTCACCAGGTCATCAGTCCACCTTGCGGGGGGCCTACCCACGCTGCGCCTTCCGGTACGCGGTCGCCACTCGAGAACCTTTCTGCCCCAACGGCCGTCGGTTCTACGTGCAATGTGCCCCGCCCACTGCCACTTAAGTTTAGCGATTCGGAGAGCTACATCGGTTACTTTGGTTCTGCTGCGGATGGTCTCATTCCTGATACGATCTCGCAGAGAGACTCCTAGCATAGCTCTCTCCATTGCCCTTTGGGTGACTTTGAGCCTTCTTATGAGGCCCATTGTAAGCGACCACGTTTCAGTACCGTATGTCATCACTGGCAACACACACTGATCGAAGACTTTCGTCTTCAGGCACTGCGGAATATTGGATGAAAAGATGTGTCGCAGCTTCCCGAACGCTGCCTCTCTTCTCTCTACTTCTCTCTACTTTTAATCTCTCTACTTTTAATCTTATTTAATATGTCGTGTTCTATAATGTGTCGATAAATATCAGAAGTCGATGAATGAGAAGTCCCTATGATAGCCCAAATATACCACCAAAATTCCGGGCTCTGCTAATGACATTACAAATTTCTAGAAAAAGTCAGTGATGACGCTGACACTAACCGACTACACTAGTGATTTTCAAACCTAAATATAATGCAGTTACTTTTCTTGAAATTCACAAGTTCAATTACATATTTTCCACTCTTCGTGCAACCGTTTTGTACCGTTTCCCAACTGCCGAATTAAGTAGTGTGAGTAGCACGGCACGGGACGAGACGGCGCAGACGGGAAAATCTGTCAATTTCTATAGAAAGAATCACGTGATAGCTCGGATGTCACGTGACGCTTTCTAGAGAAATTGACAAATTTTGCCGTCCCGCCCCGCCCCGTCCCGTTCTAGTGTGAGTCATCCTTTACAAGCACACATGATACGCAGTTCTGTGTTGTGATTAATACACAAAAATAGATCGAAGTGTGCAAGTTTTGTTAGTGTAGTTGTACCATTTTCTATGTGTCCCTGTCGTCGTTACGTATTGTTTTTTGCTGTTGTTTGTTGTTTTGATTCCCCCCGCAAAAAGTGACAGGCAATGTTGTACGGTAAGATGTCGATTTGACGTCTCCCTTCCGATGTGTTGGAAGCAGATGTTGCTCCATGTTGTGCAGCGCCAACCTCGCAACAGCAAATCTATTTCAGTCCCCAAAGTGTGTTACCTTAAGTACCCACACCAATTTTTTCAACTAGCTTTAAGTACACCGTAAAATAAACAAAAACTCGATTTCAAACAAAGTTAAAATTTTGATATCGCTCGTATTACAAACAATATTATTCATCACACCTTGTGAACAAACAAATAAAGTTTCAAGCGAAATTTTAAATAACAGTTGGTAATCATAAATAAGTATATTTTAACACTTGTTTTTTTTTTTTTTTTTTTTATGCTATAGGGGGCAAACGAGCAAACGAATCACCTGATGGTAAGCGATTAACTTCGTCCATGGACACCCGCAACACCAGAGGTGTCGCAAGTGCGTTGCCGGCCTTTAAGGTGGGAGTACGCTCTTTTCTTGAAGGTTTGAAGGTCGTATCGGTCCGGAAACACCGCTGGCGACAGTTCGTTCCACAGTTTAGCTGTGCGAGGCAGGAAGTTTCGGGAAAAGCGCACAGTTGAGGACTGCCAACCATCTAAATGGTGAGAGTGGAAATATTGTCGCGTAGGGCGATGGCGGAAAGAAGCGGCAGGGATTAATCCGAACAATTCCTCGGAACACTCCCCATAATACATGCGATAGAAAATACAGAGTGAGGCCACATCTCTACGCAGCGCCAAGGGATCAAGCCGATCAGAAATACGTTGGCAGTTGACAATTCGAGCTGCTCTCCGTTGGATGCGGTCTAGAGGAAGAAGCTGGTACTTAGGTGCCCCTGCCCAAAGATGAGAGCAGTATTCCATATGCGGGCGAACCTGCGCCTTATAAAGCTGTAGGCGATGGGCCGGCGTGAAATACTGCCTCGATCTATTGAGCACACCGAGCTTCTTCGAGGCCAATTTGGCCTTACCCTCTAGGTGGCCGCGGAACTGGACTTCACTCGAGATGTCAACGCCAAGGATTCCAATACTGGCTGTGGCAGATAGGGGAGTGCTCTCAAAACGAGGTGACGCGACGAACGGAAGTTTTTTTGCGGTGAACGCGCAAACCTGTGTCTTTGTAGGGTTAAAATGGACCAAATTAAGTCGACCCCAATCTGAGACTTCTTCTAGGGAGGTCTCAATTTCGGACACAAGTTTGTTCCGGCTCTCAATGACGTTTTCCCGGGAAATATTGGCGCGGCCGGTGTAGGAGGCATCACCCGTACTATCATCAGCATAACAATGAATGCCGCTAGTTTGCAACATGTCATTGATATGCAGGAGGAATAGCGTGGGTGATAGCACACAGCCTTGAGGGACACCAGCATTCACAGACATTGAGTCTGAGCATTCACCGTCATCTAGGACCTTAATGCTTCTGTCTGCTAGAAAACTGCTGACCCATTCGCATAATTTCCCGGGGAGCCCATAGCATGGAAGTTTCGAAAGAAGTGCTTTGTGCCAAACGCGATCGAAGGCCTTCGCTACTTCCAAACTAACTGCCAGTGCCTCACCTTTACTCTCTATCGCCTGTGCCCAGCAATGTGTCAGGTAAACTAAAAGATCACCAGCCGAACGACCCCTACGGAAACCGTATTGTTGGTCACTCAGCAGCTGGTGATCCTCTAGGTACCAGAGGAGCTGACGATTGATGATGGACTCCATAATCTTAGAGAAAAGGGAGGTTATAGCTATCGGCCTGTAGTCGGATGGATTTGAGCGGTCGCCTTTTTTAGGGATCGGGTGCACCAAAGCTGACTTCCACGAAGTCGGGACTACGCCAGAAGAGTAGGAGAGCCGAAAAAGACGCGTTAAGACCGGCGCCAACTCAGGAGCACACATCTTGAGAACAATTGCAGGGATTCCATCAGGCCCACTGGACTTATGGGTGTCGAGGGAGCGAAGAGCCTTACGCACAAAGCTTTGGCGGAACTGTACATCTGGCATACAGCTCTCGCACCGCGGTATAGTCGGCGGCGCTTGTCCCCCGTCATCCAAAGTCGAGTTGGACGCAAAAAGCTTACCCAGTAGATCGGCTTTGTCTTTTGCGTCGTGGGCCAACGAATCATTTCCCGTGTGCAGAGGTGGAAAAGACGGCGTGCAGAAATTCCCCTGGATAGCTTTGGCAAGAGACCAGAACGCACGAGTTCCCGAGGGGAGACGCTCTAGTTTCTCGCCAATCCTACCAATGTGCAACGACTTTGCTCTGGCAATGGCTCTTTTGAAGGACCTGGAGGCAAAGTTAAACTCCTTTTTTAAAGCGCTCGTCTTTACATCCTGTACCGCCGCTGCATTTACCCAGGCTTGGTAGCACTCCAGCTTTCGGCGAGACGCCTTTTTGCAGGAGCGATCAAACCAAGGCTGGGTTTTGCCACCAACAGGTACCGCAGAGGATGGAACGAAAAGTTCCATTCCCTGAAGCACCACGTCAGCAACAGAGTCAGCAGCGATATCAGGATCATCCGGCGTGAAGCAAACCTGCCCCCACGGGTAAGACGCAAAGAACACCCGCATCCCGTCCCAGTCTGCTGACTTATAGTGCCACACACGGCGGCTACAAGCAACTCGCCGACGCGGCGGGCACGTGAGAGGCACTGTACTCCGGATGAGGCAATGATCCGAGGAACCGAGAGGGGCTGCAACGGATACATCATAGCCAACCGGGTGAGAGGTCAGCAGAAGGTCCAACAGGGAAGGTTCCTGGCTCTCCACATCTGGGATTCGCGTAGGCGCAGTAACCAGTTGTGTCAAGCCGTAGGTCAGAGCAAAGTCGTGAACAGATCTCCCCGCATGATCAGTCTTGCTGGAGCCCAGCCATTCGGCATTATGGGCGTTAAAATCGCCAAGAACGATGATCTCAGCGGATGGGATCTGCTGCTGCACTGAATCCACAGCCGTTTGAATCTGCTCCAAGAGTCGGTCAGTTTCGGCATCACCGCTATGGGACCTATAGAGGCACGAATAGACGCGAGGATGATCATCACAATCAACACGTAGCCATAAGGTGGAAAGGTCCCTACCTTCAAGATTGCTGAGGCGACGAGAACTGATATCGCCTCTAACGTACACACACACTCCAGCCCTAGGCAGAAAGGAATGCTCAAGTTCGTACCCAGGGTAGGAGAGGTATTTTGTGTCCGCTGGAGACGATATCTGCGTCTCTGTCAGAAAAAGCAAGGCCGGCTTAGCTGTCTCGAGGTGATGATGGACAGCATTAAGATTAGAATGCAAACCCCTGATGTTGCAGAAATCCACAGCGAGCGTGGCAGGGGCTGCCGTAGCCGTCTTGCTCTTGCCTCGGGAGGATGGCGGATGGCGGAGCGCGGATTTGCCCCCCCCAGAGTACGAAACGGGGCGCTCTCGGCGTCCACGCTCAGGCACGACAGTACCTGAGCATGGAAGCCCAGAAAGGGATTCTCCAGCGCTAGAGCAGCTGGTACCCTCCTGGGGTAGCTTATTAATCTGCGCTGTCATCGTCATTAAGGGGGAGGTTGGGGGGATTGGAGCTCTGGAAACCTTACTCACCGTGAGGAACACAACACCACATACCTACAAAGTAAGTAGTGATGCTATTATGGCTTCGGTATTCTGTAAGGTGGAGGTACTTCCCCAGTCAGGCTGCTCCAGATTCAAGCGAGATGACGTTTCGCTGTGCCCTACCTCACTTGTTGGACGTAGTTTAAGGACATACCCGGGTCCAAAATGTTTGTCTTTGACTATAAATAACAAAACCAATTGTAATATAGAAACATTTATTTTCGAAATATATACAGTAAGTGTAACTTACCTAACTACCTACCTCTACCTACCTTAAATCTAAAGTAGGTCCTTGAGTCATTGTACCTAGGAAAAAAACCAATTGTACGAGTAATAGTACATTACATACCAAGGCCGTTTAAGTGGGAAATGCCTCGGATCCTATGTAATTGTCGGCCGAGGCGAAGCCGAGGTCGACTAACATGTGATCCGAGGCTTTCCCATTTACCGGCCGAGGTTTGTATTCTATTTTTCAGCCCGACGGAGCCGGCAGGCGGCAATTTAGTTTTGCGTAAAGTGGCGCTTACCGGCCGGAGGACTGAAAATATACTTTCAATTTTCCATTTAAAAATATTAACATTCAAACGTGCACAATACCTACGTGTGTCCATCCGAAATAGAAATATAATAAAAATCTAAATTTCATGTCAAACCGACGGCGCGTGAATTCTGAAACAATCTACAAATTGTTTTATCACGTGGTGTTAAAACAATTAGGGGAGACTGGGGCAAAATGTAATTACAGTCCGTGATCTTGAGGAATTCATTAATTGTCCATGCACTCATAAACGCGAGACGAAATATAATTTCATACTTACCAATCGATTTTCGGTGAAGGAAAACATCATGAGCCTAACGGCCTCCTAGCCTAGTTGGTAGTGACCCTGCCTACGAAGCAGGAGGTCCCGGGTTCGAATCCCGGTCAGGGCATTCATTTGTGTGTTTATCACGAATATTTGTTTCTGAGTTATGGATGTTTTCTATGTATTTAAGTATTTATATGTATCTATATATTATATATATCGTCGTCTAGTACCCACACCACAAGCCTTATTGAGCTTACCGTGGGACTAGGTCGATTTGTGTAACATTGTCCCACAATATTTATTTATTTATTTATGTGGAAACCGGACTAAATCTGATAAGGGTTAGGTCAGATGCAGTCGCTTTCGTAAAACTAGTGCCTACGCCAAATCTTAGGATTAGTTACCAAAGTGGACCCCAGGCTCCCTGTGCCGTTGCATAAGCCGGAAAAAGTGACGAAGAAGAAAACGAGACTTTGGGCATCGGCGGTAATACGAAGGTAAAAGAGGACATCAGTACTATTTTCACTTTTTTCCGCCGAAACCAGGAGGGCAATTATTGAATCTCACCCGACGATATTTAGAGCACCGGTGACAAAAATGTAATCCATGGCTTTTTTATCACCGTTTACCAAATGCCCTAGTTTTGAGAGTCATAGGTACTTGTCGTTCCTTATTTTTCAATAAATTATATATATCAAATGGTTATCATGAACGACGACGATGAGTACATCTACTTATTCTCCAGAAAACACAATTTCGAGGTGCCACATCACGTTAACTTTCAGAAACAGTTGTATGGTGATTTAAATTATAAGTGGGAGGAGGCACTCGTAAATCGATATCATATACTTAGGTATGAGAATATCAGTATCCGATGAGTTTCAATAATACCAACTTTTGAAAATCACTTGATTTCAGTGAGGCTTACAAAAATAACATCAAAATCAAATCAAATCAAATCAAATCAACAACATCACACATAATTAATACAAAAACTAACTACAAAATTAAAACTAACTAAGCCTAATATACCAGAGGTTCCATAGCAAGCGTGGCACATTCGTATTTGTCAGTTAAAATACTGGCAACTTCAAATAAAAAAAAGCGTGATTAAATAGTTAGGTAATTACTTCTGGCTTAAAAAAAATATCAGATGGACTTCAATTAGCTTATTTTTACACCTCTGTATTTCAATTACTGACTATACCTACAGCTTCTTGCGAACTCCTTCCAAATAAATGCTTCCAAGCTGTTTTTTACTTTTTTCGCTGCTGCATTCCACTTCATCTGAAAGTCGTCCATTTGTCTGGTAACACATCCCGCCTTCCCTAAGATACCCTTGACTTAGGCACAATAGCCGTACTATGTTTTGCCGTGATTTCGCTTTAGCTCACTATGCAAAAGAAATACTAAGTCCATAAAGAACAACAACACAGATTTTGTACCCAAATAAAACACACATAATGGGGTACACAACCGCCCAGCGAGCATTGTTGGACCCAAAGCAAGGATATATTAAGTAAAACGGGAAGGGTCGTAAGAAAAATAAGCGACAAAAAAGTGTGAAAATAAACTAATTTAGATCCTCCCGGTAAATCTTTTCAAACCAAAAGTTATTTCAACTATTTCAATCCGATTTTTTCATTTGAAATTCCCAGTTTTTTTACGGTGAGGCTGGTCAGCGGCTGTCTCCAGGCTTTCGAGCCTGCTCTTCAACATGGGAAGGGGCCAGTGTATCGACCCAGGTGGCGTCTCACACTAAAGAGCGACGGAGGCTCCATGGCACGAGATTATAGCCGTCAGGTCGCAGTGAGAATTAGTCACTTAGTGAGACTCAAGACTCAGAAGGTACATAACGCTCATGGGCTGTAAGAACTTAACTAATCAAGACTTCGTATAGAAACTCTTAGGAAATGTCAAGCGGATAAAATGTATCTTAGTCCTTGGAACCTGTCAGTCTAATTAGCAGCAGTTGCTAATTTATTTTAGATTACTTGTTTAAGGGATGTTTTTTACTTTACGGGTTTACGATTTTACGGAGTGTTTGATTTTTCTGTAGGTACCTGTAGGTAATTTGATTTACTTTAAATTAACCTTATTTCTAAAATTGATATAGAAAATTGAATACGATTATTTTAAGAGGAAAGTAGAGTTATCTCCATTTCCCGATCGAAAAGAAAGGTAGACTGAATGCCAAAAAATATCTTGACCAATTATCATAGGCCAATATTAAAAAAAAAGCCAGAATCGTATTCTCCCTATCCTATTTATCCGATTTGTATACCTAGTTTGCCAGCTCACACGTACACAAAAAAAGGTATTCACGTCATTCCATAATTTTCTTCCCTTGCTAAACTGATGCATCCTATTATCCACTGTCCGTACTAACCCGACTCTACCCTATCGCGTAAAAGCCTTCCACCACGAATTCACTATTTTGATCACAGTTACGCTTTGCCGGTTTTTGTGCGAGCTTATAGACACAGAGTAACACACATGTGAGTAGTGTAACTAGCTAGTAGGTGGTTTTTAATTAGTTTAAAATTATTAACACGTTTGAAGTAAAATAAAGCCATATTTTTTGTTTTTATTTTTGTATCGTATAGGTATCGCATTTCAAGTCAGCGTGGAAATGTAGCCAGTGTCCCTTCCGCGGAAAACAGACTAGGGGGCTTAGCATAGGGTCGCTAAAAAATACGTAATTTAGTTGATTAAGTATAAACTAAAACAGCAAGACTAAATTTATGTTAATTAAAGTAAGAAATATCTATCGTAAATAAATCTTAAAATTAAACACTTTAGAACGGATTAATCGCCTTTATTAACACCATGGCCCTACGTTTCAAGCCCTTTATAGCACTCGTTTTCACAGGGGTAAGATAATGACTCAGAGACTGCGAATTCTACCCGTCAATCAAAAAAGTGTTTAATTTCAACGAATAACAATTGCGATAACAGAAGACAGTATTAAATCTTAAAATTTAATTACTATCACAATTCTTTTTAGATAATTTTTAACTGCGAATGTAATAGCATTTTCCGTGCCAAATTCCAGTCCCGCAAGCCAACAAAACGACAAGTTCGAGAAAGGCGGAGCGCAGCACTTTTCATCACTCCGACACTTCTACAGGTGCACCGGGATCTCATTCTTGTCGCGCGAGTACTTAAATAAATCTGGAAAGAATGTAGGGTAAATCGTGAGATAAATTAAATGCTTCTTAAAATTCTATATTTTACAGTAACTAATCCTTCAACATTTTGTTGAAATAAATCAATATATTTAATGACATATTTAGACATGTTATTAAAGTAGCACTACTATAAAATTGAAATTGAAAATAGATGTCGATTGGAGGTCAAGCCGGGGATCAGACCCAGGTCTTCAGTTTATGCAGCGGGTTTTCTTTAGTATATGACATCTATTTTAAATCACCCTTCGACCTTCTTTAAAGTCAAATCCTTTTAGCAAGTTTCAATGTCCAAAGTGCAGGCTTTTGTTTGTTTTTAATATGATGGAAGGTATCGTTTACACTCCGAGTAAATCTAACACAATTTATGATTAATATTATATACCTATACGTGTTATTGAAAAAAATACTGAACTACATAAATTAGAGCTATATCTAAAAAGCCTAAGCACGCTAACCTAGGTTACATAAGGTCCCCCAAATCTGATCCTTGCGGTATGGTGCCCATAAGACTGGCTACATTCCCTCGTTGAATTCTACATTATTTTAAGGGACAGAGAAAGCGACTTTGTTTAATACTATGTTTATAGTGATTAACATATTGAGTTAAATTTCTGTATTGTTATATTTATGCGATACGTTACTAAATTACACGAGGGGTGTAAAATGTCACATCGCGTAAGATAGGTAAGTAAATTATTGTGACATTTAGTTACGGCACTTTAGGTTGTTTTTAGGTGGAGGGAGACAATTTTTGACATTCAAATATAAATGTTTACAAACGCAGACGTATATGTTCTCTGTGTATTTAATAACTTATTTTGTTACAAGATTGGCCAGATGTAGCGCAGAACCGTTACGAATGGAAAAAGAGTGGGGAGGCCCAGAAGTGGGACACAATTAACTAACTATGAATATTTTTTGTATAGGTAATATAGTAGGCTTGTGTAAAATTGTCCTATATAGGAATTTAATATTTCAAGTGAGAGAATCCCCATTTTGATCTTTCCTGAATTCATCAATCATTAGGTCACTAGGAAAATTTTAACTATAATGTATGTTTTTATAAAGCATTTTGGAGTATAAATTAAACACCGCTGTAATATTTTCTTGAATTTAATTAATATAAATAATATGGAGTTATTTATGGAGTTATTTTGCTACTGTGGGAAATGACTCCCGAAAAAAATTTTATATAAAAAGTGACACTCCATGACATAAATTCTTCCTCACTCCTAAGACAGCGATGATAAATAATATTATCTAATACCTGGCGATACAATCTCTAGGATCTTCTCTATACTCACATATGAGATTCAGGAGTCTTCACAAATATTTAATGCAGGCACACAATTTCGTAACTAAGTACTGCTTTTAGCGATTGGTTAAAATCGAGGTTACTTATACCCCCTTGAAGTCACAAAATCGTCGAAAAATCACTAAACTAGAGGAAAGATTTCCTTTCGCCGATTATAATAATTGCAATATAAAAAAACAACGGTTTAAAATACGTAATGAAATAAGCTTTTATAATTAAACTAAACTAAACTATCAAACTAGGAAATTAAGACTCAATTAGTAAATAAAAAAAAAGCGTTAAATTGCAACGGCACCTTCACGGCTCAGTGATGCCCGAGCCGCGAAGATGAAAACACCACTCTGTCTGTCCGACGATGACTGCCCGACGCAGTCGAAACATGTCACGCCTATGTGATAAAAATACGTGAGTTGAAACAATTGTAATTTAATGTCGGTATGACTCACCATAGTTTTATACACCATATATTTTATAGGCATATAAAAAACGCATTCTAGAAACGATCTCAATGAATTTATTTCCCACAATATAACCCACCACTTCTTAACCATCTAGCGACACGCTCCGATAGCGTACCAACATCAAGTTAAGTTACGTATTTCCGCGAGTAAACACCCCGTATATTAGGTAAACACCCTCGTGATAAAAACGGGGTGGTGTATACATTATTCATAAAAAATCTTGACGCGGTACCGTGACGGAATAATACACCGTGTTTTTTTTATTTCCATTAACTTCAAGGGGACATTCTTCAGGTTAACTAAAGTTAATTTCCCCAAGATCGTAGTGTCTTAACTCTAACGGTTTTTGAGATATTTAAAATAGTACATTACAATACAAAGGCGAAAAAGAGGAAATTCGCAACGAGTGGCGATAAATTAAAACACGACCGTAGGGAGTGTTTTATATCGACACGAGTTATCGTGGAATCAATGCCACATGGCGGTTCCCTAGTGAGCCATGTATAAGCACTTTCTGGAAGTATCCTTCATCCATCCTTCCTCCATCACATGAAGGGTGGTGACGTCGACTAGCACGGGCCGATGCTGTGTCGATCAACCTGCACGATGTCAGGCTTATGGTTATTACAATAGACCTGTCTGTGATGGTAGATCGACCCCAACAGAATGTGGCACGACCATTTCCGAGAACTGGCGCAGGTACTCGTATGTACCTAAACACAAAGTGCAAAAGTATTACAAGTACCTACCTAAATTAGGTGGGTACTTATAATACGGCACTTTGTGTTCCACAAGACCGTATTACATAGAAAGTTGCTGGTTAATACTGGTGAATAGTACCTACTTGCACAGACATCCTGTAGATTATGCCTGTGCAAGTACTCGTCGTTTATTACATTATAATTATTTATTTCTTATGTTATTTGAGGTCCGAACGGTCTGTGCAGCTTTTTAATAGTAATCCCACGTAACTTCCATCATGGATGGTGGTTGTCGGTAAACCAGCTCCACCAATGACCAGCTGACAGTCATCTAGATTCTGGTTTGGTTGCTTTATTTTTTGTATGCTACGTCCACAGTATGCTAGATTGCCACCGTCGTAATAAAAGAAGTACTTAGGTTTTACAGGTTGTCCGATGCCAACTTCACTGTGTAACAAAGTCTAACAAGCTATTTATGAACATTATTGTCGTTCACAGTTGAGGAATAAGCTTTAAAATTGTAACCATGTATTTGATGTTACTACACCATCTCTTGAATGATAAAAGAACCTCACACATGCTGTCGTTTCACAGATTTTTACTCATAGATTACCTCTTACTATATCCCGCATTATGAAGTAATGATATTACGGCATACAATCACTTTGACAATAAGCACCCGTAGTCATAAAAAGTCTACCTGCCGCTACACTACCGCTGTTAACTACGTTAGTGAAAATTATTAAATGTGATTTTGCATGCCTTAGAAGCGTTTTGAGCAGACTGTAAAGTGATTTCAGTTTATTTCAGAGGTGAGTCTTCATAATGGGTATAAGATTCGAAATTTACCCCAGTTGACGTTGTTTTCTGGTGTCTGAAACATGATTTCAGCTCGTTTCAGGCCAACCTCTACCAGATTGCACAATTACCTGATAACAGGTATTGTGAGTTTTTCATAAAGTAGCCACCCCTTAAACGTAACAGTATTAGTACTTATTTGGTTTGAAAGTCTACCGTACATATTTTAACCCATAGTTGTCATTGTGGGAGGTGATTAGGTAGGTAATATAAGTATCTATTAAACAACTTTTACAATGACACTAATGAACCTAACCCTGAAATTGCGAAAAAGCGACTGAAATAATACAAAATAGACTTAAATATTTTCATATTATAATGTATTTAACCTACCAAGTCGTATCGTATGAGTGTGGAAAACACCTATGAATGATCTAGAGGACATAACTGATCCATATACGCACGTACGCTTTCCACATTTTCCCCCACGTCAATGTTTTGATCTCCAAACCAACAATTTAAAAACACATAACCTCCCGTTGCTCGTAAATTAAATCAGGCCCGGAGCGTGGTATACGGCGCACGCACAAGACCATCTGATTAAAGAGTTGAGGTAAAAATGGGTTTGAGGTAAAAATAAGGTTGAGTTAATCTACACGTGCCTACGTCTATGCTTATTTACACAATGACTTTTAAGGATGAATCACGCTAGAACGGGATGGGACGGGGCGGGACGGGATTATCTGTCAATTTATATAGAAAGCGTCACGTAATCTCCGAGTTATCACGAAATATACTGACACATCTTGCAACCTAAACCGCACTGTGCGGTTTCAGAGGAATTTCCTCCTGCGGACGCTCCGGCTGTGGAATGGGCCGGGATGCCGAGGTTTTCCCGAAGGATCACCAGTATAGGGTTCTTCAAAAAATGAGTGTACAAGATTTTAATGGTGCTATGTTGTTTTTAATGTTCTTTCATGTTTAAAGTTTCAGTTATGCGCTATTTGACACTTAATTCCGTGTAACTCTAAAGAACCTACACAATTTAATAAACATTTATTTTGTATGAAAGACAAAAACCGATATATCATGCGGCTTCTATTAATGTGCAAAGCAACGTGCCGAATTGTAAACCACGAATCAAACCATTTATTGTTTGTAATAAATGTTTCGATTCAAGTTTTTTTGTTATTTAAGTATTCACACTACTTTATAAATATATATATAATATATTTATTATAAATTATAAATTGGATATAGGACCCGCTACCAAATTCACATGGATATGATCAACATAGGTAGCATTTTCGCGAATCTGGGTTTAAAATTATGTCAATTTCTATCACAATGTTTTTCAACATTTTAAATTTATTAGATGTGCAAGTGAGACCGTTATCTCATGCAAAAACACGTCTCACTCGCATTTGCATATAAAATCTAACTAAAACTATAATATGACCTCTTAAATAGAGAAAATAAGAACAAAAATAATCGCACTAAAACCGACAAACAGGAAGAGGACCAAACTACTCGAAAAGCAATTTAAAATAAATTCCCATTTAAAATACTATCCCAACGCATTCAAATCTTTAAAAGCAAATACCGTTGGTTTTTATTACGTTCTTTTTTTAGTACTTATTGCAGAATTCGTTCCGAGCCACTGTTTGAGAACCGCTGAAAAACAAAGCGCATGCTGAAACAACCGAGCATTCCGGAGATATACGAAACATATGAACATGTATTTGGTAAAGGGCTGATTTTCAACCAGTTGATTGAATCAAGTGATGACAGACGACAGAGAAATAGCCAGTAGCCCTTGCACAAGAGTGCTGCGACAGCACATCTCGCGGAAAACAGGCTACCCATCTCTTTTAAGCTAGTCATTCGCCTCGAACATCACCCCTATACCTCCGTAACCTGCTGACCGATTTGGCTTATATTCAACCTTTTTTATCTCATATAACTACGTGCATTTCACTGCGATTCCAACCAATCAACGATATCAACGATATAACGCAGCAGCAATCCTTGTGTTGCTCAAAATGATATATTTCCAGCGAGGGCGTCCACGCCCAAGATGAAAATGATTTCGATAACGTGTGACACATACTGCTTTTCACACAAACTAAGAGTAAAATAAACAAAAGCTGTATAAACCAGAAACCACATCAAACCAACACCAACAACAAGGAAAAAAATGAAATGCATAATAATATGACCAGTTTACGTCCTAAAGAGATCTTTCAAAACTAAAATTGGTTATAATTATATTAAGGCTTATCTTATAATAGTTTTCTTTAAGTCCATATATTAGACGTCGTCGGCTCACTCCTTGTACAGAAAAAGTATTGTGTGTTTGTACGTAAACTGTTTTACTGTCTCTCAGTCCCCTAACCGGTTTCCTACTTACGTAAGTACCTTTTATGAGTTTAGTTAAGCGGCGTTGCATACGTTAGGTAAAACTTTAACCAGACTGCAGCTTGCTTTTATTTTTAACAAGTTTTGTCAGTATGAAACAATAGTAGATTGTTAAGTAAGAGGTGAATGGCAGCTATTTCAGTCGAGATATTTTCCTGCTCGAACGTAGTGAGAACGCCGATATAGCCCGAGACTGAAATTCACCCAAGTTAAACACTACTTTTCATATACAAGGAAAGAAAAAGTGTACAGGTAAATTTATTAAATACATCTAAGCATGACCTATAAGGTCATGTTTAGATATACTATAGTCTCAAATAAACATTTATTTAAAATAATCTATTTAATGCCATATCAATGTTCATTTTGGATTCGGGGAATACCTAATCATCAGAATGAAAATCGTACACTTCCTCCACTTTAAACCAATTTTTTATTGCAATTAGTAAAACTTAAGAAGACAATGCATTTGGAAAGCAAAACGCCCTACGGCAGACCCTATCATCTTCCACCTGCTACATAAATTAACAATGGCCTACCTTCAGAGCTAGGCGTGTTTATAAATATTAATTTTTTTTCCTGGCCTATAAGTGTCTAACTGCTGAAAAAGACCTCTTGGATCTCCAAAACCCTATGTTGAATTTGATCAGGCCAGATGTTAAGGCGGGCATCCAAGTCATCTGGCCGTTGCCACCAGGGCCTGCCTCGTCCACAAATACCTTGCAGCATCCACTTGGTGGCTATATTAGCCCATCCATTCGGATGCGATGGACGTGGCCGGCCCAGTTCCACTTGACTGGCAGTTTTCTTGTCCATATCGGCTATGCGTGTTTTGGAGCGCAGCGTTCTGGACATTATCATACGTGAATTGGTAACGAGCTCTTCTAGCTTTAATTCTAATCATAAATGCTATAAAATTAATTTTAGTGATATTTATAAGCTACGTACATGCGTCTCGTGCGTAAGATGAGATCTGTGTGTAGGTCAGACTTTTTGTTTCAATTTTTTACGCTCGCTTACAGGAACCGTCTTTTCCGATAAAAATCAACAATGTAAAGCACACGTGTAAGAAGTTGTCGCAAGAAAATGACTCTAATATGGACATTAGTTTCGTTAGTTCAAATTATCGGTCTTGTACACAAAATAAATCCTAAGAGTTTTCAGTAGATTAAGAAAACGTGCCACAAATAACTAGTTGCTTTTTGAGGAGTATTATTAACCCATTGGCAACGAAGCGGAAGAGATACTACAGACGTTACACTTTCGTTCGACTCCAAAACAGAAGACAGTCGGAAACTATTTTATTACCTGCGGTTAAGCCCTTTTGGACATTCGTCAGGTGCTTCAACGTTCTACGGTAAAAAGTAAAAAACGTGAGAAAATACGCATTCCTGGACTAGTGCAGAAAATAAATGAATGGAACGTTCCGTTCGATTCGAAAACAAAAGGCATCTCGACGGTTTGGCTGGTTTACACCAACTCACTGCTTGATACTTCTTTTTAATTGCAGTTTAGTAATCGAGCAGTCCCTTTAATTATTTTATTTTTTATGTTTCTTTTTTTTGAGTGACAACGCAGTTTATTGTGTTGATAGGAGTGGTGGAATAGAGCTGACTGGGCTGGCTCCGAGAGATGGGGACATCGAAAGAACAACCTGGAGAATGAAGAAGATAATATATTAGTGCCTTGAGATGTTCTCAAATTATAGGACGTGGTGCATGATGATTTGCCCTCGTATCATGTTTATTTGTCGTTTCTAAATTGCAGTTAAAAAAAATCTTCACTCAAATCTTTGTTTGCCTCTCTTCTTTTGAAATCTTAGCAACGCTCAAAACTTTGCTATCTTTCATTCAATTGCAACGGTTAACACTCACGTATTTTTATCACAATAGGCGTGTTTCGTTCACATGTGATGCCGAGCCTTGAAGGTGACAACACCACTCTGTCTGTCCGACGATGACTGCCCGATGCAGTCGAAACATGTCACGCCACTTGTGATAAAAATACGTGAGTGTTAACCGTTGCAATTTAATGTCAGTATGACTCACGGAAATTTAAATTATATGTTTGCTATCTTTCATTACAAGAGACTGTCACATTTAAATTTTACTAAGTTGCAAAATTGGGAGCCTAAAATGTCAAGGCTGTCTCAACCCAAACTTTAGCTCACACTAGACACTTAAAATTCTTGCGTACTTTATCCCGAAATTACATAAAATGAATGTTTCTACGAGCTACAGTGTAAAAGACTGTTACATTAATTAAATTCCAGCCTTATTCAGCTGCTGACACCAGGGTATCTAGATCTATAGTCCTTCTCTATTATAGTCCTGTCTAGATTGGCTGGCAATTATGGGTCAAATTAGGACTTAAACGTGGTCTAAAAATGTGAAATTATTTTAGCTACAATCTTTATTACGGTTGCATTTAGACGGTTTGTTGGCGGTTGAAATTACTTAAAAGTAATGCGTTATAGATGCGTTGCATAATTATATTAAGAGTACGTCGTTCGCTGTGTAATACCTACACCCAGGGGAGTAGGGGGTAGCAGGTACTCTCAGGTATGCGATGCTGAGATATTGGCCTGCACCTCAAGTCTATCATACACGTCCCCGTCTTCCCTGGATCTGCCGCCGCGGACCAGGGAGGAGCCAACCAGCCGGTTGACCGTACTTCCCGGGCAATGCTAGTGGCCAATGGGCGTCGCACTATTTACCACTCTACCCCAGACCACTAGTAGCTAAGTATGAGGGCGGCATCCGGTGTGGGCCACGCTTCTAAGGATGATGTGGCACCCCCCACCCGCCGGATGTTATTAAATATATGTATGTGTACATATCTAAGTATCTTATGTATAATCAAATATAACTGTCCTCTTAAACCAATCTAAGGTGTTCACCGTGCCGAGAGATGCATGGCTGGTGGTGAGACCAGTCGCGAACGGTGGCCTCGGGTATAGGGCAAATACCCGTTGTACACTTGCCTTATCTACGCAAGCGGGGCTCTGCGTGGATGGACTGATTATCCCTTGCTACTCGTGGGAACTGTATGGATAGTAGTAACAAAAAAAATATATTTAAAAACAAAGATGAGGTAGAAGGTGGAACGACTTCCTTGGATGAGACGGCGTATGCTGAAGCACCAAGGAGGGCGAAACATAAGAGTGGGACGGCCAAAGGGGCCCCATCGAAGCAGGAGAAGCCTCCGAAAGTTGGGGTACCTTCGGGAACCCTAGCCGAGGAGGCTAAGCCTGAGACGATGGAGCCTCCGACAGCTGGCCCCTCAAATGACCAAACAAAGGCGGCTAAGAGCGGGACAACAACTGTTGAACCCTCGAAGCAGGCCATTGATCCCGGCTGGGAGATAAGGTGCAAACCCATGGGGAAACCTGCCCAGACCGACCAAACCGAGCAGCGAAAGAAACCTTCGCAGAGGAGGAGAAAGTGGCTTCGAAAGCAAAGAGAAGCAGGAAGTCGCTCTTCTGAAAACCAACAGAAGGTCGACGCCCAGAAAGAGACAGGCAATGTCGAGGACGCGACGACCTCTGCAGCACAAAACCAGGCGCAAAACCCAGAAGGGATAACCAAGAGGGCACGCCTGGACGAAACAATATCCCCTAGAGGCGAGCACAAACGACCACGCACCGACGCCTCGGGGACAAAACCTCAACCCTCTACCTATGCGGCGGCGGCGGCGGCAGACCTGACGGTGGCGATCACCAACGAACGCACGGGCAGGCTGTCGCAGCAGGACGCTGAGGAAGTGGAGAGGAAAATCGGGGACGCCATTTTCCAGGCGGCCATCGAAACCGATATAGACACAGTTGCGGAAGCACCAGCGTTCTCAGGCAGACCCAGCTTGGTGGATGGGTACCTAAAGCTGTGGTGCCAGGACGCCAAAACAAAAGAGTGGCTGATGGAGTGGTTAGGATCAGCCACCCTTCAAAACGGAGACCATCTAGTCGGGAAGAGGGAGGACGAGATGGTCCGAAACGTAAGGTGTGGCATACTAATACCAGCACTAGAGAACAACCTCACCAAGGTAGGAAGGGTACTCAACTTCCAGAACCCTTGGGCCTTGGTGAGGAAATGGACCCTTAACCAGGCGATCCCGCTGAAGAAGAGGGGATGCACACTACTCCTGGTGGGAATACCCGAGGACGCTGTGCCAAAGCTGATGGAGAAGGAGCGTAGACTGAACTACATGTGTGGGACAGTCTACGTTCGTTTCCAGCACAGCGGAGGGCGTTTTAAGGATTCCCCGCCGGAGAAGACCGACAAGGACAGTCAGCCAGACGGAGGGGACGAAAAACTCGCAGGAGAAATAAAATCTAGTACCCCCTCCGCCATGGATACTGACGGTGCAACCGGACCATCCACCTCGGACATGGAAGAAAGCGTATTGCTGGATTCTGAGGACGAGGAAGGACTACCCAAGGGGATCAGTCTCCTGAACCTTAAGGGAAAGGCGGATGGGACACCCTCCGATGGCGCCTTCCCTCTGTAAGGTCATCCAGGTTAACCTCCAGCATAGCCAAACAGCTACGGCTCAACTAAGAAGATGGCTGGAGGTTAACCAAACGGCAATAGCCCTGATCCAAGAGCCATGGATCAGGAACACACGTATAAACGGCCTCAATAACACCGGAGGTAAGTTAATCTATAATACACAATGCAAACCTAGAAGTTGTATATACATATCAGGTAACATAATGGCACAACCACTAACTGAATTCTGTTCCAGAGACGTGTGTGCCATAAAACTCCTCAGAACACAAAACTCAAGTCTGCCGGAAATAATCCTGGCATCCACCTACATGGCGGCAGAGGACGACCCACCTCCAATGGAGATGAACAACCTCATACGCTACTGTGAACGAGAAGGGCTCGAGCTTGTCATATCCGTAGACTGCAACGGCCACCACAACTTATGGGGAATGGAAACCAACAACAAAAGAGGTAACGATATTGTTGAATACCTTATGTCAACTAACCTAGATATCTTAAACATAGGATCAAAACCAACGTTTGTCACTCGTAGATGTAACACTATAATTGACATTACTCTAAGCACAGGTGTGGCAGCGCAACACGTGTCCAACTGGCATGTGTCGGATGAAGCATCCTGCTCCGACCACAGATGGATACGATACGACCTGACAGCCGATATCCTTAAACCACCACTTAGGAGAAACCCGAGACGAACAGACATACCGGCGTACACAAACCTTCTCACAGGTAAACTAGACATTAACAAACACACACACAAACCTAGCAACACAAAGGAATTGGAGCAACAGGTAACCACACTGACTAAAAACATAACTGATAGTTACAAAACCACATGTCCACTATCGGCCCCACAAGGCGGAAGGAAAAATGGCAAGAGCGATGGCTGGTGGGGACCGGAGCTGGAACGTATGAGAACAAAACTAAGAAGATTACTAAACAGAGCCATGAACACTAGAAACGAAGAAGACTGGGATGAATACAGAACAGTCAAATCAGAATACAAGAAGAGGCTAAGATTCAGGAAATCGGAATCGTGGCGAACCTTTTGTGACAACATATCCACGGTGACCCAGGCGAACAGAACAAGAAAGATCCTTGCGGATCAACCAAAACAACTGCTAGGCACCCTGAGAAGACTAGACAATAGCACCACTAGCACTCCAGCTGAAACAGAAAGAGTGCTAGTGGAGACCCACTTTCCAGGATGCAAAGTAGTAAATGAACATGAGGTAGAACAACAAGTATCAGACTACAATCCAACCGAAAGTGAATGGGAGACAGCAGAACGAATGACAGAACTCAATAAAACAACCTGGGCGGTGAATAGTTTCGACAAATTCAAGTCGCCAGGAACAGATGGAATTTACCCTGCTCTACTACAATGGGGAGGACGAAAACTAATGATTCATCTATCAAACATACTGTGCAGCTGTATAGCTTTCAGATACATTCCACACAAATGGAGGGAAGTTAAAGTAATTTTTCTACCAAAACCGGGCAAAACCGACTACTCGGACCCCAAGTCGTTCAGACCAATTAGCCTTACATCCTTCATGCTAAAGACGCTAGAAAGATTATGCGACAGAGAGCTGAAGGACACGGCTCTAAAGAACATAAAGATTCATCCAAACCAACATGCTTACAGTCAAGGTAAATCAACGGACTCGGCCCTCCACGCTGTAGTAAGCAACATAGAAAATGCGCTGGAGAGGAAAAACTCCTGCTTAGGCACTTTTATCGATATAGAAGGAGCCTTTGATAAGACCAACTTTAGCAGTATCCACTTAGCATTACAAAGACACGGAACAAACCAACTGATAACAGAATGGATAATGAACATGTTAAAACAAAGAATAGTAATACTGACGGAAAACCGAGATCACCAGGCACTAGTTATGAGAGGATGCCCCCAAGGGGGAGTACTATCACCACTACTATGGAACCTGGTAGTAAACGACTTGATAACAAAACTTAACAATAAACACTTTAGGACTATAGGCTATGCGGATGACTTAGTCATCCTAATCAGCGGCCTAGTAATTCCCACGCTATTTGAGTTAACACAATCTGCACTAAAGATGATAGAGAACTGGTGCAGGGAGAATGACCTAACGGTAAACCCAAAGAAGACCGACACAATTCTCTTTACACAGAAAAGATACTTGGGTACATACAAAATGCCAATGCTCTTTGGGGCAAGACTGACACTCTCAAAGGAAGTCAAATACCTAGGTATAACTTTAGATGACAAACTAAACTGGAGCAAACATCTGGAAAATAAACTAAACAAAGCAACAGTGACCTTCTGGCAATGCCGAAGAATGGTGGGCAAGAAATGGGGGCTTGCCCCGCACATCATACTGTGGCTATACAAGATGGTAATAATGCCGATGATCAGCTACGGAGCGGTAGTATGGTGGCCCCGAACACAACTAGCCACTGCAAAGGAAAAACTAAACAAGACCCAAAGACTAGCATGTGTGGCAACCACCGGCTGCATGAGGACTACTCCAACTGCGGCCATAGAAATAATGCTAGGACTCCTGCCATTACACATCTACATACAAAAAGAGGCGGCCGCAACTGCACTTCGGTTGAAAAACCAAAATCTGTGGTCAACCCTAAGTTCAAAACATAAACAAATCTATGATAATACAGTTGCTAACATGCCAATACTGGAAGCACCTTTTGACAAAATACCAAAAACGATGATCTTCTGGAAAGACTATGCCGTATCATTAACAGAAGACCCGAAGGAAGGACTAAATCAAACAAATCTTAGAATATTTACAGACGGCTCAAAAACAAATGAAGGAACAGGATGTGGTGTCTTCTCAGAAGACCTAAACATGCACATCTCGAAGCCCCTAGGAGAACACAACACAGTATTCCAAACGGAATGTGTGGGAATAATAGAAGCCTGCAATGCAATACAAAGAAGACAAATTAAAAATGAAAACATATTAATACTGTCAGACAGTAAATCGGCACTACAAGCGCTATGCAGCGACAAATTTACCACACAACTCACACTCGAATGTCATAACAGCCTCACAAAGGTAAGCGAGGCTGGAAACAAACTAACTATAAAATGGATAAAAGGACATAGTGGCTCAAGGGGGAACGATGCGGCGGATGAACTAGCGAGGAGAGGCTCAGAGACACCAACATATGGACCCGAACCTATCATACCACTTCCTTTATCGTACATACAATACCAATTAAACCAACATCACAAACAACTTCACAATAAATACTGGAATGATTTGGAAACATGTAGACAAACCAAAGAAGTCCTACCGGAGCTAAACCACAAGCTCACGAGAACCTTACTGCAGACACCCAGACACAAACTGCGGAAAATAGTAGGACTATTCACAGGACACAACACACTAAACAAACACTTATATAACATGGGCATAACAGACAGTCCTATGTGCAGAGCATGCATGGAAAAAGAGGAAACGACAACACACATTCTCCTAGAATGCGGACAGGTAGAAGTATACAGGAGTAAGTACTTAGGAACTCCAACAACACTAAAGGAAGCAATTAGCAACCTAAAACATATGCTAAGTTTCGTGGAGGAGCTAGGGTGGTTAGAATAGGGCTACCTCGTTATCACGCAAAAAAGGCACAATAGATGTCGAGTTGCGGAAAACGCCCAGCACAACTAACTAACTAACTAACCTACACTCATTAAACGCGGCACACTCACTGCGTACTCTCGGCGAACTTGCTGGGCGCTCGCGATAAACTCGCTGCGCACTCGCGCCCAACTCGCAGTGCGATCGCATCGCTTTTGGCTTGCCCATGAATCACCAGTGTGATGAGGCTCTAAAATCAAAATTGAAAACAATGTCTCATCGTTACCTCGTTAGGTTAACATGCCCGCACAACACCGCGACATGAATAATGACCTGACGTAATTGAAATCCTGATGTAATGTAGATTATGAATAACTGAGAATAATTATGTAGGCAACGTTGTTTTTTTATTGGTAGATGGATTTTGAGCGTTTTTGAGAGTTTAACCAGTATGACTTTGTGTCCAGGCGGTTCAATTGTTTAATAAGTTACCGATTGAATTGAAATCCATATTGGACAGCTATTTCCATCTCAAGGCTCAAATCGTTTCTTTTTAAATGATGTCCTATTATTCTGTCCAGGACTTTATTAATGACAAGAATGAACAGTCGGTAACAAAAAAGAGGCGCAAAAGATATATATTTTTTATTGTAATTTGATATTATTAATTTTACTTTAGTTATTTAACTTATTATTTAGTTAGTTGTTTTAGACTAAGAATTAGTCTAGGATTGACTTTGTAAATATGTAGATACGATGTAGATATAGATATGCTTTCACTTAGTCTTAAGTATAGTTATAATCTAAATGTGTAAGTTCATATACAATGTTAATTGTGACTGAATAAAAAAAATAAAAAAAACCAAACATTGATTTTAACGCACTGAGATGGTTACATTGGGTACCAGCCTCAATTCGGCGCAGCACACTAACTTGTTGAATGCATAATGTTACCTACTTACATAATTAACAAATTCAGCGCCAACTACCCGATATCGGGTTCTCTGTTCGTAGGCGGTAGTCTTACGAAAGCGACTGCCATCTGACTTTCCAACCCAGACGGTAAAGGATGAATCACAGTAGTCCGTTCCGTTCCGATCCGATATCATACGGGACGATTTGTCAGTTTCTATAGAAAGTATCACGTGATAGCTTGGAGTCCTCGGACGTCACGTGACTTTTTGTATAGAAACTGGCAGATCGTCCCGTATCGGATCGGAACGGACTACATATGAGTCATCCTTAAACTAGACTTTATTGGGATTAGCCCGGTTTCCTCGCGATCTTTTCGTTCACCGAAATGCGATTGGTATATGAAATGATATTTCGTACATAAGTTCCGAAAACCCATTTGTACGAGCCGGGGTTATAACGCGCGACCTTCGGATAAAAGTCGCACGCACTTACCGCTAGGCCCCAACGTGGCAACTTCCTTTTGGGGCGCTTTTTACTACGTTCGAGTACGTAGCATTTACCTATGTTATAGGCTACGGCACTGGATGTATTAACAGACTTTTCCTTAAAAACACACGATAATCCCTTATTATAATTTTGATATTCCTTTTATTTTAAATGAGGTTTAAGGATGACTTGTACCAATCCGATCGCATCCGATCCGAGCGATCTGTCAGTTTCTATAGAAAACGTCACGTGATCTCCAAGGGCTGAGAGTTATCACGTGATGCTTTCTACAGAAACTGACAGATCACCCGGATTAGATCGGATGGGATGGGATAGGTGTGAGTCATCCTTAAACCTCATTTAAAATGCCTGTTTCACTGCATAAAATAAAATTTATATTTCTACAATAAAGCAACTTATGCAGCTTAAATTCAATAAATTCTGTTCAATTTTGCCCCAACAATTTAAAATGCAGTTTTTTCCGCAAAAAGGAAAATTTAATAAAGCTACCAATCGAAATTATTGCTCGGTTCACAGCTTGGCGAGGATAATTGCAATTTGTCGGGTGTTTGTTTTCAAAACCGGTTTTTTATCGGTTCTAGTTTCGTTCGAAAATTTAATAAAGAATTTGTAGGGGTTAATGGAGATATATTGGTGCTTTCAGTGCTGTTTCAAAGGAAAAAGAATAGTGATTTCTGCGAATGATCAAGTGAAATACAACGAGAAAATTCTGCCGGCATTCTAGTTACAATGCCTCAATGAGCTGTTTTAGATTTAATGTAAGGTAGCTAGGTAAGTTACACTTACAATATATGTTTTGGAAATAAATGATTTTCCCCATTCGGTATTTCTTTTACGCCCTTTCTAGTGGTAATTTTGTTTAACAACATCAGAACCTGGGAAATTGATGATATCATTTTTAATTTATTTATTGAAGCACATTTTTTTACTAAAATTATTGTAGGTTTTAATTTCGGGATATTATTAGCAATCATGCTCGGTTTTTTGCGCGAATACGTGTACTTAAACATAAACATATGTGTTTATGTTAGGATACACAATATATTTTCGTATTTTTCCTTGTGAAAATATGAATAAGGCACTTATCAAGAGAAAGGATGAGCCACACTAAAACGGGACGGGACGGGGCGGACGGGACGATCTGTCAATTTCTAAAGAAAGAATCACGTCCTAGCTTGGACCCCTCGGAAGTCACGTGACGCGGATATCTTTGATTGTATTGTTTTATCAACTTTGCGCAAATAACTTACTGTCATCGACAAAATGAAACAATAGTAACAAAAATATTTCACAAATTCATTATAAACCTGCAATTTTTTTTTTTGTGTAAAAAACGGCTCGCGCACTTCTACCATAACTGATTTGAATAGGACGTGTTTACCTTTTGAAGGCGAGTATTTAGATATTTTAAGATGAAACATAGGGCCCTCTCAAATTAGAGCCTTATCACACTTGCGAATTTTAGCGAAATGAAAGCAAGGCAAAATCGCTGCGCACTCGTCTCTTCTCTATCTAATCTGCCAAAACGTTAGTTTTCAAATATTCTGTTTATGAATCGAGTACGCCTATTATTAGTTAACCACGGTGATAATCGCTAGAGACTGCGCGAACTGACTCAATGCATCTCGCTCATACTGATATGTGACAAATGAGATGCGTTGATACAGAGTTACAAGGGCATTACGTATACGGCTGTGTTAAACTCGTAGAATAGTTGATAAACGCATTTTGCTAATCTGCTTTCACACATCAGACTAGCTAACTTTGCTTTTGCACTAGCCAAAGCTTGGCTGGAGGCAAGCTAGTAAAGGCTTTTACCACTAACAATGTCGTATCACTTGTTTGCTAACTGTAATCTGTTAGTATGACATTTACGTTTGTTAGATAGGGAGAAAACATGTATTTAAACTAAAATGTAAGTAAGTATGTTGAGTTAATTTGTTTGTGAATTTGGGAGAAACTTTATAACTATGTAATACTTATTTAATGTCTCGTAGTGTCACGATATATCCTGTCAAAGGGATCAGTCTGAAAATCAACGCTGGGTATATATAATATCCTAGTATATGTTGAGAGTTTACCAAACACTATATACCTAACTGTTAGTAATAATGGTGTACACTCAAGGACTTTAATTTGTGACCCACTGGTTGATAGTTTTTTGAGGAAAGGTTTGCGAAATGGTTCACAGATTGAAGACCGTGATACGGTACCTACCTATTTAGTCATAGGTTATTATATAAGTTTCTGCATCTGATTGTCTGTACATTTCCTGTGTGTTTTGGTAATAAATTTAATTTAATTTTTATTTTATTTTATTTTAACTGCAAAGCCGTGCCCTAACCCCTCTATTACAAAACTTTTTGTGATATGCACAAAAATTCTATTTTATGAGTGTATTTGTTGAGTGGTGATATTGAAGAAGGAGCCTCTTCTTTTTCTTTGCGTTTTCCCTTATGCCACGGCTAATAACTAATCCCATGATTTGGCGTAGGCACTAGTTTTACGAAAGCGGCTGCCAAACTCATTGGTGCGAGTCACCAGGATTTGAACCCGCGACCTTCGGATTGAAAGTCGCACGCTCTTACCGCTGGGCCACCAACGCTCTCATATTAAAGCAGAAGCGAGTCTTTTTATTAACTGTTTTAGTTTTCAATATCATCAGACTACTTCTTCTTCCAGTTCTTCCTAGCATTTGCCCAGGTTATGGCAAGATAGGCGTAGGCGCTAGTCTTACGAAAGCGACTACCATCTGACCTTCCAATCCAAAGGGTAAACTAGGCCATATTGGGATTAGCCCGGTTTCCTCACGATGTTTTCCTGCATCGAAAAGCGATTGGTAAATATCAAATGATATTTCTTTCATAAGTTCCGAAAACCTCATTAGTACAAGCCGGGGGTTCGAACCCCTCCGGCCGGCAAGCAGCCAATTGCAGGCCGCTACGCTAAACTCTAAATTCGCCGCTTGCCGACTACTTCTGTAGCTGTATTGGCTAAGCTTGTATAGCGGAAATCTCATTACTGCAAAACTTGATCATATTCGATGCTCAACTTTTTTTTCCTCAACGCAAGTTCAGTGTTTACCTTCACCTTCACCATTAAAACATTGTACTAAATAAAATAAAATGAAAGCTGCCCGTATAACATGGAGTTAAATGCGGGAAAACAAAAGTTGGTCCCCGCTCCGAGTCAGCTGAAAACAACTCTAACTCTCGACTTACAACTTTTAGAATACTGAAATACTACTTTACTAACCTGAAAAGACGTATTTTGATTCAAAAAACGGTGTTCTTATGCCATTTTGAGAGGGAAAGACTGACCGTTCGTTTCACTTTATCAATACTTTGAAAGGTTTGGTTTGTTGAGTATTCTTTATGATGTTTTAAATAAGTGGGACTATTTAAATGAATAAGAGTTTCGAGAATGCGAGAATGATTTTCGTGCACTTGTAAATAATGTATGCTAAGATTGTTTGTATTTCTCTATATAAGTGAATTGTAATATTCTTTTTAGAGAAATAAATTTCTTAAACCATAATGCTGTCTGTGAGAAGTAAATTATTGTAAATATTTGAAGTGATGGAATATGAGTTATTACAAAGTATATATTACGGGTATTATTCAAAGAAATACTACTGAATATCTTTCCCATCACGGAACAATGGTGTTTCAGACCTTTGGGAGGCGTACGTGGAGCCGAAGCCAACACGCAGAGCCCTTTCGACAAATTAATGAATGCGAATGCGGGTATTGCACCTGCACAAGTCATGGGGCGCACGCAGAGGCAGCACCCGCTAGGTGTATGGACTGTTGAGATTTAATGGAATCAAACATATGCTGTACTATTAGGTGAAAGTGGTGGACTAAATACTGGGTTATGGAGAATAAAATCGGACGTCTGCCTTGTAAAATGGTAAGCAATTTTATTTGCTGCAGCCGGTGACTCGCTCACATAAGATGGACCCCAACAAAAAGCGACATCTAAGATGAAGAGGCTCAAGGGTAACACCGGTATGAGGGCTGGGGATAGAAAGGTGGCACTGGACTTTAAATATATAGCCAACTCGCCACTTAGGTTTCCACATCTACCCTCGAGAATCTACATCTACGATCGAAACATGTCGAGTGAAAAACAAGTAAATTACGTGAGTGACCCGTTTTATACATAATATAATATTTAACATGATAAAATACGGTAGAATTATAAATACAAACAAGAGTCTGTCTTGTAATGCTTTAATTTCTGCAACAAACCGAATCGACTGATAAATCAATTTCCACACCGACACTAATAACTTTACTTATATATTATTTAAGAGAAATATTCATTGGGAAACGTGATTTATTGGCAACTTAAGAAACATTTTTCATGTCTTTGGTGATAACAAAAAAAATTTTTTCCTTGCGTTTTCCTGGCTCAGGGAGATTGAGGTCTGTCTGAAAAAATCCACTGAAAAACAGATGATTATTATTATTTATTTATTAGCAAGAACTGTTTTACACCAATTACACTTGTTATTCTACGACACATGATATACCTACCTACTAACTCTGTGCAAACGACTGGCCCAATCGGTCAATATATTGGAGCTGACGTCAAATTTCTACTTCAAGATGCAGTTCATTGTATCATGTTTATGGATGACTGTGATAACTAAAAGTCCGCCTCAAACGTGGCCGGCTTTTCAATGTTTTTTTCTGCTCTAAATATGAAATACGACATGAACCGCCGTATCTTTTGATTGCGCTGACGTAGAGGTTTGGTTTTATCACAGCTTCAAGGGACCACAGACCTGTGAATTGTATTAATGTCAACTTGCTACCTCTACGCATTCCCGAGATAAAGGGTCTTGACAGATAGACAGACGGACCGACGGACGGTGAACAAAGTGATGCTATAAGGCTGATGGATAGAATTGGTTCCAATGTATGCCTTTTATATATTCGCGATTGAACAGTATCAAACACGCGTTTCGTGTTTTGTTTTTTGATGCAATATTCATTTATTTTGCATGAAAAAGGACAATTCGACAAAAAGCGATATATCAGGCAGCTCCTATTAACGTAAAAATGAACGCGTTGAATTTAACGAAAATAAAAAAACACGGTGTAGATTACGCGAGAATGTTATAGCTACATACATATATACTCCAATCTTAAAGGCGTGAAAATATACTCTCCTATTCGGAACTTTGCCGAACCACGTTCCGAATAGGAGAGTATATTTTCACGCTAGATTGAGGAAAGGGTGGAAACAGATGTAAGTTCACTGAATGCGCCAAAAATCTAGGTTACAAATTGAAAAAAAAAATGATGAATGATATTGAAATATTATTTTTTAGCAGAAGCGTCTGCGAATGATACTAAAAATTTATGACCTCGGGCAAAATCCTTTTTGTGCACTTAATACGAGCTAAGTGTCAATCACCCTGACACCAGTCCACCATAGGCACAATACACCTGCCAGGTGCATACAGTGCCTGCCGCTTCCACATTGGCTTACATAGTCATGCAATACGCTGTCTCTTCCTGATCACTGTTTTCATAGTCTATAATAGATTTACCTGGAGTAACCAGAGCGGATGAGAGAAGAACGATTCTGAATACCATTGAAGTGAGACGCCGAAAAATTATTGGGCATTTCATACGACATGACATGACCACTTTTTCAAAACTATTCTGGAGGGAAAGATAGAAGGCAAGAGAAGTAAAGTCCAACTAAGATGAAGCTACATGGATCAAGTGAAGGAAAAACTAGAAGCCGTGTCGTATCAAAAGGTCAAAGCGCTGGCACAGGACAGAGAGAAGGTATTCCACCTGAGAGAATAACTCTTAAGTTAATGATGATGAATAGACTTGCCTATGCATTTGATGACTAATCTATTCCAGGCGTATACTTTAGATCCTTGCACGGAAAAGTGTGACATGTAATAAGGTGCACGTTGCAGCTAGAGGCTCTTTGTGACTCCGGTATGACAATACCCGCTTTGTGCGGTGATCGAACGCTAGGATTACAATGTTTGCAGCTCCGTCTGTTTGGTTTGTGGACCTTGAACGGAAACCTTTATATCATATTACAAAGGGAATCAGGTGTCCAACCTATGATGGTTTATTTTTGTGTACTATAGCTTTATATCACATAGATGTAGTTAATTAAGTTTATTCTTTGGTTTTTTTATTATAAATTACAAATAAAGCAGTGAACTTTAAGCCATACGATATGATGATGAGCTAGAATAGATACATAAATACGACGCGCTGTCCAAGATATTCCCAAAATTTTGCGCCAACACCACATTTCGAATACGTCTACTCTAGCCTTTGTTCATGCTTTAAGAGTCCACGTTTCTGCACCGTAGAGGAATATGTAGAAGATCAGAGTGCGCATAAGGCGTATTTTGGTACTGCGCTTGATATTTCTGCTCCTCCATATTTTCTCCAGACGCTTGACAGCTGATTTAGCCGTTTGTGCCCACCGTATCACTTCCTTATCGCAGTCACCATTGCTGCAGATAATTGACCCCAAGTAGACGAACTGCTGTGCCGTTCCTTTTGTCACGCATAGTACCAATATAATACTGAAATTGTACACACTATATTGTGAATATTTCCGTGACCGTGGCAATAAAATTTTTTCTTTCTTTCTTTCTTTCTTTCTTTCTTTCTTTCTTTCTTTCTTTCAGTATCCAGATCCCGCAGTTCATTTGTTCGTTGAAACTGTCAGTTCGATTGACAAACATCAGTTTCGTCTTACTGAAAATACACGAAATAAGTTCAAGTTTTTGCTCTTTTACTACCTATATTAAAGCTACGATAAAATTGAGATAAATAAATTTAACAGTTGGTAAAATTTACCTACACTTTCGTCATAATTTGAGGAAGTATTTTCAGAAGCCTCAGAGACTTCAACGCAATTTTACTACCCAATACCATCGACCTGACCTGATTGTGTACACTAGAGATGAACATAGGAACTGCATTGAGAAACTACGCGAGCTTCTCGAGTTTATTAGAATTGTCTCTAATAAGTATAATTTGATGTTTAAAAAATACAGTCAGCTATAACCACGAAATAATTACATTACGATACAAGGGCAAAAAGAGGAAATTCGCAACGAGTGGCGATAAATTAAAACAGGGAGTGTTTTCAATCGACACGAGTTGTAAATTACCTCTTCGCACGTGTATTGTACGACATTTTTAAGTAAATATGGCCCTCTGAATATTCGACGCCGGCACGTAAAGTGATCTTTATCGCCCAAGGGCGGTATAAATCAGCACGATATGTACTGTATTTTATTGCAAAATATTTACTCTTTAATAAAATTGAATATTATACACTTATTTAAACTTTCGTGGTTTTAGACATTCTATTTAAAAACAAGGGTTCTTACCACGGTTTTTTATTTCAATTAAATTTAAAATTTTAAATAAAAAGCGTGGCAAGAACCCATGTTCATTAGTTAGAATGTGAAGTAGAATTATTTGCAAAATACGGTTATTTATAAACATGTTTACTATGATGTAAGACGGGCTTATTCCGAATGAATCAGGAAAGCAACTCCTCCCTGATTCCACTCTAAGGAAATTACAATTTGAATAATAAATGGCTCATTAAAATTACTCCGGTTCTGTCAGCAAATTAATGAATATGTATCCAATAGGAAAATGTTTAGCTAGCACCATTGAAGTGTGAAATGAAGGTAATTAGGGTGTTAAATTATAATTCTAGGGAAACATTAGCTGCTTTGAATATTTTGTTTTGGAAATATGTCCTTCAGGCAGGCCAGGGCAAATTCGTATTAAATCAGTTTCGTTTTAGGCTAGAATTTTAGTAAGTACGACTCTGTTGAGGTCAAATTAGCTATATGTTTCTAAATAAAACAGTTTTGACATACGACTTATGATAAGCAAGTCACTTTATAAACCATTTTTTTAGTAGGACAGGATCGTATAAAGGGATCTTGTAACATGACAGTACTACGTCGGATTGGCAATAATTTGAATTCGGCCTCCAATTATTAAAATATTAATATTTAAATTCTTTAAAAATATTCAAAAACATACCTATAGCAAGCCTGACCTCAACAGAGTCGTATTTTACAATATTAAAGCACGAATCAAATCATTTATTATTTGTAATAAATGTTTTGATTCATGTTTTTTTTAGTAGTCACACTACTATAGGTTAGGGCGTCTGCAGGAGGTCGCTGGTTCGATTCCAGAACTCTTTCAATTTATAAGAGTCGTACTTATTTAGAATCTGGGTAAAAACTCAATTCATTTAATACGAATCTGTCCTGGCCCGCCTAAAAGATATATGTAAATACTCTTGAAGTCGATTCTAAGGTATGTAAACTGCATTTGGGTAATATAATAAACTAATTTACTTTGGTTTGTCGTGATAGTTACCTGTTGGTATGCATTTTAGGTGGTTGCATAATAAAGCAAAAAAGTTATCAACTACTTGAAGTATTTTATCAATAGCGAGATATCTAAATACGCTTTAGACGAGACGCTTATGAACACTGTTTTGCAACAGCGTAAGTACATTAAGAGTCGCCTTTATGCCCTTTGAACTAAACAACGCTCCGACACGCGATCTGAATTCAGACAGAAAAGATAAATTTGCGCCGTGGATTGGGACGGATGCCTTGCTTGACGTTTTCATATGACTTGATAAATTGGTCGTGTCTGTCACAAGCGTGGGCAATGTTTGATGGGCATAGTTTGAATATAAATATAGGCTTGGCGACTTTGCACGGCGCTTGCAGTGAGCTTGACCCCGTTTTAGACAGTCAGCAGGAATTGTGAAAAGGATGTCAGTCAGTGTAGCTTAATCTATTATCTTACTATAAAACAATTTAGTCCTAATGTGGATCAAGTAAAACAATAAATTTATATTTCTATATTTTGGGGTATATTATTTGGGATTTCACCCAAAGACATATCGTTTGAGCCTAGACCTGTATTTCATGGAATAAGCTTATTCGTAGACGAACAGTATATTCGTAAAATATAATTTAACGATAAATATAATTTATGAATATGGTAAAAATTTAAAAGTTCAAACCGGTTAAACCATTGGGAATAAAATATGTGGACACTAACTTTACTGCCGGAGAACGACGAGTATGACGATGTAGTTACTATTGGGTTCAAAATTGCATGGCATGAATTCATTTATAAACTGCTCATGCAATTTTGAACGCGATAGTACCTATGACTTCAAATAATGTTTTTATGACGCTGACTATACTTAGTCAGGTTTTTACAAGTGCCAAATTGTCATCCTACCTACAAAAGCTCAGCTAGTTTAGATAAACACAAATAGTATTCTCTACCATGAAACGGGGTGAGTAGGGATTGCAGGGTGAGTTGGCTAACAATAGGAGAGAAAAGGGATAGTAGAGGGGTGAGTTCATATTTTTAGACCAGATGAAATTTCATACTATTTTGTGTTTACTGTATATAAAATAAAATAACAGAGTATCGATGAAAACCTAAAACTCATACAACCGGAACAGTTTTTACGAATTTAATTTAATGTGACACATATGAACAGTGACTTTTATTGAGGTTTGAACTTCGAGTTCGTCCCAACACACCCCATTTTATGTTATGTGATGTGCTAAGTACATGGTGGAGGTAACGTAAAGCGAAAAATATGTCAAAAAATTGGGCAAGCATGAGTGACCCAAAGTGTGTATGATGTGTGTAGTGATTGGGAGGGACAAATAGTCTCTAGTCGCCTACTTATCACATTGGGTATATATATGTATGTTATAGTTAGTTTGTAGTTTTATTAACATAGACATTAAGGTAGATAATAAGTTTTGTACTTTAAAAGCGAAAAATATGTCAAAAAATTGGGCAAGCATGAGTGACCCAAAGTGTGTATGATGTGTGTAGTGATTGGGAGGGACAAATAGTCTCTAGTCGCCTACTTATCACATTGGGTATATATATGTATGTTATAGTTAGTTTGTAGTTTTATTAATATAGACATTAAGGTAGATAATAAGTTTTGTACTAAAACCCTATGGATTTTAATAGTCCGAAATTTTATTTTTTTAGTTGGGGCGAGTCTGAAAGCCCGTCAAAAATGAAACCTATAATTATGTAACATGCTGTCTCCAGCCGCTAAACTATTCACAGCATGAAAACCTGATGTCATTTATTATGTAATCCAAGCCAGTCAAATAAATGGATTTTCCTGAAATCCTGCTCATTTATATTTCAAATTAATACATCATGTTAATGTTTTATGGTACAGTCATCTGCAATATTATCCTCCGTTATGAAGGCCGTAAAAATATCTAAAACAAGCATATTTACATTAAACTTAAACGGTATAAACTCACGATTTTTAGGGTTCCGTACCTCAAAAGGAAAATAAAACGGAACCCTTATACGGATCACTTTGTTGTCCGTCCGTCTGTCTGTCAAGACTTATCTCGTGAATGTGTAAAGATTAATGTAATTGAAATTAATACCATATAGACAAGATTGCAGTCCCTTGAAGCTGCGAAAAAATCATACCAACGCAACGCAATAAAAATATACGGTCGTTTATGTCGCATTTCCCATACATTCACAATGGGAATCAAAATGTATAGGGTACTTCCCGTTGACTTAGAATTCCGAAAACTGGTATATCGACTCGGCAGCTTTCCTTGTTATGTTAGTGATAGAGCATACATTCTTTATCTTTAATTTAAGATAAAAGTTTGTTGTTTATTTCGTACAAAAAGGTATTTCGTCCAGATATCAATCGTAAAACACTAGTAAAGAGGATTCGCGAAGGGGATTGCAGAAGATTTTATCGATAACTGCTGTGGGCATGTCCGCCTACGATTCCAATGCTATAAATTACTTTTATTAGCTGCTTATATCGCTCCGCTTAAGCTTGTACAACCACCAATACAATAATAGAAAACAATTATCTTATACCCTAGGTATTTGTTCTTTAGAAAAATGTTTTGTATTCCTCTTCTGAAGTAAATGAAACTCGTTACGTAGAGACTGAAACACGCAGGTGAAGTTGTAAAAGATAGAATTTGAATTTGATTTTCTAAGTTTAATAAAGAGGAGAGGGCGGGACGACCAGGGTGCGTAGCCAAGATGCCAATCGCTCACGCTCAGTCGCTAACGAAACGCAACTGTCATTGTCACACTAATAAGTAAGAGTGATAGAGAGAGGTAGCTCGCTGGACACATTTAACTGGGAGTGGCGGGAGTGTGCACAGGACAGAGTATAATTTCGAGAAAAAGACACTGAAATAGGCTAAAAAAAAACATACTATACATACTTTTTTGAACAAGCGAGCCAAAAGTGCGAAGTTCTCCGAGTCGGCTGGAACATTCCGGCGTTTGGTTGTATGTAGGTATTTTTGTTCGACGATATCTCGAATATCGTTAAACAATGTTTGACGTTCACTCGCTCGCCACCGACAGCCGCTTATCCGCACACCTTACAACTTAAATGATCACGCACTGTGCGGTTTCAGAGAATTTTCTTCCCGCAGACGCTCCGGATGTGGAATGGGAGCTCATTCCTCATGCCGAAGTTTGCCCGAAAGAATAAAGTATGGGGTTCTTCCAAAAATAAGTGTACAAGTTTTAATGGGTCGGCAATGTAATACACCCTTGGAGTCTTATGGCTATTTCTGCATAATCTAATGGTCATAAATCAAATGAATGATTCTTCTTCAAATTGTAAGAGTACACTTCTTACTAAGCTTTCGATATTTGGCCCACACACTTATAAATTCCATCAATTATAAAATACTGTTTACTAATTAAAGAAAGTTTCACTCTATAACGGGACGGGACAATCCGTCGATTTCAATAAAATAATCACGTGATAGGTGGGAGCCCTCGGTGGTCACGTGACGTTTTCTATAGAAACTAATCGTTCCGACCTGGTCACTTCCCGGCCCGTTCTAGTGTAATTTATCCTTAACGCGGCAAGATAAATAACGAGTTCTAAAATAATTATATCCATACGATGAATTTGATATTTGCTAACTCGCGTCGAATAGCATTAGTAACGTTCAAAAATATCCAGCGATTAATCCATTTCCATTCCTCTTGAGCCACTTCAGGAATCTTATTAAATTACGCTAACTTCATAAAACAAAATTACTTAGAAGTGTTTACGATTCAAATCAGTTTAGAGAAAGTTTTCGGGAAATTCGGAGCGTTTGCGACAGGTACTTAATGGGCTGTGTGAGAACACTTCACTATTAAGTTGAGTAAAAACCGGAAATATTTGAGAGCTCGTTATTACTCAGAGAATTTGTAGTCAGTTACTTTTTAAAGGACTAAATTACGCTAACCACCTTTCAGGCCTAATTATATTTTTTTATTTGTTTCTATAAAAAAATCTTACTTCAGAGAAGTCGCAATACAAAATATAATATTGCTACAACTAATGCAAGCCTTCTGATGTTATCCTAGATCCAAATCTGAGTTCAAGCGGATCAAAAGTGAATCTTATATGCAGTCATGCACTTTGTGCATACTCGAATGCAATACGAGATTCGTCGCAAATTGCACACACGTTTCTCTATTATGTTGTGCTTTGCGGTAACATGTCGCAGTAGGGAAAGAAGAACCGTAAACCGCTGATAAAATGGAATACTTATTTTAATAATTAATTTTTTTTCATACACTAGCCAAGAGCATTGTTTTATTGAAAACGGTTTTTGTAGGAAATTACTCTTCAAAACTCAATTTCTTTAGAACTTGGTACAACACCCCGCACCCTTCAGAGTTAATGTGAACAAAATAATTTCCATTTCGCGTTTATGACAGATTCATAAAAAAACCTTTCTTTGCGTTACTAAATCAATAAGGTTTGGCAAATGCAACCATGAGACAAACGCAAATAGTTGAAAGTTCTCTTTATCTAAATATTTTTGAAAAAATATCTAACTGTTCAACATGATCAATGCTCTATGCTTTACTCTACACTATAATTACACAATACAATACAATAACTCTTTATTGCACCTCAAAACAACAAAAATAACACAAACTGGTATAGATTACACATGAAAAACAGGCAAACAACAGGCGGTCTTATCGCTAAAGAGCGATCTCTTCCAGACAACCTTTGGGTAGAGGAGACACTACACTAAGAAAAGTATACATACAGTAGGTGGTGCAAAACTGGAAAAAGTATTATGTGAGAACCAAAATATATGAAATAAACAGAAAAAACAAATCTACAAAAAAAAGAAAACAAACACACACAATTACATATACATACATATATATATATATATATATATATATATATATATATATATATATATATATATATATATATATATATATGTTCATACCAAAATACATAAACTACACACACAAGACATAAATACATAAATTACACTTTTTTACTATACTTTAATAATTTCAATTAGTTACATTTGCCTCATTGTTGCATTGGCCATAGGTGACCTTACAAGTTTTAATAATTACAGGGCTACAACGTGGATCGATAGAAGGGTATATACACAAATAAATACAGTCAAACCACGTTATCTTCTCCCAGCAAACGAACTGTCAAATATTTAAAGTGTTATTTTATACGTCAAATGTCCATGAAATTATGACGTTTACTTAACACTTTCTGTGCTATAAAAATCTTTATGCCACACCTGGCCATAAAGTGCCTTTTTCCGCACGCTAAGCGTACGGAAAAAGCCGATTTCTGCCCAAGCGTAGGCATAAAATGATGTACCTAACACGTGAGGTAATAAATAAAGCCCTTGATCGCATATTTACGTCCCTCGCTTGCAGCTCGGGTCGCAAACATCTGCGATCTCGGCCTTTCTTTGTTTTACCGCACTAGTTAGGTAATGTACTAATTAAATTAAATTAAAATTAAATATTCATTTATTTCAGATAAAAAATCCATATAATTTGTTAGTTTACCTTAACTACTTATTAACTAATATTAGTAACATAACTAGGTACTATCTAATCTAACCTTAAAATCTAAATACATAGAGGTCGCCCTGTCAGGGCTACCCAGTGCCTCCATATCCTGCTGTCACACCTGTCAGATAATGCTTTCAGAAGGCTGTTGGAACTGCATCTCATGCATACTTAGCTCAGTTAAACTATTCCACTGTCGCTATTCTGTATGATGTAACCATGAACAGCTTTACTCAGTATGGTGACACGCATTTACTGCGCACACACACCAGCAAACGTGTTGTCTACACCTTCACTCACGCAAGCACATAGCTGTACTACATCTGTTTACTCACACCACCGTACGTTGATGTTGCGTTACACATGTTTACACTGTTAACGAGTTAACAACATGTTCAAGAAACACTGTTTTACTTCACTGTTAAACTATTACCAGGAAACTGCGATGAGTAAACAATAATAGACGTTTTTGTAACGTGGATAAAGTTTGTTTTCGCATGTACGATAAAACCGCGTTAGACAACCAAAGGTGTCCTTTTCTTTGTTGTAAATGTTACGAAGTTTTAGCACAGAGTAAGTAATAGTAACGACTAAAGCACAGAAGGTTCACTTACACAGAGGGTTTTGAACTTTTGACGTTATCAAGCATGAAAATGTCAAAAATGCATTGACATTAGGGTTTTCAACGTGCTGCGTACTTACAGGGTGCGTAGATAAGATGCCAATAGTTAACGCTCAATAGCGAACGAATCGCAACTGTCTTTGTCGCACTAATAAGGAAAAGCGATAGAGAGAGATAACGACGGTACGCCACGGACTCTGTTTGCCATAAGTAATGTTATAACAATTGGAAAAACGTTCAAAAATTACTAGAACACGTTTTCTAAATTATTTATCACTATTGGTAATTCATACCTAAAAATGACTCGCACCAATAGGATCCGATCCGATACGGGATGATCTGTCAGTTTCTATAAAAAAAATTACGCGATAGCTCAGAGTAGGTACCTACTCGTAGATCACGTGACGTTTTCTATAGAAACTGACAGATCGTCCCGGATTTGATCGGATTGGATTGGTGTGAGTCATCCTTTATCAAATGTTTAAGTATATAAATGATACACTTTAAAACGTTTAATAACACCATGACCCCACGTCCTTTAACGCACGTAGCAAATACGTGCGTTAATTATTTCAACGAAGAGTAATCGCGGTCACAAAACACCGATTACAGTTGAGAATAATTCCCTTGCTAAGAATATGCCGTGGTTGGGTTCCCCGTAATTGAAACCTCGGGCCAGTGAAATTTTATTGGCCATTGCTTTAAGTGTTGTCAGTTAGAGGATTGGCGGCTTTACGATCGGCGCTGCTGTCCACAAACCAACCACTTCAATGTCAGATTTTACCGTATCTAGTAGGTATATTCGGTACAAAAACAACTCAAAGCTGTAAAGAGATTTAAGGATGACTCACACTAGGACGGGACGGGACGGGACGATCTGTTAATTTCTATAGAAAGATTCACGATAGTTTGGAGCCCTCGGATGTCACGTGAAGTTTTCTATAGAATCCGAGTCATCCCTTACTGAAAACGAAAATATTAAAATTTATAAGAATTATGTAAGGCGTTTATTTTATATTATTATGGGTTGGTTTGGTAAGGTACTCACATTGAGATTTACTTGAAAATATCTTTAAGGAAATCACAAAGTATAGCAGGTAGGTAAGTAGGTAGGTAGGATTATAGAATAGTTGAATGCCATTACATATGTTTTTTCTAATTACAACTTTTTGTTGAAACAAATCAGTTTATTTTATTAAAGTAATAATAATATATATAAATTATAAATTGAAATAGATGTCTTATACTTAAGAAAAGATCAGCCCCGTCGGAGGCCAAGCCGGGATTCTTTGGCTTACGAGGCTAACGCCATAACGACTAGGCCACTTGGTATCAACGAATGCTGGCGAATCTCTCGAATATATGCAATCTTTGTAACAGGCATAACGCCTGAATCAGAATCAGAATGATGCCTCCTCCCTCCTCCTCCTCCTCCTCCTCCGCCTCCTTCCTCCTGATGAATGTTGCCTGTGGCCGTACTCCTATTTCTTAATTCAGAAGTCTAAGCAAAAAAAGGACATTAATACCAATCTCAACAGGAATTTAATACCAATCTTTGCAATTTATTATTTTCGAGTTAATTTCGTTAAATTAAAAATCGTCCACCTAAGGGTCTTTGAAATAATTATGATTTATGATGAATGTTAATATTTTTTTGCAGTATTGAAGTAAGTAGATGTTTTTCGTAAAACTTGGTTAAAAAACATGAATGAGATGTTGTCAGCAGCCTCTTTGGAACTAAAGTGCCTAATTTTCGATTTGGTGTCTCTGTAATAGCGCACGAGAACACTGGGTTTGCCCTATTTCTTTAAGTCAAACAAATCTCCCTTTTTCCTCCACATTAAATCTAACTGGATACAAAAATCGAACCCCGCTTTTACTTTTTCCCAGTGATTAAAAAGCACAACTGTGCGATAAACCGATGGCGCCACTTATCGGAACAGCTTAAGTTTTAATTGAAACCTGCAGAAGCGACTGTGAAATTTTATTGACCATTACATTGAGCGTTATCGGTATGAGGATTGTCGAAGACATTCCTAGCACCTAGCGAGTTCTTGAAAACCAGTATACCGATATCTGGAAATACGTAACAACTTTTATTTATTGGGGACCAAGAAGCAACCACGATTCGCTTGTGCCTCTTAATGGTTTCCCAGTTCGAGGAAGCGTTTTTCTATCGAATATTTTTTTCCTTGATTCCTCATGACCGAGGGGCGCGCTTACATAAGGTTATGTGGTCCACAATTTTTTCCGCACCTTTGACAATACGATCTTCATTCTTATCATCATCATCCTGTCCTGGCTGATTTCGCCCATGGCGACTGGATGGTTGCTGGTTAGTTAGAGCGACGATCGTGAGCTATTAGGTGGTTGACGTAACCAGCGATGTACCGTCCCGTGGCCGTCCCCGATAATATTCCCCGATGTGTATAAAGAAAGTTGTTGCTCGAGAATATTCCCCATTCAAAATGGGAATGTTGTATCTCAGCGTCCCTCGTAGGACATGCAATTTCGCATAAATCAACGTAGTCACAAACTAAGTACGCTTGTACTATGGATGCTAGGCGACGATATACATGGTTATATACATATCACTCAGGAACAACTATTTGTGATAAACACACAAATAAAGGATGACTCACACACTCACTAGCACGGGACAGGCCGGGGCGGGACGGGAAAATCTGTCAGTTTTTTATAGAATCACGTGATAGCTCGGAGCCCTCGGAGATTACGTGATGTTTTCTATTCTAGAAACTGACAGATCGTCCCGGATCGGATCGTATCAGATTGGAGTGAGTCATCCATAATATGTGTCTAAAAAAGTAAATAATAACCGTCGGATTAAAGTAAATCGTATTTAATATCAAAACACAATATTTACAGAGCACGTATTTAATATCATAAAGTGTATTTACACGCTCAGGTATTACGAGTGAGTATGAGAGTTAGGAAAATACTATATTTATTTATAAAATAATGTAAGTGTTATTTTTTTTTTTTTTATTTATTTATTTATTTAGAACACAAACAGTCATAAAAAAAACATGAGATAACGTACATATAGTGTACAGATAGAAACACAACAATAAAAAAGACCTGGAGGTTCATAAAAGAATATCAAATGTTTTTATGATATATCGTAAAACAGTTATTTAGTGAGTTTATTTTTTGTTTCTAATTTGGTATGTTGTTGTTTGCGCAATCTTTTGATTATCGTTTAACATCTCAATTATCGTTTAAAACAGTGATTCTTCAACGTTAGGGAATTAGTAAGGGCCTTAAGAGGCCACAGTGGCCAAATTGTTATCATTCAGACGTCTAGATCTCAATATTGATAACAACTAGGTATCTAATATTCATACGCATAAAACTTCAACATATTTCCTTTAAACTGGTAAACGTGAAAACATGATTTTTAACAAAAGCCTTGATACTTTTATTTTTCAAATATAAGTCCTTTTTTACATGTTTTTGGTTAGAACGTCGAAATCCTTGAATTTATAAACATGATTCTTAGTTAAATAGTTAAGTAATAACTAGTTCTTAAATCTGGTAAAAGCTTTTATCTACAGAAATTGTAGTTTACGTGTAAACAGCAATTATCTGATTATGCAGTGTATTTTGACGCGCCCGCCTACTCATGTTTCGCGTGCTTTTGCAATTAGGTTTATCCCGCTCTTTTTTGCTCGCATATGTGGACTCTTAAGAGGGGGCAGAGTGTTTGCCGCAGACACGAAATAGGCATTTAGCGGCCCCACGCTGCTCGCTATCTGTGTGCGTGCGCGCACGCACACTACTACAACGGCGCGTCATCATTCGGGCGTTAAAATGTTGTAACTTAGAATTCCTCATTTTTATAATCCTTTGATACTGATATTGTATTAATTCACCTAATATTTGTTCGGTTTTTCCAAACGATTTTATTATTTGTGTTTGTATTTAGTACTAAAAAAAGGTACCATTCTGTCGGTTGTTGATAAGGTTAATTTCTAAACTAATATTTATGACATTCGCGCCTTATCGACAACCGGCAGAATGCAAAGTGCCTTTTTCTAAATACAAGCACATTTTTTATGATTTCATATGTGGCTATTTACGGCTAAAGGTACCTTATGGACGGTCGGCGCTTACGTCGCGTTGCAGCGCATTATTATCAGCGTCTTTGTTAACAGCGTAAGCGCCGCTCGTCCATAAGGTACCTTTCACCGCAAAACGTCACATATTATGAAATCGTTAAAAAAAATTGTCGTTTTCTTGGTAAAAGTACCACATTGTCGCTTGGAGATTAACTCCGATTTAGATAAAATTCGATATGTGAGGAGCCGGCAGGGTGATTAACATGAATCTTAAGTCAAAATTGGAAAATATGGTAAGAATCGACGACATATTGGATTTTGTGAGATTAACTCCGATTTGGATAAAAATCGATACCTGAGGATCCGGCGGGGTGATTAACATGAATCTTGAGTCAACATTGTAAACTATTTATGGATCATGGACTTGACATTCGATTTATGGATCAAATAATAAACTCGGTTGACAGTGTAAAGATACTAGGGGTGCACATTGATAACTTATTAAATAGGAAAGAGGAATTGAGGTCAGTCGAGGATTCAATCGCCTCAGGTTGTTATGCTTTGCGCAGTCTTAGGAACGATCTGAATATGGAACAATTAAAATTGGTTTATTTTGCTCTTGTAGAGTCTAGACTCCGGTACAGCATAAGGCTCTGGGGTAATAGCTATAGGTATAATGTGGACCGTGCCTTTATTGCACAAAAACAAGCAATTCGCACTATGGTGCGAATCCCGCATTGGGATTCTTGCGAAGACCATTTTAAAAAATTAAAAATATTAACAGTTCCGTCCCTTTATATTTTAGTTATTTTAACGAGTGTAATTAAACATCGAGATGCCTATGAGTCACAGGAAGAAATGGAATTGAGACTGGCGTCTAGAACAAAAAACCTACCTCCCACTGCAGCCTCGCGACTAACTGTGGTATCGCACACTGCCAGAGTTCAAGCAGTGAGGTTGTTTAATAGGATGCCTATGGAGTTTAAAACTATGACATGTTATAAAAAATTTAAATGTAAACTAAAAGCATATTTATTAGGCAAAAATTGTTACAATATTGATGAATTTTAATTAAGTAATTGTATTTGTTATTTTAAGGATTAGTTTTTGACATTAGAATTTTTATGAGTTTTTATTGTGTTAGGTATGTATTGTAGATAATTATCATCACTTTATTGTAAATAGGCATGTATTTATTCTATAATGTAACATTCAGACACAATGTATTATTGTTTATGAATAAATAAATGAAATGAAATTGTTAAAACCGACGCCATCTTGGATTTTGTAAGATCAACTCCGATTTGGATAAAAATCGATATCTGACTATCCGGCGGGGTCCTTACCATGAATCAAGAATCAAAATCGTAAAATATTGTAAAAAGCGACGCCATCTTGGATTTTGAGAGATTAACTCCGATTTGGATAAAAATCGATATCTGAGGATGCGGCGGGGTGATTAACATGAATCTTGAGTCAAAATTGTAAAATATTGTTAAAACCGACGCCATCTTGGATTTTGTAAGATCAACTCCGATTTGGATAAAAATCGATATCTGACGATCCAGCGGGGTCCTTAACATGAATCCAGAAACAAAATCGTAAAATATTGTAAAAAAGCGACGCCATCTTGGATTTTGTGAGTTTAACTCCGATTTGGATAAAATCGATATCTGAGGATCCGACGGAGTGATTAACATGAATCCAGAGTCAAAATTGTAAAATATTGTAATAACCGACGCCATCTTGGATTTTGTAAGATCAACTCCGATTTGGATAAAAATCGATATCTGACTATCAGGCGGAGTCCTTAACATGAATCCAGAATCAAAATCGTAAAATATTGTAAAAAGCGACGCCATCTTGGATTTTGTGAGCTTAACTCCGATTTGGATAAAAATCGATATCTGACGATCCGGCGGGGTCCTTAACATGAAAATTGTAAAATATTGTAATAACCGACGCCATCTTGGATTTTGTAAAATCAACTCCGATTTGGATAAAAATCGATATCTGACTATCCGGCGGGGTCCTTAACATGAATCCAGAATCAAAATCGTAAAATATTGTAAAAAGCGACGCCATCTTGGATTTTGAGAGATTAACTCCGATTTGGATAAAAATCGATATCTGAGGATCCGGCGGGGTGATTAACATGAATCTTGAGTCAAAATTGTAAAATATTGTTAAAACCGACGCTATCTTGGATTTTGTAAGATCAACTCCAGAATCCAGAATCAAAATTATAAAATACGATTTTGATTCTGGATTCATGTTAAGGACCGCGCCGGATAGTCAGATATCGATTTTTATCCAAATCGGAGTTGATTTTACAAAATCCAAGATGGCGTCGGTTTTTAAAATATTTTACAATTTTGACTCTGGATTCATGTTAATCACTGTGCCGGATCCTCAGATATCGATTTTTATCCAAATCACATTTAATATAACAAAATCCAAGATGGCGTCGCTTTTTACAATATTTTACGATTTTGATTCTGGATTAAATTAAAAAATTAAAATTTTATTTATTTACACATAAACAAAAAACATGAAATGGGTTGTCCGGCGGACCCCAAACTAGGCTGAGCCTGTATCTTGGGACCCTGGAGTGCGATAGGTACATTTGTAAACTAATTGGACTTGGACATTAAACAGTGAGATAAATTATGATACAACAGTTTAGAAGTTATCTAGATAACAAGATAAACGCGAGCGATCTATTATGTGTGTGTGTGTGTGTGTGTGTGTGTGTGTGTGTGTGTGTGTGTGTTTGTGTGCGTGTGTGTGTTGTGTGTACACGAACATGTAGGAACATTTAACTGATTAGAAGAAGAGCCTCCGTATCCTGATATGTTAGGGGCACTAGCCATTTTCTTACAATTTTCGTCGTTTTACCGAGTGGGCAACACTGAATACCAAGTAATTTAGAGACGATTTTATAAATGCGAAGGGGCATATAATCAGGTGAACGCCTGGCAAAAGTAGATCTGAAATTTGGAAGATTCATGTTAAGGACCCCGCCGGATAGTCAGATATCGATTTTTATCCAAATCGGATTCAATCCTACAAAATCCAAGATGGCGTCGGTTTTTACAATATTTTACAATTTTGACTCTGGATTCATGTTAATCACTCCGTCGGATCCTCAGATATCGATTTTTATCCAAATCGGAGTTGATTTTACAAAATCCAAGATGGCGTCGGTTTTAACAATATTTTACAATTTTGACTCTGGATTCATATTAAGGACCGCGCCGGATAGTCAGATATCGATTTTTATCCAAATCGGAGTTGATTTTACAAAATCCAAGATGGCGTCGGTTTTTACAATATTTTACAATTTTGACTCTGGATTCATGTTAATCACTCAGTCGGATCCTCAGATATCGATTTTTATCCGAATCGGAGTTAAACTCACAAAATCCAAGATGGCGTCGCTTTTTACAATATTTTACGATTTTGATTCTGGATTCATGTTAAGGACCCCGCCGAATAGTCAGATATCGATTTTTATCCAAATCGGAGTTGATTTTACAAAATCCAAGATGGCGTCGGTTATTACAATATTTTACAATTTTGACTCTGGATTCATGTTAATCACTCCGTCGGATCCTCAGATATCGATTTTTATCCAAATCGGAGTGCAAACCCAACTATCAATTATCCAACGAGTGTAAACACGAAGGTATTCTATCAACTGGTTCCTGAGTACCAGTTGACACTTTTCTGCTCCACCATCAGACCTTGGACACCATGTATAGCCCAAGTGCTCGTCAAAACAAAATCTACGAGTCTGAACACGAAGGTAATTCCCACCCACTGGTTCCTGAGAACCGGTTGACACCTTTCTGCTCCTTCATCAGACCTTATCTGGGAAAAGGGACCTTATTGTTGGTGGCGCTTACGGCGTTATGAACGACATTCGTATACGGATATCGCCTTACGCGGTTCAAGTACTAGTTTAGACAATTTAGATTTAATTTGCATTAAACAAGCAGGTAAAATATTATTCTTCAGAAGCACGTAAAAATAACAAAATAGACTTACCCGATTTTGCCACTTGTGTGGCACAGTATACGTACACAATATATCTCAAGAAGTGCATATTGAATCTACTACTACTAAAAACTTGTACCTACTGTAAGATGTCTCTGTAAGGGCGACTTTCCTGCTTGCTTTACTCCGTTTTGCACGATCCCGAGCATTCTACGGGACGACATGATCCGTAATTATGAGAACAAACTGGGTGCACTTAGGGTTTCGCACCACCACACCTGTTGCGAACGCAACCTTTTTTTTATATTCAATATATTTGTGCAGTAGCCAAACGCACCTTCGGGCTCGGCTACTATTCGGAATCGAAAGCTTCTTCTAAGCTCCAATAGCAGCGCTCCACATAAACTTTCCCGCGGCCAATTACGATTAAGTTTGCATAAGTTCATACTCATTATTTCAAATCTTGCAAATCACTATTTCATCGTCATCCATTATATCCATACCATTCACTTCTACCTTACTCTTATTTGGAGTTTTGGAGTTGGAGGAGTATTTGGCACTATCTTTCAGTATTTTGGCATAAAATAAAATTTCCAGAGTAGCTAACATACTTGAGATTGTATTTAGTATGTTTTTAAAATTACAGTAGTATATTTTTTTTTCAGGAGACGTTAAACGCTAACACACGTTTTCACAAGTTTAGTGAACTTTTGCGTTGATGTGTTTAGTAAAGTATACATTATTTTCGATTATTATGAAAAATCCGGTGTAAACATGCTCTTTGAGAACCTGTTAACATACATTTTGTATATCTTTGTAAAGAATTATGACCCTGAGACGTTTAACGGCAACTGCTGTTTTCGTTGATTTTACTCTGCCCCCTCTTAAGACCGCTTAACGAATATATTTACGGCCGGGCAAGCTTTCCGAAGCCTTTCTGCAATGTTATCTACATGAACAAAAGACAATCTTGTAGATCAGAGGGCTTGGCTAACGTCAACGGCTAATGGCAAACGCAGAACTATGAAAAAAAACCACCTAGAACTCAAGAACTATTAGGGATGCTACTAGAACTCTCACAAAATTGTGAGATGCTAGCATTTGATATGCTAAGTTCACAGACACTTGGCTAAGTTGACAATTATAGCAAAAATTATTTCTATAACAGTGCTTCAGGCAACACGGAGTTGGCATGCGTACTGTTACCCTTCTTGCGAAGTTCAAGCCGAAATGGACATAGGCGGGTCTTTCTTGTGACTGGCTGTACACAAAAGTAGATCGAAGTGTGCAAGGTTTGCTAGTCAAGTTGTACCATTTTGTATGTGTCATTAAAGTTTGGTTTTAGTATGTAATGTGTGAGAAGTGCATATTGAATCTACTACTACTAAAAACTTGTACCTACTGTAAGATGTCTCTGTAAGGGCGACTTTCCTGCTTGCTTTACTCCGTTTTGCACGATCCCGAGCATTCTACGGGACGACATGATCCGTAATTATGAGAACAAACTGGGTGCACTTAGGGTTTCGCACCACCACACCTGTTGCGAACGCAACCTTTTTTTTATATTCAATATATTTGTGCAGTAGCCAAACGCACCTTCGGGCTCGGCTACTATTCGGAATCGAAAGCTTCTTCTAAGCTCCAATAGCAGCGCTCCACATAAACTTTCCCGCGGCCAATTACGATTAAGTTTGCATAAGTTCATACTCATTATTTCAAATCTTGCAAATCACTATTTCATCGTCATCCATTATATCCATACCATTCACTTCTACCTTACTCGTATTTGGAGTTTTGGAGTTGGAGGAGTATTTGGCACTATCTTTTTGTAAACCAATACCTATTAGAATATACCAAGTCTTCTTCATATTGAAGTTTAATTTACGAGTCGTCGACCAGACCCCACGGCGGCTACAACACCATTTTTGGTAACTAGTATGAAACCCTCGGTGTATACGACAAATATACGGTATTCGGATTTTTCCTATATTTGTGCTACAGGATCTTGCATATAGTTAAATTTTATGCTTTCAGGTCAACGGGAGATAAATGTTGTTTCCCTTTGCAAATGTACGGGAGATGTGACATAAGCGGGTGACTTTTAATCCGAAGGTTGCGGGTTAGAACCCCTTGTAGTCGGTGCCCTCACATAAATATCTATATATGTACAGTACAATTAAAATCAGTTAACCATTCGGCTTTTCTCGGGTCTCGGACCTAAATCCGGAGGCGAAAATGACACGAAATATATTGCCGCGATTTCTTTGAGTTAGCATTCAAATACATATATATGTCAATATTTTACAAAGATTCAAAGATCATCAATTTAATTTAATTAGTTTCCGGTACGATACGGTACGATCTGAGAGCTTGTCGTTTTCCTTAAAAAAAATTAACACGCTGCTTTTTGAAACTCCGGTTGCTTCACAAACCCTGTCCATAATTTTTTGATGATATATACTTTCTTCTTTTTTAAATTAATTAGCTTCTTTTCTAAAATAGTTATATACATTATTTACAATTTCACGAGATTGAGCAACAATTTTTTTACCACGCTTTAAATTTGTTGAAGCCATGTAAGTTGAGCTACAAAGGAGGTTTTGTTGCTCATATCGTTCTCGCATTGTATTCAATAAGACAACGAGTAACATAATTAAAGGCCATATCTGTAAATTTATAACTCTACGTAAGAGACGAGGGACGACAACTACCGAGGTTGACTGAATCGTTAACTGATTTTAATCGTACTGTACGAAATATCCAAATAGATTACCACTAATTTTTTGGTGAAGGCAAACATCGTATGGAAACCGGTAGTCTGGTTTAGAATCCGGTTGGAATTAGTATTGCAATAAGGCCTAGTTCACACTCTGGATTGGGAGGTCAGATGGCAGGCGCTTTCTTAAAACCAGCGCCTACGCCAAATCGTGGTTGATATGCCAAAGTGGACCTCAGGTTCCTTGAGCCCTGGCATAGGCTTAGAAAACGCTATGAAGTTGAGAAGATCTTTTAATTGCGTTAGCATAGAGGTTTTTTTACAGCTTCAAGAGACTATAGAGTGCCAAATGCCGCAGATGACGCATGTATAAGGTAGGTATTAAGGATGACTCACACTAGAATGGGACGGGACGGGGCGGGACGGGAAAATCTGTCAATTTATATAGAAAGCGTCACGTGACATCCGAGGGCTCCGAGCTATCATGTGATTCTTTCTATAGACCTGGGGGGGTAAGGCGTTCTCGAGATAAAAGTTAAACTCGTACACTATGGTCAGTTTTTATAAATTCATCGTGTTTTAAATTAACCATCATGCATTGACTGTCGGAAGTAATTAATCCAATAGCTGTAATCTCGAGCGTTTATAGCAGATGTTTAGTGATAACGTTCAGAGGAATGGGGTTTTTAATTTTATGGAGGAGCTGTTAACAAGCTTTACAGTTATGGCGTTTCTCAAAGATATCTCTTATTTGCTCCCATTCCAGTACTATTTAACACTGGGGAAATAGTGTTAGCAAATGTTGAGTACTTGTACATGGTAATAGGTAACTGAAAAAAAATTATACCCAACAAAAGCAAAGTATACAAAATTACTAAAAGTATGCGTACTATTTCTTTTCCCAGCCAATCGCATTAAGACGTCATGGTAAGGCCCCAGTTGTGTGGCAGCGATTCAGTTTAGTTCCTAAACTGAGTCGCGTTAAGACGTCATGGTAAAGCCGCAGGCCAACTAAAATTTGCTCAGATTAGGGGATGCTCGCATTGCTCGCAGTACTGAGTTTGTATGGCAAGACCCGGGCATTCCCGGTTCCAGTACTGCATTTGTATAGAATACTACACACTAGCTCAGAATCGTGACTAGTTACAATTTGAGCCGAATATCTTGGAGGCGACTGCAACCTAGCTAAGACTCTTTCATAATAAGTGAGGGTTCCGAAAACAAGGATCTACAATGTCAAAGACAGTCTGATATTCATGTTAAGTTTATAACTTTTTCCTGTCGGGGCAAATCATCGGAAGTAAATAATCCAAAAGCTGTTATCCCAAGCGTTTATAGCAAGGAAGTTTACGGTTTACGGAATGGGGTTTTAACTTTACGGAGAAGTTGTTAACATGGTTTACTGGCACGGTGTTTCTCGAAGATAAATCTCTTGTTTGCTCTGGCTCCATACCAATACACTGCCTACCACGATTGCCTAACGCGATTCAGTTTAGGTCCATAACTGTGCTTAGGGGCCAGATCATGGCGTTTTAACGCGATTCAGTTGACGACTTAAACTGAGTTGCTTCCATACAACTGAGCCTAAACTGAACCTACACTGAATCGCATTAAGACGTCATGATAAGGCTCCTGGGGACGCGATTCATTTTAGGCTCAGTTGTATGAAAGTGATTCAGTTTAGGTCGTCAACTGAATCGCGTTAAGACGTCATGGTAAGGCCCCTGTTGTGTGGCAGCGACTCAGCTTAGGTCTTAAACTGAATCGCGTTAGACGTTCGTGGTAGCCCCCTAGAACTGAGAAAATGAGGTTAACGTATGTTAAAATTTATCAAACAAGCGAGGGAAGAGAGTAAGTTGACCCAGCCTACTCGGACAATCCGTAATTTTTATGTATGTATGCAGGTATGTTGGTCGACTATACGCTGCCATATACATTCGGGCATATTCGCCAGATCTGCCAATAAATGTATAAAAAAATTGTCTGGTGGATGCCCGGCGAACAAAGTCACTATGGAAATCTGACGGATTGCCCGAACGTGTATAGCCGGCTTTAACTCGAGTATCGTTGATTGAACCGTCGTGAAATTTGGCAGGTAGATACATTAGATGAATAGATTTTTAAAATTTAAAAATGCGGTAAATCGGTCAAGGGATTGCAGATATATAGGGATCGCGCGTTCACGTTCGGGGCGAGCCGCTATAGGCGCTATACGCGATCGCTTTATATTTATTTTGGAGAACGTTGACGTGAAGTTATGCAATTATTAAAAAGTTGGAACAAGTTCATTTCATTACGAGTATGTATCAAGGCCACACTTGATGTAGAACTCATAACTCTCTGCGACGGGAGAGGTTAAAAGTTTCAAGTAATCCTCATGAACCTTCAAAAACAGTCCCTCATTTATGAAGTTCCGCAAATATGTTTAAGGATCGCTAGCTCTACGCCATGCAACGAAGCTATAGTTTACTGCTGGCATAAGACCCTTATTGAACGAGATGAGCAGTTCTCAAGAGTCTACTTGAACACTCCGGTGTTTGTATGTTTGTATTTATATTTGTATGTTTGATGGACGATTACTCGAGTAACGTTGATCAGATCGTTGGCGGGTGGTTAGATGAGATAAATTAATAAATCTATACATTTATATTCGAGGGGTTGCCGAGATATAGGGTAGCTAACAACTAATTTAGTTTCAGAATTATACTAAAATTCATCACTTATTACGGGGTTTTTGCAACTATATTTTCGTCTGACTAATTCACTCGTAGTAATTTTAAGTGGGAGTGATAGAGTATCACTTTTTCTGTTATGCTCTTGTTGAATTGTGATGAATCTTGATTTACGTAGTTATATTGATTCATGCATGTTTCAACCGCGATGTATTAATTTTAATTAGCAGACTAAACTTGCACACATAGATAGGTAGAGTTCACAGGGTTTCTGGTTGACGGTGTTGGAGGGACTACATTTTTCAGTTTCAAATACTTTTTTATGGTTTAATGCTCGTTCTCAGTCTTTTCGCTCATAAATAACATTTTCCTTGATCGCTTCATGATCAATAATCACTTTATTTCTCACTGCACCTAATTATCACTTTGACTGCACTAGCTCAACTAGATTTTCATCTAGTACAGCTACCGGGTCTACCGGGCATCAGATCTTGAATATCCGGTGGCCGTACTAGATAAAAAACCTTTCGCTCTGGTCGTCATGGGGTTGACAGTGACCAATGAGTTTTTATTGCATCAATTGCCTAATTTCGAGTAGACTATGACAAAACACTAACAGTCCCTTATTTACTCGTGCAAAATCCAGAGATATCTATCCCGCACCAGCGTTCGGAGCAGCAAAATTTTCCCCCGCACCGGAAGAAAGTTCTACATCGGATACATTCGTCCCCATACAGTAGTGAACGTGTTCTCAATGTAAAAGTTTGAAGAATATAATGATTGTCATATATTTTTTTTTATTGAGCAGATTTTGTAAAAATTTAATACAGCTGATCTTATAATAATTTAACCGTTTTCCACTCTGAAAACGGATATTTAAGATACGTCAATGTAGGGGCCGTAATGACAGCTCCTAAATTGCAGGTACTTTATGAAAAATTACCTTATAATATTGTAGGATACTATAATATAAGCATATATAAGTGGAAACGATTTTACTCGCGGGTCCTTCCGCAACAATATTAAAAATATATGGAATAAATTCAATGCGCTTGTTTTCACATTGACAATCCTGTCAGTATAGAGCGTTGTCAAAGAAGTGACACGTGCCCAAGGGCTGTTGAAACTTTTAACACACTGTCCCGGAATTATCGCGACCATGTTTCGCAACGATGTTTCCCCTTTTAAGTGCCACCGTGTTTTTGCAGAGTTTGTAATAAAATTACGGTTCATGAAGTGCGCTGAAATCAAGTTATAATACGTTTTTATTACAAGCATGTTCCCTATGTGGTGACGGATTATGGTACATAACGATATAAGTGCGTAAAAGATGAAAAGTGGCAATAAAGTAAAACACTACCGAAGGGAGTGTTTCGTACAATGTTCTACAGGATATTATTTGAAGTTTTGACGTAGGCACGTAAAGTGCTCATTATCGCCCTAATGCGGTAAAGTAGCACCATATGTACTGTAAAGATTATATCCTCCCCTGTCCTCCCGTGGGTGTAGTAGAAGTCGACTGGATGTAGTTTTAAGTGAGTGCGACGATGTGCTAGCAACCTGTCATTGCAGTTTATTTTTTTATACCAAGTCTGCGGCAAACAAGCATACGGCCCGCCTGATGGAAGGTGGTCACCGTAGCCTATAGACGCCTGCAACGCCAGGGGCGTCACATGCGCGAGGCTGACCCATTAAAATGTTGTACATTTCTTTTTTGAGAACCCCAATTCTGGAAAACCTCGACATACTAGCTCATTCCTCAGCCGGAGCGTCCGCGGAAGGAAATACTTCTGAAACCGCACAGTGCGCGACCATTTAGGTTGCAAGGATGAGCGCCCTGTGTGGATAGCGATGCAATATCATATTTTCGTGCACAAATCACGTAAGGTTTTTTCCGGCTATATTTTATCCCCTCTCCTCTTGGTGATCTTTGGTGAGGTTTGGGACTAACCCCTCCTCCATTAACCTTACGAGTATTTTTTTCCCTCTACCTAATTTTAATATAAATATTAATAATAATAATAAGGGCTGCTTGTGGCGAGCTGAATGGGAAGTGACGTCCCTTGGGTCCCATGTCCCCGAGAGTCGGTCAGGCCCCTCTCTCCAGCTTGCCTTTAATGGCCGGCCGGAGTGGACGCCGGAGGGTACGCAGGACTTTCACCTCTAGCTTGCCTTAACCGGCTGGTCAGAGTGGGATGTCAGAGCTATATGCTCGCAGGGTGGAAGTGAAAGATGCATAAGACGTGAGTTGGTACACTGTTCACAGCCACTGGGTAAAATGCGGCGCACACCTCTCCGCACCCGCAGCCGCTCACGCAATGCTGCCCCCGTGTCGCTCCGTGCGAGCGACCATTTTCGGGGGCCCATTTTAGTGAGATGGAGAGTCACCACCTGTCTCTTTTTTCGTCTTTTTTAAGATTGACCAAGGCAGGTGCCATAGCCCTTTCCATAGTCCCGGTTACCCAATCCACTTAGCTGTTCAACCCAATAGTCCAATAGTGCCCAATAGTCTTTTGTTTCTATTTTTATTTTGCAATAGTTCTACACTAACCGGGGATTGTCTTTGGGTGCATTACTATAGTGCATACATGGATAATCGTTGGTTAGTGTCACATCACATCTAGAGTAAATTGTCTCTTACAAGGGGCCTCTGTGCTGTTGGCTTCGGCCCCACGCCGCTTTCCAAAAGTCCGGGACCCCATGGTCCCGAGATCATGTAAGATACATACAAATAATAATAATATACTTTATTGCACACTACAAAAGAAAACAATATCATTTTACTGCACCAGTTTCATTACATTGGCTTCTTGGTAGAAGACTATCATAAAGTAAAAAAAAAATTTCATACAAAAATATATAAACTCTATAAAGCAGTTACACCAAATATTGCACTCAGAGATATAAATAATTAATTTTATTCTTAAAATCCATAGGGCACTGAAATGCAAAGTAAAAGGAAATAAGTAAGTGCTTTTACCTTTAAACTTTGACGTCCGACTTTAAAGTCTCGCCATTAAAGTACATTATCAGTAAAAAGTAGCCTCAAAGCGATCGCCATTTGCGATTCAGCAAAAAACATCATCCCATTGGCAAGCAACGATGCCATTCCCATAGCTTACCAGCGTGCGTCGCACTAATAAGGGAGAGTGATAGAGAGAGATAACTACGATACTGACATGAATATTGAACAAACGGTTGAAACTTACGTACTGCATTAGTCAGTCATCGTCGGACAGACGGAGCGATTTTGTCGCGGCTCAGATAGCCCGGCCCTGTGACTGGTGCAGGTAATCTAGCGTCGTCGTTGCAGGGGTCTGCGTTATCGGATCATCCAAATTAAGTAAGGTACTTAAACGTGTCCACTAATTAGTCACCACATCACATACATTATTGTTCACTGAAGCACTGGTTTCCAAAACACCCACTTCAGATCTCAAGGTCACGTTACATTGGTTCTCTAAAACTCAACTCGCATCTTGCTGACCAAAGTGAATTCATTCCACAGTGAACGTCCAACTTGCTTCAATTTAAAATTCATATGCCTGTCAAGTAAATTTAAAGCCTCAGAAGACTCAACAACTTGACGATAGAATTTTGTTCGCAAATGTCGGGTATTTTTAAAATTGAGGAGATTGACGTGATTGGATGGAGGACACAGACGTAGTCAAGGATCCCCACTTTCGCTCTAGGAGTAAAATCCCAGAGCGAAAGTGGGGATCATTGACCTCGTCTGTGTTTGCGAAAAATATTTATATCTCAAAATATTTAAGACAGAATGAGAGGAAGCTAATATAATATATAAATGAAGCAGCAGTACAGCTGCTTAGGTAGCTGGTAGTACGTGCGGTTTAAGTTTTTTATTCAAAGTATTGAAGTCAGCGATTAGTGACAAATAACTATTTAAATTGGTGAAACATTCATTAATAACATGTAATAAAGCACCACAAAGGTTTTTTTAAATTCCGGTCCTAACTAAAAGGATAAAAAACGGGGCTGAGAGTCATGACAACATTTCAGCCCAGTTTTTCGGAAATTCACCTGTTCCCAGCAGAATTCACCTGTACATACATTATGATATCGACTTTATAATTATACTAACTAAAAAGACTATAATCATAGCAATATAATGACAGCTCAAATATAATTAATTAAATACGAGTCGGTATGCGATGTGGTTTCACAATAATTAAATTAGGCTGATTGATGGAGTGTCATTATGTTTCAAGCAATTGGTTTTGTTTAGCAATTTGCCAAATGGTTTATGGTTTCAGTGTTGTTGATAAATACTGTACATACCTATTTGTACAGATAATTGAAATAGTCTTCGTCTTCCTAGTGTTTCCCGATTGGCACGACTCAGGAAGCCTGGGGTCCGCTTAGGCAAATAATCTCAAGATTTAGCGTAGGCGCTAGTTTTACGAAAGTGACTGCCATCTAATCTTGCAACCTAAGGGGTAAACTAGGCCTTATTGGGATGAGTCCAGTTTTGTCACGATGTTTTCCTTCACCGAAATGCGATTGGTAATTATCAAATTCGTACATAAGTTCCGAAGAAATCATTACTATGAGCCGGCAGAATTTGAACCCGCTACCTTGGTTGAAAGTCAGTCAAAATTGAAATAGTGTGTATTTACAACGCTTGTTATATGTGACAGAACATTAAACTGTATTATAATTGTATTCAAATCGCAAATCGCCACAGCCTTGCAGTTGATGTCATTGCTCAGTTTCTAAAGTAAATTGATTTCTCGCGATAATAATACTTCGTAAATACGGCCGTAACAATGTTGATAGCTGTTTAATATCACCCTGTGATTAACGCGCATACAATTATTTACTTATAGTAGACTAGACGCCGAAAAAAATGTAATTAGTCACCAGCCTCCACCCTGGAACCTTGATGCTCTTCATCTTCGTCAATTTTAGTTATCTTGAAAGAGGAAAAAATCCGTGTCTAATTATTTTGAATAGGTACTCTGACGGACTATAATAATAGTTTTTCATCCGTATACGTATAGTCGTCATCCGTATTACAACAGTTTATCTGTTGGCATGGATGCCTGCACCCAGCAGTGGGACTAATTTGATTATTTATAAGCAAGTTAATTATTTAAATGAGTCCTCTAATTATCTCTAGAGTATCAAAGATATGTACTCTAGTACCGTATCATCCTGAGACTTCCAAGTACCTACAGTTCATTGAACCAATCTCGAAAACTCATTAGAGGGCAATATCGCAGAAGATGTGCTCATTTAAATATGGGTGTGTCACACAAGAGTCTGAGACGGGGCGAAAAGTTTATTGTACAACGAGCTTATTCCAAATTTTCCAGTGGAAAGAAATCAGTAATTATTGTAGATGTCATGTACTACAAAAAATGTGACCGAGGCCCCCAGGCCTATTACCCTTTTTCCATAGACTGTATGGCGTTGACGGAATGGAAAGTTTGGAAAATGTATTTAAATTTCGGGACATTTTTTTTTCTCCTACTAGAATTGAAAACGCAGATGATGCTTAGTAGAAATTATATAAAAAATACCCATGTTAAAAAAAGAGGGGAGGATAAATTTGAAAAAAATGCCCTTATATGAATTCAGTCCCTAGATACAAACACTGAGATTTACAAAAAGCTCTAGTTTCCAACTATGTATTACTCCAAGTTTAATGTTATTCCATGAGCTGCGTCCTAACTGAAAAGCTATTTATCTGGAAAGTAGGATTTCCGCAGCTGTACGCGCGCGGAATATGTTTACATTTCTCATTCTGTGTGAATATCTTATTTATATCATCTACAGAACTTTCGTTCTGGTTTATGTTTTTGGGTCAGATTTTACCAGCATTTCGCAGGATTTCTCGTAGGCTAAACTTATACCTCCATCTTGACTTCATTCGCAAAGTCACTTAAACTTGAATTAATATTTAATAAGCATATATTAATAGATTCTCTGAGATGATGGCAAGAGACCAGATGTCCTTGGTTCCTTGGAGTTTGGGTGGGATGCTACCACTGATGGGACGGTGCCAGCGTCTACGGCACTGTCCCACCTTCAACGAACTAATGTTAAATCGGAAAGGGCGGCTGAAAGCGCCGAAATTTTAAACGTAATAATAAATATAACAGCCTAGGCAGAGAGTACCATTTTGTACCATTTGGGGTCGAAACTCTAGGTCCATGGGGTCCCAGCGCAAGCAATTTATTTGTAGAAATCGCGAAACGTCTGGTTGATGTTACTGGTGAACGAAGGGCTGGTGGCGTCCTCGCACAACGTATCAGCGAGGAAATGCCACCAGTAACCTAAGGTATATACGTAATGGCTTTCAAATACCTATTTTAGTTCTCCAAACATTTCAAAAATGCAAAAAAATTAGCAATATGTAATTGATACTTACTTACTTACTCCGCTGGCTCAGCGACCCGAAATGAGTCTTGGCCTCTGACACCAGAGTGCGCGATTTTTTTCGGTCCTGCGCTATCTCTTGCCAATTGGTAACTTGGAGTTCAGGCAGATCCTCGTCAATCATGTCACCCCAACGATACCTAGGGCGGCCAACGGGGCGTCGACCTCCCGGGCGACCGAGGTATGCTTGTTTGGCCTTACGAACTTCCTCCATCTTCTTCAGGTGACCAAGCCAACGGAGTCGGTGAGCCTACCGCCTCACGCACCTCGTCTGTAGATAACCCTAGTAGCGCCAGATCATCTGCGTACCCTATCACCATGTGCTTTCCATCTAGCTCTAGTCCTTCCAGCGCTCTCCTCAGCTCGTTCCTTAGAACATACTCCAAGGCTAAGTTAAAAAGCATAGGTGATAAGGCATCACTCTGTTTTAGTCCCTTAACTACCGAGAAGTTAGTGAGTTCACCCACCCCCAGTTGCTTTCTCTTGTAGCGACCTGTATCATGCTGACCAGTTTGTTAGAGATGTTAAAATTCCTGAGAATGTAGAAGAGAGCGTTTCGGTCTATGCTGTCGTACTCTGGTAAAGTCCACGAACTCAGAGTGTATACTTTGGTCATACTCCTATTTTTTCTCCATCAACTGCTAGAGGTGGAAAATCTGATCAATGGCGCTACGACTCCGTTGGAAACCACACGGATAGTCGCCTATGACTTTTTCCGCGTACGGTTCCAGTCTCCTGAGTAGCACATATGATAGGATTTTATAAGTAGTTGGGAGTAAAGCTGTCCCATGGTAATTCGCGCACTTCTTTTTGGACCCCTTTTTTATGTATAGGGCAGATGATTCCTATATTCCACTTGTTGTCGTTCACTCTCCCAGATTTTTAGCACAAGCTCATACATTCTGCTCTGTGTCGCTCCCCCACTATACTTCCATACTTCTGATGGAAGTCCGTCTACGCTTGGAGCCTTATTGTTCTTTAAGCTCATAACAGCAGTATGAAACTTGAAAACTAGGTGGTTCTACAACTTCTTCGTTGCCACTGGTAGTACAGGGAATGAAGTCGTCTGATGGAGGGTTGTTAAGTAGCTGATGGAAATAGTTGCGCCATGACTCTTTAATCTCTTCGCTGTTAGTTATTGGATTTCTGGATTCATCCTCCAGTACCTGGGCGGTAGGTTGGTAACCTTTTCTAAACGATCTTACTTCTTGGTAAGTAATTGATACTCCAAACCAATCACCTTAAGCATAATGTATGAGCAAACAAGCTCAATAAATACCTGAGATACGCCACTCTACTAAACGTGACAAACAAGGGTTCCTGGTACACGATACCCTAAATTAATCAACGACGAGCAACAGGAAAACGTCCTAATAGCGGACGTGGAAAAAAAACATACTTGTATCGCAAACATAACCTAAGCAAAACGTTATTCGCAAACAATCACTGTAACAATATTATAGATATTGCACCTTATTGTGATGAGATAAGGTTCAAAATTGATGTGGCTTTACGATGTTGAGGCAGCAAGGTTTGTGAGTTACGACTTTGTGAAGCTGATGTGATGTATCTCAATCGACGTATCTTAGGCATACTTCCGGGGACGAATGAAAAGTACGGATGGCCGAATGTGTGAGGAAAATGATACTATGTGGGGACTTCTTGGTACTTTGTTGTTGCCCGTTTTTGTGCATTTAGTGACTGAAATTTAATTAGGCCAGACTCAGTAGAAGTACTCAAAATACCATAATTGGAACTTCCTAACGATGTAAACAAAGGGCATCACATGTTCTGTCACTGTTTCTCCTTGTATTTTTTCACTAACTGAAACGATTCTTTACTGAAACGGTCGTAATATCGTAACATACAAAACAAAAGATAAATTACTTAATCTTGGAGATTTAATTAAAAACATAAAAGTTAGGTTATTATAATATACCTTCTTATATTGTGCAATAAAGGTTAAATAAATAAATAACAATAAATTAAGGCCAAACTATTCCTTAATCATTATGAAAATTTTCATAATGATTAATTTTATTTCTAGTTTAGCACATTGGTTAACTGGTAGAAAATGCCTTAAGGCATTAAGTCCGCCATTTGTACTATCTTTGTTGTGCAATAAAGATAAAATAAATAAATAAACATTTCGGCATAAACATTCACATGTCTTTAGATCTCTTTAAGCAAACTTTCTTCCTCTTCTTCCTTATATTTTATGGAATTTTGTCTCAAACGTTATAAAATAAAACGAGATCTTTATTAACTAATAAAATATAATTTACTTGGAACTTACTTGGAGTCACATTAAAATTAGGAGTAATTTTGTCAAATTAGCTACACTCCGAAATCGAAAACATACTGAAGCAGTTTTCGTTTTGTGATAAAAATGCTTTGTTATTGTTAGGGTTCCGTACCTCAAAAGGAAAAAACGGAACCCCTATAGGATCACTTTGTTGTCCGTCCGTCCGTCTGTCTGTCAAGACCCTTTATCTCGGGAACGCATACCTAGAGGCAGCAAGTTGGAATTAACATACACAGGTCTGCAGTCCCTTTAAGGTGTTGGTACCAATGCACAAAAGTATTTATAGGTACATTCTAAACTTATGAATGGATCAAGTTTTAGTGTTTCGAAGTTTTACTTACTCCCTATATTAGGGGTTACTATCACAAGTCTAAAAAGGGGGGTATCAAAGTCCGCCCAAACTAAATTTAAAGGGGATTGCTGAGATTATGTACACTAACGTCTATAAATATCTTATGAAGGTGACCATACCGTAGGTTTCAATAGCGTCCATTGCCGAAAACTGTTGTACAAAATTTGCAGTATTTCTGAACCCAATTCTAATTTTAATAATTAAAATCCTTCGCGGCTAGGACATCACACGAAACATGTCACGCCTATTGTGATAAAAATACGTGAGTGTTAACCGTTGCAATTTAATATCAATATGTCTCACGAAAGTTTAAATTATATAATTAAAATCCTACTTGGGAAATGTAAAATCAATTTAAATACTATTTTTAATAATTCGAATGACATTTATTTCTGGATGAATAGAACATATTATTTTGACAAATATATCAGCCCTTTACAGCACTCGTTTTCACAGGGTTAACGAGTGCTGTAAAGGGCACGAAACGTAGAGTCATGGTGTTAATAAACGCGATTAATCCGTTCTAAAGTGTTTAATTTAGACTTTTCATTAGTTAAAGTAGTTTCTTTAATATCAAACAACATGCGCGACAATATGAGTCGAAATGACATATATTGCCAATCCTAAAAATATTATAAACGCGAAAGTTTGTATGGATGTTTGTTACTCTTTCACGTAAAAACTGCTGAACGGATTTTGATTAAAATTTACAATAATATAGCTCATACACCAGAATAACACATAGGCTACAATTTATAAAGATATTGAGCAGACGAAGTCGCGGGCACCACCTAGTACGTAATAAACCTGTCAATTTACTTATGACACTGCATGCGATTATATTGCAGCAGACGTCTTTGAATAGTATAAAGTGCGCAGATGGTTGAAACTCAATTTAGCTACTAGTTTCATTAATATAGCACTAAACTTTCGCGTTTTATACACATTATTATAAATCATAGAACGGGTCTATCATGAATACAGTTAATTGACCTTAATAAACCGATGTTTCGACGTTTCATAAATGCCTGCTTAATATTTGTCTTGAATAGGTACGTCAAATTAATCAGTGTCCATTTTTTAACACGCTAGTATTAAGTACAGGTAATTCGTTGACTTATACGGCAGGTATAGGATGGAATGAGCATTCGTGTGCCCTAAGTCTCTTTGGATCAGATGTACCTACTTACTTACCAAAATGTGATTATTTTACTTAAAACAAACCTAAAAATCATGACGTCAAGTTCAATTTTCAACGCATTCGCATACGATTTTCAAAATATTTGGGATATGTGATGTACAGTTGATGGCCAATGATTTTCAAAAGATTTCATCAGTGGACAACAATGTTCGTCAGGGTAAGGGTCTCTAAGGGCCTCCATACATGAAACGGCAAACTCCTTTGATCACTGCTAAAATATTTTATTAAAAAAAAAACTGTAGAGGAGTAAGAGCCGATACTTTTTTTAAGATCCTATATTCAGGGAGATAAAAATAGTTTAGTAAAATTTAAATTAAATTAACCCCATTTTTACGCTATCAAAACGATACTGTTGTCGGTATTTTGTGATACATACAGCTTTTGCACAAAGGGTTTCTGCACGTCAGCAGATTTTGGAAACCGCGTTCATTATAAAGCTCGCTTGCAGCTGTCTGTACGTGTAAGAGAATCTGACAGCGGTTTGTGAACGTCGAAGAGGCTATAACCTGGCTCGATAGCGCTTACAGCGTAGTTTTCACACATAAGCCTCTGTCTAACAGGTTGTCGGACATTTATAGTCAATATTCATGTTCGTCGGACCATTATAGCGATTGTTTTGGAAACTCTTTCTAAAATGACTAACAGTGAGGTCAATGTGGCTAATTCCGTCTAATGCTCGTCTACATTGAATATAGTTGCCGACTGTACAATCGAAAATTGATTGAAAGAAAGATATTAACACTTTTTAGTGACACCTAAGTTCCAAGAGGTTTCTTGTTATTGTTTGTCTGTCTTCTATAGTCTGAATTGCTGGCCATATACGTTCGGGCATACTGCCGGATCTGCCAATCATATATGGGAAATTTGTCTAACGGATGCCTGGCGGACATACCCACTATGGAGATCCGACGGCAATTATCTTAATATTATTATAACAATGTCATAACCTATAAAGAGTAAATCTGTACCTCATCTGTCAGAGCGCAGAAAAAACAGACCAATCAAGCGAAAGTCCAGAAGACCTAACACAGTTCCGCGACAATATCTCGTGCGCTTATAGACGCGGCTATGGTGGTGCCTGTGTACTTAAACGATTACGTAGAACTCAGTTACCTAGCGAGAGTACGGACTCGATAGCGACTGCACGATTCGATAGTATTCTTCTTGCTGCCAGCAGTTGAGAACGAGCAAGATGCAAACACTATCGAATCCCGCAGTCAGTATTGACACAGCGTAGGGATGTATTCCATACAATGAGGTAACTTAATACGCGGCCAGGGGCTCGGCTCGGTGGTCGTGCTGAGGCTCAGGGTTCTCAAAAACTATGCGAAAGATATTACAGTCTGATTGGCAAACTAATTTCCATTTTACACCCCTTAAAATAGACCGCCGAATCTTCATAGAAATGGCGGCATTTCTTCCCCACCTCCTTCCCTGCGCGCCCCCACCAACGATGACCCAGAAATCGGCGGAGTTAACCCACTGTATAGAATACATCCTTACGCTGTGGTATTGAGTAGGTACGGTTACGTAGAACTCATGGCAAGCACACTGCTCAATTACTAGCCTTTGCATATCATCATCATAACCATCCCGACTGATTTTGGCCTCGGCGTACGGCTAAACTATTTACTAGCTCACAAACCATTGTGCGTAGCCAAAATGCCAATCGCTCACGCTCAGAAGCATATTGTAGTTATCTCTCTCTATCACTCTAGCTTATTAGTGTGACAATGACAGTTATGCTTTGTACGCGACTAGACTGAGCAGCGATTGGCATCTTGGCTACACACACTGGTTTGTGAGCTAAGCGAGTCCGTGAATGGCTCACTCGCTCGCATGTTCAGTCTACAACGAAACCAAATGTAAGCACGCACACACAGCGAATGCGTAAAATAGGCACATTTTTATGCTGTTCAACTTTTATAACGACTGACACAGTTGAATGAGAAACAGTAGAACATTTGGGCTATTACTTAAATCTTAAGTCGGTGCTAGCTTAGTATGGTGCAGAGCACAACGGTATAAAAAGGGACAACATCATTATAAAGAAGGGACCACAGTACTTATAAGTTTGTTCAAATATGACATTTTTGCAGGCATTCGTATGCTACAGTAGCATTCAATAATTAAAGCTAGAGAATTGTAGACCTTTTCAGTGTAACGAATAAACGGTATGGAACGAATCTTTCGACTCTGATAAATCAACCTACTGTTTGTCTAGCACTAGCATGACACCAACTGATATTTTTTTTATATTTTTATCCGCCAAAATGGCGCTACAAGCTTTTGTGAGGCGTGAATATTTCCCAACAGCAATTCTATTCATCGTGGAGCGAATGGCCCAAACTACTCCCGTTTTTTCAAAGGGTCGAGTTAAAAATGTTCTGAAGAGGACTTCTTAGTCCGCAATGCAGTTAAATATTTTTTCTTTCTGGAACAATTTTCGGTGTAACCGTCACACTATCACTTATTTGATGATTGTGATGTATATAAGAATTGAACAAAATAAAATATTGATACGGTTGACTAATTCAAATCCGCATCGTAAGCTTCGATAGGTAGGTACAGACATAAATCAGCAACAGCCGTCGTCATTTCTTACATCACTTCCAAGAGAACATAGTTATTACATAATTCCTCCTCCTCGAGTCGATGTCCTCATTACTAAGGGTCGTGATTCTCCCGTTGCTGGGTTATCATGCGTCTGACAGTATTTCGCCATTTTGTTCTGTTCTTGGCTGCATGGAGAGCGTTGTGCAGGGAGGAATTACATAATTACATGCATTTAATTAGATTGTTGTCACCGCAAGAATGCAATATCATATTTAGGGTACATAAACACATACTTACACATAATTTACCGACCCGAATCGCATTCGGCGCAGAACTCCCCATCACACTAGCAGCGTATCCACGCTGTTAATATGTGTGTGGATGTATATTTATTTATATACGTAACTTTAAAAACAGGGTCTAATGATGAAGGAAGCGAGCGCTAGTGAAGTATCTACGTTTAATTAAGATCTATCGCATATCCCACAAATTTTTCAGTTCGGAAAACATGCGGGATCTGCGTACCGCTTATAAAATTAGGTACTTACACTAGCTGGGCCTAGCCTTATAGTGTGTGAATTTCTGTCTGAATCTGAGAACAGATAGAGCCTGTATCTAAATAATAGAAACATATTTATTTAGAAAACGTGATCTCCGATTTATAACTTGACGCTAGTTTAGTAGTAGTAAATAAAGCTAGTTTAGTAATAAATCTACGGCCGCGGCGCTATTAAAAAATATCAAATGAACGAGTTGGCGATCATGAGTGGTTTTTATAATATTTTTTTGTCACTTTGTTAACGGGAAATTAATCTGAATCCAAATAAGCCAAACTTAATTAAGGTAATTATGCTCTAAGCGCATATGGTATTTTCTATGAGTTTGTCCCACCCTAACAATATGCGCGACGCAATCTCAAAATAAAATTGTACAAAAATATAGTATCCAAAGTTAGTTTTTCCAGTTTTCAGCCAGCCGGATCTAGTGTGACTGGTAACGGCAGCTATAGAACCTGCGATAATCGAGTGCTATTGTTGGCGCGGCCTGTGAGACCGGCGCCTGACAGCTTCATAATACTAAATCATCGGCCGCGGTGCTAATGACATATATCGAATGAACGAGATTGCAATCATGTGTAGCTTTTACGGCCTTCCACTTCGTTAACGGGAAATTAAATTCTAAAGCCAAACTAAATTTAATTATGCTCGAAGCGCATATAGCGCTACGAACAAGACACACTCTCAATGAGTCTATCTCACACTAACAATATGCGCGACGCAATTTCAAGATAATATTGTTCAAAAATACAGTATCCAAAGTTAGTTTTTCCAGTTTTCAGCCAGCCCGATCATTAACTGGTAACGGCAGCTATAGAACCTGCGATAATCGAAGGCTATTGTTGGCGCGGCCTGTGGGACCGGCGCCTGACAGCTTCATAATACTAAATCATCGGCCGCGGTGCTAATGACATATATCGAATGAACGAGATTGCGATCATGTGTAGCTTTTGTGGTCTTCCACTTCGTTAATGGGAAATTAAATTCTAAAGCCCAACTAAATTTAATTATGCTCGAAGCGCATATAGCGCTAAGAGCGAGACACACTCTCAATGAGTCTGTCTCACACTAACAATATGCGCGACGCAATCTCAAGATAAAATTGTACAAAAATACAGTATCCAAAGTTAGTTATTCCAGTTTTTAGCCAGCCCGATCCAGTGTAACTGGTAACGGCAGCTATAGAACCTGCGATAATCGAGTGATATTGTTGGCGCGGCCTGTGGGACCGGCGCCTGACAGCTTCATAATACTAAATCATCGGCCGCGGCGCTAATAAAATATATCAAATGAACGAGATTGCGATCATGTGTCGATGGTGTGGCTTTTACATTCTTCCCCTCTGTAAACGGGAAATTTAATTCAAAATTAGAGACACTTAACTATTTTTAATTTAATGCAGGAACAACCAAGTCGCAGACGCGAACGATACCAATTAAATTACTTAGAAAGATAATAAAAGTGGAATACTCATGGCCTCGGGTGAGAATTGAACGCGTGACTCTATACTTTGCTATACCAGCTGAGCTGCCGAGACATATCCGGTAGCCCCGAATTTCTCCATCATATCCCACTTCTGGGCCTTAGGGCATTCGAATTCACCAGGTGGGTCTCGGTAGCTGTGTTGGTAGAGCGATTGGCGTGTTTCCTAGAGTCGCGAGTTCGAGTCTCGCCCGGTGACATTAATTTTTTCACTAATCCTTTCTTTCTTAACATTTTGGTATCGTTCGCAGACGTTTCTGCTAAAAAATAATAAAAAAAAACGAACAAGAAAAGAATAGTAATTCGTTCCAGAAAAGTTGACACAAGACTGTTTATAACTATATGCTACAATTTGTTTGCCAGACTATAAGCACTCAATTTATTTTATCGGTAAAATGTCGAGTCAGATCTTCACAGGTAAGCAGACAAATAATTATTTATCAAGTTCTGTAAATACTGGAAATAATTATGAGCAAACATACAGTTTACACATTCATGTTTACTGCCGGGCTGGAACTTTCATGGTATTCCGTTATATATGGGGTATTTTTATTTATTTCGGTTTAACGTGAAGCTACATTTAATTGAAATGGCACCTAAGGTAAAAGAACCAGTGCTCGACGCTGCACTAGTATTTGACATAGGCACTCTATGTCAAAGTGACAAGGTTTAATTTCGAAAATAGAAAAATCTTCGTTGTTCAAATTTGACCTTTATGGTTTTGACATAAAGTGCCCAGGTCCAATACTAGTGCAGCATCGAGCACTAGTACCTACACCTTACGAGCTACATAGGCGTGAGAATGTTAGCATGGGCCTTAGGTAAGATGCTGTTTGCAGAACACTAATCAAATTCACAGTCATATAATTATAAACCAACAACGAATCCATCGCGAAAACGCGCGTTTAAAATGACCTTTGGCCGGGTAGGCGAACATTTCTACCAATATCGTCACATAGTTATCATTATCACAGGCAAATGTATCCACTGTTAGATAAAATGGTATAAATATGAAGGAAAACACATGATAGTTGCAAATATTTATGTTCCGTAACGATACGTAGCCTAAAATACACAAACAAAACTTAAATTTTTCAACAATTTTACAGTGGATAACCTTTCCTAGCATCAAAGATCAAAACATGATTCGTACAAAACCAACTGAATGAATCCTCGGTTGATATTAGGAAAATACCAGATTCAATTCCGTTCACTTTGGGGCTCGAGGTACTTTTGCTGAAAATCTTTATTGTAGTCTGTCTTGTCTATTGTTGCACTGGTATATTGAAATATTTCAGGCATCAGTAACATTTTTCAGACATCTAATATACTTTTAATAATGTATATACTTACACATATACAAATATAAATATACCTACATATACAAATACATATATACCTAATATAAGTGTACCTAGAGCGAAACATCACGCAGATCCTTAAAGACGAATTTTTTCGAATAAATGCTTACGCAACTTGCTTTTAAACGAATATTTACTTTGAGCTTGTCTGATAGGCAGAGGGAGAGCATTCCACAGCCGAATTGCCTGGCAGGTGATTAATCGCGTTTATTAACACCATGATCCTACGTTTCGAGCCCTTTACAGCACTCGTTTTCACAGGGTTAAGATGATGACTGAGTCATCATCTTCATCACGCGATTAATCCGTTCTAAAGTGTTTAATTTCAATGAATAAGCTACATACTTATTTATATGTATATTAAAAACAACGGCAAGTATTTTTCCAGGGAGGGGAAGGGTCAGCGCGGTGTGTTCGTCGTTGATCCGGCAACACGAACTTCTATCTTTTATTTCTTCTATTCTATGGATACACCAGACACCACCACCACCCCCACTACGTCAGCACGGTCAGTGTTGACTGTGACGCGAGAGAGCTACACTTTGATGATGATGGCTAAATTCGACCAAAACATGGGGGTCATTCCGCGGCAAGAGTAACCGTGAGTCGCCATTTTATTATTCATGATGCAAATTCAAGTGATATTATCTCTAAATAAGTGTTACTTTCCGTAGATATATATTGTATCATAGATACATTTGCATTTGTAAAATGAAATAAAATAATAACACATAAAATAAACACGCAATTAAGTCGTAAGTAACGTTACTTTTACGTGGATTGACTCATGTTACGAGAGATTTTACTGCTGTTTAGTATAATATATGTTTTAGTAATATATATGTTTTAGTGTAATATTAAGTAGATGGACTCACGAGATTTTGAATGGCACAACATTTTATTCTTCTTCCATTCTTCCCTATCTCTCAGCACTCACTATTTTCTTTTTCAAGTCCTTTTTCACACAATCCATCCATCCTCTTTCAGCCTACAAGACTTAAAGGACGACATTATAATGCATCTACAGTTGAATTCGATTAGAACGACTCCGCATAAAACAACCAGCCGTTTTTAGCGACGTAAATGTAGGCATATGGTTGGTTATCACACAAGCCACTATGAAAGTGCATCCATTTAGTACGACTGCTTATATCGACTGACCGCTTTTAACGAACGGGATGTCACACGAAGTTGTTCGGTTACAACGATGACGAGCATTGTAACCGAACAATACACTCAAGATAGAACTTTTGTTTAAAGAATTTTTTTAAATCTCAAACGCGGGTTTCGTCCCGTATTAAAAAAAAATCTCGGCTATTTACAATGGCCTAAGCTGCAATGTAATCGGGAAGTACGAGTAAATTGGTAAATGATTCAACAATTTATTTCGCTAGAGAGAAAAATATTCTCATTTTTGTTTGTTGGGTGACTTACATGAACCATTATGAATTAATGCATGTGTTTAAATATAAACAATAAAATTGACAGTTTGTTTAGTACAACGTACCTAATATCGCTGGTTCTATGGACGTCGTTATAACCGGATTCTACTGTAGTTGTTAAAATAAAACTTTTTCAATGCAGTTGCTCAAAAAGTGCCCTTTTTTGGCTGTTTTGCGCGCGCAAAGCTTGTTTTTGCGAACTAGTGCTTTTTACTTTTCCAATCTTTTTAAATTTAGTTGTGTTCCAATTCATGACTGCTTACCGAAGAGTATTATTGTTCGTTAACTTTACCGAGCCGTAATGAAGCTAAATACCTACTATTAACGCAATAATATTAAAGATATTGATATTTCATATTTCAATAATTACTTCTTCATCCTACTAATGATTATTCATTAAAAATATTAACATTGAAAACAGTTAAATAATATTTAAAACGGGTCACTCACGTAATTTAGTCGATTTTCGCTCGACATGTTTCGTTCTTTACGATAATTAATATTTACGATTTTTTAATATGTTCGATTCTGACGAGAGTTTTATAGTTAAAATTGAAAACAGTTCTTATATTATGAGATTGAAAATGAGAAAGTTAAGAAGATAAGATAAACATTTTGAAGGTGTTCTTAATATATCAATTGTATTACAATCGTGTCACGGAAATAATAAAAAAACTTTCAATTCGTTCTTATGTACGTGTATTTTAATTTTTTTCGCATCTGTCTTGAAAAACGTCGTTCGATTCACGTGCGGATATGTCATTTTTTCCGCACTAGCATCGAAATGTACTATAGTCATCCAGCAATTTAACATTCTCGGTGTGTACAAATGCATTATTTTATTTGCGCGTCCCACGAGCCGTCGCCACTAAATAAATTACTACGAGATGAATTAAATATTTGAATTTGCGGTCTCCGTGCGACGGGCGTGGTCTGTTTTATGTGTTTTACTGTTTTCCTCATTAATGTGTTCATTAAAGTAATACTAGAATATAATGAGTATAATATATTATTAACAAGAGAGCGTTGGTGCGGTTGGAGCGTTGGATTCAAATCCTGGTGGCTCGTAGCAATGACTTTTTCGGAACTTACTTACGAGCGAAATATCATTTGATAATACCAATAGCTATTCGGTGCTGTGTCGGCAATTATACGGTTTTCGGACTGTTTCCTGTACAAGTGCTACAAGTTTTTGGTTTTTGCCTTTCGTGATTCTAGGTCAACGGGAAGTACCTTATACTTTTTGACTCTCATTGCAAATGTATGGGAAATGCGTAATAAAGGGCCGTATCTTTGGATTGCGTTGATGTAGCGGTAATGTTTTTTGCAGCTTCAAGGGACCGCAAACCTATGTATGTGGTATTAATTTTACTTGCTACCTCTTCGCGTTCCCGAGATAAATTTCTTGACAAACAGACGGATGAACAACAAAGTTGATCTTATATGGGTTCCGTTTTTTACTTTTAAGGTGCCCTATAAAGGCATACACCTGTATGCACTGAGCCTAAGCCTGACAAGATTGGCTTCAGAGCTGTTTACTATTTTTACTAATTTTATAATTTTTTTTATCTGCGCCATCTGCGCATCACTTTACATGTTTAACTTAATTGCATTATGACATCTACTGTTTGAGAAATTTCAAAAATAACAAAACCGCATATATTTTTTAGTTATATCTGATTTAACCAGCGACCTACTTTCGCGGCAGACGCCCTAACCACTAGGATACCCGATCACGGCCTACTTAAAAAACAAAAACATGAATCAAAACATTTATTACATTTAATAAATGATTTGATTCGTGCTTTACAATTATATCTGATTTAATACGAGTAAATCGCTTTATTAGCCTTGACAAATCAGCTTATTAATATTTCAGAGGCCAGAAGGATCGTGACCTTACAAAAGGTCACTGTTGAATTTGCCCTAAGCAAATAAGCTATACAAGCAATATTAATGAATAAAACTGGTCTCCAAATTAGCTACAAAATTTAATAGGTAGGTAGGCATCAAAGCGTATTGTCAAGCGTAGGTTCAATTAGGCACATATACATCGCTGTCCGTTACCTTATTGAACCTACAGTCGACGAAAAAGTCCTTATAAAATAAGAAATACTAACGTGTTTTGCATAAAAAGAATGTGAACACCATCTCATTGCAAAAATTATTATACAAACAAAAAGCTGTCTACGGGAATTCTTTAAGTTACTTGCTTTCGTTTTAAGATATCTTAAAGAAAATAAATGCCGGTCCGATTTCTTACAAATGGCATAGCGACAACAGCATCATTTAAAAAATCGCCCAAGAGCATCTCGGGCCATGCTCACTGTTGGTTCCGTAATTTACCGTCACAATAGGCGATTTTAAATAGGGTTTTAATAAATACCATGCTCATAACAATAAAAAAGGAGTATCTTCGCAGCTCTTACGACTATACCTACGCCCTTTTAACCGAGAAAATACGTTTTTTTTGCAAAAAATTTAAATATAAGCCATATCTGTAGCATAACCGACCATGTTCAAAATAATTTTCCTTGAAAGTCTTCATATCATAAAGCCTCTCTATTTTACACTCCCCACTTTACGTGTATGGAAGGTTCTCTAAAATGTAAAGTTATTCGACTATTTATTTTACCACATTGTTGGCATGATTTATATGTGTATTCATACTTACTTAAATTATAGTGTTCCACTACTAACGGTCACTGAGCTAAGCCGCAGACGGATGGACAGACAGTTAGACATGGCGAAACTATAAGGGTCCCTAGTTGACTACGAAACCCTACACAAAAGAATACTACAATGTATGTATGACGCTATAAATCAGATTGTAGGAAATCTCTTACTGCTTGTCATTTTGACATGGTTCTAGGGTGGCCTTGGGTTCCAATCGGTTGACTGTACGCCATTCCCTTTTGGTCACAGATACAGCTGTTCAATAGAAAAGTAGTACCTACCCATATTTGCGCTTATGGGTTGAAAAATAAAATCAACGTTAACTTTTGGGTAGTCCACAGGAAAGATATAAATATCGAAAAGTTTTTTATCCAAATGATTAGACTTTAACTGGTAGTGGTTTTAAACTTTTAATCAGCTTCGGAAATGTTTTACTTCGATGTGCGCATTTTGACAACTTTTGGAGAGCTGTAATGTACATCCGATTTCACAAATACGTAAAACAAATACTGTTACGTATTACAATGGAATAAGGCACACAATTGTGTACATATTTATGCAACTGTATTTCCACGGATTATGCAAAAAGCTACCGTTGTGTAATAATCCTTTTATTTCCCGTGCTTACGTTCTTTGTTACGAGGAATTCTTCAAAGGATTATTTAGCATTCGCAAAAACGCAAAGACAAGTCTTTCTACAAAGGTACCTACAGTGAATTAAGTTTTTAATGAAACATTCACAACTCTTTTCAGAGGCGTATTCAGATAAAAGTAAGAGTGTTCCACTGCTAGGCAAAAGCCTTTCTTCTCGATTCTGTTCGATTCCCATTCCTTGGATTAACTCTGGGCAGTCAAGGTTCTCCTTTTGATAGCGACAATAATCTGTCTTCGCTCTGAAAAATGGCTGATTTACAATCTAATTTTTTATTTTTTAGGATTTAAATGCCCAAAATGTTGGTTTACCTTATCATTACAGTATAATTGTTACTTCCATGGTTAGTGACCATAAACTTACCTGCATTATTTAACTCAAAACATCATGACAGAGTGGTCATTTATATATATATATTCAGTGATCGCTGAAAAGGGCTAAGGGCTAAGGGTAGTTTTCTAGAAAACTACTAATAATAAAAATATATCAACAAAACTATCATAGGTATAGTTTTGTTGAAAGTCTTTTTTTTTCAAACACATAATATGTTGCACTTTTAAATAATTTCTACCGTTATCATTTTATACACGATCAAAAATCCGAAAAATCAAGAAAATCGCGTTTTATTGTAGTTTTAGGTAGGTACTGGTATGTAGTATCTTGTCGTACTAATCAGAAGATCAGCTCAATTAGAATAATAGCTTACCAGATGTTGTCAATAAGCGATCTCTATCGCATATCATTATATAAATTGGCATTCACTTTGTATTAACAACGACATATCCAGGCACCAATTTAGGAGAGGAAATAAACAATTGACACCTTCCAGCGGGCCAAATTTATGTCAAATATGGGTAATTACTTTGCAACGGAAAGGAAGTGTATTTAAGGCTTAGCCATGGCTTCTAAGGGCGGGCGGTTTACAATAAATGTACACAAATTAAAAATTTCAAACGAAAATACATTGCACATACATTGCATATACATTGCACGTAGAACCGATGGCCGTTGGGGCGGAAAGGTTCTCGAGTGGCGACCGCGTACCGGAAGGCGCAGCGTGGGTAGGCCCCCCACAAGGTGGACTGATGACCTGGTGAAGGTCGCAGGAGTCCGCTGGATGCGGGTGGCGCAGGACCGGTCATTGTGGAAATCTTTGGGGGAGGCCTATGTCCAGCAGTGGACGTCTTTCGGCTGAAATGATGATGATGATGAAACGAAAATATAAAATAAACGGAGCAGGTTTAAGGATGACTCGCACCAGGACGAGAGGGGACGTTACGGGGTCAGACGGGACCAGACGGAGCGGGAGGGACGATCTGTCAATTTCTATATAAAGAATCACGCGATAGCTCGGAGCACTCGGGTGTAAGTAACGTGACGTTTTCTATAGAAACTAACATATCGTCCCGTCCCGCCCTGCCCCGTCCTGTTCAAGTGTAATTCATCTCTTACTTTATTAATAAAATTATCACGCCTGTATTCTACGCCCCACTACAGTTTATAGATTATTATGCTATATTTATTATTCTGTTTAGTAATTTTAATGTCAATGACCGCGGTAAGCAGCTTACGAAATTCTTTACAATTAACCTTAATAATAAAAAGGGATTATGATTACGTTTAGCTGAAGAGCTTAGGGCGAAGTTCTTCATAATTATATGAATAAGCAACTAAGGCTGCGTTTTACCAAATTTTTATTCCACGAATAACGCTTACTCTCAGATAGTAACGTCAAATTACTATGGGATTTTGACATTAGTATCCAAGAGTAAGCGTTACAATTGGTCAAAAAGTTTGGTCAAATCCAGCCTTAGAAACTTTATTCCTTTAAAAACGCTGATGAATTAGTACATTTTCGGTGTGGTTTAACGTAAATCATAGTAATTTCTTCCTTATACTATCTTAAGCTAATATAGTGTATTGTGTAATAGCACACAATTTATATGTCTTTAGTGATTTTTTTTATTGAGAATTCTCACTTTAGAATGTCTTGATATCGGCCAGAAAAAAATGTTTATCCCACGTATATAAATATGTGATTGTTTTTAGTAAAAGGTACCTTGTCGGTTGCCGAAAAGGTACTAATGCCATAAAGATTGGTTAAGAAATGAACATTATCATTTTTATTTTTTCCTAAAAACAAGGATACTTATGTTTTTACACAAAATAAATTAGTTTCGGCTCTTTTAACTACTACCTTAAATTCAAATCAGACTATCATAATATATATAACAGTTGGTTAAAATTACCTATACCTACTTTATATTTGAGTTCACATATTTTTCAAATGCGTAAGGTCTGCAAATAAATTATAAAGTTCCCTCTGCCCCTTTCCTTCTAAAGAGTCTGTTGTATTTGCTAATGAGTATCTCGAAACGTATGATAGAATATATTTTTAAAGGAAAATATCGCTGAAAACCTTGTACAGTCAAATAAAAAACCTCCAAAGATATTCAAATGTGTGTCTGAAGAAATAACCAAGGTACGTAAGTTTAACATAATATTCTGGCGAAGAACTACGCAGCTGCATTGCAAACTCGACTCAACGTCAGTACATTACACTCATGTGGTTGAAATTCTCACACAGTCAAAATTGTACGTCTAATTTGAATTTCGCTCATACGTGGCCGGGAACCAAGGTGTACATTGCAATAGCTTGCCGAGAACAGGCTCAGACTATTTTTAGTGAAAAGTACCACTTTTTCGCTTGTAGATAAGGTTTATTTCTTAACAAATCTTTATGCGTGGATAAGGAGCGGTTTACACTGGTAGTAAGGAAGAGCAAGGCACGTAGGCGCCTCGTTTTTACGAGGCTTGCCAGACTAAACTGGACTCGCAGTGACACACTGGGAAAACCCAATGTGGCACTGCGGGTCCAGTTAAGTCTGGCCTACCGATTGCCACACCGAGTACGGTGCTCTACGTGTCGCCTGCATTACTCTGCCGTGGCTGACGAGGTGCTAGAGTACCATCGGCCCAATTGAATCCTCACCCACCATGGAACTGCATCACAGTAACGTCATGTATGATTTTACTTAGCATTTTGACTTTAGATGTCAATATGACACAGTTCCATGGTGGGTCAGGATTTAATTGGGCCGATAGTATGTACGCCAGCTGTGGTCGCGTCACTACGTGGACTTCAGCTAGTTTGTTCGTTTTACCGGCACCCGACAGTACAAATGGTACATTGTACTAAAAACCATCACATTTTATTCATGAGTCGAAATTATCTATTGTTTGAAGCGGCACTAACTGTTTTCTTTTCTAATAACCAGCAATATTCTCTGGCCCAACTATGATCGAGAAAATAGGTACTTAGACTACTTAGGTACTCTGCGCTCTAAACGCTTCCAACTTAACATAACCCTTAAATGCATGATGATGCATTTAACACAAAAACGAGATAAGTGACACTCAAGGCTTCAGACTCAAGTCTTTTTGTCTTTTAGTGACTTTGTCATAACGTCGGAGGTTTTAATTTAAAATTAATTTGGTTGTTACTTGGGATAATTTAGGATATTGATAATTCATGCATTTAAGGGTTAAATGACAAACTCTACGCTTTTGGGCAACAGGCTTTTGACCTTTGGTCAACTCTTAGATTTATATAATTTTCTATACTTTGTTTGTTTAATAGATTCTTAAATATCTTCCCAGAGAAACTGATGCCCTAATAGCTCACCCCAGTACTGCAGTATCGATGTATGAAGGCGATAGAGGGAAACGGCTGGAGTGACGAGACCCTGAAAGATCTGATCGCCCTCGGAGTATCCAACTGGCGTTAAGTCATGCAGGGCAAGGCAAAGTGGTATTCTCTTGTGTCGGAGATCTCTTGATCTCCCTGTTTGGGTGTCTGAGCCAGTGAAGTAAGTAAGTAAAGTCACGGATTTCAAGGTAACTCGATTCACTCGGGCTCGCTTACAACGGTAATACGCGGTTGGACATGTCAGTACACGCCAATGTGGATGTTAACGCCAGGGAATAGAGGCCGCAGGATGTACTCGTAAGTTCGTCAGATATACGTAAAATGTATGGAAGTGTCTAATTAAATAATAATAAATGTTACCTATTACAGATCGATTTACGAAAGCAATGCGGAAAATGTATGAAACTGTCATTAATTTCATGAATATACCGCGCCAACTTTCGTGAATTGATCAGTACGTAATCACGTTTTTTTTTGGTCGAGTTTTGTCTGACATCTTTCAATAAATTTTCAATAGGTAGGATGCACGGCATCAGGAGCGATCGTCAGCGGTGGATGCAAAGAGGTCATCAAAGTAGACACCGCACGAGAAAAAGTTGAGTAGATAACTATATTTTTACTCAAAAAGAATGTTGTGTTCTTCTCAATTAACAACAATATAACATGCTTCTTACCCTACACTAGATAATTCAAAGCCGGTTATTTTCGTATGGACATAACCGATTATAACCAAATTTTTACCAGAATCATAACTACTATACAATCTGGTAATATTGTAAATTTCTTTTCTCCGGGAACCAAAATTCATTGTACACGACTCAAATATTATTTTTTATAGACCCGTCACAAATTTCAGGAGTGACCCTGTCTTATTTTGTCTCGTTAGACTGCTTAGAGCTGCTGCCCGTCATCTAGAAATGAGCGCGTCTGATCAATTGAGAGATATACTTGCGTCTGACAGATTTAAAAAAATAGAGGGAAAACGGGGAAGAAAAGAAGGAAAACTAACCGGCTCGACGACATCAAACAATGAACAAATATCAGAACGGCCGAGCTTGCAGGATTGGCTGAGAATAGGAAAGCCACCGACGCCGGTTAGGATATGGCAGGAAAAGAAGAAGAAAGATTTTAAACAAACAACAAAAAAAATCGACTATTCCAGTACCAATCCATCATTGTCAAGCATATTAAATTTAGTTCCAGCGATCCCAAAGGCACTGACATCATTCTTCAGCGCATTCAGAACGTTAATACTGCGCATCACGGGGGATGACGTCACCTCTAGGATTGTGGCATAATGGACTGCACCGGCTTTTGTCTGTATTGGACTTAAACCACTTGCATAGGCGAAACGCTATTATGCTCTATGCGGAGTTTTAATTTGCTATTAAAGAAATAAAACAGTCAAGGGATCGAAATGTAGGGTCCTGGTGTTAATAATCGCGATAAATCCATTTTAAAATGTTTCATTATAATGAATAATAATCGTAATGATGGAAGACAATATTTTCTATAAAAAAATTCTCCCTCTATATACACCTACACACTTATACGAAGTTATTAATAAAAGTAATCATGAAAATACCAATGCGTTGAATTGACCATGCTAGGGTATCGCTTAAACAAACATTTAAATAAGGAATGTTGGTAGAATGCAATGTAATCTCATTTATTTGTGGTGGCAGCACTGTCGCGCCGACTGCTCTCTCTATACATAGACTAATAATGGTGGCGGTTCTAAGCTTGTATTTACTGTGTGTAAAATAAAGTTATTTATTTTAATACCACTTGTTTTTACTCAATTTACAACATAAGCTATACTAAATTAAAGTACCTAGCCTATCTCTGTATATAACTTATTTCGAGGTGAAATAAGTTAAATGCAGAAACACTTCGCTTGGTAAGCAAAAATGCGGAGTCTGGTACGAAGTATCTGGTGTTAAAACAACACTCTTGTATACACAATGATGTATGTTTGGTCAATAATAACTATAGCAGCTACAGGTTTTCCCTTGGCTTACGAAGTGAGCATCGAGTGAGATCTCGTATTAGGAATAGTTTAAAATTCTAGTGAACTTGTTTTATTTCATGTAGTCTGGTATATAATTGTACAGGATAGTATTATTAGTACGAGTCAGGTCGGTATCCTTTTTACATTTCCTGGTTCGTAGCCGTACATGTTGAATTGTTGAGAATGCATTAAGCACGTTCATTTTTAGGTTTTCGTACCTCAAAAAGAGAAAACGGAACCCTTATGGGATCACTTTGTTGTCCGTCCGTCTGTCTGTCAAAACCTTTATCTCGAGAACGCGTAGAGGTAGCAAGTTAAATTAATACCACATACACAAGTCTGCGGTCTCTTGAACTTGCAAAAAACAAACCGCTACATCAACGCAATCAAAAGAAATGTCGCATGTTACATTTTCAGTGATTAATCCTTTGTGCTGGACCCTCGGTAGGCAAGCCTGACTTGCACTTGGCCGTGTTTGTAACTATTTCGGCTAGGCTAGACTGAAATGGGATAGGGCAGGACGTCTGCCTTATACAGGATAACTTGTAGGCTAAAATAACGACCAACTGGACCCCACACAATCAAAACCGGAGACACGACAAGCCTCGACGACGATGTCGAGATGGAGTCCGTCTATCCGTCTATGATAACTATGATAAGTTTGGTAGATCTTGATAAGCACAGACCTAGAAAGTGAACGTCATAAACATGTGTACACGTGTGCTACGCTAGTGTGCTAGCCGTCGAGTTGCGGAAACCAGCCCGTGCTATGCTACAATACAATACAATACATGTGTACACTTGTCAGAGAAGTCGTGGTCGTAGAGGTCGGTGGCCTTTCTTTCTGTCTCCTTTTCTCCCTCGCGCACTGGTTTAGAGGTAACAAGTTTGAGATTGTGAAAGGAAGCATTTTCTCAGCAGTGGGACACTATAAGCTCAAAGAAATAAAGATAAGTAATTAAATTAAACCAAAGTCACAAAAACGATAGGTGTCTTATCCTTTTGTTTAGTCCGTCTATGTCACAGCTATTTAACCAGCAAACTTAGTTCTGGTTTTTTGTAGAAAATAGGGAACTTATAGGGATACACATTCACATTCTCATGTTCTTTTGTCCTTACCGCAAATGGACTAATAAAAACGTTTGTTCTGAAAAACTGGTTTAATCGACGCCCTCATGAAAATTTCATTTTAATCATGCTCCAATAAAAGGTGTATTCGGTGGCCGAATTTCAGATCAAGCCATTAGAGTTCATTTCAGCTCTGTCAGCGGACTTTAAATCCTGAGCCTGCGCATCGGGGGCGTATTTAGATTTACAAAAACATTATCTTGTTACGCGGGTGAAAAAAATCGTCAACTTCATACTTACTCGCGTATCATATCATTTAAACTTTCGTGAGTCATACTGTCATTATTTAAATTACAATGGTTAAACGTTAAATAGTTAAACTCACGTATTTTATCACAATAGGCGTGCCATGTTTCGACTGCATCAGGCAGTCATCGTTGGAGAGACAGAGTGGTGTTGTCACCTCTGCGGCTCGGGCATCGGATGGGGTGTAATGACTACTCGACGCAGTCAAAGCATGTCACGCCAATTGTGATAAAAATACGTGATTTTTAACGGTTTACTCACTTAAGTTTAAATTATATGAATTCAGCTTTGGAACAGCATTGCTTGAACCTTTGATTTCAGTGTATCTCGCTTATTATTTGCGGGTTTGTACTAGAGGTTAACATTAAAATGAATCTTCATCATAATTCTCATCACGGTTATAATAGCCGGCCATATATGTTCGGGCAATACGTCGAATCTTAATACCGGGTATATCCGCCGGGCATCCACCAGCCAAATTTATTATACGCTGATTGGCACATCCGGTGAATATACCCGGACGTATTTGGCCGGCTAATTTCAGCCCAAAGACGTGTCGATCGTACCCGACCCGCATCCTATGGTTCCGGCTTAATATCATACTTCTATACTAAGTCTATAGTCGGAATGCGCCTGTAGATCATTATTCACTGGTCGCGTTATCAGACCAATAACTAACCGAGCCACTTGAGTGGAAAGCTCGGGTCTCAGTACATTTTATATTCTGCAGTTGCAGTGGTAGATTGGTTAAATTATGATCATAAGTTATGTGTTCGATTTAAAAAAAAACTGACTGAATACCCACATCCAGGGCTAAGACCAATCTAATGACACTTCGCACATTGAAATAGATCCGCCTAATTAACTTAACCCTTCTTCGGCAGGGAGCTCATTTCACAGCCGGAGCGTCCGCGGGAGGAAATTCCTATAAAAATGCGCGCAGGGTGTGCAAACCGGTTTTTAACTGTATGGAAAAACTGGTAAATAATCGGTATTAACCGACTTTTCATACAAATAAAAACCGGTTTGCACAGCCTACATTTAGGTTGCAAGGTGTGCACCGAAAGGTGTTTGACTTTTTTCCTTTAACGATGACGCACGCTACGCCGAGGTTTCAATTTTTATAGATAGCGAGTTAGCGACACATGTTTTCTGAGCTACCACGAAAGATATTCACACACATCTCCCTAGCCCACCCTGTATCGTGAGCCATCCTTTGTTCAACTTGAAAGCAATGAAAAAATAATCGTTGAAATAAAAAAAAGGGAAAAATCCATTAACTCGGACAAGAATCGAACTCGTACTTACTAGGCTACCGGACGGATAAGCTCAGTTGGTAAAACCAATTTAAAACTAGTTTCAGTGCATTTTAAGATTAGTTTACATATAGCATAGCCTCTTAAGTGGCAAAAACCAGCAAATAGCTGAATAATCAATTTCGTAAAGCAAAATAAATATGGTAATGTAAACACGTTTCCCACATATTTATATGTAACCGTCGATAGCTACAGAATACAGCCAGAGAGCGCTTACCACGAACATCGAAAATTGGCATTGACGGAATAACCTCCTTATCTCTCAAATATGCAAGCGTGACAGAGAGGAAGGTACAAATTTTCGATCGTTCGATTTCATAGTACTGGGCCAGTCAAGCCTAGGCAGCAGGCAGGCACTACAGCCTAACGTAGTGCTCCCTTGAGCCTAACTTCCCGGATATCCGAGACGGAACAGCCATTACTGCTGGACTGAAGCACTTGTTCTGCGTCACTAACGTAGACTTACTCCTGTAGATTTCGCATTATGAAATGCCTAAGAGTCATTGTTTCTATAAAAACACCTATGTTTTGTTTTCGATCTGAAGTAACATAAATCTCAGTATTTTCTTTATTTTACTATCTTAAACATTGTGGTATCATACCATTAATATGATTTTTAGTAATTTTTAAGGTTCCGTACCACAAAAGGCAAAAACGGGACCCTTATTTATAGGATCACTTTGTTATCCATCCGTCTGCCCATCTATCAATCAAGACTCTTTATCTCGGGAACACGTAGACACTTAGCAAGTTGAAATTACTTGAAATTAATACCACATACACCGATCTGGGGTCCCTTGAAACTGTGAAAACACCAAAACCTCTAAGTCAAAAGATACGGCAGTGTATGCCGCATTTCCCATATATTTGCAATCACGAAATTTGGCAAAAAGTAAGAACCGCCAGCTGCAAGTACCAGAGCAGATAGGGCATTAGCCCGCAGTGTACGACTTGCCTCTGTCGCGGGTGGTCGCTCCTGATGACGTTCTTCGTAAAGAACGAAACATATCGAGCGAAAATCGACTAAATTACGTGAGTGACCCGTTTTAAATATTATTTAATATGTTCGAGTCTCACGAGAGTTTTATAGTTAAAAAGTAAGAACTTGTAGCAGAAGTATATGAGAAAACCCGAAAACCGTATAATTGCCGCACGCTGAGAGTTTCGTGCCACCTGTATTTTTAAGTACCTAAGGTCACACATGGGGAAGGGTCGGGGGTGAGAATCCTTTGAGCGGGACCCTAAATTGTTGGGCGAGTCCGATTTACACTTGGCCGGTTTTTTATAGAGAAATCACACATGAAACATATATTTGTCAGATTTTAGGAATAAATCAAATTTCATACCTTCATAATTTGAGTTGAAGTATTTTCCAAAGACGTGAGGCCTTTTAACTACAGTATGGAAATTACTGTCATAATAGTGGTTTATGATACAAGTGTAGAAAGTAGGCTTTTTCCCGACGAGTGTCGGTTACCATAAAACACGAACGAAGTCAGTGTTTTAAACCGACACGAGTTGGCAAAAAGCCTACAATACAACATGTTCATACATTATTTTACAATGAATTAGCTAGGAAAGTCGGAAAGTTGCTACATTTTTCCAACCAACTGTAATATTGTTATTCCAATAAGCTCCTATAACTATGTAAAATAATCTTACCATTTGCACTCGATACGAATTTTGGGCATTAGTTGAATTTCATTATTTAATTCCACTGCGATTTAAGAACTCCAAGGCAAATTATCTAAAATCAGAACGAAATGTTTTTAACATAATAAATGTTCATGTGAAAAAAACTACCAATAAACTAGCCAAAGCGCACCCAAACAGTCATTCGCTGGGTCCGAATTGAGTATTTGGGTTACTTTATTGAATCAGGCGTTACTTTGCGGAATTCCATATTAACAACAAAAATAATGTTACTTTGCTATTCCGTCAAACGTGCTAGTCAATTAGTTTCAACCTGTTATACCTACTTGCGTATTTTTTGCATGCAATTAATGTTCCCACCCTCCCGCCGCAAAAAATAAATACGCAAATAGATATAACCACCACCACCAATAATACAAAACTCGACACGTGTTTCGCCTCTCTACGAAGCATCTTCAGGAGATGCAGGAGATCTTGTCGTACTGGCGTCCGACCAGGGAATGACATGCCTAGACTGGTTGGCCATATTTATAACCTGGCCACCCCCCCTACCCCGCAAGTGAGATGCAAATATTCGTAATAACGGTGATGACGCTACATTCAACTGTTCGTTAACAATCACACCCCTATTGTTGTAACTAATAATCTCTAACTGTTCTAGCACGCTCAGGCGCAACTAGGGTGTGCAAACCGGTTTTTAATTGTATGGAATAACCGGTTATTAACCGAAAATTCATACAAATAAAAACCGGTTTGCACACCCTAGGCGGAATCCTTTTTCACAAACATGTAAAATATAAAAAGAATGATCGTCAGACAGGTTATGGCCATTATCCAACAAATGCTTCGCAAAATTTGACCTTTCCGGATGGTTATGCCTGTATGCCGCAAGATGCTCGTTATATCATGGTGACAAGTAGTGACAACCCTAATGTTAATGTCATCTTGAAATGTGCACGCTTGACGAGCTAAATGCCAAATGTAGGAAAGAGAAGCTGCTGTACTTTAGTACTATTACTTGTACTTGTAGTGCGTAAAAACTGAATCAAGGATTTTTATTAGTAGTTAAAATCCGCTTTTAAAACTTATAATTAATATTACTCGCTCTATTATGCCCGTCATATTACTTAAGGGCTTAATTTCAATAATTAAAGTTCCACGGCGTAATTATGAAATATCACTAATAGCGTAAAAGCTTCAAAAAGGTTTGAATGTAGTACCGAAGGTCAGCGAACTTATTTTTAATTTGGCCCTTTGTGCCTTTGAGCTCACAAAGATGCCACGAATCTTGTAATATAATTTTCATTACACTCGCTCGTAAATGGTGATATTGTATGCTAATATTATTAGAATTAATGAACTGTAGTATTACGCCCATAGCGATAATGGATTTTCATACATTTTAACGCCCACCCGGAGCTTCCGGAGAACCGCGTGAGGCGTGCCACGGGCTCGCTGCTTGTAGCCGCCGCTCAACGCGGAGTACTGTGAACTGTGCTACTATGGTTTAAGAACTTTATTCTCAAAAAGAATTTACAAAATTCACTTATTTGAGAACACAATATTTTATGTAATTTAAAACTAACGTGCAGAACAAAGCAAGACACAAATATACTACCGTTATACTACTACAAATATACTACAACTATACTACCGCTAATTATTACCTGCGTAGTATTTCCTCGCAAAGGTGATGAAAAACATTGTATGTATCACGGGCGGCACAATCATTACGACCTCGTGTTAATTAAATTCACACTCTGTAAAATCTCAGCCCTGGGCACTGGGGGCCTTAGTCATTTTTTCTGTAGTATATGACATCTCTTTCAATTTGTAAATTCACACTCTTTCGTAATTTTTTATTTACCGTCCTTAAAGGTAAGGTCACTATTAGGTCAGGTCAGTATAGTATTTTAGAATATAGTTATTATATTAGTATCTCTGTATTCACGCTGAGTTCGAGGAAACGACGAAATACTTAATTATTTAGAGCTGCCAAACTTCGTAATAATACTAGGTAGTCTAGTTACTGGCTTAGATTTGCGAGTTTCTGTAATTGGCTCTGAGCCTCAATTAAAGTTTTGATGATATTTCACTATACCCTGTCCACGTTAACAAGCTACTACCAGAAACTTACACAGTAAGTAATTGGTCAGCGATGGGCGATGCATGTACACCGGAAAAGTTGACATGTCAAAATTCATTAAAATCTGTCTCTCGCACGGTGCGGACGCGTTATAGTGCTCTATTTTCTTTTATACTTTTATAGTGGGTATACGACTAGTGAAATGAATATGTTGATTACCTATTTACATTTTGCCCTGCTCACCGAGGGCTATAATCACTTTTTCTGTAGTTTATGTCATCTCTTTTAATTTAAGAAGAGTATAAAGTTCAAAATGTAGGCCACTGGGCCCAGCAGACCAGGTAGCGACATTCTAGGGTTAAATATGTATCCACAAAACCGTACCACATTAAGAATGCATTGTAGTAATTGTTATGTATATAGGTATAGTCTTATGCATTAAACGCCAGTCATAACCGGATCGTCTTGTTTCATTGACGCGCCTACCCACCTAACACTGGCGAACGAGATAAGAAATTAGTCCGACGCGTGCGTGATTTTTTGCGATTTAAAATGCCTTTTGGACATATTGAGTCTTTCAATATTACTAGTGGCAATTGGGACGCATATGTGAGACGTGTTGAGCAATATATTCAAGTGAATTCAATTTCTAGTACCTTAAAAGTAGCCACGTTGGTGACGGTTGTCGGGCCAGAATGTTACGAACTAATGTGCGACCTGTGTGCTCCAGTGAATCCCGAAACTAGGACATTCGAGGAGCTCGTAAGATTAGTTAAAGAACACCTCGAGCCTCAAAGGTCCGAAATAGCGGAACGGCATGTGTTCAGACAGAGAACACAGCGGCAAGGTGAAAGTGTTCGAGACTACCTACAAGCACTAAAACATTTAGCAAAAACTTGCAATTTTAGTAGTTGCCTCGAAGTGTGCCTTCGCGACCAGTTCGTATCGGGGCTGTTCAATGAAGATATGAGATCCAGGATATTCGCCGAACAAAATATTGACTACAAACGCGCCGTGGAGCTAGCGTTGGCGCTGGAGGCAGCCGAGCGGCACGCGGCCACCGCGTGCGCGCCAGGCGCCGAGGGTGCAGCTCTCCCGGCTACACAACCAGCACCAGGAGACGACGGCTTGCATCGGTTCGGCTCGGGCTCGGGCGCCGGCGCTGCCGCCGCGCGCGCCAACACCAGGCAGCGCGTCTGCGGCCGCTGCGGCAAGGCGGGCCACGTCGATGGCAGGTGTCGATTCAAGCATTACACGTGTGACAATTGTGGACAAAAAGGTCACTTAAAGGTAATGTGCAAAGCAAAAAGTGCAGTTAATAATAGTACGAACGGCAAGAATAGGTCCAAAGGTCAGTTATATTTTAACAACTCCGAAGATAGCGATGCCAGTGACGACTGTCCTTTCTATAATTTAGTTGTTAGCAGTGAGGGGGACGACCCGTATTTTGCCGTTTTAAAAGTAGAAAACGTGCCATTTAAATTTGAAGTAGACACGGGAAGTAAAATATCGGCCATATCAAAGCATTTTTATAACAAACACTTCTCGAATCTACCTATTCAAAATAATCAGTTAACTCTCAGATCATATACGGGTGGCCCCATTCGACCACTGGGCTATGTCATGGTTAATGTCACTTGTGGCAATATTTCGGAAACACTTAAGTTATTTGTAATTGAAAATGGAGGACCGCCATTGATGGGTCGAACATGGATTAAAACGTTAAAGTTGTCCGTTGATTGTCATAACATTGTTGAAGACGACTCGATGGCGAGATCCTTGAAAAATGAGTTCCCGGAGGTTTTTGCAGATGGGTTGGGGACGTTTAAATCGGAGTTGCGCTTGCATTTAAAGGATGAAACGCCGGTATTTGTGAAGGCGCGCGCGCTGCCGATCGCGCTGCGTGAGCCCGTGGAGCGCGAGCTCGACCGGCTGCAGCGGGAGGGGGTGATCTATAAAGTTGAGCGATCCGACTACGGCACGCCGATCGTGCCAGTAGTCAAATCGAATGGTAGCATTCGATTGTGTGGTGATTACAAAATCACTATAAATCCATTGTTGAAAGATTACCACTACCCGCTGCCGCGGATCGAGGATCTGTTCGCGGCGCTGGGCGGCGGCGAGCAGTTCACAAAATTAGATTTGTCTAATGCATTTCAACAATGTTTATTGGATGAACAATCGCAGCCGATGACGGCTATAACCACCCATATTGGTACTTTTATTTATAAGCGTGTACCATTCGGAATTAAGTGTATTCCTGAAAATTTTCAGAAGATAATGGAAGAAACACTGAGTGGTTTGCCGTCAACGGCTGTTTTTGCCGATGATATTTGTGTTACCGGCAAGGACCGCCCTACTCATCTGGCAAACTTAAGGGCGGTGCTACAGAGGCTCAATGATAACGGTTTACGGATAAATTTCAGTAAATGTAATTTTTTCAAAAATAGTGTTACTTATCTTGGATATAAAATTGACAAATTCGGCTTACACACGGACGAGAAAAAGATTGAGGCCATTGTAGCAGCGCCCACTCCGACGAATGTGACTCAATTGAGAAGTTTCATAGGACTTATCAATTTTTATGCAAAATTCTGTATAAACATGAGTGAGATATTGAAACCATTGTACAGTCTGTTAAAGAAAAATAGTAAATGGGAATGGAGTAACGACTGCGAAAGGGCATTTACAAAAATTAAAAAGGTCTTAAGTAGTGCTCCCGTACTGGCACACTACGATCCGACGCGTCCTCTTATTTTATCAGTTGACAGCAGCTCGTACGGGCTGGGCGCGGCGCTGACGCAGCGCGGCGCCGACGGCTGCGAGCGCCCCGTGTGCTGCGCCTCGCGCACGCTCAGCGCCGCCGAGCTCAACTACTCTCAGCTGGACAAAGAGGCGCTCGCTATAGTTTTCGGGGTGACACGACATCATCACTATTTGTACGGTAAGCATTTTATTTTGCGTAGCGACCATCACCCGTTAAGTTACATATTTGGTAAACATAAAGGAATACCGGTGACGGCCGCTAGCCGTTTACAGCGTTACGCTGTCAAATTAGCTGCCTACGACTTCGAAATACAGTTTGTAAGGTCAGCTCAAAACTGTTTCGCAGATGCTCTTTCTCGCCTTCCTCTAGGGTCGTCGGAGGATCGATCTAGATCGAAGTGCTGCGAGGAGCTAAGTTATCTCCATTTCATAGAGGACACCTTTCCTCTCAGTTTCAAAGATGTGAAAACTGAGACGTCGAAAGATCCTTTACTTTCAAAAGTATATGGATATGTGATGTTTGGCTGGCCTTCAAATGGCGTAAATGAAATTGAAAAACAATACTTAAGCCGGAAAGATAGCTTGCACGTCGATCAGGGGTGCCTCGTTTGGGGGTATAGAATAGTTATTCCAAAATCTTTGCGCGAAAAGATTTTAAGGGAGATACATGAGGGGCACCCAGGCATCGTGAAAATGAAGCAAATCTCTCGCAACTACGTTTGGTGGGAGAACATAGACGCGGACATCGAGCGCGTGGCGCACGAGTGCCTGGCGTGCCGCTCGCAGCGGCCCGTGGCGCCGGTGGCGCCGCTGCACTCGTGGTCGTGGCCGACCCAGGCATGGACTCGACTTCACATAGATTTTTTAGGTCCGTTTGCTAATGTGTATTATTTAGTTGTCATCGATGCGCACTCAAAGTGGATTGAAGTGGAAAAAGTAAAAACCACCTCTGCGTCCATTATAATAGGGCACCTGCGAAACATGTTTGCGCGATTTGGTTTGCCGCGAAGAATTGTTAGCGACAATGGGCCTCCGTTCTCGTCTTCAGAATTCGCTACATACTTGCAGCGTAATGGCATAAAGCATACGTTAGTAGCTCCGTACCATCCTGCCAGCAATGGAGCCGCTGAAAATGCAGTGCGCTCAATAAAACGGGTGTTGAAAAAGGCACAATTTGAGAACGAAGACCCACATGTCGCACTTTGCAGGTTTCTATTCACATATAGAAATTCGGAGCAAGCTACGACAGGGCGAGAGCCAGCTGTCCTGATGCTGGGCCGGCGGCTGCGCGGGCGGCTCGACTTGCTGCGCCCCGACACCGAGGAAGCCGTGCGCGCCGCGCAGCTGACGCACGAGCAGCGCCGGCAGGGCACGCTGCGGGTAGCAACTCCCGGAGATAAGGTATTATTTAGAGATTATTCCAAGGCTGCAAGTAAGTGGCAGGAAGGTATCGTAACTAGAAGATCAAGTCCTGTGTTATACGAAGTGAAAACGAGCGATGGTCACACACATAAACGCCATGTTGATCAAATCTTGACGCATAATAAATCGAATAGTCTAAGAAAGTCGCGCCATTCACTCAGTCAGGTACTTAATGAGTTATCGATACCTTCCAAGCCACCTCTTGTTAATGTAGATGATATAGACACAGAGGAGTTTTATGACAGCGAGGCAGCGCATACTGCGGAGCCGGCGTCGCTGGGTGCAGCCCTGGGGTCACCAGCGCCCCCGCATATGGGCGCACCAGATCGTAGTCCTCGTTTAAAACGCAAAGCGGCTTTAAAATGCTTAGATAGGTTGCATAATGTTTAGCCCTGCAGTCATTGCTCTGTTATGTTTATGTTTAGGTACGAGCAGGTACCCATAGCATTCATTTTGCCAATTGTTATAAATAAGCTACTTTTATTTTCGTCTATTTTACCCAATTTTGTTGCATTGTTTTGTGGTATAAATTGATAAACAATAACATAACAACAATATTGGAATGTCATGTAAAAGTAAAACCATAAATACCTACTATGATAATAATAGCGACTAAGTTTTTATGTAGGTACGAACTTGTTATTCGTAAACATACGTATATAGGTTAAAAACAAACTTTAATTTAAGTCCGTTAAGGATCTATGTTGCTTAATTAGAATAACCACTTGTTATTTTGTCTCATAGGTAAATACGATACGAACTCATTTAATGTTTAATGTACAATATGTTAGCATGATAACATTTGCAACTCGTAACCGTATATCATTAAAATTAAGGTTGATATTCGAGTGTATTTCAGTTACCTCCGACTACAGCTGTTTTTACCTCAATGCACAATTTTTGTGGACAACTTATTAAGAACAGATGTAGTTTTAGGTACGTAGTTATAATTATAGATATAATAGTATACTGTAATTTCACTACCTACTGAGTTCCTACTTGTAGTATTTCACATTTATGTTTACCTACGTGATTTGTAACTACTGATGTACCCTACCTGTTTAAGTTATTGAAACTAAATATTTGATTTTAGTTATTCAATAGGAGGGAAAAGTGTTATGTATATAGGTATAGTCTTATGCATTAAACGCCAGTCATAACCGGATCGTCTTGTTTCATTGACGCGCCTACCCACCTAACAGTAATATTTCTATGTAAATAACTATAAACGTTTTCTACTAAACATTTAAATAAATCCCGCCCATCTTTATTACCCAAACATTGAAGCCTTTATTTTCCCAAGATTCCCCGTAACTTCAACTACTGTCGTAAAATACCTTGTATTTGATTTCGCGAAATACTGTATCAGATTTCGGATAAATGAAAAACGGTTTTATGTACATTTTATCTTTTTTGTAGTCGGAAATGAAATGAAGAGGGTAATCTCCGTTCTGCACCACCTTGTATCATGTATCTTAATGAGATATCTTTATTTTGGTGTTTATAGTGTATTTTCTATGATGAGGTTTTATATACGGCATGCAGGTGTCAACTTGTTGGAGCAAATCTACAGTCTTTTAATCCGGTAGTCACGGATTGAAACCCTAGTACCAATTCGTTTTTCCTAATTTCTTAGATACTATATTTAATAATGAAGATCCTACGTGGAAAATGTAAAATCAATTTAAATAGTATATATGATTAAATTAAACTTGTTATTTTGATATTTTACTTCATTAATTGACAATTATCCCCTTACTCAAGCCAATACGTATTTGGCCCACTATTAAAATGAAGTTTATATTACTAAAAAACTTTTTGGTTAAAATAGTTTCTTTAATGTTAACCTCATGCGCGAAAACTTGATGTTCTCAAACCTTTCAAAGGTAATGCGTAATAAAACTGTCAAATCACTTAAGACTGCACGCGACTATATTACTAATTACAATAGCAGACGTCTTTAAATAGTACAAAGTGTGCAGATTGGTACCTTATCTAAGTCCATATTTTTTACACGTTATTATACTCGTTATTTATTGACAAATACAGTACCTATACAAAGAATGGCATGAGAATCCGTGTGCCCTAGTCACTTTGGATCAGATGCATGTATTTACAATAACGTGATTAAATTACTTAAAAAAAACCTAAAAATCAGTATTTCAATATAAATTTTCTACATATTCCGGCTTACAATGTTCAAAATACTTAGTGACAAGATAAGCGATGTCTAAGTTGATGGCCAATAATATGCGAAATATTTCATCAGTAGACAACGATTTCTATTAGGGTACGGGCCTCCATACATGTAACGGCAATCTCCTTTGGCTTAAAATTTGGCTTTTTCAATCTTACGTATGACTCTATCTATTACACATACCGTCATCTAGTGAAGGCCTATAAATCACAGGCCTTATTTGAGCTTACCCATTCCAGATCAGCTTTACTTTCCTTTTGTGCTAACGTATGATCAAAATAGTAATCAAATTCACCACAGTTTATGGCATAGCATATAAGAAGCTTCTGAAATATTGATACTTCATTCATTCCAGGGTATGTAGCAATTATTTACAGTGCCAATTGAAAACTTAAAATAGGCAGAAAAACTAAACGAAGAAAAAAGTTTTGACAATAATAAAATAAGACATTCTTGAAAACGGATGCCACATTTATTACAGCGTTTTGGTATAAATATGGATATCTGGTACTCAGATGGCGATATTGTTTCACAAATATATTTTTCATCACACATGCTCGTAAATGGTAATATTATATGCAAGCATACTAACTGAGACTTAATGAGTTGTATGAAGCCCATGGCCGTAAAGGATTTTCATTCATTTTACAGCGCCCCGCCCGGAGCATCCGGAGAACCTGCGCCCCACGCGCGCGCCGCAGCTCACAGCGGTGACAACGGTGTACTGTGGACTGCGTTACTACACTACCACTTATAATTATTGTTTATTTATTTGCCAAGTAATTTTACTTATTTTCTCGCAAATGTGATAAAAAACATTGTATGTGTACAATGTCATGGGCCGTACAATAATTACGATCTCGTGTTTAAATTCACGCTCGTTTGTAATTTCATGTTTACCGCCCTTAATACACAGTGTACTATTACAGTAGACATGGTACTACTTTACCGCCCTAGAGCAATATGAGCACTTTACGCGCCTGCGGTGAAGTATAAAACACTCCCTACGTTCGTGTTTTAAGTTATCGCCAGTCAGTCAGTTATCCTTTCGAATTTCCTCTTTTTCGCACTTCTATCATAATGTTTTATTTGTTTGTTAAAAGTTTTTTAATGTGTTATATTTAAATAGCTTATTATACACTTTACAAACGAAAAAGTGTTCCGGTAATGAAAAATTAATCTTGAAATGAGTTTAACCACTCTTTGGTCATCACCCGGTAGTCCGGAGTCGTCTCTGCCTCGTGGGCTGCTTGTAAAAATCGCTACAACTTTACAAAGAGCAAGGCATTTCACCGAACAAAGTCACACTCAGAGTAAGCTAGGGTGACCGCTTATCATAAGGCGGGCCGTATGCTTGTTTGTCACCGTCAAAGTATAAAAAAACAACCCTTAAAGTTGATCTATTTCTATTTTCTATTCTAATTTTTGGTCATTAAAACTGTTTCAATTTATTTCTTTATTATTTAAACCAAATATTGTAAATCATTTGATTCCACAAAATAAATTAATAATCCAATTCATAATACCTAAGTTCTCTGCAAGGCAGGCTGCGTCATATATATACAAGTAAATAAGCACCAGGCATCGTCTCATATACTTCACAAAAATCCGCAACAGGCTTTGTCATTCTTATTTACTATTCTAATTCATATTTAACGATGACCCCCCCCCAAACTTTAGAATTCAAGATAATGCGTACAGCCGGGGAGTAGTGGGTTCAAATCTCGGCTTTACTCGGTCCTTGTGTATCATTTCATATTATTTACTAGTAGCTTTCCTATTAAGGAAAACATCGTGCAGAAAAAGCAATTTAAAATTTCCACTACTTTACGAAACTTTTGTTCATGCCACAGTAACTCCTCTTTACAAAGGGATAAAGAAAGATTACAGGATTCCCAGAACTCTAGCCATATAACAGAAACTATTTTATACAATTTATTCTTTCGTGAGTCAAACCAATATTAATATTAAAACAACGGTCAAAACTTACGTATTTTTAATTTTTTATCACTTTGGCGCACAGAGCACGGACCTCTTTAGTGTGACAACCTTACATATAGAGGAGCCTTCGGCTTTGATTCTCATAGAAATCGACCGTGTCAGGTAATTTTGACATGTTATTGTCAAAACTGCCATACGTGCTATTCATAGGGTTGTGATATGGGTCGATATTGTATATCGATAGATTAGGAGCAGTTATTAACATTTCACTAAATTTACATGAAATCAAGTCATGCAAATATTTTTATTTCTTACCTTATTTAACCTCTGTATCAAAATCAGATACTCAAATGACTTCATTGTTATTTCATTTTATTACTGCGTTATAGTTTAAGTGAATTGTTTCTTATATCAGTATTCTATAATGAAGCGATGCTAGTACTATCTTAGTACAACATAAGAAGAGGATATTTAATTATTAACACCCGAAGAGAAAATAAATAATTGACGCAATTTTAACTACATATTTTATTTACAATAATTTAACTAAGGGCCTGTTTCACAATCTCCAGTTACAGCTATCTTTCAAATAAAACATAACGCGCTCTCTTTCTTTACAAGACTTTTATTTACAGTTATGTGACATACACGAACGGTATAGAACAGTGTGTATTAAGGGCAGTAAACAAGATTCGAAGTCGAAGACGAAATTCTTGTACGGCTCGTGATACACACAATGTTTTTCCTCACATTTGCGAGGAAATAAATAGATACAGATAAATATACAATCATTATTAGCGGTAGTTAATAGAACATTCAAGCAACACAGGAAGTGGTGTCCGCATACATAAGGTACCTCTACCTCTTCCGAAGTCCTACTAGAGAGACTAGTCCGTATACAAAAATAGATCGAAGTGTGCAAGATTTATTAGTGTAGTTGTATTCATTGTTTATGTGTCAGTGTCACCATTATTGATTGCTTTTTGTATGTATAAATGTGTGAGAAGTGCGCCTGTGTGCACGTTTCCCCTCGCAAAAATTTGGACGGTATTAAGATGTTGCTGTGACGTCTCCCTTCCAACATGTTGAAAGCCTGTGTTGCTCGAAGAGCTCATTCTGTACAATGTACTAATTAATATTCGTCGTGACTCATTTTTAGTAAGGCATATGACATACACTATCGATATCAAATGCAGCGTCGTGTCTCTTCCCTATTTCTCTTGCCCATACTAATTTTATATTGAATTAATTACATATTATTTACTTACCTGTGATACGAAACATTTGAATTTTGTTTATTTACAAATTTGCTTTTGTTGCGGCACCCGATTATTGAGCAATGTGGCATTTTTGAAGTATTTTTATTGTATTATTACTCCATGACGGCCCAAGGGGTACTGACTGCTACTGACTGTCACGTGTGCGCCGAGCGCATATGCGACACACGAGTTTTGGCTTCCAAGCCGTCTCTCTATAGGCGCGTCGCCCTACGACTTCCAATCTCTTTGCTTTGGCGTGACATGTTTTGATTGCGCCACGCCAATAATAGGGATAAAACTTACGTGACTTTTAACCGTATTAATCAGGAAATATTTTCTTAACCTGTTAGACAAGCTCAAAGTAACTATTCGAAAATATTCGTCATTAAGGGCTGCGTGATGTTTTGCTCTAGGTACACTTATATTAGGTATATATGTATTTGTATATGTAGGTATATTTATATTTGTACATGTGTAATTAATAATAATATTTTTTTTCTGAATTACTTACTGCATTTGTCCAAAAATAATGTAGTAGTAGGTAAGATTTATGACTTCAAATCCAAAGATTCGAATCTCAACTCGTACTAATTAGTATTACAAATTAAATAAGTATTTTGCATCTCATGTACCAATATTTGTACATCTTTTTGTAGTGGAACAAAACATTGCGAGGAAGGCGGAATAACAATGATGTGATCTGATGTCTTGTCTTAGTTGAATTGAAACGTCAGTTAAAGAGCAGTTACTTTCGTGAAAAAATTGTGTAACTATGTACCAAATATAGGAATTAAGTTTTCATAAGAATTCCTTCATAACCGACGGTTTAGACTTACCTTTCTACCTTTACAGTTTCGTATCAGAATAGTATCGACTCTCTGGACAGGTATTTAGAAGAAAATACCTAAATTGGACTACAAGGAATTTTGTAATATGGACTTTGCTGGCTCAAAAAATAGTATGAGAATAAAAGGCAATTCTGAATGCCTCCGGTACTTGGTTCCTTTGAACAAGAATACTGGAAATATGAAAGAATTCCTCGAACTAGCAGTCTATGTTGGAACTATTAATAGTGACACTTTGAGATACAATTTACATTAACTAACAAAATCAACTCAAGATTCATAGATACAAATGGTGTTCAAATAAATGAGAAATAATGTAAACAAACCGATTTAAGGGTGACTCGCGCTAGAACGGGCCGGGACGGGACGATCCGTTGATTTATATAGAAAGAATCACGTGATAGCTCGGAGCCCTCGGACGTCACTTGACGTTTTCTATAGAAACTGACAGATCGGCCCTGCCCGGTTACCTTCATTTTTAGGGTTCCTTACCAAAATAGTAAAAAAGGAACCCTTATGGTGCGACTCAGCCTGTCTGTCTGTATGTCTGTCACATCGTTAAATATCTCGAGAACTACTTAAGCTGCCGATTTGAAATTTGGAAAAGTTAACAAAGTTATCGCAGACACATTGAGAAAAGATTGATCATACATTTTAATTAATTAATTATGAAAAATGCCCGATAAAAGCGGAGGCAAAAATTAAAAGTTTAGCTACTGGGTCATGTGGGATATCATTTGAAAGGGCTGAACTTGCACATTCTAAAACAATTTTTTTATTTTTTTTTTCATAATGATTTTTTTTCATAAATTTATAAATGGAAATGTAGAAAAAAATACCATTCCCCCTTTATCTCCGAAGTTTATAAAGGAAAAAATACGATTTTTTAAACAACCTTAATATTATCATAAACTTCACAGGAAAAATATGACATTGACCGTAACTTACATAAAAAAAACATGTATAAAAAAAACTTTGCTGAACAAAAGGTTAACCAATTTCGTTAATAGTTTTTTTTTGTTAAAATTTATGTGATATCATGCTAAAAGTACTGTTTTATAACTAAAGTAAAAAAAAATGGTATACGTCATAAAAAAATATCAAGGAAAAACAAACTACTACTAATTCGATGCCATACAAACGACTGGCCCAATCTGTCGATACATGTGGCTGACGTCAAATTTCTATTTTTAGGTGTAGTTGCAACATAAAAGTTTATACGGAACCCTCGGGGCGCGAGTATGACTCGCACTTGGCCGGTTTTTTTAATCAGCAATTTTAACACAATTTTCACGCCAGTTAATATTAGTTTATAGTTAAAATACGTGCTATTTATCCATAAAAAAAAAAATATATTTCGTTAATATTAATTAAGAGGTTGTTTGTCAAACTCTACATATTATTTTACCTTAATTCTCATTCCTATTGAACACGGCAACATTACAATAGGTAGATACCAATGTTTAATAATAAAAAGTTGTGATAAAGAACCTAAAACATCACGTTGGAGATATTTTTAAGTATCTTACGAAAAAAGATATCTTACTCATAAATCCGGCGAAGAGACTCGAATTTATCGCCCTATATCTTTTATAATTCATAAGTCATAAGTCATAAGTCATAAGACAGTCGAAAAGCGATGGCAAAACCATTGAGTTAACTGATTGAGAATATTGAGTAATATACTACTTATACGTATGTAAGTATGAAATAGTTCTAGAACAAATGATGTCACAATTTAATGTCGGTCTACGCGTGGAGCGATGCCAACAAACTTATAAATAAATTATTTCCACCTTTACTAACGAGTTAACACCTAAAACCGTTTAAATACAAAACAGACCTTCACCAACTTGTTAATTTAAAACGATAAAAACTATTGTCTACCCTCGTCAGCGAAAACTAATTAACGGACTGGAGACGGGCCGACCGCAAATTATTGGTAAGCAAATATTACTGGTAACTGTTCCTTTGGAATTCTAGGAATTCTGAGGTCTCTAGGGTCCTCGATGTTCGGAAATTCTTGAAGTGACGAGTAGGGCAACAGATAGGGTAGGTAGGTTGTGTTATTAATCAATTCAATCTTTAAAATAAATGGCTTCTGTCCAACCAATGGGACAATTTCGCCAGTGTCAAAGTTTGGCTTAGCAATTGTACGGTTATAATATATAAATTCGCTCTTTTGGCGAGACTTTGTACGTTGAGAAGCATTGCTATTTGAAATGGTAGCTGATTTCAAATAGCACGTGGCGCGGAAAACTGGGTGATGATCCCAAGAGTGGTAAGACAGGTGTCAGGACAATTTTTTCATCATCTGCATGCTTGTTTCTTAGTTCACTGTATAATAAGCCACCAATATTACGCACTAAACAACTTTTAACAAACAAAAAACAAAGAACTACTCCCGACGCGTCCTCGCCATCTTGGACATCAACCGGAAGTCAGGGTTGTGTTATTACGGACTATGAATTAATTGTTTTGGCATTACCGGCATTTGGGATTTAGGAAATAGGAATCGAATGTAGATACGGCAAATTATATTTGAGTTACAATAATAGCACCTATCTAGCAAATACTCGCAATGATGATGAGGTAAAGTCACTTTCTATCACAAATTGTAGTTATCCGAAGCAAGAATCTTACTAAAAATACAGTAAGGTTCTTTCTTCGGATAACTGTTATAAAATAAATTCACTTTTTTACACATGTTATGAAATTATGTAAGAAACTTTTTAAACCCCTTTAACTGGTATCTCTCCCTACCGTTTAATCTGTGTGTAAATAAGATAAGATAAGTAAACAGTGCCTGTGTCAGGAGTCCTTGCTTTTCCAGGTTACATTATAAAAAAAAACTATTATTGGACACTTATAAAGCATGAATTAAATAATTTATTAAACATAATAAATGTTTTGATTCATGTTTTTAAGTAGTCACACTACTATATATAAATTATAAATTGAAAGAGATGTCATATACTACAGAAAAAGTGACCAAGGTCCCCGGTGAGCAGGGCTGGGATCGAACCAGCGACCTCCTGCTTTCGCGGCAGACAATCACGGGAGATATTATTGGACAATCTTACACAAATCGACCTAGTCCCACGGTAACCTCAATAAGGCTTGTATTGTGGATACTAGACGACGATATATAAAATAGATAGATACATATAAATACTTAAATACTAGAAAACATCCATAACTCAGGAACAAATTAATGCCCTGACCAGGATTCGAACCCGGGACCTCCTGCTTCGTAGGCAGGGTTACTACCGAGTACCGACTAGGCTAGGAGGCCGTCATCATCAAATCTATACTAAGACTAGTTTATCTCACAACGAGGCTAATCCTAACCATGAAATTTGAACTGAACTTGTTATAATTACCACTTCACATGATTGTTTTTGCGTTTTTCCTGCGAAAAAAGTGCATTATACTTAAGTATAGGTACACACGCCACACGTGCGCACTTATACGATCACATCGTAACCAAATCAAAATCTTAAACTACCAAGATTTGTAGTAAAAGATTAGTAGCAAATATTACCCACATTTCACGCCGATTCCCAGTAATTTGAAAATTAATACCCAACGTTCTCACCGTGTGCAACATACCTGATTACCTCGCACTGCACATCGGAACGTCCGCGCATTAAATTCCGTCATTAGTCATGGATGCTTTTACAGGATAATCCCGTTCCGACACTCAGCGGTTTCCTTTCAAAGTCCATCAAACCTCCTAGTTTCATTGACAAAACATTCGAATTTCAACCTTATTCCATTGAACACACAATCGCTTTTAGAGTAAAACAATTGAATAAGATAGAAGTTGTCGAAAGAAACCCTCTACGTGTATACATCATCGCTTCTAATTTAGATTTTATTCACTGTGACATAGAGCTCAAATTTTAATAGTAAAAAAGGTTAGGGAACGTACACAATAGTGTGACCACGACGATAATGGTAGTTGACGAACTTGAATTTATAGTCATTGAAGTATTTTCGTACGTGGGAAATTCGGTCTCTAAATTATTGTTTGAATACCAAGATAGAAAATAGTAGAATTGTACGTTTGGCTTGCACAGTATCAATATTAAATGAATCAAAGTGTAAGATTTCGAAGTTTTAAATAGCTTTTAATGATTGTACGTTGACACTAAAGTGGCATTCGTGAAAATAATTTAATAATTTATAACATATGTTCCTACTAAACTTTTTCACCACATCTTTTTCACTTTTTGGAACTAATACATAGTTGTGCTATAGTTTTTTATTAGAATGAGGTTTTGGACTTGTAGATTTATTTACTCACTTATATAAAATAATTTACCAATACTTACTACACAAAAATGTGGGTACTCGTGTTTGAGCTACATACAGCGGATGCAGCGGTTGTCACACTGGATGCGACTCACACCGCACGTCCGCGTGCAAGGGGGACAGCGCTTTACACGCGCGTAGCGTTATCTCACCCATAAACCGGAGTGCGATAACATCCTCCTACAAAACAACATAGCCGTTCTCAAAATATTTGGACATGAAGAGATGGTTTGTCGAGATTCTATTTAGACCGTGGGGCTCAAGCACCCGTAAGCTCATAGGGCAAAGTTGAGGTCACCGGGGGCCCTAGAGCTTGCTCGTACCTCGCCCAACGGATAGGCATAGCCATCCAAAGGGGAACGCTGCCGCTGCCACCATGCTGGAAACTCTTCACCGAGGGTCGGATCTTGCTGACGTCAAGTAAATAAGTTTTTTTAGTTAAGATTTCTGTTGTTTTAATAAATACCATATTAAAAGTGTCCGTATAAAATAAAATAATTTATGGCTACCCTACTGATCCGATTTGCAATAGTTTGCTGTAAATGGTTTAACACGTGGGTTAATTTAATATTAAAATACTTAAGTATTTCGGTATTTATTTAAGGTACCACATACCTAATAAAAGAAAGAAACTAATAATAAACTAACTAGGCGACGTATAAAGTTACGCAGGTAACATATTTAAACGTCCTAATGCCGTTATGTTCTTAAACGTAAATCAGTCGTGAAACTAGTGAACTAGCTGTTTGTCCTAATCTGTCAGTCTCGCATTTGCGTTTGTTACGAGTAAAAAGAAAAATAAAACTAAATTAACAAATATCTGACTAATGTCTGTCAAGTTTTATTATGATATAAGGATTAACCGGAACGGGATGGGACGGGGTGGGACGGGACGATCTATCGATTTCAATAGAAAGAATCATGTGATAGCTCGGATGTCACGTGACGTTTTCTATAGAAACTGACCGATCGGCCCATCCCGCCCCGTCCGGATAAAACTCTAGTCTTAAACAACGTTCTTCTTTTCGTAATCTAAATTTCATATTAAAAAAATCATGAACATGGAAAATTATACGATACGTACTAAATGAGATACGTATATCAGTAATTTGAAGTCTAATTGTCAAAAATGTCATAAAAACACTTTTAGCTTTAAACAAAGTAAGCTCTAATCGAGCCTAGTAACGGCCTCTCTAGCCTAGTCGGTGGTAACCCTGCTACCTGCAACGAAGCTGAAGGTCCTAGGTTCCAATCCAGCATGCCTACCACAAACATCGAAAATTGGCGTTGACGGGAAAATCTCTGTCACTCCAATATGCAAGTGTGACAGAGATGGAGACACAAATCCGCAATCGTTCGATTTTCAACAGTACAAACTTTGCTTAGTTTGGGACTAGGTCGATCTCTATCTGCGTGAGATTGTCCCCAAATATCCATTTTCTTATTTAAGCAACTTCAACCACACATTTCTTACAACATTAAACTATATAAAGAAAAAAGCAGCGACTTCAGGAAAACTTCAGTACAATTTTAAAATAGTTGAAATGTAACACGGCAGTTCCGAAACACGATATCTCGCGTGCATCTCTTTCCATTAGGGAAAGAACAAGGGAACAGCCAAGTGTTCGACCACTAACCAACCAATTTGTGGCTTTTTAGAGCAGGTTCTCACTTGTCGAATGTCGGGTCCAGATGTCGATCATCAGCATTTTTCCCATATTGGGTACCTTAGGTCACTAGGAATGTTTTGAGATGCTCGAAATCTATAAATGGAATGCACCCTTATTATATGTTTTTAAACAGCATTGGAGTATAAATACACAAGTTTTTTACGCGTGTCAATTCCCATAGCAACAAAATAACTTTTTTTTTTATAACCTGGAGCTGTCACAAGAAGATGGTCGAGCAAGCTCTTGAGTATTAGCAGTAGCGGGCAATTGCACAAAAGATCCCCATGGATCGAAGTGTATCCGCTAGGACCCCCTGACCCCAGATAACATAAGATAAGAGGTAAGATACCAACATACGAGATTCATAGGTCTTCTCGCAAAAATATTTCCGCAGGCACACATATTTGTAACTAACTACTATTTTTAGCGGGATGTCACACTGGATGCGATTCGCACTGCTCTCCGGCATGGGAGTGAGACAACGCTATGCACGTGTTTAGCGCTATCCCCCTTGCACACCGGTATAAAGCCCCTCATTCACGGCAGTCCGCCGGCACCTCCGGCACGTAATATAGCATCGTGAATGTCGTTGCCGGATGCGTGCCGTACGGCAACATCCTGCTAGCTCCGCCCAACTCCTTGCAGTCCGAATTGCACTAAATTACGGTAATAAACAATTGAGAAATGCGGCAATGCAAAAAATATTAATTATTCATTATTAAAAATGACATAAGAGATGGCGGCATTTTTTTAATTCGAGTACAGTGTATGCGCTACAACGCAGCGCTGCGCATCTTTCAACAAATAAGTGCGAATTGGACTGCCAGGCTGGGCCACTTGCACACCGTGTGTCCGCTACATCCAGCCATGCCAGAGTGCCGGCGGACTGCCGTGAATGAGGGGTTTAACGGCCTTAGCAATTGGTCGCTTCTATGGTTCTGACTGACTAACTGAACCACTGGCTATTTTGTGACAACCCGACCCTGGCCTATTGTTACCACATATTTCGACAGATTGATACCTATGAACCATTAAATTCCAATGGATTGTAAACTAACCCAAGAAAGATATGGTTTTGAAACATTAAATTATAATAGCCTGATTTTATCAAATTACGCTCTTATAGGATATTTGTAGATTTTTAAAAATGAAATAAGCGACAAACGAGCAAATAAATCGCCTGATGGTAAGCGATTAAGGCCGTCCATGGACACTCACAACATGGCCTTTAAGGTGGGAGTAGATATGCAAAAATCCTACAAACTTTTCTTAGTAGGTAAATAGTACAAAAAAACTTAACTAATTCAATTGTTTTTTAATAAGATAATAAATGGTTTTGTTCTTTGTAATAAAATAAAATAAATAAATAAAATTCATTTATTTCAGACTAACAAGTGTCCATAGTTTGTTAGTAACAATAATAATAAACTTAAATAATTATATTAGTACCTAGTCCTAGGTGAAGTGAGGACCAATGCCGGATTAGGCCGCTGTCCCACCTCCCCGCCACTACGCTCAGGAGGCTGTGGCGACTGTCGCGGACTCTGCGGAGCGCCGCGGCGCAGCGCTTGCGCAGCGTCGCATGAAAACCGTCCACGTGCGCGTCCGCGAACATGCCCGACGCGCTGCAATGCCGCGGCAGCCGCAACAGCACCCTGAACGCGTCATTGTATTGAACCCGCAATGTGTTCAACGAGCGCTGCGTAAACTTTGTCCACAAGCTGCAGGTATACAGCGATGTACAGTACGCACGGAATAGCGTAATCTTAACTTGCGCTGTACACCGACTGAACCTGCGAGCTATCATATTGGCTCTGATCGCAAGCGCCCTTCGCTCCCTCTCGATATCTGAATCGTCACTCAAATCATCGGTTACCAAGTGCCCAAGGTATTTAAATGAATTAACCCTTCTAAGCTGCTCACCATTCAAGCGAATGGGTGGGACATGAGATGGACACTTGGTTCCCGCCTTGAAAACCATATATTCGCTCTTCGATACATCATCACGTAATCATGACGACATTTATGTGTTCTACCTGCTAGAAATAAAACCGACAAAAATGTATTCACGTAAAACCGTTAAATAAACAAAATGTACGGCGCAGGTGATAGATGTGTTATTTCACTAGAAACAAATGGTAATAATAATAAGTAGAAACTTCACGCAAAAAAGGCAAAATGGATGTAGAGTTGCGGAAAAGGCCCAGAGAAACTAACTTACTAACTAAGTAGAAACTTGGTCTGACCCATTTAAAACGACTAAATAAACATATAAAAATAACATACCTACAATAAAAACGTTTGTAACATGTGTGTACATATTTGTTACAGTTAAAGTGTAACGATATTTCGGATTTTATTGCCTACATAGTGAATACCTACTTCATAGCTCACACGATATAAATTATTCCAGATTCAAATTCAGATTTATTTATTTCATTATACAGATTACATTATAAATTGCAGGCATGTCAATCTACAAGAATTCATATTATGATCGTCAAAATTGTTATAAGAGTATAATCAATAGAGTAATCATTACAATAATGAAATCAAATTATTACAAGATATTAAGTTTCAAATAATGTCATGATAGTATCTCCTGTAGTGTTTCCAAAATAATAAAAAAATCCACATGAGCAGTCAGTTCTATTACTGGATTAAAGCATGTATTAAACAATACATCCAGATTGTGGCAACCAAGGTCGCCGCTGGATCGGCTCGTGTAAGGACGACCTTTAGCCAAGGGTTAGAGTTATGCACAGATCACTTATTACCAACTGGATGAACTATACACATATGGAACTATGTATAGTTTACCGTAAAATCGCGTTATTAATGAAATCCCGATTATCCTTTATAAAACTAGTTATCCAAAACACAAATAAATATTTTGTTCTTCTTCTTCCTAGGGTTTTCCCGGCGTGCCATGGCTCAGGTAGCATGGGATCCGCTTTGGTAACAATTTGGCGTAGACGCAAATTTTCCCAAAGCAACTGCCATCTGACTTTCCAACCCAGAGGATAAACTAGGCTCTATTGGGATTAGCCCGATTTCCTCTAGAAAACCTTCTCCGTTCCTTCCTCCTCCGATACTTCGATCGATCTTCGGTTCTTTCGCCGAAAAGCGATTGGTAAGAAGGTCAAGTTATGATATTTCGTAGGTACATAAGTTCCGAAAAACTCATTGCTTTGAGCTGGCAGGATTTGAACCCGCGACCTTCGGATTGAAAGTCGCAAGCCTTAGCGCTGGGCAAATATAGTATTACAATTAAAATAACTACTAGGGTAAAAGTTAATTAAGGAAAAAATAGTTTCATTTGCCACCTTTTTATTTTTAAAGATGCCATTTGAATGAGCTATTCAAGCACCATGTTTAACCGCACATAAATATACATAGAACCATAGAATTTGTTTTTTTTAAATGTCGCAAGTAATATTGCAAAATTAAAAAGTTAGAGCAGCGGACAGTAATGTTTCGTTCATACTTACGCCATACATTACTTCACGGACTAAGGCCAAGAAGTAAACGTGGGGAGCCATAAACAAGAAACTTCATGTCTTCATTTCGTGACAATAATGCAAACATTTCCGATCATGTTAGAGAAAAGTATTTACCTACTAATACATTGGTTCTGTTCTGGTACTCAACGGCCGCTTTTGTGATACACTCGTTTCACTTGCTCGGCGTCGTACTCACTTTGATCTTAATACGTTAATCTATTTAATACGTTGCTCCTCGATCCCCTCGTCCTCGCACCTCTTAAACTCTGACAAAGTACTGTGAAAACGCGTTTATTTCAGACAAATCCATTAATGGTACTTAATAAATTTACGACTTAACTATGAGAGGAAAACAGCTTAATTTATTCTCAAATTTAATTACGGCTTATACTCATGTCAATAATTAACAGAACAAAGAGTTTATAACTATTATAGTACTTATAACATGGTACAAAGGCTCGCAATATTTTACGTGTATAAAACGCCTTAGTCTGACCGTAGATTTTTCTCTTAATTTTATATGCCTTCCTTTCTTTCGGACTGGAAAAAAGCAAATAAATTTACCAATTGTGACAAATTCTTCATTCTTAAACGTTGTAAAATGCGGAGTCTATCAGATTCATGGGGCTATATTTGTATGATACCCCTGAAGGTGAATCTTGGGTAACTGAATAATTAATGTTCTTGCGGTTAAAAAGCCTCCATTACACGGGGACCGCAAAAATGGTTGGTTTAGTAGTTAATCGACCCAATAAGGAAAGGTTGTGGGTGAATAAGGGTTCAGTCCAACAAATTTGAATTCTAACATTCCTACTTTTAGTTAATTTTCTTTTGAGAAACAAAAGTAAATTAACATCAACAAACCCGATCCATGATGGTGAGTGACCCGTTTGAAATATTATTTAATATGTTCGAGTCTCACGAGAGTTTTATAGTTTAAACATCAGCAAACTTCAGAAACAATGTGCAAGCTTCAAGAAGCCAAGCTTCTTGTCGTATCAAATAGAATGAAACAAAATAATAACTATACATTACAACATGTTTACAGCAAGATGGCCCAAGATACATACTTTTATTTAAAAAATAGGCTGACATTGAACCCCATTTAGATTGGCACCTTTTTATACAGCTAAATTGCTGGTGATCCGGTTAAGGGGGTAATCGAATTTTGGACGCCAAGAAAATTCTGACCAGCATTTTTGTTACCCTATATACATTCGTGTGTCCATTCGGTACGTAATTTTTATGTTGCGCTCGTAATTGGGATTTTATCATTCACTTTGATCTTTTTCTTTTCTTCTAGATCAGGAGGCCTTACCAATTACCATGACGTCTTAACGCGATTCAGTTGACGAACTAAACTGAGTTGCTTCCATACAACTGAGCCTAAACTGATCATCTTTAGCGATAAGACCGCCTATTTCTTACCTGTTTTGTTGTTTGAGGTGCAATAAAGCGTTTTTATGGGTATTATACCGTCATCGGCTTTCTTACTATAACTAAAACATTTTATTTAATACGCTTTTCCAGTGCTAGGCATAATTAAAAATCCTTCTAAGCCCATCTGTGGGAGTGGTCGCGAAAACACTGTGAGTGTGTTATGTAGTAGTGACTTTCGAGTGAGTTCCAATAGTGGTGAACATAACCAAACAAGAAAAGGGTAGATCGTTATGGCTATCCTTAAGTGTTAATCTAACTGCAGATTTCAGTTTTTCAGCATGGCGGTTGCAATATCGCCGAAATATCGAGAGCTCAATTTTAATAAAAAATCTTGGTACGAACCCGTGTTCATCATTTAGAATTTTAAAATAATTCATAAATTAACATTTTAAACATTTGTTTGGAACATTTTACATGTCTTTGACGAATGTTGTTAATTTACCTTAATAAACCGACGTTCCGACACAGTTTCATTGGTCATGGTCTCGGCTGGACTGATAAATCTTCGAAGTGTCAACGGCGATCTTGCTAGAAATATTCACGTACCCGGCGGAAAGTCACTTTAAACGCGTGGGAAGGTAATAGGTACTTATTGGGAGACTGAATTATAATATAATGACTTGTTAATATTATTACTATTCTTATTTTCATTGTGACGATCATGATAAATATTCCTATAATTTTGACATGTAACGCAAATTTATAATGTAATGTTTTTCGTGAAATAAATAAATGTAATCTAATCTAATCATAAATCCACCCAAGTACTCGGTTTTGCAAAATTATGTATTTGTCCCCTTTGCGGTGGAGACGACTGGTTGTTTGGGGTCAGAGGCTAGGGCCTTTGTCGCGGACATTGGGCAGCGTTTTCGAGAGAGAGGTCTTGACCCTCGCTCCGGGTCATTCCTGGCGCAAAGATTGTCAATCGCGATTCAGCGTGGCAATGCCGCAAGCATAATGGGCACTTTTGCGCCAGGAATGACACGGGGCGGGTTATTTGACTAGTGCTATGTGTTTGGCAAAGAGAATTATGATTTAAAATGTATAAAAAAAAATACTATTTTCGAACTTAAATCATAAATTATTTACATCGCCCTAAATTTCTAACTCACATTTTTTTAAAATACAAACAAAAACGTTCTACCTCGCAAAACCTCTCAAGTATTATTCTTTTCTCGAGAATATCTGATAAAACCTCAAAGTTATCACGAGAAAAATCACGTTTTTCATTTATTATTCACCGGTGTTTACCTTCAAACGCTGAAAATAAAAGGGCTCGTAATTCGACGTGGCATCCTTTGGCGTCGGCAAACAAGCCTTTGTTAGGTAGATTATAATTATCTCGAGGATAATGTTAATGGAACAAGTGAAGCGAAAATACTCTCTAAGTTTAAGGCGATAAGGACCATGGGTTTCTAGTTATATTTAAGTTTTTGGTTTTGGGGTACATAGGTACATGGATTATTTTGGCTTGCGGTCTTGCATAGTTTCAAGGGATGTTGAAGCGTGTCGGCATAGGTACTAAGTAAACTAGAGGAGACATGTAGAACAAAATATGTACGCCGTATTTGACCGTTGGATGAGGGGGAGGCGCCGAAGAATATAGCTTAACTAACTAGAGAGGCGAGACGGTTTTGACATTGTACAAACATGATTGTAATAACAATTCTAATCAATATATTGTATTTAATTAAAAATATATTTAAATAGCCTTTATAGGCTGTATGACAGACGGGTTTACAATTTTGGATTCCATTTATTATTATCTTTAATTTTATAACGTATTAAAATTACTTCGCATGGGCGATGGAATGCACTACGTTACACGAGTTTCATTATTAGTTTTTATTTTTATTTTATTGAGGAATAGGCAAGCATTTGACTACAATCTCACCTGATGGTAAGTGCCGATGTAGTCTAGGATGGAGCATGCTTGCCTAGAAGATGTCTATTCACTCGCGATTTAAAAAGATCTAGGTTATAGTGGGCAGGGAATATATTCGCAGGTAAAGAATTCCACTCCTTAGCTGTTCGCGTAACAAAGCTGGAGGCAAAGCGTTTTGTGCGAATTAGCGGCAGGGAGACCACGTAAGGGTGAAACGATTGCCCGCGTCTAGTCACCCGGTGGCAGAACGGAGCTGGGGGGATTAGATCGTGCAATCCCACCGCACACTCCCCGAAATGCATCTTGTAAAATACCGATAGGCAGGCTACTTTTCTACGGTGTTCAAGACACTGTAGCCTGCCTTCCGCCAGTTCGGAGTTTCCAATAAGCTTTCGGGCGCGTCTATCAATGGAATCTAAGGCAGCCAGCTGGTATTTGGCGGAACCATCCCATAAGTGTAGTTTTTCCTTAAACCTTTTTTTTAATTTCAGTAATAAAGGCAAGTCTTCCTTATGGTACAGTAAGAGTATTTTGACATATGAAAAATAATTATTTTTCATGTTTTTTATGTGTTAATAATATGTTCGCGTCACATCTGCAAATTTATTCTGTGCGCCAAACAAAATGGCGTCGGACCGACTGTGAATGTTTGAAGTGACATTTTAGAATAACTTAATTTAAATTGATTTTTTCGTTTACTTACTGATGGAATGTAATTCCACGGCTTTTTATTTATTTCTAGGAGTACAATTGTTTGTCGACCTCAGCTTCGTTTCGGATGATAATTCCTACTCTGAACTATTCTGAGACATTTCTTGCTTTACCTGGGTGCGTAGCCAAGATGCCAATCGCTTACGCTCAGTCGCTAACGAAACGCAACTGTCATTGTCACACTAATAAGGAAGAGTGATAGAGAGAGGTAGCTACGATACGTTATTAAGCGTGAACGATTGGCATCTTGGCTACACACGCAGGCCTCGGTAGGTATTCTACTGAATATTATGACACGTTGTCGCTTTAAAACACTTCGAGTACTACGGCGTAGCACCTACTACGAATCAAAGTACCTACGAAGTAAATTATTTCCTTCAACAATGATTGCGGAAAAGTGAGTACGCGCGGATAACACGCCTCGCGGGTTCCCGGCACTCAATGTGTATTTTGAATGCCCTTACCTACTAGCTGATATGATAAAATTGAGAATTAGGATTTTTAATGAATATTACCTCATTTATAAATTACTTTTTGTTGCGAGAGGAATGCATGCTCAATTTTGCATTAAAATCTAAAGTTAGTACTTTCAGTAACTGTTCAGGTTTTTTTTCTGTTATTTTAGCTGTGTCTGTGAAAAAGTGCGCTTTTGTGCCTAAAAGGAGATACACTACTTTGAAATGATTATTCATTATATCAACCAGTTTCCAGTTTCAAATAAGAAGCTTATCTCATAAAACTGTCTTCTGCTTCTGCGATTGCTATTCATTGAATTTAGTATGACTCATCATATTAACCCTGTGAAAACGAGAAAGAAAGAAAGAACAAAAGATTTATTGCTACACATAAGAATAACAAGTTTTTTTTACAAAGATTAAATAAACAAAAACAAACAGGCATATAAAACACGAGTGCTGTACAGGGCTCGAAACGCAAGATCATGGTGTTAATAAAGGTGATTAATCCGATTTAAAGTGTTTAATTTCAAATAATTATTTCAAGCTTACCTATCTCAAGTCATTCTAAACAAGTAAGGTCAACAAGTCTAGACCTTATAATGGATTATATTCACTTTTCAAGACTAAGTCTTCAAATAATGAACTTGATATTGTGTTGTGCCACATTAAAATGAGAAATTACAGGCTCTTAGACTATCATTTAATGAGTAATAATTTGTTAAGCTAGGACAATGAAAATAGGTCAATTTGTACTTACTTTACAAAGTTTCTCTTTTTATTAGCATTAAGTCTATTTACTTAATTCATTTGTTTTAGACAATGTAAGTAAATTAATTATTCCAAAGCATTTAATATTAAGCATTTAATTCCAAAGAAAACTTATTTAAATCAAATAAATATATCTCGACATATCAGAAAGCGATTCATTACAGGGTGGATCTTAACAGAGCTTTTTTTAGGTGTCACACATTTATTACAACGAAATGTATTCCAAAATTACTCTAAAATTATTTTATTATTCAGCACAAGAAAATACAACGTTTCACAAAATAACTTTTTATAACACTGTAGTTTTAAATAACAAAAAAAAATAATCAAAATTAATTATTTCTAGGCACACTAAGTCTGTGAGGTGTGTCACAAAGGCGGATTCTATTTCGAACATTATAAGCATTCACATTCGTACGACTTGGGACCTTAATATGACATCTTAACTCGAATCGCACATACGTTGTTCGTCTTGGGCATGGTGGGGTACAACGAGTTGCAGGTTCGAAGAGAGTTGTGTCTGGCGACATACTTGTTTTGGTTGCTAAGGGGGCGCGCCTACAACAGTCTCGTGTTGAGCTGTGTGAGCCTGTACGTGCCCGACAAGTACGTGTGGCGGCGGCACCGGCCGCGGCTGCTGGCCGAGCGGCGCGGGCGCACCAACCTACTCGGGAAGGCGCCGATGACGCTCGCTGTGCGGACTCTGAACCTGGTAGCCGACAATATTGATTTGTTTTGGTGTTCTCTGGCTGAATTCACAAAGTCCACATTGTTCACGATATGTTATATGCGCCATAAATTTGAATAAATTGTTATTCATGTTAATAGTTACGCTATTGTCTTAGGTTTAGTACCTGTAAAGATAGTTGTAAGTGTGGAAATAAATAAAATAAAAAAAAATAAAATAAAAAAATACTTAGTACCCATATGACTGAGCACAGTTAAGAACCTAAACCCAACCCGTTACACCTCGCTGACATTACTACAACTGTCACAACTTTATACGAACTTTATTTTGCAGCCGATATAATAATATGTCGCTGACAGCGTGCTGAAACAAATGTCTACCACCATCTCATAAGAACTACCATACCAAGAAGACCATAATAGACTAATATAGTCGGGTTTTTATCGAATATCACCGAGGCTATCTCGTTCTAATAAATATATTATGTAAGTACGAAAGTGACGCACGGCGTGATAGTCGATAAAATGCCAACCATTTTGGTACAAAATACCGGTGTACAAGACTGGTGAAAACTGGATTTATAATTTGTACATATACTCGGGATCTACAAGGATCGCGATCATTAATATCTCCACTTAGCGAAAATTTCTCTGTATTATTTCTCTTTCTCTTTTAATATTGGAAAATGAATCATAACGTAGTTTTTCTGTTACCATCGGGGTAAGATGCCAAGCTGATATCCTGATAATTGCTGGATAAGACGATAGTTTGTCGGCATGTTGTGACAATCTCTGATAATTTTAATTAAACAGTTCTGTCAATGTCTTTGCATTTGGCAGCTGTCACCGTCACGCTATCCGCAGTTTATCAACTTATAGCATTATCCTATGACATTCGTGGATAACCATCTTAGGCTCGCGAATCATATTGCTTGTCGTTTCTACAAATGAGCTGCTGACATTAATATGGGTAACAAGATCCGCAATCCATTTGGTCAACTTTGCTTCATACCCTCGCTCAACACTTTCCGACCTTGACTGTTATTCCTAACTCGACAAATCTTAACGAGGAAAACGCTCAAGACAACCACTGTTAAGGGCTAACTAAACGCAGAAACGTACAAACGTTAACGGTTTACATTTGCAAAAAACGTCGCAAAAGCTGTATGAGGGACGTCCATACATCCATCCATCCAGGGTATCTGAATAGCTCCTATATTTTTTTTTTCTTATACGGACATTATATAATTGATGATTAAGCCATCAAAGAGGATTACCGCGAGTGAATTCGCCGCTAGGGGCGCTAGTAGACCGTGGGTCCTACGAAAAGAGGTTATAATATAACCTAATTAAAAAATAATGAGAAATGTACTGAAAATTACATATTATGTAATTTTCAGTACATTTCTCATTAGTTTTTAATTTAAGTCGTGTTTATTTAAAAAAATATGCACTTTTAGAGGAATCAGTACATATAAATGTATTAAATACTAAAAAATATTAATGTAGCTATAAATTAAGCTATAAATTGAAAGTGTATAATTAACAAGTGTAAATTACCATAAATTTAGAGGTTAGTTTAAACAAAAACGTTTCTATTTGGCAAAAAGTAACTAATAAATAATACAAATGCCACAAGAAAACAGTCACAAGATGTTAGTATAGAAATAAGTACAAACCTCAAGTAACAGTTTCCTCAAGTTTCAGTTTTTGTACTAATATTAAAAGTTAATAATATTAAATTAAAATAGTTACGTAGATGTTAATTTTGATCAGGTTAAACTATTAAAAAAATATATTTCTTTGTAAAAATAGCGCAAATTACTATTTAAGTGTTTTATCGAATATTATCAAACAAAAACATATTACCCCTCTAATCTTCGAAAATATGGAATATAAACATCATTGAAAAATTGTTAGAAACCAATGTACCTCTCTTAATACAGAAATTAAATTAAATAGTCAGTTCTAATAATATATTGGTACAAACATACAAACTCATACTAATGGCGCTTGACAAGGACCCACGCACGAGTGGCGCCGCCTGGTGAGCAAAAATATGGTAATCCTCAATTGATTACCACTATTGCTTACTATAACATTTTTTAACATTTGAGTTCGAAAAAAAAATCTTTTTTTTTTGTAGAAATCGCGATACGTCTGGTTGATGTTGTGGTGACCGAAAAGCTGGCGTCTTCCTCGCACAACATAGCATAAGCATTGCGAAACAACGAAGAAATGCCGCCAGGATCCTAGGTACAATGCCTCAAGGACCTACTCGTATTTTAGATTTAAGGTAGGTAGATGTAGGTAGGTAGGTAAGTTATACTTACTGTATATATTTTGTTAAAGAATCAAGCATGTGAGATTTATTATACAGCAATATTTTAGGTGCTGACCTGAGGTAAGTGTGATCAGGTTAAAATAGCCGCCCATGAAACCCACCAATTGATTGAAGATTTAACTTATCCAATGCCATGCTAAGAAATTGGGCTTTCCTGGACATCTTGTGCAACAGATGCAATAACACACATGATTATTCTATACTGTTTCAGTTTCCGAGACCCCGACTATGCGCCGCTAAGGATCAGGAATCAACACGCGGTCTGATGAAATGAGAGACCCATGTCACCAAAACTTAATTCCGGGTTGCAGACCAGCGTACCTCGAACTCTAGCTCTTTCCTCCTTGCGTTAAGTGTAGTATAAACAGGTGCTAATATTGTGTGGCAATGGCTCAAAGTTATTTAGGTAATGGGGTAGCATTTCCTGATGGCGCTTTATTAAAGGTTGAAGCCGATTCAAAACTTTAAAATCGTTACTTGGCTTGTTAATCATTTTCTCGTTCCGTTTCTTAAAGCAATCTGTAGCGAAAGCGGGAAGTGGGGATCTTGACTTTTTCTCTAGTATACATCTCTTTTAATTTATAATGACATTTTCTCGTTGTTACCTTTTTTTCTGTGGTACCTGGGATTATTTGTAATCACAAATTTTTACGAAAACAAGTAGGGAAATTTCTTTCAGTTTCCTTACATTGTTTTCTATAACCGAAACGCGACTTCTATTATGTGACGTGTTTCGGCTAAATGTAACACTTTGGCAGTTATCGATACAGATTCATTTGGTAATGAACCTTCTCAACAATCAACAAAGAGATAACCTTTATTAAACTCAAGCACATACTTGTAAGTTCCGAGCAATTCACTGGTATAATACCTACAAGATGAGGGTCAAACATTTTGAACCCGCCACTTGCTAATCTAAAATCCCTTACCGTTCATTCTATTGCGCCTCTCTTACGCACGAAGCGCGCTGTAGGTCGTGTCAAGTTCGTAACATATTTAAAAAAAACAGGTTGCGATTTTCAAACCTCGAATACGTTTCCTGAATGCATGTGGTGGTGAGTAATTTGTAATATGATATCTTCGCCTTTGATAGGGTTAGTTGGTAACTTGTTTAATTAAGGTAATAGGTTTGACGTATCTTAAGCTATCATTCTTGTAATGCATTAGGTTTTGAGGTGAGCTCTATTAACACCGGGTGATATAGGAGACGGGATAGAAATGGAAACTTGATAAAAATGTCAATTAAGACTTAGACTCGATGTTTATATCGTAGTTGACTACGGAACCATAAAAATTAAGAAACCGTATTTAACAATCTTCTAGCCTGATTGGTAGTGCCTACGAAGTTGGAGATTCTGGGTTCGAATCTTGGTAAGTTCAAAGCTTGCGCTTATCACCTTAATATTTGAGAAAATGCGGGTCTTCAAAATGCGGGTCTTTATTAGCTTTCAGAGCTTTGCTCGGTCGCGCGGAAAAAAAAGAAAATGATACTTTAGATAATACTCAGCATAGCGCATCGTCACAAATCTCATAACACATTCGTATCTCGGGTTACTGACCTTAATTCCGAGGCAACTTTTCCGCATAATGGCTGAATTGTTCTCCAAGCGGGCTGCTTAGCGTAATATTCATGAAGCTAGGGCGCCATAGTTTGTTTGACAGCTGGCGACATGGTTGGTGCATTTAATGAGGATGTTTCTGTTTATATGCGACAGTTAGTTTTTTGGGTACCTATCATAACATTGTTTGATATTCACATGATTATAGGTGAAGGAAAACATTGTGGAAAGCTGGACTTTTACCAATAAGGCCTAGTTTCCCTTCTGGTTTGGAAAATTTGATTGATTTTTTGATTTGAAGGAAAACATCGTGAGGATACCGGATCTTTCCAATAATCCCTAATTTTCCCTCAACTTTCATAAAAGCTAGCGCCTGTGACAAATATTGTGATTAGGCTGCGAGACTCCCTAAGCCATGGCAAAAAACCGCCATTTTTTCCCTACTTTTCCTCACCGGATCACCAGTATTTGTACTATACCTCGTATTAAACACAGCATCGTCTCAGATCTCATAACACATTCGTATCTCGGGTCACTGACCTTAGTTCCGAGGCAATTTTTCCGCATAATGGCTGAATTGTTCTCCAAGCGAGCCTTAGTGTGATATTCACGAGGGGGGCGCCATCGTTTGTTTGACAGTTGGCGACATGGTTGGTGGATTTAATGTGAATCTCTTTTTGGGCTTTGTTATAGAAACAATGAGTTCTTTGGAAGTACGAAAATCATTTGATATTGACTTTGGGTTGCTTTTCGGTGAGCTTGGGGCAAAGTTGTAAGACCTCCGATTTCTTGGTCGGATCAATAGGTTTTAATGAACTTGTGTTGGTGCATAGTGTGCTTGTGCTAGCGACATAGCAACATAAAAACGCAAAAACACCCGTTTTCCTATAGACAAGACCAAGCTAGATCGTTTTGTCACCCCTAAAAACTTTTATAAGTAGGTATAGCAATTTTCATCGACATATAAAGAAGCTAATTTACGTTTTTTTGGTGTGCGAGTCTTCGGTTATATTAGTTTAGTATTTATTATTTATTGCAGGTAGTAAATTTTTTATAACTATATCATGTTTATGTGAAATTTCCCTTAATTATGCATTAATAAATTACTAGGACGAATGGACGGGACGGGACGGGACGAGGCGGGACAGAAGGATCTGTCAAGTTCCATTGAAAGAATCACGTGATAGCTCGGAGCCTTCGGGTGTCACGTGACGTTTTCTATAGAAATGGACAGATCGTCCCGTCTTGTCCCGTCCAGTCCCGTTCTAGTGTGAGTCATCCCTAACCCATAATATTCGATTGTCCCTAAAACGATCCGGAAATCAGTAATAAAATTAAGTGGCAAGCACTGAAGCGTGTGGGTTGTTGAGACGTTAAAACCAGTTTTATGTTCACGTCGAAGTAGAAAGTTTTTACCGGATCCCTATAAACTACAATCGGTAACACTGAAAGAGTGATTTGGGGTTTGTAGAAATAAATTCTTATAGTTTCCTTTAGACCTTTTAGTTTTTCTCATATGCAGTTATTGTTGAAGATAAAAGCCACACTCCGAAAAATGATAAACGATGTCGAGTTACGGAATTTAAGGATGACTCACACTAAAACAGGACGGGACGAGGCGGGACGGGACGATCTGGCAATTTCTATAGAAAGAATCACGTCCGAGCACGGAGCCCTCGGAGGCCACGTGACGTTTTCTATAGAAACTGACAGATCAGCCAGCCCCGTTATAGTGTGTCATTAACAAATATTTTAGTTTAACAGATTTTAACCTCATCGATTTTGATAAATTCTTATGTAGTATTAGGGTCCAAGAATTCTTCCTGTTCTATTTTCGATCGGTACAAATATATTACATTATAGTAGAGAAAGTTGAAGCATCGTTGATAACGAAAGAGATAATCACAACATCTCCATTTTGGGCATTAGTGAAACTCATCTTCGCGGGCAAGGCCATTTTACCACCACTACCGGAAGTACTTTGTACTTTTCGGGGAGAGACAATTCAAGCAGGAACGGAGTTGGTATACTTTTGCCATCGAGCATGAACAAGTTTGTCCTCGGCTACAATCCTGTGTCTGACAGAATCATCAGTATGAAGTTGAACACCAAACCATGTCTTCTTAACATTGTGCAAATCTACGCTCCTACAGCACAAGCCACGGATGATGATATCAATGAATTTTATGGGAACCTCGAGAAGACACTTGATGACATACCTAGCCGACAAATCACAATCGTGCTCGGGGACTGGAATGCAAAGGTTGGCAACATAGAGCCAGAAGTTAGCATCAAAGACACTATCGGCAAATATGGTCTAGGCATCAGAAATGAGCGCGGTCAAAAACTCATAGAGTTTTGCGTTGGTAGGAAGCTTAGTATTATGAATACCTTTTTTCAGCACCACCATAGACGCCTCTACACTTGGAGATCTCCGGGCGATCGTTATAGGAACCAAATTGACTACATGATAATTGATACCCGCTGGAAATCTTCCATAAAGAATGTCAAGACGTTTCCCGGTGCCGACTGTGGCTCTGACCATGTGCTGCTAGTCGCTTATCTGTCCCTACGCCTGAAAGCGATAAAAAAGCACTCGCGACCAATACCTAGAGCTTTGAACCCCCTCGAACGCCAACATTTCCAAAACATGATGGAAGGCAAACTCGCAGAGCACTCAACACCACCAGCGGTAGATGCCGATACTCTATGGAAAAACCTGGAAGTCAGAATCAACGAATCTCTTAGTGACATTGTCTCAAAGCAAAAGAATAGCTGTAAGAGGGCTTCTTGGATAACGAGCCACACGTGGGAACTGATCGAAAGCAGGAAAGCACTCAAAGTGGAAGGTCTACAGAACTCCGACGTAAGGAAGGAATACTCAAACCTGTGCAGAGCCATAAAAAAAGAATGCCGCCGGGACAAGAATAACTTTATTTCTAACATATGTCAGGAAGTGGAATCCCACGCAATGAAATATCAGACCTCAGATCTTTTCAAGAAAGTCCGCCTGCTTAGTAGACAATTCAAGCCAAAATCCTGGGTCATCGAAGACTGCGACGGGAAACCACTACACGAGTTGGGCGCGATTGCAGAGAGATGGCGCTGTTATTGCGAGCAGTTATACAAGAAGCCCAGCACAGCGGATCCTCCCGTTGCCTTCGTTGATTGGTCCAAGCTGGACCTGGAACCCAACATCTTAAGGTCGGAGATAACGGCAGCTATTGAATCGTTAAAAACGAAGAAAGCGCCGGGCCCGGATCAAATAACAGCAGAAGTGCTAAAGGCTCTGGGTGAAAAAGGAGTTGACACACTGCACAACGTCTGCAACCAAGTATGGAGGAAAGGCGAGTGGCCCCTGGCTTGGACTCAGTCGGTAATCCTTCCACTACACAAAAAGGGTTCGACCAAAAAATGTGATAACTATCGCACACTCGCTCTAATCTCTCACGCAAGCAAGGTCCTGTTGCACATCATAAACAACCGTGTCCGTTACTATCTTGACTGGCAGATTCCGCAAGAACAGGCTGGTTTCGTGAAAGGAAAAGGCACCCGTGAACAGATACTCAACATCAGACAGATTGTGGAGAAATGCTACGAGTTCGACACACCAGTCATAATGTGTTTTGTCGACTATAGCAAAGCCTTCGATTGTGTCACCTGGGACTGCCTATGGAGGGTGTTGACTGAGCTGGGTGTACCTCACCATCTAACTGCACTCCTGCAGTCACTATACCACAACAGCCAAGGTATAGTGAGGATTGACGGGACAACATCAAATCCGTTCAGTTTTGGGAAAGGGGTTCGACAAGGCTGTATCCTTTCGCCTATCCTTTTCAACATATACGGAGAGTACATTATGAGGCGTACGTCTGACAACTGGGAGGGAGGCATCACCATCGGTGGCCGCAAGATCTTCAACCTACGGTATGCAGATGATACCACCTTACTAGCATCAGATGAAGCTGAGATGGTCACTCTACTGAATAGGGTGGAGCGCATCAGCGAAGAACTTGGACTGTCTATGAACAGATCCAAAACAAAGATCATGGTCGTGAATCGCACAGGCAAGCTTGAGCTCACTGGGGCACTTGACTTCGAGATAGTCGAAAACTTTATATACCTGGGCTCAAGCATCAGCAACAATGGCTCCTGCGATTTCGAGGTGCGGAGAAGAATCGGGATGGCGAAAGGGGCCATGGCACAGCTTGGGAAGATATGGAAGGACAAGAATATTTCCCTGAGAACCAAGAGCAATCTTGTGCGCACTTTGGTATTCTCCATATTCTCCTATGGTGCGGAAACGTGGACCTTGAAGAAAGCCGACCGTGACCGCATTGATGCATTTGAGATGTGGTGCTGGCGTAAGATGCTGGGAATTCCCTGGACAGCACACCGCACCAACGTGTCGATCCTGCGTGAGCTCAAAGTCCAGACTAGGCTTTCGACCATCTGCTTACGTAGAATACTTGAGTACTTTGGCCACGTGGCTAGGAAAAGCAGTGATAACCTGGAAAAGCTGATGGTCACTGGCAAAGTAGAAGGAAAGAGACCTAGAGGTCGGAGCCCGACACGTTGGACTGACCAGATCCGCTCCACTCTCGACGCCACAGTACACGAGGCTCTACACATGGCTGCAGACAGGAACAAATGGCGTCGGATTATACGCAGCAAACTTCTTCCTAGAGGAGGTCACGACCCTCAACATTGAGGAAACCGACGCGAGGAGGAGGAGGAGGAGAGAAAGTTGAAGGATAGCGGAAGGCAGGAAAGCTAAGTAGAGCATTTATGGACCCAATGAAGGAAAAAGATGGTCGTGTCATATAAGGCAGCCAAAGAGAAGGCAGATGATAGATACAATTGAAAGTTACTCCACCGACACGAACCCTGCACTTAAGTATATGATGATGATGATTTTAAGTTCCAAAAAAAAAGTTCCAAAAAAAACATCATTGTAAAGTGCGGCTAGAAGATGTTGATGCTTAATGAGGCCAGTCATTCTCAGGGACCACGGGGACAATATCGCCTGAAGGTAAACATTTCAAAATGTATGCTTGAATATGAAAATCATAATTAGTGTCTTATCTACGTTGTTGTCATATACCGATTCACAGATTTAAAAAAATTTGGTTGGGCCACAGATATTTTAGCCATACTCTATCAGCTCGCAATACTCATTCTTTTATAAAATAAATACATGTCAAATACTACAGAAACATTTAGTACAGTTACCAGGGCTGAGATCGAACCAGAATTCGCAGCAAACGTCCTAAACATTAAGCCACCGACCACGGCAACGAAGATCCACGCTTTACAATTGTACTCATTCTTTTGTTTGGATAAAAATTGTGCATAGCATAAGTGTACACAGTTAAGCATAAGTAATAGGAAGATAGCACAAAAACATCTCTAGTTGACTGCCTTCAGTTCGTGCAACGGATGTCTATTGAAAGTTTCGCGAAAGTTGCACTTATGCAGCTGACTTTTTTATGTTTCAAGAGAGCGCTGTAGAAACTCCGTAGAAATCTTTAACGCGAATCAGTTTGGGTTCTTAACTGTGCTCTGGGCCCTAACCATGACGTCTTAACGCGATTCAGTTTAGGATTTTAACTGTGCTCAGTTATATGGCAGCGACTCAGTTTGAGTGTTAAACTGAACCGCGTTAAGACGTCATGGTAAGGCCTCAGTTGATCAGTTTACGATCTAAACTGAATCGCGTTATCTTTTTTCTTAAATTTTTTATATGATGGTTTTCATGTTTTTTCATGCAAAAAGTATTCTATTGATCTATCTAAATCCCCATATGGAACACACTATATGCATACAGATCTACCAACCACCTTAATCTGCTGAGTAAGATCACGTGCGTGATTCCCCTGGGTGAACAGATACACCTGGCTTCCCGAATATAGGTTACCACAGCAACCAATATCGGTTTAGGTTACCATGGTTACCAATACATGAATACTTACAATTTCACTGTGAAAGCTTTTCATTACTAATGGTAAATTCAACGCAAATGTCCTTAACGAATACTTTTGCCTTGTATGGCTACTCCATTGGAATCCGTAAGCTCAAAATAATATTCATTTGTTATTCATGTCATGAAATATTATCAGACACAAAATCGCTTTCTTAGCATATTCTGTAATATTAGAATTTCATTTCGTGATGGACGTTCTTGAGACATTTTCCTTGTGAATCTTCAATATATGTATTTTATTTCAATTTTAACAATCTTCTTCCTTGCGTTTTCCCGGAATATGCCACGGGTCAGGGATCCTGGAGTCCGCTTTGGCAATTATTGTAATTATTTTAGTTTTAACGCTGTTTGTAACAATGAAACAAAATCGACAATTGATTCGAGTGTAATCGAAATTAGGATACATTATAAACTTAAATACGAGTAGATGTCATGCTCCTCCTTGGCGCTCCTCAGGATTGAGGGTCGTGACTTCTCTTCTGCATCACTTTCTCATGGACGATCTTTCTCCAACTTCTTCTATCTTCGGTGGTTTGGAGGGCATTGTGGACTGTAAAGTCAAGCGCGGAGCGGATCTGTCGCTATCGCTTAGTCGCGAACGAAACCCATCAGTCATTTACGCACTTATAAGGCAGAGTGATAGATAAGGAAAACTACGATACGCTTCCGAGCTTGAGCGATTGGCATCTTGGCTACGCACACTGATCAGACCAACGTATAGGGCTGCGTGCACGAGTTATTTTACCATCTACTTTGCGCTCACAATAAACTTCTTGAGATTGCCACTACCTTAAATTAAAAGTGACTAAGGCTTTCATTGCCTTGGACAGGAATGAAAACTACGTTTTCTGGTCATTTGGGTCACGGCGGATGTGGCTGAAATTTGTCTCAAGTATATATGTGCTTGTTTTTAGTAAGAGGTGCCACTTCATCGTTTGTTGATAAGGTTCATTTCTAAATGATTTTTTATGGCATTAGCGCCTTAGCGGCTAGCGACAGAGTGGTTGTTTTTGTTGTAGATCTTAGGGCACCCCGGAGGTGCATAGGGCTTCCACAAGATCCTTGCGCGACTTTCTATGTTAAGCAACCTTTGCTTTGCTCCAGCTCAGCCCTACGGCTCGCAACTCACTCTCCACGCTCCGCCGCCACGTGTGTACAGGGCGTCCACGAGCTCGCTTTCCACCTTGTGGCTTCCACTCAAATGCGAGACTGGCACTTTTCGTTGCTACTCTTCGAAGGGTATGCCCGGTCCATCTCCAATTCCGCAGCGCAACTTCTTGGGCGATTGGTGACTGACGGCATATACGTGTACTCCACGAACATAAGGGACAAAGTAACGGCCTCCTAGCCCAGTCGGTAGTGACCCTGCCTACGAAGCAGGAGGTCCCGGGTTCGAATCCTGGTCAGGGCATTTATTTGTGTGTTTATCACGAATATTTGTTGCTGAGTTATGGATGTTTTCTATGTATTTAAGTATTTATATATATCGTCATCTATTATATATATCGTCGCCTAGTACCCACAACACAAGCCTTATTGAGCTTACCGTGGGATTAGGTCGATTTGTGTAAGATTGTCCCATAATATTTATTTATTTATTTAAAAAAAAGTGTTGCATTTTACTAAACACGATCACATTTATAATAGGTTTGTGGATTAATGTGTTATAAGTGTGTGTTTTTACAAACTTCACTCATAAACGTGTGTCAAATCAAACCTGAAATATCGTTTGGCCCTGTTTTTCTAACATTTGTCTTTGTTAGAACCATAGTGGAATGAAAACAAGTTGTCCCGTGATGTATCTCACTAACAACGACGTCACTGGCAGCTAGTTGCCGCATTAGTTAGTACATGCCAAAATTATATGTTTCTTTCTTTGTCCAACCAAAAGTGGTGTTTTCGATGACGTTTCGTGATGGTCATACCGTTTTGTTGTATCATGGTTAGAACAGACAAAAGTTAACAGCACTATTATAGATTTCTGATGAACGTAAGATGTTACTTATTCTATAACATAACCTACTTTCACCAAATACCATAACTTTAATAATATTACGACTCACAAAACCTCGTCCCAAATCTTATGTCAGAAGTATCAAGGCTCACCCCTAGAGACTAACCTCGCAAAGTTAGTGTTTTACTGCATTATTTAATTACGTACTTTGAGAGATTCTTGTATCTCGCTGTCTCTTGAGAACGTCTGTTATGAGGCAGAAACTTATTTTATTGAATATACGTTTCTTATGAGAGAACTGAAACATTTTGACAGTGCAATATAGATCTTGCAGACTGGTAATAATTTTTAAAGTAGGAGGTTATTTTTTCGAAAACAACCTCTTACTTTCAAAAGGCCCTAAATTGCTATTTACATGAATTTATCTTAGTATTTTGTAACACAATAAACATTGTTTTTTAACTACATACAGTATTTTTTCGGTTAACACGATTATTAATAATTAAAATAAAACACTTTTATAACAGATTCGTTGCGTAAATTGACTACATTTCCCTACGTTTAGAGTCATTTTCAGCACTCTTTATCACAGGGATGAATGATGTCTTCGAAAATGAGAATACTCCCTGTCGGCAGAAAACTACATTGTACTTTTTAAGTAGATTTAGTTCTAAATTACGGTTTTTTTTATTAAGAATCCAACGTCCAACTACCTTACCAACCGTCTCGTCTAAGTTAAATGGCTACAATGTATGTTTTTCATGTTACAGCGAAACAAACAGTTTTTGTAAAATCACTATTTAAGTAACTCATATTTTTTAATACTACGACGGTGACAAACAAATATACGGCCTGATGGTAAGCGGTCACCGTAGCCTATGAACGCCTGCAACTCAATTCCAATGTCACCGGGACATGGTGTTCTTAAGCTGGGTCCACACTTATATTATTTTGACGTTTAGTATCTTCGTCACGTGGCACCGACGGGTATCGTGATGGCTAGTGTGCAATCAAATAATCGCGATCGTGTCCGTCCACACTAACGATTTAAGTACGCGTCGATGCTATGCGATGGCGATACGAATACGATACGGGATATAAAATGATACTATTGTGAATTAAGCTTAAGGCAGAGCTGTTTATTAATTGCACGTTGTTCGCGTTCTTTAAGAGGCCGGTATACGTTTTTTTTATGATTTTGCGCAAATTTTTAATACTATATTGGAGCAACTAACATGAATCCTGTTAATTTTTTAACATAATACAGATAATTTTAATTCGAATGGAATGTATGAACTACTTTTCTGTTTTTGTTTTTCCACTTTTAATAATGAATGAATGAAATGAGTCGCCTAAGAAATAAATGGAACGCTTTTTTCCACTTTCACAAAATGTAAAAATTGCCAAAGTTTTGCAGATATATAATACAATTCGTAAAAATAAAAATTTAAAAATAAATTTCATTTGATGCCTAATTAACGAGTACGAAAATAAATTAGGTGGTATAAAGATTAACAATATAAAATCACGCTACAATATTGTATGAATCAACCACCTCGCAAAGCAAGCTTTGTAGGAATTGTGTTATTGAATACTAAGTAATAGACTAATGTTTTGTAATACCAATACTTCATACTTTCTTAGCAATTGTAACTTATATGCGATACGTAACTGTTTTAAACAAAGCAGGGTTGTCAACATTTACCTACATTTCATGCATCTCCTTACATTGTCCTAGAAAACAGCAACATTGATGAAAAAATACCCGTATAAAATATGCAATTTATCCCATAAATACTTGGTTAACGAGATTCTTAAGTAAAATCGATTAAAAAGTTGTACAGAACCGCTTTCTATATAATTATGCAGCCATTTTATTTTAGCGATACTGCTGCGCCTTAATTGCAAGAGTAAACCAGCTCCCGGCTCTTGTAAGCTATCGCGATCTTTCGTGGTAAATAAACTTGCGCTTTCTATAAATTTGTAACCGTATTTAAGAAAAAGATCAGCGGCTCATTAAAATGTTTAGTTCGCGAGGACTTAAGAACCACGCAAATGCAAAATGTCCAGAGTAGACCTAACAATGAAATACAGTAGGCTGCCAATTCGTTTTTCATACGTGCGTAGTCAAGATGCCAATCACTCACGCTAAGTAGCGTATCCTATTTATTTCTTTCTATAACCCTTCCTTATTAGTGTGACAATGACAGTTGCGTTTCGTTCGCCACTGAGCGTTAGCGATAGGCATCTTGGCTACGCACGCAGGATTTGAATAGTGTGATTGCGATAATTTCCGCTGTCATATGAAAGAAAGAGTTTAAATTAGAATTAATTTACCATCATATATTTACATAACCATATGGTATTAAGGCTGTAAACAATATTTAATGGAGTACAACATGGACCCAGTTAGGTCGAGAAATATTCTTATAGCTAAACTTTATAAACCTAGACGTGTTTCTGACGAGTTTCTAAAATTATCGAACATTTCTGACATTCAAATGCTCTTCTTTACTGTAACAGATTTGATTTAACAAAAACACATTTAGTCTTTTTCGGTTGCTATAAACCTAATTAGGTAGCTCTAGCTAGTATATCACTTTATTACTCGTTGTATGAATTTCAAATAATTCTGATTCAAATACTTCTATTGTCAGAATTATAAGACATATTTTTGAGACGGGCAATGATGGCAGCTGCTTTTATTTTTAATGAATAAGTACCCATCATATTCATGATTTTATAAACCAAGAATACTGTAATAAAAACTGCAATCAACAAATTGACTTGATTAATTAAAAAACTTTGAGAACTAACCTCCGACCTAACCACAATATTTCTCCCACACCACGGGAGCAATGTCGCCCTCGAAACGTCAGAGGTAAGTTTTCAAAATTGTAGGTGATTTAACCTTTTTTTAGTCGTGGCTCCGAAAAAAAATTTACCTATATTTAATTTACACAGGCCTTGTGCAGACTGTTAATGGAGTCAGGCTTTCATGAAAGTGTAGCCATTACTTCCAATTTAGTCTAACTTCAAACAATATTAGCATCTCATGCGAAGAATGAGATATTATTTTGCAGTAGACTGGTCTAAAGAAACAACTTTTATTTATCTTATAAGAAAATTACCTCGCCTTCAATAATAGTTGAAGAACCTACCGGACGGTAGGACTCAAGCGTTTGAACCCAGTAGTAAAAAATAATAATCAGGCATTGTAGGTAAACGAAAAACTAATATACACTTAAGAATGAAATGAAATAAACCAGCAAAAATAGTCAAATAATATGCTTACAACTATTTTTTGTTTTCGTTCTTGTGCACGGAAAGCCAGTGCCTAAATATATCATTATTAAGATTGAGTTTTATATATTGACGAAATATGTTACGCTTAAACCAAAAACTTTTCAATGTTCAAGTCTTTCCTGCAGTCACTACCCAAAAGTTAAGGGCTGTATGCGGGCGTTAAGGGGTACATTAAGTACACTTTCTTATTCAACCCTTATCTACGTGAAAGAGTAGGTACCTACTACTTTTCTATTGATTTGTATAATGGAAATCATTACTACATTTTAATATACTTATATCGGGTTATTCACGCCTATAAAGTCCAAAACATGTCGACCTATTTTCGACTTTATAGATGTGAGTAACCCGATATAAGTATATTTATATGACTAATCTCACGGGAGTTTTCTATTCAAAATTATTACTACATGCCCACTAGCTGTAAAGCTGCAAAGAAAACTCTATAGTTTAGCTGAACACTCAAGTTTTCTCTCATGTAAGCAATAGTTTACAGCTTGTAAGTGTATACTAAAGATTTTTTCATCACACCTGCTCGTAAATGGTGCTATAGTATGCAAGCATACTTAATGAGCTGTATTAAGCCCATGACCTTAACGGATTATACTACTTTACCGCCCGCCCGAAGCTCCCCGAGGACCTGCACCCCAAGCATTCGTTGCACATAGGCGCCGCTTACTCCGCTTAATACTGTGGACTGTGCTACTTACTGTGTTTCTTTATCACCCCAGAAAGTTCATTTATTTCCTCGCAAACGTGATGAAAAACGTCGTATGTATCACGGGCGGAACAAGAATTACGAACTCGTGCTAAAATAAGACCTCGTTTTTGACTCGAGCTTAAATTCACACTCGTTCGTACTTTCTTGTTTACCGCCCTTAATGCACAATATACTATTATCATACAATCAATAGAAAAGGCGGACCCATTTATATGCTTAAGGATTTAATAAGAAAATTTACCTTTCTAGCCCTTAACTTCGGATAGTCCACAGGAAAGACCCGAACATCGTTTTTTTTGATCCGCTCACTCCATACTAAAGTTATTTACACTCCTGCCATTTTTTACACCACTAGTCCTTTACAAATACGATCAAAGCATGAGCAAATAGCATAAACAAGTAAACAATTCCGTAAAATACACTTTAGAGCCAAAGTTTCGGGTCACTAACATTTGCCACAACAAGTAAACCCTAGTGACCCAGAACTTTAGCTCTCGAGTGTATATCAGTTTTAATCTGATTAGTTTGCGGCGAATGGCGGAGCAGAGGGTAGGCCTTTGCCCAACAGTGGGACACAACATAGTAGGCTATATATTTAAAAAAAAGTTTGCGGCGCTTGCGGTTGAAACAATGGGTCCTTGGTCAGCTGATGAAAAGGCTGGTCGACGCCTCAGGAGACCCCAGAGCTGGCGCCTACCTTTCTCAGCGTATCTCTCTTCTAGCTATACAGAGGGGTGACGCCGCCAGCGTTATGGGGTCGATGCCGCAGGCGGAGCTTTTGGAAGGGGTTTTCTTTTTATAGATGTTTTTTTTTAATGTAGGTAAGTACCTATATTTTTTTAGGTTCTTCTTTTATTTAGTTTTAGCTTAATTTAATTACTATGTTTATGATTTAATTATTTTAAATTATTATTCTTCTTCTATAAAATAAATTATTATTATTATTTGTTTCCCTAATTACGTGTTTAAATAAAGCACTGGTTCCTACTGTTTAATAGAAGATTACATAATCTTACAAAATCTACTTGAATGGTAATTAATACGGATTGTTTTTTTTTAATCTCGAGGAAAACTAAGTCTAAAGTCACTAAAAATATTTTATTCAGACAACGTGGTGAATCGCGCACATTTATATTTACCAAGTTTTTAGGGCAACCGTACTCTCCAAAAGCCCGTCGCAACCAAAATTCGTTCCCCATCAAGATATTCCCGAATCTAACCACTTCCTTAAAATAACAGAACACGAAAACGTCTGCAATTTACATTTTCAGGCCTTTTACCTCCCTTTCTTGAAATATGAATTTGCGTGGCTCGGCTGAATGGGCAAATTTTCTTCTCACTTTAGCCTTTGTTGCTAGCTGGGAAATGTATTTTTTAAGTGGCAACATTGGGCCCGCTGTAGACCAGTATGCGAACGTTATTGAGCTCTGATAATTTACAAGTGTTATTTTAGTTATTAGTTAGTTAATAAAATCGCATATCGCATTTAACTATTTCAACATCACCTCTCATTTTATAACACTTTTGTTAAGAACTATGAAAATATGGGTGTACCACATCCTAGTTAAAATTTGTCCAATATCATTTTATTCCTGTAGGTACTTAAACTTCGGCCTCAGTACCTACACCGTGTGGTTTTGAGTAATATATAAGCGGACTCAATTTACTTTTTTTTCAGTATTAAGTTTATTAAAATAAAAGGTATACTCTTGAAAAGAGTTTCTCTTAATATTCCATAGTCAAAACAATATAAATTATAAATTAAAAGAGATTTCATGTACTATAGAAAAAGTGAACAAGGCCCCCAGTGCCCAGGGCTGGGATCGAACCAGCGATCTCCAGCTTTCGCGGCAGACGCCCTAACTACCAGGCCACACGACCACGGCCACCAGAGTCCGAAATTTCCTAAGTATAGCAGTGACGCCAGTGACAGCACTGTCCGAGCCACGAAGCGAAGGTGACAACATCACTGTTCGATGACGACTGCCCATGCCCAATGCAGTGGAAATATGTAATCCTTCCTTATTATAGAAACGCTTAAGGTGGTTTCCTGATGTTGAAAATCTCACTTGTGAGAGTTATGTTAGTTTTGTGGGTTCAAAATCGGTTTGCGTATTGGGCTACTGGTATTTATGGCGGTTTAACGGAGCCCCGATATTTTGACGATTTTCATCTGAATGCGGCCTATGGGCGGTGATTAAGACAGGGACGTGTTTTTGAAATGATTGTGTTTTGATGCTTTGCGTTGGTGCTATAAATAAAGGCATTTGTAAAAAGATTTGGCACTACGAAGGGAAATCTTATTCATTGGAATAACCTTTAAATAAGCCTTTGAACTAGAGTCTATAGTAATTTATGTCATAGAGACTATAGCTTGGCAAGCTTGTCTTATCCGTGTCTTTTTGGTGTCCTTGTATTACTTATTCCTTACTGTCATTCCTTACACAATTGATTTCAAATTGTAATAGCATTGTTTTGTGTGATTGGCCATAAGAGGATATTTATTTATTTATTATTTATTATTACTTGTACTTCTAATCTTAAGACCTAGTTTTCCTTGGATTTGTAAGGATGAGAAAGATCAGAGAAGAAGTCAATCATAAGCGGTCCGTAAACACGTTCTGGCATATTCACCGCATCTGCCAATCAATTTATGGGTTTGTCTGGCGGATGTCTGGCGGACATACCATCTATGAAGATCCGACAGATTGCCCAAATGGCCGGCAATGAACAGAATTGTACATAGATAGCATTATTCATTAAGTACTCGTACTGTACTACTTTAACAAATATTTGCAACTAAATTCTTTGAATCTTTGAATCAGGACACTTTGCTTTCATTTCAGCAATTGCTGCGCTGAAATTTGGTATACGAATCACAGATATATTCGAGTACTTTATGTAGATCACACAACGCCAGTATCACCTGTACCTTATTCAGACACGAGAGTTCACGCACACAAGTGTGTGGTTGTCGTGTGCGTGACCTCAACTCTTTGTTCACTTTTCACTGATTCGTTCATTCACTGCCTGTTTAGGGTTCAGGACCTCAAAAAAACATCTGAACACTAATAGGATTACTTTGTTGTCCGTCTGTCTATCTGACTGTCAAGAGCTCTCGTTAACGCGTAGAGGTAGCAATTTGAAATTCCGTCTCGCTCTTGCCAAATTAGTGGTAGGAGCGAGACGGACATAGTTTCAAATGCCGCAGTCGCTATCGAATACGGACGTACAACCCATGGTAAGCACACTGGTCGGAACGAGTTGCAAATACTTTCGAATCGCGCAGTCGCTATCGAGTCGTCGTTAAGGAAAACTCATGGTATGCACAAACGACAGACACAGACGGAGGAGAATCATTAAAGAAAAAATGACGTCCATGCGGGGCAATCACGACCCTCAGTATCTAATGAGGGACTCGTCGCCCGCAGGAAGAGGAAGTATATATCTATGACGAACCGCATGTTTGCGGGCTCCACTGCCATGCTCTCTTGCACACGGTAGGCACATTTACTACTGCGATCGGTACATTTGGAATTCGAAGTTTGATCTACTCAAACATTGCCATATTAGGTACTTTTTGCTTGAAACGATAGATATTGAATAAAAGATCTAGATACCCAAAAATCTGAAAAATCACGCCATAATAGTGCTGCAGTTACAGCACTTTTTCATATAGTCTTGTTTCGAACGTGACGTCTCGTTAAGTGCCAACAGCCTATGAAGTATTAACAGTGTTGGTAGTTCTGTATATGAATTTGACACTTATGCTTACGTCGGTAAGCTCTTTTTCGTACGAACCATTTATCATCTGTATCATCATCATTCTGACCCACATTTTTTGACGTTTTTGTTCTGCTTTGTACGTCTATTTCTTTTAGTAAGTCAATACTTAAAACCAGTACGGGATATCTACAAATTAATACAATACAATACAATACAATACAATACTCTTTATTGCACACCTCACACAGATGAAATACAGTTACAAGAGAAAATAATAATACAGAACAGTAACAGTAAGGGGTAACAACAGGCGGTCTTATCGCTAAAGAGCGATCTCTTCCAGACAACCTTTGGGTAGTGGAGTACAGATCAAATGAAAAAATGTATTAGGTGGCACAGAGATTAACAAAAGCACACAAACAACACACACAATAAATATACATACCAAAATAATAATACGATAAAACATACATACATACATAAACATACATACATAATAAATACATACGTAAACATACATACATAATATATATATACATAACGATGAGTGAAGAAGAGAAACGACAGTGTCAAAGAAGAAAAGCTAAGGAAGAGACAGATAGTATTCCTTGAGTTTCAACTTAAAGGCAGTTATAGTTTGAGCACGTCTTACGTCAAGGGGAAGAGAGTTCCACAGTTTAACAGCTTGGAAAGTAAACGAAGAATTAAATAACTTAGTAGGACAGGCATATAAATAAATACAATTTTCTACCGTCAGGCTATACTGTCTTGTCAGACTATATTTTAATAACAAACTTCTTGTTATTATAATAAAATTATTTTTTCCTCCCCATATAAAATAATGTTTCAGTGTAAAACAGCCGTCGGAAATGTTAGAAACCCAAAAACTAATTGTTGCAAATATGACGTCACTTTATGGAACTAAAACTCACCATGTCATAATTATTCACTACACCCATACAAACTTCGCTGTTACAGAATTTAATAGGTTTTTTGTAAGAATAGCGCGGGTGTACACATTTAACATTTAATGTCGTAAATGCCATTGGCGCGCATGGCGCTTATGTCCTTTTCTTATGATCGAACAGTTATTGTTAGACGTGTCACGGGGTTCCGTGGGAACCGCGGGCTGTGTGATTGATTGAGCTGGTATAAGTAAACTATACTAATGTAAAACTGGGATAGGCGAATGGGATTTTTTTACGGCTGAAAAGGATTTTTGGCTGACAAGGGGTGTTAAAGTTTTTGTCATGCAGATATAAAGATTATGCGTGTAGCGGGTTGAATCAAGAGTACTGTTTGCAACAGAAATAGAAAGCATAAGTACCTATTGTATAGATAATTATGTGTTTATTTCTCAAAATAATAGATTGTATGTTAAGGGCATAATAATCCATTTTAGACGAGGCTATTTATTGGTCCGAGTGCAACTATTTATCGTTAACCGGAAACGCCAGGTACTGGAAAACACGAAAATTGTCTTCCCCGTGAAACAACGCTGTTGATACAACTTCTGTTAAAAATTTGTAACTCGTTCGAAAAATAACGACTATAGTGTAAAGCATGAAGTAAATCATTGATAAATGATTTCATTTGAAATGGGATCCGAGCTTGCAAGTGATTCATTCTATAGAAATTGACAGATCGTCCCACCCCGCCCCGTTTAAGCGTGAGTCATCCTTAAATATTAAACTTAAAAATCATAAGTAAAATGACTTGTATAGGCTGTCCTTAATCCGCAAAAATTCAAGTAATTATCAGTAACCCTCTTATTCCTTTCTCCATAACCTGTATCATCGCTTACTTAGCGGTTTTTATAAGTGATTTAGTAAATTAGCCTATCCTGGGTGAAATATTACGTATATTTCACAGGTAAAATAAGTACAGCTTTGTCTTAGTAATGGTGCTGTTTCTCAGGCCATTAACTGAATATTTAATGGCTATTTATAACATTAACTCGGTGTTATGTTTACGTTAAGTAATGGGAAGTATTTGTGAATATGTAACTGAGATCATTGTAATGTGACTGTAGTGACTATCAAAAAGGTGGCCATATACGGGCATATTCGCCAGATCTGCCAATAAATGAATGGGAAATGGGACCTCAGATGCCCTAACCACTGGGCTACCCGATCACGGCGATTTTAGAGCGCTAACAGTACTGCCCTACTAAACTAAAAATAGCTATCTCAAAATAAAATGTATTGCTATCATGTACCTACAGTTGACAGTTACATTCTCGAATTCTCTAATTCACCTATTTTTGAGATAGCGCCTTATTTGAGATTCAGCTTAGTACGGCATAATATGTGTGTAGATAAAGTAGTGTAATCCGAAGGTCGCGGGTTCAAATCCAATTGTACCAATGAGTTTTTCGGAACTTACGGAATATAATTTGATATTTACCAATCGCTTTTCGATGAACCCATTAAGGCCTAGTTTACCGTCCGGGTTGGAAGTTCAGATGGCAGTTGCTTTCGTAAAACTAGCGCTTACGCCAAATCTTGGCATTGTTGCCAGACCGGAGCCCAAGCTCCATGAGCCGTGGGATAAGCCGGGAAAACACTAGGAAAAAGAATATTGGTATGAATAGTACGGACCATTATGGATGGATGGATTGATTACTTGCTTTATTTAAGAAACAGGTATTTATATATCAATTAGCAATCAAATGCCTTATCATTAGGCTGTACAGCTGTCCACACCACAAACACTAGGTAAATCAGACCTTGCAATTGCCCACACTATGTATCGTGGATATATATTCCTGATTAGAGATTGTGGAGTGCAATTTAGTGCATGAAATCTGTCACAGTTAAATATAAAACAGTAAGTAGGTATATGCAGGCTAATGGGATCCTTCACAAGAACTTTGAAAATGTAACATCTATAGTGGGCTCTCCCCGCCGCGCGCGAAAAGCGATTTTCGACAAAGTTCGCATTTAAGTAAAGTCGGGCAGTGATGCCCGAGCCGCGAAGGTGACAATACCACTCTGTCCGATGATGACTGCCCGATGCAGTCGAAACATGTCACAACTATTGTGATAAAAATACGTGAGTGTTAACCGCTGCAATTTAAAATAAGAGAAATTATTATGAAAATTATGTAAACAAGTTTGTTGATTACGTTTAAAAATTGTCGATTCAGTTTATGGAAATTTTCAAAATGGCGAGAATTGGTACAAAAGTCCTAAGCGCCATAGACATCCGAAGGCACTTACGACCTTCGTGCGAATACCAGTGTCGCGAGGTCTACTGCTCACGAAGCCACTAGTTACTCGTATCATACCAATTACTTCTATAAACCGGGTAGGTATATACACCAAGTTTTGGCATTTGTAATTTAGACGGAGACACATTGTAGACAGAGATTCAAAACTTTGTTTCACTTCTGAATCTGAGGCGCTTGCAACAGATTTTGTTGTTCATGATTCTGGGACGGATGTCTGGGTCTGGAGCACATTGTGCTAAGGGGCATATAAATAAATAGAAGTTATAGACTGACTTCCTGCAGCTTTATTCGCTTGGATCTTAACCTCCTTAAAGGCTTAATTTTCAATAATCCGTTCTCCGCTTTGAGTTTGAAAATAAAACCAACTAGAACACTATTTTTCAATTGGAATAAAGTTGCATTTCTGCAGTCTCTTTTTTCATTACAAAAGATACTTAACCATATTCTCTAGACTATTGATTTAAAGCATTTTTTTAATGGAGGGCCGCAGTGGGTTAAATAAGTGAGTATAGTATTGTCTTCTGTTACCGCGATTGTTATTCATTGAAATTAAACACTTAAGAATGGAATTATCTTAACCCCGTGAAAACGAGTGCTGTAAAGGGCTCGAAACGTAGGGTCATGGTGTTAATAAATGCGATTAATCCGTTCTAAAGTGTTTCATTTCAATAAGTGAGTATAATTATACCGCGTAAATAGAAAATGGAGGTTTCGCTCACTGATTAGCGATTTGCGGTACGCGTTATATGCAATGAGACTTAGTTATCAATTCCACAGTTATTTAAGAGCAGTAAAATCATATATATTTTTAAACTTTCGCTGCAATACATAGAATAAAAAATAATGAAAGTCTTGTAAGTAATGGGTTTTTTTTAATAATATGACAGTAGTTTATCCAACTGAGATTGAATACGACTAAAAGGGAGTCTTAAAGTCACTGCAAGGATATTTAGAGCAAAAAAGCAAAAACATATATATAAATATATATACATATATTAGGTTTTATACTAACCATACCTATGTATGATATGGTTAGTATAATACTAGCTTAGCGTCTATTTCAGACAATTTATGGCGCAACAACCGAGGTACATCACTCTTGATGACTGAATAGATCAATGCTTTGAAGCGACGCAATGGCCTCCCAACATCTCTTTTGGCATTCGCTACTGCGCCCAGTAACACACGCTGGCAATATAATTGTGATGTATGTGGGTACCTAAACATTTGTCTTAGTATATTTAGGGTAGCAGTAGATTCCTTTGTCTCGATTATACATTGCAACGAACAGACGTGTATCATTTGCTACAACCCTTAGAAGGCACCCCTGCACCCCTATTTCTCAGTGGCGACGAGGATGGGATGCATACTTGCCCAGAAAAAGTGAAGGCTATCGAGGCCGCACCGGCGCCCCGAAACGTATCCGAGTTAAGAGCTTTTATAGGAATGGTGATGTATTACTCGAAATTTGTCGGGAACGTCAGTAGTATAATGGCACCATTATATAACTTATTAAAGAACAATGTTAAGTTTGTTTGGAGTAGAGATTGTCAAACGGCTTTCGACGAAATCAAGAGGGCGCTCGGGTCGTGTCAAGTGTTGACACACTACTCCGAGGAATTACCGCTGATTCTAACAGCTGACGCATCGGGAGTGGGGGTGGCCGCGGTGATATCGCACGTCACTGGACGCGGCGAGCGGCCTGTGGCGTACGCCTCGCGCACGCTCACCGCGGCGGAGCGCGCGTACGCACAAATTGATCGCGAGGCGCTCGCGATAGTTTATGGAGTCCGTAAATTCCATCAGTACCTTTATGGCCGAAAATTTATTTTAAGGACGGATCATAAGCCACTCACGTACATTTTCGGAAATAAGGTTGGGATTCCCGTAATGGCAGCTTCACGTATTCAACGATGGGCGGTACTTTTGTCGGGATACAACTATCAAATAGAATATGTAGCATCAAAGAAAAACTGTGCAGACGCCCTGTCGCGGTTACCGCTAGAGAGCACGAGCAGTACAATGAGCAGTCGGGGGGAGATAACTTACGTAAATTTCGTTGAAAACTTTCTACCAATAACTAATAATGACGCGAAAGTTGCGACGGCCAAGGATAGGTTAGTGAGTAGGGTAGTGGCGTACGTGCAATCAGGCTGGCCAGCCAAGTGTCCTGACGAGGAAATAGAACCTTACTTTTTGAGACGTCACGAATTGTATGTGGATCGTGGATGCTTAATGTGGGGTTATCGTATGACGATTCCCATTTCGTTGCGTGAAAAAATACTAAAACAGTTGCATGCCACCCATATGGGTATTGTGAAGACGAAGTCACTGGCACGCAGTTATGTGTGGTGGCCTAATATAGACTCAGATGTGGAGGCATTATGCAGGGCTTGCGAGACATGCGCGGCGGAGGCGGCCGCACCGCCACGGTCCACCCCTAGTCCATGGAGCTATTCTGCCCAGCCCTGGACAAGGATTCACGTAGATTTTTTACAATATAAGGGTAGGACGTATTTGATTCTCATAGACGCGAGCTCGAAATGGATTGAGGTGTTTGAGATGTCGCGCACAAGCGCCTCGGCGGTAATTAAGGAATTAAGGGCGACATTCGCACGCTTTGGATTGCCGTCAGTCGTTGTTTCGGACCAAGGGCCACCATTTACGAGCGCAGAGTTCAGGCAGTTCTTGGAAAAAAATGGTATTGAACAAGCGTTTTCACCGGCCTATCACCCGGCTTCTAATGGAGCGGCTGAGCAAGCAGTAAAACTATGTAAACGAGCGATTAAGAAAGCGGTTAGGGACGGGGTAGATGTAGATACGGCATTACAAGCTTACTTGTTAGCCTACAGGAATAGCGTTCATAGCACCACGGGGGAAACTCCAGCAGTTCTGCTACAGAAACGAAATTTACGTTCGAGGTTGGACATGTTGCGTAGTGATCGGGCGCTAGAAGACCAGGTCCGGGCTGCGCAGCGCCGCCAGGTACAGGCTGCGCAAAGCGCAACATCGGAGCGAGAGTTTGTAACAGGTGACGCAGTCTGGGCTAGAAATTATACAGGCTCCGATAAATGGATTAAGGGTACGGTCGTAGGTCAGGAAGGTTCACGGCGTTACACCCTAGATAACGGAGACGGGCGACTTCTAGTTAGACATGTAGACCAAGTAAGGCGTAGATCAGTGTTGTCAAGCATTCCATGTCCTATACCGGCCTGCCGGGAGGTTAGCGATGGTGAGCAAGCTGAACCCACGGGGCATCCCGGAGCGCAACCCGGGGGCTCGAGGGATCTGGGTAAGGAACGGGCCGAGTCAATAAGGGGGGAAGAAGTATCGGAAGTAGCCAGTCAAGCTCATAACGACCACGTTATGGCTAACCCTGACCCATATCTCCAGGCACCTGCGCGATCGCCGGTGGCTCTTAGGCCGTTACCCAGTCGTAAACCTAAGCTAGAGATAGACTAGTTAAAAATAGTTTTAAGTTATGTTTTTGTATTATAAATTCTAGAAATGTGGCATGAACTTCAGAATTAAGTGGGGAGGTGTGATGTATGTGGGTACCTAAACATTTGTCTTAGTATATTTAGGGTAGCAGTAGATTCCTTTGTCTCGATTATACATTGCAACGAACAGACGTGTATCATTTGCTACAACCCTTAGAAGGCACCCCTGCACCCCTATTTCTCAATAATGACTATGCCAGACACCTGATTATCGCAGTTTACTGCATGTTCAGGGAAATATCAAACGGGAATATTAACCAGAAGCGCGTTCAAACGGGATATCAGAGCGGCGTATAAATAGGACCGGAAATTTAGGAGGTTATTTTAGTATCTATCTATTCTCTTTGACCGATGGTTTATTCAATAGGAACCTGTATTGTGTGGTTTGGCAAATAATTCTGGTGTGACTCAGTCTGTCTGTCTGTTTAATAAAAGATGATGTGATTCTCATATTTATATGGCTCGTAGTTCAAATCCATATATATTTCCGTGGGTAAGTATTCAATTAGGATCCCCAAAATTTTTAAAATAAAGATATCATGGTTATTATGGCAAGGCCTGTTTATTTAGAAAATAATAGAACTAACAATACTGAAAGAACACAATATAATGTTGTATCAATATCCTCGTTTTTTTCAAGTTCCCAAAAAATCCTGCATTATTTCACAGAAATAGCAAAATTAAAACAAAATAGACATCAACAACCTCGAGCACCAGCAGGTTATGGTAACCGTCCTTTTCAAGGTACTTTTGTGTTTAAATAATCTTTGCCAGCATTCCTTGACTGCACAATGCACTTTAGAATGTGCTTTTTAACCTTTTTCGCAAGAAAAATCTGCCGCGGTTTAAGTCATTTTTTAGTTGGCCGTTTTAGCATTTTACCTGGCTGCAAGTCATTTGTGGAATGAATGTTACAATTTATGCTGAATAGCGCTTTATTTAAATGTTGCCGTTATATGAAAGGGGTTCAGTGCTACGGAAATAATTTGAAAGTGGAACTGGAGTTATGAGTGGTGACTTTTAATAATAGTTTATGCAACAGTGATAAAAAAGGGTTCTTAAAACTCGAGGGTCGCCTTTACAAAACGAGCGTAGTCCAGTAAAGACAGTTTGAGAACCAATTATAAGCTGTTGCATACATTAGTTTGTCTAGGACACCTAAAATAACGACAAAAGCAAAATCTCGAAAGGCTGCACAATGTGGAACATGTATGCGAACAATAAAAAAAAAATTGTATCCATATACGAGTATTGTATAAAAATCCATAAGACCATCACTTTGACTTGACAAAAGAGTTTTGCCCTAATGTCCGAACCCATATTTAAGATATTGTAAAACCCTGAAATAACCCTATTTTCCAAAGCAGTTATTCATAATCAAACTCAACAGTAAATCTTACACGAAACATGCAATGAATATCATCGTCACATAACTAAGACACAGGCCATAATATCCTAGGGGATCGCAAATGTGTTTTGCACAAGTATTGCTATGGCGCGACTCCAAAGCAATATCAGTCATCCGTACCATTTGCCATCCAATCAGATGCATGTGAATGTTTAATGCAATCCGGTGCAGTGGGAACTTGGGATAGGTTGGTTCGTTTGAAAATTGAGAGAATTTCAAAGTGCTCTATTACTAAGTCTTTGTTCTTTGGCTTAGCAAATATTTATGTTTGGTTAGTTTAAGTTAAGCGGCTGTTTTCCTTTTATACCGACAAAAACAACATATATGTTTGAAATAGACTATTTGATAGTTTCATTACGGGTTTTTTTTCTTTTCAGTGGTTCTCTAGAAAACACCGTGAAAGAGTGGCCCTTTTCAGCGGAGACAGACTTCAGACTGACTATTCTGTCAACATGTTTTGAGTGAAATAATGTGGAAGGTTTATATTTACTAACCAGGGAAGTAACAAGTATACTGTACTTATAAGGTAAACGAGTATTTACCTCCTTTATAAACATAATAATTTAATTCAAAATTAGACATTTTTCAGCGCAAAGGCAGATTATTGAAACAATAAAAGGACGGGCTTAAGACATTTATATATAAGAAATCTTAACAAGTACAAACACAGTTAAAGAAACTACCGTAAATATACATAATATACATGACATGCGTATTGAGGGTCAAAATATTGTACGCCACACTCTGGCTGATTGTGATGTAACTAAACACTAACCCTACCACCATTTGTAACCACTCACATTCAAACAATAAATAATTTGTATTTGTATAATTATGTTAGTACAGTATAAAACTAACCCGCCGCACCGATGAACCGATGCCCGTTGGGGCGGAAAGGTTCTCGAGTGGCGACCGCGTACCGGAAGGCGCAGCGTGGGTAGGCCCCCCGCAAGGTGGACTGATGACCTGGTGAAGGTCGCAGGAGTCCGCTGGATGCGGGTGGCGCAGGACCGGTCATTGTGGAAATCTTTGGGGGAGGCCTATGTCCAGCAGTGGACGTCTTTCGGCTGAAATGATGATGATGATGATGAGTATAAAACTAAAGTGCTCAAACGGTATGGCAAATCCAATTCGCTGGAAGAGACTATCAATAAAAATAGTAATAGGAAGTACTGAAATGGTTTGAAATAAGAAGCTTAAATACAAAAGTTCTGACTTTCATTTCATCTGATTATGAAATCAGAAATAGACCATCGTATTCTAGGGGATTGCGGCAAATGTATTCTGCACAAGTATTGCCATGGCACAGCCCCAAAGCAATATCAGTCATCCGTACCATTTGCCATCCAATCAGACGCATACTGTGAATGTTTAATGCAATCCGGTGCAGTGGGTTTAGTCGGCTGGTTCGAAAATTGAGAGGAAGAGAATTTAACCTTTGGAAAATGAACCTTTGGAAAATGAAACCTTTCAGAAATTGGCCTCAAAAGAAAGTGACCTCCATATCATAAGTCGCATGTCGATAATGTTTTATTCAGAAACACACCTATGGCGAATCTGACCTCCACAGAGTCGGGCCCACTCAGATTCCGGTCCAAAACCAAACTGTCTCGATACGAATCTGCCCCGGCCCGCCCAAAGGGAATTTAAGGAGGTATATTATTATGTCTATGTTTATTGTTTGTCATCTATTTATACGTTGGGTTACTTTTTTAAGTTTAAAAATGTATAATAAGATTAAACGAAACGCAAGTGTCATTGTCGCACTAATAAATATATGTAGTGATAGAGAGAAATAATTAAGATACGCTACGGAGCGTGAGCGACTGGCATCTTGGCTACGCACGCTGACCAGAAGCATTAAACGACATACATTATAATAATAGTCAAAGCACTAGTGTTTAGACTATTTTTATTATTTTTCAAGCCTTTGTTTGGCATGTTTATGACACAAATGCATGGCTTAACCGCTTCCGTAGCAATTATAAATTCATATAATACATCGCATGCGATTATAAAGCTAATTCTCAAACACTTACATTCTAGAATCCCGTGAATACAGGTGCTGATGCTCAGGGTACTATTCTAGGTAACGGATTATACCCAGAGTGTAAACATGGATGTCTCGGCGACGGTGTAGACAAATACCTGGTTCTAAGCGAATGTAAATAATCCTGTTTGCATGTATCGTAGTCGAGCTATTTGTTGGCCCACTGATGTGGAATGAAGTTATTTACAAGGTAATAATTCAAACTCAGGATTCTTAGAAGTCTGTGTCTGAAATAGTTAAACTGCAATATTTTGTTGACTAAAATCCTCCGTAGTATTGAGTTATTTTACTGAACAAAGTTGTGAATAAAGGATGACTCACACTAACACGGTACTTAGACTAATGAAGACCTGTCGAACCTGAAAAATCAAACGGGCACGTTTTTTCCCATTACATAGTTAAGGATGACTCACACTAGAACGGGACGGGACGGGACGGGAAAATCTGTCAATTTCTATAGAAAGAATCACGTGATAGCTCGGAGCACTCGGATGTCACGTGACGCTTTCTATGGACGCCCGCTGATACTCTGCATTGTTCTAAATTTCGAAAGTTGTTATTGAAAATCACGGACTGTATTTTCTATCGTGTTTGATCTCCCTTTTGCCTCCCTCCCTATTATGAGCGTTTTATATAAAAGTATCCACCACATAACGCAGAAAGCTAAAACAAATGAAAAACTGATTAAACCCGGCCAAACCCGCCCAATTTAGGTAATAATTGGCATTGAAACCACAACCTTAAACGATAAATTAATTCCCGATCAAATGAGCACCTCGAATCTCGATATCCATTGTTCTAAAATTTATTTCAACGGTATTCCGTTTATGTCCAATAGCCGTGACGAAAAATTACAGAATTCCGTTCATATAAATTAGGGGATAAAATTTTGTGTTTTAGAATTAAAGGCGTGAAATAAAATCATTATTTTAAACTCAAATGGACAACTACCAAAGTGACAGCCATTACAAGAAACTGAGTTTTTTTTAAATATATCTTTGGATTAGTGACAAAGATGTTCTGCGTTATTTATCTGTCTTTCGTTCTAGCTTGTTTTGAAAAGAATACCGACCGTTTCTTGAAAAATAAAACGAAATGGGTCTCCACACCCGTTTTCCCCTAAGAAAAGTCATTCCCGAATAAAGAAGTTTCCGTATATTATTGTTCTCTCTTTCTTTGATAATAGACGTATGTGACATTACGGAGGTTTAGTTTTGCTGATGCTCACTGAAAATGGTTATTGGGCATTTTCCAGTAGCAAAAAGAAAAGTCAATGCAGTACTGCTTTTGTATAAAGTTTCTCCAAAAAATATCTACCTATGTCATAAAAATATTGGTGTATAATACCCGAAAAATGCGCTTGCAGTCTAACACCACACTTATCATAAATTGCACATAATACGACACAGCTTGCCAAAGAGCTCGCTTGGCCGAAAACAAGGGGAATTTTATAATAACACCAAATATTCGACAGAAAAACAGCGAGTTTGTAAAAATGTAAATTTTATAGCCTAAGAGGAACCCCCGGATGTATAAATATTTGAGCTAAAGCCGAGTGCACACTGCTCATGCGCGCAGAGACCCAACGGGGCTGCTGTTACACCGAGTCGAATAAATGTAACTTGTAACGTCGATGTTTATTACGCATTTTACTTTTTTTAATTTTATGGCTCCAACTGGAGTCAGCTAACTAACCCAGAGTTAAGCATTTTTTAGCAGGTTAGCACTAAGGATGCTCCCCTAACATCCATACAGGCAAAGAACTCTCAAAGCGCGGCATTTATACGGTTTCCAGATTTTTTTCCTTTACCTACTTGTGCTATAAACTCTTGGTTTTTGCCCAATTTCGTGATTCTAAGTCAACGATAAGTAAACATTTTGATTCCCATTGCAAATGTTTAGGAAATGCGACTTGGCCGTATCGTTTGATTGCGTTAACATAGAGGTTTAGATTCTTCCCAGACCGCAGACGCATTGTGGGTGTGGTATTAATGTCAACTTATTACCTCTAAGTGTTTCCGATATAAAGGGCCTTGACAGACATGCGGATGGACAAGAAAGTAAATAAATAAATAAATATTATGGGACAATCTTACACAAATCGACCTAGTCCCACGGTAAGCTCAATAAGGTTTGTGTAGTGGGTACTAGGCGACGATATATACCTATAAAAGACAGAGATACATATAAATATTTAAATACATAGTAAACATCCATAACTCAGGAAAAAATATTCGTGATCAAACCACAAATAAATGCCATGACCAGGATTCGAACCCGGGACGGATGTCCCGGGTTCGAATGCTTTGTAGGCGGGGTCACTACCAACTAGACTAAGAGACCGTAAAAGTGATCGTACAAGGTTTGCATATTTTTTTTCAATTTGGGGTTCAGAACCCTCAAAGTTACACAATCCATTGAAGGTTGCTCAAACTGCAGTTCGCCACAGTGTAACACAGTCCACAGAACCCGTGTGCATCTACATCACTGTCCTCGAAACGTGCCTCCTTATGCACCGTTAATCTTGTTTATTATACTATTTATTATCCCCAAACAGTCCGCATTCCATAGACAAAGCAAATTTAAAATAACTCGCACCGCAAAGAATAACCCGTTTAATGTTGTCTGTATGGTTTATCGTCGCTTTTATGGCTCAAGTTGTGTAACGGAGTAGTAAGTAGTTATTTGCTTTTGAGGTTACATGGTACGATGATCCTCTTATTTTCTTGTATAATTAAATACCTCTTCCCATTTACATGCAAGAAACAATTTGCCTGGTCATTTATTATGCAAACTGCTAGGATATGAAATATGGAGATTGAGAAATCGCTGGTCAGAAATGTCAGAATATAGTTAAGAAGAATGGATTTGCTTTATGGATGCTCCTGATTATTTAAAAGTGGAATAATTAAGATAGTGACAAAACACACTATTACTAGTACATGTAATGTTGTTAAATAATGGTATCCCTAATACTAAATATGAACAATGATTATACATACTCAATATGTATTGACAGCGCATATCATTATCGCGTAATCTCATAATCGCATCGCATTATCATGCTTCTGAGCCATGTTGATAAACTATTTTCGAATCGTCTCGAACACAGACTTAATGACTTTCAGCCTCCCGAACAAGCCGGATTCCGAAGAGGCGATAGTACCATAGATCACATCCATACGCTTCGGTAAATTATACCAAAGACCGAAGAATATAACTTGCCATTATGCTTAGTGTTTGTGGACTATGAGAAAGCCTTCGATTCGGTGGAAATCTGGGCGGTGCTTGAGTCTCTTCAGCGATGCCATATTGATTATCGGTACATCGAAGTGTTGATGTGCTTGAAGAGTAATGCCACAATGTCAGTCAAAGTACAGAGCACAGCACGAAGGCGATTCCGTTGCGAAAAGGCATAAGGCAGGAAGACGTTGTCTCTCCGAAACTGTTTACTGTTTAATGGAAGACGCCTTCAAGCTCCTGGAATGGCAAGGACTCGACATCAACATAAACGGCGAATACATCACTCACCTTCGGTTTGCCGACGACATCGTAGTCATAGCAAAGTCGATGGAGGAACTCAGCACGATGCTCGATGATCTCAACCGAGTATCTCAACGGGTAGGCTTGAAAATGAACATGGACAAGACGAAACTTATATCAAATGCCAATGTTATGCCCGTCCCAGTCTCTGTTGAAAGCTCGGTACTCGAAGTTGTTGACTCGTACATCTACCTAGAAAAAGTAATCCAATTAGGTAGGTCCAACTATGAGAAAGAGGTTAACCCGCCGAATCCAACTCGGTTGGGCAGCGTTCGGGAAACTACGCAATGTCTTTTCATCCGATATACCTCAGTGCCTCCAGACGAAAGTTTTGAATCAATGTGTGTGTGTCTGTGTGTGTGCGATGACTTACGGCGCTGAAACGTGGTCCTTCACTATCGGCCTCGTCTCAAAAGTCAAAGACGCTCAACGGGCTATGAAAAGGGCTATGCTTGAAGTTTCTCTATGTGATCGACTCAGAAATGAGGAGATCCATAGACGAACTAAAGTCACCGACACTACCCTCCATATTAGCAAGCTGAAGTGGCAATTGCACGCAGAGCAGATGGCCGATGGGGCAGACGCTGGATGCAGGTCGCTTCCAACCGGTGCATATGGAGGTCCAAAAGGGAGGCCTATGTTCAGCGGTGGACGTCTTATGGCTGATACGATGAATATGTATACTCAATGACTTATTCTATTTAACACTCTTGTACAGTCACGTGCAATAGTATATTATATTCCGCTATGGAGCCCAAAAATATGTGACACGCTTTTATGGCTGTACAAATAAGATTGTGTCAGATATGTTTGCGACCTTAATAGGCACTATTGCAGGTGACTGTACCAAAAAACTTATTTAAGAGTAATAGCAGAGTTTTAAAATTCCGCCCAAGGCTCAGTTAAATATTTCCCTGTAAATTAACTTTAGCCTGTTTCTGTCGAATACGAAATCAATTTTTCATTTTTTCCGGCAAATCAGAGCAGGCTGTCCGCCTTAATGAGCGTTCTTACTCTAAACTGGCGTGTTTTCAGAGTAATATTACTTTCAACCGATAAACTCTGGCATAATCAGGTCAGTAGGTCCGAAGAACTGGACAAGGATTCTGATTTGGTACGCGAGTGAGGGTGTAACGACAGATTATACAGTGTGGAAAAATTATGGGCTCTAGAGGGAAAGTTCCTTAAAACCTTAAGTTAGCTCGTTTAACTTAAATAAAACATTCCTTTATTTTATAAAAGAAATAAAACTGTATTCAAAGATTTCTCATTTTTTTTCATTTGTATGGGCATCATTTATTTATGTATTTTTGTAATTTGATGGACTTTTTGTCCGACAGACGAGTGGAAGACGTAAATGTTTCTCACAAAAAAAATTACATTGGCAATAACAGTATAGATTAGTGGAATAAAATAGCGAGTATTTTTTTAAATATTTTTAGTCGGTATTATTACCGTGCGATACAAACAGTTAAAACCAAAATCTTTAAATACAGACTTGTTTCTGTTTAAAATAAATTTAAGGAATGTCTTAAAGTAAAACGAGCCAACTTAAGGTTCAAAGGCACTTTCCCTCCAGGGCCCATTAAAACTTTCCACACTGTAAAAAACAAACGGGTTGTGTGGTAGCCCGTTAATAATTTAAATGTCTTCGGAGACACAATACACAAGATTATCGATTTGAATTCGCTCGGAGAGTTCCATCAATTTTAATAACATGGTAAGAACCCGTGTTCATTAGTCAAGAATATCAAACAACCGCGATAGTTAAAAACTGTTTTTTTGCAAAAAATTAGCCATGCAAAATATTTAACCATAGATTCAATGTCTTCGGTTGCCGTGTGCTCGCTAAGTCAATATAATAGTACCGCTGGACTTGCAAAAAGTGACGTTTCACAGCCCGGTTCAACTTTCCTGCATTGTTACAGAAAGGAGGTGACGGACACGATGGATGTTGCCGAGTTTATCGCTAGCATTTGCAATAAAACTGCAAGTTTATCTGTGGGTTCAAGATGGCTATGATATTACCAAATTTTACATAATAGCACGTAGACAACGATAATTTTACATAATAGCACGTAGACAACGATTGTGTGAATTATTGAACGATAAAAATCAGTCAAACTGTTATTTATGCTTTTGGATACATGCATATGTTACAATATCCAAAAGCTAGCCATAGATTAACTTGTATAATAGACACCACCTAGGACTGAAACGATCGCTAAAATCACATTGAGTGCTGGGAACAGTGGGGACCCGCTAGGGGAGTTCTCTGTTGGAAGTCACTTTCCGCTACAAAGCGGAGAAACGACGGAATCGGCCACGAGCGTAGCGCGTACCACTCGCAGCAGTCAATGTGTTAAAAAAATGTTGCTTGTTGCTCCGATAATGCAAAATATAAGGCACTTTATTTTCTCATTAAGCCTCATGTTTTCAAACAGAAGTCTCGCCTTTGGTCGCTACGCTAATAGAACGACACCGCTGGACTAGCAAAAAGTGACGTTTCACAGCCCGGTTCAACTTTCCTGCATTGTTAGAACTAGTTACAGAAAGGAGGCGACGGACGCGATGGACGTTGCAGTTTATCGCTAGCGTTTTCAATAAAATTGCGTTGTAAGCTTTTGCGATGCTGACCTTTTTCAAGCATTAGTTTCTCATCTTTGACATATTTCTGAAGAATTGGCAAATTTTGATCACGACTTTTTTTTAATACCACGATTTTGGTAAACCAGCATACGGTCCGCGTAAAGCGGTTACCGTAGCCTATGGACGCCTGCAACTCCAGGGGGGCCACATGCGCGTTGCCGTCCTTTAACATCTTGTACACTCCTTTTTTGAAGAACCCGATACTGTAATCTTTCGGGAAAGCCTCGGCAGGGAGCTCATTCCACAGCCAGAGCGTCCGCGGGAGGAAATTCCTCTGAAATCACACAGTGCGCGACCATTTTGGTTGCAAGGTGTGTGAATGAGCGCCCAGTCGATGGCGAGCGGTGCATGGTGAAAAGTAGACGTTGGCATCATTTACCTTCTTTGAGGTGTGGTTTGAAGTGAGGTTGCCGAGATTGTGTGTTTACGTTCTTGTTTGAGGTGTTATATTATACATGATTGTTTGTTTAAACCACTTGAATACCCGTCCTATAAAGCAAAGCCTGTATTTTACATAAAAAACCTCACTGGCTTAGCACGCTAAATCTCTTTGTCAGGGTTAAGCTAACTTTGGAACTTAAGCTGTAGGTATTACGTACGTATAAAAAATTCTTACTTAACAGTAATAATTGACGAAAAATTTAGTATTACATTTTAAAATCTAATAATATTTTTTGCGAGCGGCTCGATGGTGAAAAGTGGATCTAAGCATCATGTCAAAGAATTTAATGTAAAAGCAAAGCAGTATAGTTATATTTTATCCACATGTTTAAATGAGATGAAGTAAAGTATTGCCAATTTTGAGCTATTTCTTAAAGTTGTCTAGTAGAAAGGACTTTTAAATAATTTTGTTGACTTCCGAATACTTGACACATACTAGGCAGTAAAGTTTATTCGTCTCTCTTTTTATTTGACGGGCCGGGCCGTAACCGAGTGTCAATTTATATGGAAAATGTCAGCTTTCCGAGCTGATCACATTCACATGACGCTATCTATAGAATTTGACACATCGATCACGATCCGGCCCGTCCCGGCCTGGTGTAGCGTGAGTCATCCTTAAGGACCTCTTTGAGCCTTTTGATAGCCCCTGATTAATTTTAAAACTAACGAGAAAACAAGACTGTGATCGTAAGTTAAATAAAAATAAATTATAAGTAAACAATACAATTGTAAAGCACGAATCAAATCATTTATTAAATGTAATAAATGTTTTGATTCATGTTTCTTGTTTTTTCCCAGCCCTGCTCACCTTTGACCTTGGTCACTTTTTCTTTAGTATATGACATCTCTTTCAATTTATAATTTATAAGTGAACAATTTACACTACGTTAAATTATTGCAAATATGTAGGTACTCCGAACTTCACAGAATACTTACACGATAATTCTACGTAAATAAAATTCTCAGTACGCGTTTGTTCCCACGCAAAAACCTTCCTCATTTGCGCGTCACTAATCCTATAAAGGCTTATGAACAAACTTTCCAGTATATTTTGTCACTAATTAAAAAGTAATTGTACGCGAGGGGCGCGTCCTGAAGGCCTATTCCAACCCAAAAACCTTACTACGATATCAGACAAAATTGACATAACTTGAGCAAGGGCGGGACTGGAATATCTGACAGTTTCTATAGAAAACGCCACGTGCCATCCAAAGGCTCCGAGCTATCACATGATACTTTCTGTAGAAATCGACAGATCATCCCGTCCCGTCCCGTCCCGTCCCGTCCTAGTGTAAGGCATCATTAAACCTTTTTTGTACACGCTCCAACCGTAAAGTATGTAGCATAATGTGGTCGCCAGCCTGCAATATTCTAAAACGCTCCTCATGAGACTATTATAAAGTAATATTTTGGTTTTACTGCGCCTAAAGCCGAGGGTTTTGGCACGATATATCGCGAGTCATGTCAAAATCATTATAACAAGTGGTTCACACTTAAACGAGAGTTCGCGACCGCTATAGAAATCTCAACAAATCCTTGTCCAATTTGGCTCGTGTTCAAACTTGAAAAATATTATTTATCTCATTTAACCTTCTGCCTTACGACAATTAGATCAATGATACTCTAGTTATCGTCAAACAAACATACATATTTTAACGCCAGGTTATTTTACAGGCCATTAGACTCAGACAATTCACTCGTCTCGCTCGCTCGTTAAACAAATCAGGTTGCTATTTCCGAAGGTGGAGTAGGCCTCCGGAGAACGCCCGCGACCTCAGTCGAAATGAAACGACCTTTAATTAAGGATTGTTTATACGTATCCGTATAGATAGGCATACGTCTGGTTACCCTTTCCAGTTGTGGTGTCGCGGTGTGGTACCATTGGCTTGTATTTAGGATGGTTTTGTCGTGAAAGAGGGGTGAGTTTATTGTGAAACTAGTTAGGATGCAGATATATCAGCTCTACATACATCAAGCACGACTACGAAATCGTGATGATAAGACAATTATGTTTTATAGAAAAAAACACAACGTTGTGGGTGGTGTCTGGTAATGCTTCCTCGTTATCACACCAAAAAGTCATAGGTAATAGACGTCGAGTTGAAAAAAAAAACCCAGAAAATAAACATCTGCTATTTACGCCATATAGCTATTTATTATTTGTACGCCAGTATAACGCTTAATTTATAATTTGGAAATTCGAAAAAAAAATTACTTTGTGTCAATAACTTCATGTGAATTTTTGGTCAGCTTATACAAAATGTTTTTTTTTCGTACTTCGGAAATTTTCCGCTTCCGGCGCACTCAGGGTCATTGACTTTATCAGCTGTTGAAGTATCGTTTGGGACTTTTGTTACACTCTGTATGGTGGCAATGAGGTTAAAACGCAGGATTTATTTTAGTCTTGACCGTTAAAGAGATAAGGCATAATGTGGAGTATCTGTAAATAGCTTTAAGACCAATGGTAATGGGATGTTGCCTGTATAAAAACATTAACCGTAATCCTCAAACCTCAAACACTTTTTCATACAAACTAAATAGTATTTTTAATATACTTTTAGCAATTGTCAGGATTTATGATTAAATGGAAATATTTGTTTGGGGGGTTAGCGTCTTGTTAGGTATTTCAGGAGGCAGCAAACGGGGCTCTTCAATGACTTCTTCTGATTTTGGATTTTACTATTGTTTTATTAAGTTGTTTTTAAAGAAGATTACAAAATTAAACTTTAATTGCGAATCTATATAAAGTTTGGCAAAATTCGCGAGAGCGGCTTGTGTGCCGTGTCGTCGTGGCTTGTAAAAAGTAAGAGGCAGTCGCAACGCCCCCGCGCGGCGGTGCTGGGAACTCCTCCTCTTCGTGACTTGTCCGGTAGATGGCGCTGTACACTCGAACATGCCCCCGGCCTTGAAAGCACCCGCTTTCAATGTGGTTGTGGTGATGTGGAGATGGTTGGTGCCGCGTCACTTTCTGGCGGCATCAAGAGTGGGCAGAGCTTGGTAAAAGCCCGTCGTATGATCCCGCTTGCTGTTTTCACGTCAGCGACGCGGGAAACACCGTCATTGCCTGTGAACAGAGCTACCACTCGACCCAAACGCCATTTGAGGGGTGGTAGATTATCTTCCTTGATCAGAACTAAGGAGTGGAGGACGATATCTTGGCCGCGCGTCTGCCACTTCGTTCTGGTCTGCAACTCTGAAATATACTGCTTCGACCAACGCTGCCAAAAGTGCTGTCGCATTCTCTCCAGCATCTCGTAGCGTGGGAGACGCCCCGTCTCGGCTGTCAGGTCCTTGCAGGGCGGCGCTGTCAGCGGTCGGCCAATAAGGAAATGAGCTGGGCTAAGGGCAGATAGGTCATTAGGATCAGTGGATAGAGGATGCATGGGTCTGGAGTTTAAAAGAGCTTCTACTTGTGCTAAAACAGACGAAAATTCTTCGAAAGTTAAATTCGCGTTGCCAACAACGCGCTTCAGGTGATATTTGCAAGACTGTACGGCTCTCTCACACAAACCTGACATATGTGGAGCATAAGGCGGGTTAAAACGTAAGTCAATATTATCATTAGCGGCAAATTCAACTATACTATCCGCGTTACTTTGTAGGAACGATGAAAGTTCTTTCATTGCCCCTACAAAGTTGCGGCCGTTGTCCGAATATATGACGTTAGGCTTGCCACGACGCGAAATAAAGCGTTTCAATGCGAGTAAATACCCCTCAGTGCTTAGACTAGTGACTAAATCGAGATATACTGCGCGCGTCGTGAAGCAAACTATCAGACAGATGTAGGCCTTTTGAACCTTGGCTCCCCTACCCCTACGGTTAAGTACATACACGGGTCCCGCGTAGTCGGCCCCGCAAGTCATAAAAGCAAACCCTGGCTCTAAGCGTTGTGAAGGTAAGTTACCCATAATAGGCGTGAACGTTTCGGCTTTCATGCGGATGCAGGTGACACAGCTGCGTACGACCCGCTTCGCTAAATTGGTACCTCCGAGAGGCCACCAGCAGTCTCGGATTGTAGAAAGCAGAAGATTAGGCGGAGCGTGTAGCAACCGAGTGTGTTCACTCTGAAACAATAGCTGTGTGAAACGATGTTTCGAGCAAATTAAAATTGGATGTTTTTTATCATACGTGAAACTAGATGCGTTACTAATACGACCTCCAACCCTTATAAGGTTGTCCGTATCCAAAAAAACATTCAATTTAGCAATCCCGCGCGTGTGTTTAACAGGTAAGTTTTTAATCATGTTATCGTATTCAATAGGAAAAGATTTGATTTGCGAAAGACGCGCCAGACGTTGCTCCGATGCATTCAATTCGTCAACAGTTAGCGGGCCAGTTTTACGATTTATTCTATTTTTAATGCGTGTGTTGTTTACAAATCGTAAAACATAGGCACCCGCACGCCGTAAGCGGTTAAAAGACGAAAATCTGTCGAATTGGAATACATCGGGGTCAATTTGGCTTGTCATACTAATTGTGTTTGTTTTTATTTCAGGCAAATCGGTAGGTATAACCTCGGAAGTGCGCGATAAGGTACTAGGTAACCAGCTAGACTCTGGTTCGTGTAGAAATGACGGCCCGTTAAACCAAAAGGAATTGTTGATAAGCGCGTCAAGTTCAAGGCCGCGGCTAACTAGATCGGCAGCGTTATTTTTGCTACTTACATGTAACCACTGCGCGCACCCGGTCAATTCGTTTATCTCGGCTACTCTGTTTTGCACAAAGGTTTTAAGCGTGTGAGGTGACATTCTGAGCCACCCGAGAACTATAGTGCTATCTACCCAGAAATAAACAGAATCGAACTTCACTTTAAGCGATTTTATAACTTTGGAATACAATCTAGCCGATAACAACGCGCCTAGCAACTCGAGTCTCGCAATACTGACGGTTTTTAATGGCGCGACTTTACTCTTGGAACACAACAAATGCACTGTAATTAAATTATTATTATCACCCGAAAGCGTACGCACATATGCACAGGCCCCGTAAGCCGCTTGGCTAGCGTCAGAAAAAAGATGCAGCTGTGTGCCGTGCGCGTACGCATTCATTACGTAACGAGGAATGCGCAGGCTATGTATGTGTTGTGTATGAGTATTGATGTACCTACGCCAGGTTGATGCGACGTCATTAGGTACTTGCGAATCCCAATCCAGACGGCAAAGCCATAATTTTTGAAGTAAGATTTTGGCAATAATAATGACCGGCTGAAGTAGACCGAGTGGGTCATACATTTGTGAAATTAATGACAATATTTTGCGCTTTGTTATCGGTTCGCTAATTTCCGGTTGAATTTTAGATGTGTAATAAAATTCGTCCGCGCTGTTTGTCCATCCTAATCCGAGTGTTTTGCTTTGACAGTTATCACCTAAACATAATTCGCGTGACGTTATTTTAGACGAGGAAAATGGTGAAACGTCGAAGTTAAACACCCATTTCCGGAGTGGGAAACAGCCAGACTGGAGTACGTCGGTGACTTTTTCACAGATGTCAATTAAAGCGTGTTTATCATTATTTCCTGTGATTAGGTCATCTACGTAACAGTCTTCTAATATGGTACGAGAGATCTCTTCGTCAGCGCATTCCTTTGCCAGTTGATTTAGACAACGAATCGCTAAGAAGGCTCCTGAGGAAGTACCAAAAGTTACCGTGTTTAGTTGATAAACGTTAAGCGGTTCCGAAGGGTTCTCTCGCCACAGGATTAATTGGAGGTTCCGTTGGTCGGGCTGAATAAGGACTTGCCTATACATTTTTGCAACGTCTGCGCAAGCTACGTATCTATGTTCGCGGAAACGTAAGAGTATAGAAAAAATATCATTTTGTATGGTTGGCCCGACTAATTGCAAATCATTCAGAGATTTACCGGAAGTTGTAGGCAGTGAGCAGTTAAATACTACTCTTAAGCGCGTAGTCAAACTTTCTTTTAATACACTATGATGTACTAGAAAACAGTAAGGCCTTTTGTATGTGTGTATAATCGACATATGCCCTAGCTCAATGTATTCGCGCATGAAATCGCAATACATTTTTTTATGCTCCGGGAGCCGCTCGAGTTTACGTTCCAAAGATAATAACCTACTCTTAGCTATGTCGTATGAATCACCGAGCGCGTCAGCCGATTCCTTGAGAGGTAAACGCACCAAAAAACGACCGTCTTTATCGCGTTGAGTAGTCGCCTCGAAAAGCTGTTCACATGCGCGTTCGTCGTCAGTCAATCCGTCCCCTATCTTAGGAACCTCCTCAAGCTCCCAAAACTGCTTGAGTTGTGTATCTAAAGTTTGTGTGAAATGACAAGTTGTTTTGTAAGATTTTGCGTGTAAGTTTTTAATAGGACCCGCGATAACCCAACCAAATTTTGTGTCTTGTAAGTAAGGGCCCTCCGCGAGATGAATCCGTTCATCATTTAATAAATCCCATAAATAATCACCGCCTAACAGTATATCGATTTCAGACGGTTCATAATACTTAGGGTCCGCAAGCTGAATATGATCTGGAATGCGTATGGAATGCGAGTTTATTGGTGCTGACGGCAGCGGTTCCGTCAAACAAGGAAGTACCATACAATTGATGCGTGCGTGGTAGTTACTTGTGTGTGACTGTAGGTTAAGTTGACACGACTGCGTGGTTTGTGTGACTAGCTTACCTAAGCCTGAAATATTGTAAGTGGACTGTATCACAGGTGTGTTTACCTTATCTATAAAAGATTGCGTGACATAACTGTGCTCAGACCCATTGTCAAGGAAAACCCTAGCCCTATGGAGTTTATTGTTGCTATCGGCAACGTCTACGAGCGCTGTAGATAACAAAACCCGTTGCAATGGTGGTGAGCATGTGTGCGAATTAATTGTGTGCGTGTGATGAGTCGAGGTGGCGGGGACGGCGCTCGGCGATGGCTTGTTGTTTACACTGCCAGCCGTGGTTGATGCGCCGTCACTGTCACTACTCAGACTATGAATTAAACTATTATGTTTTTTCTGGCAGATCCTGCAAGGGCCAAAAAAACAATTGTCAACTGCGTGACCAGCGCGAAGGCAATTATGGCATAGCTTCTTATCTTCAAGCAATTTGACTCTGTCTGCGACGGTCAAATCAAGAAAGCTATTGCATGAATAAAGCGGATGATTAGCGCTGCACATTTGACAAATGCGAGGCGCAGTGCGTTTGGAACTGGATTTGTTTGTGTGTGTAACAGTGGAGTTATTAGAAACATAACTATGCGTTGCGTGTGAATTATTTAATTGTGACTGATTTGATGATTTTTTGTTTTCGTGCGGATTTGAGTGCGTAGTTTTGGAATGATTGGCTGCTATAGAATCTAACATATCTGCCCGATTTTGTAGAAAAGTGATCAAATCAGTTAACTTTATTTTAGAGGTCGAATCTTGCCGATTTAAACTAATTGAGCCCTTGTACTCTTCCCACTCGCGTTCAGTGGACGCGTCTAGTTTTGTGACGATTAAATAAATGACTAGCGTGTCCCAGGAGTCCGTAGGTTCACCTAGGGTCTTCAGGGCACGTAGGGAACGTAGCACGGAGTCAATCAGCTTTCTAATCTGTGTGGCTGATTCTTTGTTTAAAGATTGCGTGTTAAAAAGCGACTTTACGTAATTGTGTGTGAGTAACCTATGATTATTGAAACGGTTTTCGAGAAGCTCCCACGCGGTCGTATAGTTCTCTGTTGAAAATTCCAAGGACTTAATTACTTGCAAAGCGGTACCCGTTAAGGCTGCGCGTAGGTAATGGAACTTTTGTATGGCACCTAGGTCCTTAGAATCGTGTATCAGAGAAGTATAGGTATCCCTAAAACCTAACCAATTCTCGTACGTACCGTCGAAGGTAGGGAGAGCAATAGTTGGTAGTTTAACCTTATAGCCCACGGAATCTGTGCTGACAGCAGCACCTGCAGTAATGCCCTCAGCAACAGCGGGTTTGCTGCCAGCGTCAGCAAGGTCGGACGCGAAAGCTACTGTCTGGAAGTATTGCGTCTCGAAATCTTCGCGGTATTCTAAATGTTTAGCAAGCTCGCTTGCGTCTGATAACTCCTCGGTCGCGGTCTGAACGATATCAAATTCCCGGTAATAGCTCGCGGCGTTAGCTATGCGCAATTGTAACTCGACTTTTTGTATATTCGTTATAGTAGCCTTTTTAAGCGTAGCGACATACTTAGCGAACAACGTGAGTTTACCCTTGATTGTGCCGCGTCTCTGTACCAAGACCCGTATATCTTTGATATCAACAGTTAAAGCAAGTGGGGACACTGAGGTTTTAGGAGTAGCCATAGTGTGTGTGAGAAAGCGTAGACAACTTACAGTTTAATCCCGAAACTCGTTGTTGGCACGTAATGGTGGCTGCATGTACCGCGCAACACGTGCTCCACACTGGAAGGTTACAAAATGGACACGATTTTAGCACAAGCCAATTGACGGGAAGAAGGTGAAGAATGGATGGGCTGACCGTTTCTTGCTGATCCTGGCGCTGGTCGATTGTATCCGGTGAGAAGGTCCAATGTTTGGGGGGTTAGCGTCTTGTTAGGTATTTCAGGAGGCAGCAAACGGGGCTCTTCAATGACTTCTTCTGATTTTGGATTTTACTATTGTTTTATTAAGTTGTTTTTAAAGAAGATTACAAAATTAAACTTTAATTGCGAATCTATATAAAGTTTGGCAAAATTCGCGAGAGCGGCTTGTGTGCCGTGTCGTCGTGGCTTGTAAAAAGTAAGAGGCAGTCGCAACGCCCCCGCGCGGCGGTGCTGGGAACTCCTCCTCTTCGTGACTTGTCCGGTAGATGGCGCTGTACACTCGAACAATATTAAAAACACATTGACTTATTATTTATTAACAATCTTCACAATAATGAAATGCTTAACTACTAAAAGTTAATCAAATAACGAAAGTCTAATCAAAATAATGAGAGACACACAAAATCTAATTATATGCACAGTATGGGCAAACAACGATACATTCTAGCTATTTCCTTACTCCACGAAGACCGAAGCGAAAAAGAGGGCGAGTCTGAGGGTACAACCGCTTATAAAGGCTCGTGGCGGGTGGCGGTAGTGACGTAGGTAGCATGACGTAGTGCGCGATGGACATTATTTCCTTTTACGGCCTCTCCTGACACGTGGTCGCCCTCGACCACATGGTCGTCTAGGCTTTCGTGTTCCGGCGTTTTGTACGTCATCGCTGGCAGGGCTACCGGCAGCGCTATCCGTTGCGTCAGCGTGACTCGCAGATGGTAGGTTGTGGCTTGTACTTTCTACGGCGTGGCTTTCTTCGGCGTCAGGACTTGCAGACCCGGCGCTAGAAGATGGACCCGGCTGGCAGTCATCCGCAGGTGGGTTGACCGTCTCTATGTTTGAATCAGTCGAGGTTGCGCCAAGTGTGGTTTCTTCCTCGTCTGTAAATGATAACAAAAAAACAAATTAGAGCCAATTCGTCAATCAATCTCATTAGACAGAGGCTCCGAGTTTGCATGTCTATTTTCTAACGGATAGAGGCTCCAAGTTTGCATATCCAATATTTACGTTGTTTTATGGGTAGAGGCACCAAGTTAGCTTACACCTTCATAATAACTACTGCTAGGTCACAATGAGCGTAATGAGTTATTATTACGGACATAGGCACCAAGTTAGCGTATCCGTCAGCGAACAAACACGGACAGAGGCACCAAGTTAGCATGTCTACTAATGTAGTATTTAACATGGACAGAGGCACCAAGTTAGCGTGTCCATTTATGTAGCAACGTGTACAAACAGAGGCACCAAGTTAGCATGTCGAGCTACATAAAATACAAGTTCTATTACTCACTATTAAAAAAGGCGGCGCACGACTCTGGGGTCCACTCTCCGCGCCAAGCAACCATATGCTCAGCTGCAGCCTGTGTTGTTTTGCCGTAAGAGCCACCCATCAGTCGCAGTTTGTACCGACCGTGCGGCAGTACTTTCGTGACGCGATAAGGTCCTCGCATCCCGGAGTCCAGCTTGCCGGTCATCTGCGAAGTCTTGATAACAAAAACCATATCGTCCAATTTAAATATTCGCCCCGCCTGCCGATCTTTATTGACATAATAGTCTTGTTTTTGTCGATTTTCGTCTAACAACTTTGTGGCACGTTGTCTTTGTAACTCGCGGAAGCCTTCACGATTTGGTTGCGTATTATTGTTGAAAGCTATGTCGCGAACAAGCGTCCTAATTAGCGGTGTCATACCCTCAATACCAACTAATAATTGCAAAGGAGAGGTTTGAATAGTCTTCTGTTTGGTACTGTTAATAACAAGTTGGAGCCTCCAAAGGCTGGTAGACCATTCACTGTTTTTAGCGGCCTCTACGCGAAGCATATTAAGTAGCGTTCTACAGTATCGCTCCACTTGCCCATTTTCACCGTGCATTTGAGGAGTTATGAAGTGAATGCTAGACCCTATACTTTTTACAAAACTTTGAAACTGAGAACTTTCAAACATACGGCCTTTATCACAAACAATAAGATTAGGTGTACCAAATAAGGAGATCGCGTTAGAAAAACATTTTTTCAACTCTTCAGCGTCTTGTTTAACCATAGGGTATAACAAACAGTATTTGGAATACGCATCAACTATTAGTAAAACGTATTTAAAACCGTTTGAAGTGGGTAATACGCCTAGCGCGTCAACGTGTATAGTACTAAACGGAACATCGGGTTTGAGCCAAGAAGAAATTGGTTGATGTGGGGCTCTAGGTACTTTTTTTGATGATAAACAAATCAAACAATGTGCTATATACTTTTTAACAAAAGCGCGTAATCCAGGAAACCAAAAGTGTCGCAAAATGAGATCGGTTGTTTTGTCGATCCCTATGTGCTCATGTTGATCGTGAAAAATACGTAACAAGCTCAACCGGTGACCTTTAGGTATAAAACACAGTAACCTGGATTCCTCGCCGATAGGTAAGTACTTGTAATATAGCAGATCGTTTTGCACCATGTAACGCGACGAGTCAAGTTCATTGTTATTAACTTTATCAATCAAATTACGCGTTTCTTCATCTGCGGATTGGGCAATTTGTGCCCAGTTTTTTGGTTTAGTTATATTACAGACGTCTACAGGATTTCGACTCAGATAGTCTGCATGTTGCATCATTATTCCCTTTCGGTACTCTATCGTAAAGTTAAAATCCTGCATGTACATCCACCACCTCGCCACACGTGGTAAGAGATCCTTTTTTCGTTCTGTCAGTTTTAATGCATTGCAGTCTGTTATTATTTTAAAAGGAACTCCTAATAAGTAGTGGCGGAAGTGTTGCAAGCCTTTCACGACAGCCAGAGTCTCCAGCTCATACGAGTGGTATTTAGGTTCGGCACCTTGAGTGGTCTTACTAAAGTAGCCTACTACACGCCTACGGTTATCTTTATGTACTTGAAGTAGCACAGCGCCGTATCCAACTGAACTCGCATCTGTGTGTAGTTCGGTGGGCAGCGAAGGATCGAACACTGCAAGCACGGGCTCGTTAGTAAGACACTCAATAAGGTATTTTCGGGCCTCAACCTGTTCCTCGCCCCATATGAACGGAATTCCCTTTTTTGTTAACCTAGCCATGCAAGCAGTCTTAGACGCATAATCGGGTATATACCGTCGAAAATAACCGGCTAGACCAAGCAATTGCCTTACTTGACGCACGTTTGTAGGCACAGGAGAATCAATCAAGGCTTGTATTTTTCTTTCGCTCGGCCTAACCTGACCATGTGATATCTTACGACCCAAATACTCAACTTCAGTGGCTACAAACGTACTCTTTCTAAGGTTAATCGAAAACCCGGCGGACGTTAATGTCTGAAGAGCTTCACGTAAGTTATCAAGTGCCTCGTCAACGGTTGACGCTAAAATTAAGACGTCATCTATGTACGTTAAAACTTTACCCGAGTCTATAAGTGGCTGTAAAGTCTTTGTGATTATTCGCTGGTACACAACAGGTGCATTAGCTAGCCCATACGGGACTTTTAGGTATTCAAAATGGCCCTCGGGGGTCACAAATCCCGTTTTTGGAACAGAATCGCTATCCAGTGCTATCTGATGGAAGCCGGTAGCCATATCTAAACAACTAAAATACTTGCTTTTGCCAAGACGGTCTATATGGTCCTCGATCAGGGGCAATGGAAAGCGATCCTTCACTGTAACGGCATTTAACGCACGGTAATCCACGCACATACGGTCTCTTCCATCGCGTTTTTTAACCAGAATGATCGGGCTAGCGTAAGGCGACTCCGACTCGCGAATAATACCTTTATCCAACAAATCACGAACTATCTCACGCACCCTAGATTTCTCATCTATAGATAATTTGTACGGTCTATAATTAATAGGAGTGTTACTTGTCAATTCAATGTGCATCTCCCCCGTTGTAACTGTCGTATGGGCAGTGCCCTCAATTAAATAGTCTTTAAAGTTATCAATAACTGAGACCAATTTTTCGCGGTCACAACCGGTAAGCGGACTATTAATCTGTAATTGCTCACTGGATTGCACATGTAACACGTCCTTCTTATTGTTAGTATTAGGGAGACGAGTTACGAAATGGTTACCATCAACTCGAATATACGCAACTCCGTCGCGATTCAAAGCATCAGTTCCAATAAGCACAGGCACACTTATACACTCGGCAGGCACAATTAAAAGATCAACTTCCAATGCGATATCATTAAATTCAACAACTAGTGTCACGTAAGCGTCACACACAACGTTTTGTTTACCTATGCCGCGTAAAACTTCGTATGTGGGTAGTTTTGAGTGTTTAAAATGTTTAAGCACGGATTTACTGATTAAAGAATACCGAGACCCGCTGTCAATCAAAACATCTGTAGGTATGCCTTGTATTACCGCGGTCGTAATGTCACGGTCGTCGGAACTACCCGTTAATTCTCGACAAAAATTAACATTGTTTTTATTTCGCGATTCTGAACGCTGTTTTGCAAAACATACAGTGTCGTCATGACCCGGTTTTTTACAGAATGAGCAAACGTTAGCATTAGAACTGAGAGAGGTTACAGAAATAGGTTTTTTATCGTCTTTCCCAGAGTTTACTTCGGGTTGTTTAAGACGTTTAGGGCAAAACCGTTGCGAATGACCTACCGCACTGCACAAGTAACATTTTATATCGCGATTGGGTGTCCTGAAAGTATGACCGCGTTTTCGTGAATTCGGTTCAGTTTGACGACTGCGTGACGGGCGCACAAACGAATGCGAACTATTTGAATTAGGCTTGGTATAAATAGAAAGAAACTCGACGAGATTTTTGGGCATCAGTTGAGCATTAGTCGCGGCGGCACGGATCTGAGCGTCAGTTATACCTCGTATAATGATAGCAACCGTCAATTCGTCACTTAAACCTTTTACAATGTTCAATCGAAGTAATGAACGCCTTGCATATTCTGCATACGTGGTATAACTGTCCGAATTTGTACTCATGACACTAAACAAAATATTAGCAACATCGATTCTTCGCGAGCACAATGGTTTAAATTCGAGTTTGAAGTTTGTCCACGATCGATCATTGGTAACCCACTCGTTAAGCCAACTACGAGCGTCCCCTTTTAAACAGTTGGCTATCCTAGACAGACACTCATTGTCGTCCCAACGATTGATATCACGAGCCCTCTCAACCTCTTCACACCAAGAATCGATGTCATGCAAGCTTGGATCGAAATTTGAAATATAATAATGGCTTGATCTTACTTTTGTCAACGCAGTAAGGGCTCCAATGAGCCGATCGGTAGCATCTGGTGCTGCGGTAGGGCTCCCATTGAGATCGCCGACGGTGCTAGCACTTGACCCGTGCGGTACCGACGGGGTCTGCGAGCCGGATCCGGGTGTAGGGACGTCGAGGCTGCTAGCTGCATCCATGTGGCTGCTGCCTGGCTCCACGTGGCTGGCGGCAGAACTGGCTGGCGTCACCGGCGAGCTACCCTCAAGTGCGTTGAGGCGCGCCAAAATAGCACCAAGCTGCTCTTGTAAACCGTCTGTTCCTGTAACTGATTCATTATTATGCCTACTCCTGCCCCTACTACGAGTGGCCATTATTATTCAGTAACTTTTTATTTATTAATGTTCTTGACTTATCGAAATTTGCAATAGGCGATAGGCACTATCCAACTTCTGATTTTAGCAATTGTCAGGATTTATGATTAAATGGAAATATTAAAAACACATTGACTTATTATTTATTAACAATCTTCACAATAATGAAATGCTTAACTACTAAAAGTTAATCAAATAACGAAAGTCTAATCAAAATAATGAGAGACACACAAAATCTAATTATATGCACAGTATGGGCAAACAACGATACATTCTAGCTATTTCCTTACTCCACGAAGACCGAAGCGAAAAAGAGGGCGAGTCTGAGGGTACAACCGCTTATAAAGGCTCGTGGCGGGTGGCGGTAGTGACGTAGGTAGCATGACGTAGTGCGCGATGGACATTATTTCCTTTTAATACGTTAACATCAGCCTAATTGAAGTCTCTAGTCATAGTACAAAAATGACAAAATTCTCATTACATTGCGTCTTCTAACAAATTTTAAAGTGTAATAAAAATCAAAACACACTTATTTAAAAAAGTCTGAGCAAACGTTGATCCTATTACAGGCAACACCCGGCATAATATTTCATTTAATTTACTTTATCCTGGCGATTGACAGCTTTAACGCTCACGCTAAAATATATAGCTAATCTATAAACACGTAATTTTATGCCACGTTTAATTCGAGTTCCCTTAGTAACGCCTCTTCAACATGAGCTCTTCAGGAACCTGCTATTGTTTGCTGCGGCGTTTCGCGCACATTTCCACTTCAATCCACTCAAACTCACGTCTACTCGGCACTATATATTCAAATATAACCTTTTCTATCAAAAAATAAGTGTTATAATTAACTAGTTCTTCACCTGAGTTATACGAGAATGACAAAGTAATTTTAATTCGCACTAAACTTTATGACCTCACGTTGAAGACTTCGTATTCATTTGTTAGATTTATTGCACTATAAAATGAATGGCCATTTGCTTCTTTAATAGTTGAGACATTTTTAATACAATGTTTACAGTTGACGTTTTACTTGGGCATTGTACTTACAAAATAACCATCTTTATTGCGATCAATTTTTTTATTAGAGATGAGATAAATATTAAATATGGGCAGTATTCACAGAAAACTATACCATCTTACTTACCGTCCATAAGGGTACCATAGACGCTTATTTGATTTAAACATGTTAGGCTAGACGACAAAAAAATCTAATTAGTGTCTCTGTTATGTTATTAAAAAATATTCGAGACGTGTTTCTTGAAGAAGTTTCTTTCTTCTTGTGATGATCAAATAAAAACTTTAATTACGTACTATCTCGGTTTATTAACCTCAACAAACTAATGTATAATATCTGCCAATATTTGCCCTTGGCCTTGGGTCTCCGGGCCCCTGGCTCGTAATCAATTTCAGCAGTAACTATTAGGTTAACCGCAATTGTTGAGGTTATTATGTGGCCAGTAGAGTAACCCCCTGACCTTTAAGGTCGAATAATTATATTACTGAAATTATTTTAATACTTAATTAAATTTTTAGGGTTTCCTGTATCAAAAGGAATTAACGGAACCCTTATAGGATCACTTTGTTGTCCGTCCGTCAGTCCGTCTGTCTGTCAAAACCTTATCTCAGGAACGCGTAGAGGTAGTAAGTTTAAATTAATACCACATACACAAGTCTGCGGTCCCTTAACGCGGTGAAAAAACCAAACCTCTACGTTAACGCAATCAAAAGATACAGCCGTTTATGTCGTATTTCTCATACGTTTGCGATGGGAATCAAAATGTACCTATAGGGACTTTCCGTTGACCTGAAATCACGAAATGTGGCAAAAAGCAAGAGCTTATAGCACAAGTACCTACAAGAGAAAACCTGAAAACTGTATAATTGCCGCATACTGAGGCTTTCCTGTTTGCGGAACCCTCGGTGGGCGAGTTCGACTCGCACGGTCGATTTTTTTTTATTAAAATTTTCTAATAAAATTTTGTTTTAGATAACATATATTACAGGTTTTTGCAGTCTTATCATTTCAATGATAACTCATCTAATGTAAGACCTAGATTTTTTTTTTCTCAAAAGTTAATGATCAAGTGGTTTCGTAAAATCAAGTATTTCCATCATACCTAAATAATTACTTACATAAATAACACTACATTCAATTTCAGTAAGTACTTCTATGACTGTAAAAGCGAACCATTCAGGTTCAAGAGCTTGGTTACTTTTAGGTATATGATTTCAGATCATAATATCACATACATACGAGTATACTGTCTTTCGCAAACACATAACACTGTCAATGGTAAATATTGTAACACGGTTTGCCGACTTCCTTGTTACGGTAAGGGTGGTAAACATTATTACCAGGGGCGTCACGTTCTGCGTCGATAGGTACTCCACGTTTTGCATATACTCAATGTTTGTTGCTAACTCGAATTCACGTGTGGGGTTAGGGATGACTCACGGTAGACCTAGCCGGCCCGGGACCGTGTGTCAATTTATCATCATCATCATTATCATATAAGTCATAAGACGTCCACTGCTGAACATAGGCCTCCCCTTTGGACCTCCATATGTACCGGTTAGAAGCGACCTGCATCTAGCGTCTCCCGGCGACCTTTATAAGGTCATCTGTCCATCTTGTAGGTGGACGTCCTACGCTGCGTTTGCCAAACCGTGGTCTCAATCGTGGTGTCAATTTGTATTGAAAGCTAAACTGTGGAAAAAATTGTCGCTCGCGGTCTTTCCGGATATGACCTTCAAACCCTCAAGAAATAGCGTACTCCCACCTTAAAGGCCAGCAACGCACTTGCGAGACACCTGAGGTAGTGAGTGTCCATAGACGGCGTAAATTCGTTACCATCAGGCGATTCCTCAGATCGTTTGCCACCTACTCGTATTTAATAAAAAAAACTCGTGACGCTTTCTATACACACCGTCCCGGCCCTGTCATCCTTTAACCTCGTAAGGTCCACTGTCCTATTTTTAGGACAACACAATTTAGGTATAACGACCCACTAGGTGATACTTTGTCGATTAAAATTAAACTTTAATTTTTAAAATCTTTTGGTTAAAAAAATATTTTCCTATTTTTAGGACACTGGGTTAATATTGTCCTAAAAATTGATTGGGCCTTAGGAGGTTATGGTAACGCTGCTAAACCGGCGTTACGGCTGCAACAATTCTCTATAGGTACTAATGGTTCGTCCCACGTGAACTCGCAACCTATGTTTCGGCAATCCCTTTATGTTATCCTATTTAACCACCTAACGAATTTTAAGAAGATCCGATCAACGATACTCGAGTTAGGGATGACTCACACCAATTCGAACCGATCTGATCCGATCCGGGACGACCTGTCAGTTTCTACAGAAAACGTCACGTGACATCCGAGGGCTCCGAGCTATCACGTCATTCTTTCTATAGAAATTGACAAATCGTCCCGTCCCGCCCCGTCCTGCCCTAGTCTGAGTCATCATTTATCCTGTTTTTACTTCGTGTTACCGTTGAAAGTATTGAGAAGTTGATAACTCATTTAAGGGTTAAGTTTAAACCGTAACTTCGCTTCACTCAACCAACTTTAATGAACTACTAAAAGTCGTGACGTGTACCTGCCGCGTAACTTTGCTTTTAATAAGCCAAGTTTTTGGGGCAAGCTTTTTTAAAAAGAGGAAATAATTAAAACTGTTTTAGCCGGATGTTAAAGGCTGTCAGAAAATCTGATGCTTTTTGTGAAGTTTCACAAGTTGGATGCCCTGATGCATGTGCCCGGGATAAAGTTAGTGCAATTTACACTTGTTTGAGCTTAGAGTTCTAAAACCGTATGCGGAAGCTGTGTAGGTAGCATGATTACATGGATGTAAATTAAATAAGTTAGGACGAATATGTTATCCGTTAATAAGAAGTTTAATTTTACATCACTTATTACACTTTACTACTTTGCATGTATTTGGATTCGGTTGACAGAATAACATCGGCGACCTAAGCGGCGTTAAAGGCCAGCATGCACCAAGCCCAATACCGGTCGGCTTGGAGAATATTAGTGAAAAGTGTTCAGCTGGTCAGGTCCAAAGAAGAAGACATATATATATATATATATATTTATATATACATGTCATGTGTGTGTATAGGCCCGAGGAGTCAAAACATTTAGTCTAAATAATAATTGATTTGATTCGTGTTTTAAAAATTGCACGTAGTATTTATTTCAGCAAGTTCTATCAAATAGGAAGATGGTCAGCTTACCTATTTAGACTGAGCGATTCAGTTTAGGTTCAGTTTAGGCTCGTTGTATGGAAGCGACTCCGTTTAGGTCGTCAACTGAATGGCGTTAAGACGCCATGGTAAGGCCCTTATAGGTAATCGATCAGGAACGATTACCGATTCTAACTAACTCACGTACTCACCGATATTATTATCAACTAGTTCACGATAAGTTAATGGTTGGTAATCACCGATTCATTCGAATCGATTAGTATTTAAGTATCTGCTTTTCCAGGGTTTAATTACAGCAGTCGTTTAATCCGACAGTAGCTTAAAATAGAGCACGATGGGACGTAAAGACATCCGAAAGGATGACTCACACTAGGACGTTCTAGTGTGAGAAAGTTTCCTTTACTTAAATTACAAATTTCACTTCCAGACCAAAAAGCGACCACTGCAGCCTAGCCCCATAGGCTTGGAGGAATGATAATTACGGTAATAATAAAACGTAATAACCGCTCAAAAATTAATGCCGTTGGTGGTGCCGAACTGATTTTAACCACTCAAAACAGTAAACTTTTCTTATTTCAGTATAGTCTTACATATTTAATAATAATAATAATAATAATTATAGGCGTAGGGATGTGACGACCCCATCGCCCACTGGTTTCGACCGGTGCAATCAGTCAACGCAGGGCAGCTTGTGGCGAGCTGTTGGGGAGTAGCGACCCCACGTACCTGAGCGCTCCTGGGGGACTCCGTCGTCCGACCAAGTCCTCCGCCTCTGGCTTGCCTTAACCGGCCGTCCAGAGTAGGGTCGCGAGAACTGTGTTCTCGAGGGTAGATGTGGAAACCTAAGTGGCGAGTTGGCTATATGTTTAAAGTCCAGTGACACCTCTCTACCCCCAGCCCTCATACCGGTGTTGCCCTCGAGCCATCTTAGATGTCGCTTTTTGTGGGGGCCCATCTTATGTGGGCGAGTCACCGTCTGCCGGAAATAAAATTGATTACCGTTTTGTTAGGCAGACGTCCGATTTTATTCTCCATAACCCAGTATTTAGTCCACCACTTTCACCTAATAGTCCAGTATATTTTAGATTCCATTAAATCTCAATAGTCTATACACCCTGGCGGGTGCTGCCTCTGCGTGCGTCCCATGACTCGGGCAGGTGCAACATCCGCTCGGTGTACCCCTTACATTTCATTAAATTGTCGAAAGGGCCTCTGCGTGTTGGCTTCGGCTCCGCGTACGCCTCCCAAAGGTCCGGAACACCATTGTTCCGTGATGGAAAAGACATACAAAATAATAATAATAAATTTCTTTATATTTATTACCATTTTGTTAGGCAGACGTCCGATTTTATTCTCCATAACCCAGTATTTAGTCCACCAGTTTCATCCTAATAGTCCAGTATATTTTAGATTCCATTAAATCTCAATAGCCTATACACCCTGGCGGGTGCTGCCTCTGCGTGCGTCCCATGACTCGGGCAGGTGCAACATCCGCTCGGTGTACCCCTTACATTTCATTAAATTGTCGAAAGGGCCTCTGCGTGTTGGCTTCGGCTCCGCGTACGCCTCCCAAAGGTCCGGAACACCATTGTTCCGTGATGGGAAAGACATACAAATAATTTCTTTATTTCAGGTATACACCCATATCACAATTGTTACATAATAAAGTACAATAATAATATATAAAAAAGAACAAGACTAAAATTGTAAAAATAAAATAACATATAAACAATGTACTTATATAGGTACATTTGTCACTTTTTGTTTGGTTCGCGGTGGACAGTCACCCAGTACTTGAGGATTCTACAGTCCAGACGCTCAGACAGGGTACGGAGAATCTCGTTATTGGATGAGCTAATTCGATCCCTAAATGTTGCTATTCGCGATCTAATAACTGCATAGAAGTCCGGGACCCTCGCCTCGGCAAACATGCTCGACGCACTACAATAACGCGGCAGTTTCATAAGAATACGGAACGCGTTTTTAAGTATTTAAGTACCTATACCTACTCTATTACGGTTTAAATAAGTGCACTCGTATTGGAGGCCAAGACACACTTTGGGTCGCTGCGCCAGAGGAGTAAGTAAGTATTATTTATTTAATTATCAATCTTACAACAAAATTTCAGACAGGAGCCCTGCAAAACTGTTAAAACAGTTTGACTGCAGGACAATTTTACTAACTAAATTTTTCTTATAGGCGTGGAAAGTGGAACGCATTTTAAAAATTCTAGAGTCAAACCACGTTAACTTTTCTCAGCAAATGAACTGTCAGACTTGAAAGTGTTATTTTAAACGTCAAACTTCTATGAAATTATGACGTTTACTTAACACTTTCACAGTATATGCTGTCAAAATCTAGGAAACTTAGCATAGACTGACTCTATTGGTCGGCGTTATCAATCTATTCTAGTACATTTCCTTTGCTTAGTACTAGCCCATAGATTAGTTCAATGAATTTTGGTAAGAGAGATGTATGCCGCTATAGAGGTATGTAGGAAAAAGTGAATGGCAGCGATTTCAGGTTGTCATCTGGTGTTATTCAGAAGAGTGCTATCTCGCTTTTGTTGTTCGTTGTTTTTGTTAAGTTGCTAGGTTGTGGTAACTGCAGCTGCAATGGAAAGCGCGTGAAAGCATGTGTCAATCTCCTTTGTAGACTGTGTAAAGACACCGACCGCAATCGCAACGATGATACCATGACCAATTATACCAATGTATTATTGAGACCAATGTATACCATGGATGCAATAAACTATGACTATGACTATGATTTTCAAACCCGAAGACTTAGGCTGCCTCTACACTTGAACTATGACTGTTTCATACAAATAACATATAACTCTGTAGTATAGCTTGGCCAATTTGTATGTAAACGTAGTGCAGCGTAGCTTTGGTGAAATGCCACCATTACGCAATTACGTCACTCAATATATGTACGAAGTTGATAGGTGCCATCGCTCGTTAACTGCTACGTCGCAACACACGGGCCGTCACCTTTTACCTGGTTTAATTGCCTGCGTTGATTTATTAAGACAACTTTTCTCATTACATTCTTGAACCATCAAAGATAACACACAGGAGTGAAATACATTATCCAATATATTCCACATTTTCGAGAACTTAACCTTTGTTTAAACTTCATTTATTCAAATATAAGCCTTGCGTGAGACAGCCTATTCAAAGCACAAGACTATATCAAACTCACGCCCGAACGAGCTACAATATATATTAGCGAGAGAAACAATAGCCTTACAATTCCAGTGGAACAATCCAGTCCTTACCAGATATAACCGGATAAAAGCGGCATAGCCTTGTTTGCACAATGCACGGAGACAGTGCTGCGTTTGAATATTAAGTTGTGCTTAAGTGACAGCTGTGGTAACCAAAGCACATAAATAAGTGAGCAAGCGCCCTAGTTTGCAAGTGCCCAGTTGCAGCGTACTGGTTGGTTTTAAAAGTTGTTACATGTTTGCGAATGTGTATGTCTTGTTTTTGTGTATTTATAAACGAAGGCGACGCGACGCGTTGCTGTGCAAAACAAACAAATCTTTTATATCCATAGAAGAGTTCCACGTGATCTTCATGCGAATAATCCAGTCATTGAACTGATAGCTTGTATACACTTTGATAAATTGAGGATTAATTTATAATACTTGATTTTTTTGCGTAACGCATATATCGTGAGTCTACTTAGTCTAGTGAGGCAACAACATCCAACAAAATATCGTTACATGCTAATCGTCACAAATATGTTCACTGAATATGACATAATTATGTACATCACAAACGTTTTTCTACTAATATTTTTACGTATATTATTTGTTATTTTAGTCGTTTAAAATGGGTCAGGACCTGTTTCTAGCTATTACCATTTGTTTCAAGCGAAATAACACATCTATCATCCGTGCCGTACATTTTGTAGATTTAACGGTTTTACGTGAACAAGTTTTCTACGGTTTCGCTTTCAATAGATAGAAGTCGTCATGTTCACAAACCAGGAAACATGTTTAAATAGAAAACTCCCGTGAGTAGTAGACATATTATTTCGTACAAATCACATGTTTACTGAAATAAATCGTACACTAACTTCTAAATTCATTTCAAATTATTTTTATACGTTGCGTGAGGTACAAGTTTTTTTTCATATTTTTTAAAGGGCTCTTTGAACATTTCAAGTGGCTCCCTTTCCTAAATTAATCTGTAAGTTAAAAGGAATTTCCTTGTCCATCGTTTGCCGTTTAATTATAGTGCGACAGAACAAGGTATAAATTAAAAAGTGGCAACATCGTTGTGTCATCTCGTTTTCTTAGATGTATTGATTAGAAAGGGACACTACGGTGTTGCCACTTTTTAATTTATAACCTTTTTCTATCCCACTGTAAGAGTAGACTCACCACTATATACTTAGGTTTAGCGTGATCAATGAATGATCCTAGATAGAATGGCATACTAAAAGTCCTTAGCCCTCAGACCTGAGCGCGAGGAAGAGAGAGGGGGGATATAGAAGGTGCCATTCTTTAGTTTCTCGAGTAAATCTCGAAAACAATTTGTCATACGATATTTTGGTTTACTGGATTATTTTAGTTTCTAGACACCCAAAAGGAATAGATATGAAGAAAAGTTTAAAGGTAAAAGTTGTAAAGAATTTTATAAGCTTTCAATATTTAGTAAACCAAAATTTCGTATGCCACATCGTTTTCGAGATGTACTCGAAAAACCAAAAAAGGGACCTTCTTTATCCCCCCTTTTCTTGGGCTCAGGTCCGAGAAGCAAGGACTTTTAGTATGTTTGTCTCCTACATATTCCTAACAACATCCCATAGTTAAACATTCTGCTTTCCACCATTCCATCTTGACCCCCTTTTCGAGCACTAGGCTAGTTAGCGAGCCAACAAATTACCAACAAGACATATCGCGACAACCGGCACCCTATCCTCTCGCTGTGAACCTTCATCCCGTCTCAACGCATAGTGCCACAGAATAACCTGCACAATCTATCACAGGTGGCGCTTTGCTGGGATTCGACACTGCTACTGAAATATTAAACGTTTACAGTGCATTGTTGTTTGCACTTGAATTCAAATTTTGTAGTTATTGCATGCTGCGCTTTCTCGGAAGAGGTTTAATTTTTGTTATCTCCCTTTTTTAATTAGTATTTGTAATGTGATTTCTATTCTTCTTTCGATGGTAGTTGAAGAAAAAAAGTGTCCCATAATATCCATACATTTGCCAAGCTTTAAATTGCACTATTGCAATACAATATTTGTGATAAAATGGCAACGAAATAGAAAAAAAAACTTAGTAAAATTAAGCTAAGTGAATACTTTTTCAGTGATCCTTTATAATCAGTTAAATACGTTTAAAGCCCTGTAATATATGTGATTAGTGTTACTGAATAAAGTTTGAAACACAAATGATCGCATGATCACAAGTCACCATGCCTGTCAAAATTTAGTGGTTAGCTCCTTATGTTATTTGCAGGTAGATTTTTAAGTTTTAAGTAATGAAGGTAATATGGTACCCTGTTTTGATTAATACCTCGGCTGTTAATATTATACGCTATATGCAAACTATAAACTTGAAGGATATTGACATAAATCCTCCTTATTGGGTCTCTGAGGGTCTCGAGTCACTTCGTTCGTTCGTGTTCGTCTATTTCCCTCTCTATTTAAGGTGAGGGCGGGCAAAGTGCGCCAGCCGTCAAGTGCGCCTACCTTTAATATATTGAATTCTATTTAATAGAATATTGATTTTCATGGAATGATACTTACTAGTAATAGGCGCACTTAGACGGCAGGCGCACTTCGCCTCCCTCACCTTAATTGCTCTTGCATAGCGATAAAGCGATTGCTCTTGCATTTGAGCGATAAAGTGGCAAATTAATATACAAACGAACAAAGTGGTTCATGGTAGGCCCTCAGGGCGTAAACTCAAGTGCGGTGTGTATGAACAATATGTACGGAACTTGACCCACCGTTGCAATCGACGGACTACGTTGTTACATAGCATTCCATCTTCATAGACTACGTACGAAATATGCGTCGACACACAAATCATCATAATGGAGCGTCTCCACATTCAGCCGGCATAAGCGGAGTTTGCTGAATGTGTGGAAAATAATTTATGTGTATTGGCTGTGTCATTACGCCTACTCACTGCCGTGTTATCATTATTTACACAACACAAATTATATGAAAAGCGGTACGCACAGGGGATATGGACAAGAAATTATTTCTGTCGTTTGCGTGTTAATCATTTTGTAAACATTCATCGTTCATATTTCGATTATTACATTTTAAGAAACGAAAGGAACGTCAATGGAGAAATGTGGTTTCTGAAAGTAAATGCTTTAGTTACTCAAGAAAATACCACAAATTATAACGCAGCATCAGAATCAGAAGTCATTTATTTTCATGGTTAATAATAACAATTTACTTATGTCCCTGCTCCCAGTGGAGTCTCAGGGGTGTATCCGCTCGCTTATGTCTAATTGAGATCAGTGCAAGTGTGTTTATATGAGAACAACTATCTTTAATGAAAGCATCTTTAGGATGGTGTTAAATATGAATTAAATAAAAATAAATTATAATATAGACTTTAAAACAAAATTCAAAATTAAGTACCTATAAACTCAAAGTAAATATTAATATCTAAACTAATAAATATACTATAAATAAAAAACCGGCCAAGAGCATGTCGGGCGCAGGTTTTCGGGGGTAACTTTTGATCGCGTGAATCGATTTGAATCATTCATTTCTTATTAGAAGGAAAATACGTGCGGGATGATAAATTAAGTACTCAAGATAAAATAAGTGTTTGCATACACAATTAAATTACAAACTTAATTCAGAAACTATCTGTCACTGAGATTATCCGCGGACGGACGAACGGATGGACGGACGGACAGACAGACAGACAGAGCAAAAAGAGCAAAACAAAAAAAACAGTTGGAACTACGGAACCCTAAAAAACCCAAATCGCTGCCTAGTGGGAGCGTGCCTAGAAAGTTGGCAGCATTGCCTCGTGGAATGGCAATTGACTTTTGAAATCGAGGAATTATCCGCATTCTCTATTCGCGTCGGCATTCGTCAAACCGTTTGTTTACGAAAGCGAACACAAATATCCGTTCACATTTTCAGAAAAATATCGACGTACTATGTCAAGTGGGGTATATAAAGATTTGAAAATCATGATTAGATTTATTTGATCATCTTTAATTTTAAATGTCCATGTTTAAGTGATACTTGTCTTGTAATAAACAAGGAACTGATGTTAAAGCAGTCGTAAGTTAATTGCTGAATTCCGTGAAATTACATAAAGCTGGGTTACCGGGTCGCGTGTTTGTTACTTTAAGTTGTCTTTGAGGAAATGTTTCAAGGGTCTGTTTCACAAGTGTAGGGAGAAAACAAACAAACACAGCTCGCTGAATCTGCATACATCATGCACAACAATGTAACTAAACATAATATTGTATCATAAAAAACAGTAAATTAGTCGTAATCGTGGTCACGACACCCATTGTGTAACGGAATCCATCTAACCTAGTGAGCTCGGGTAAAGTTAAGGGTAAAGTCTGGTTATGAAAACATAGACTGTATTACAGAAAAGCTGTAAACATTCAATTTAAACTTTCTGATATTGATATTGAAAAACCAGTTAAGACTCCCGTACTTTTATCACAATAAACGTGACATGCTTCGACTGCATCGGGCAGTTATCGCTGGACAATAGTTGTAATCTAGCAAACTAATTTTGTTTCTCGAAATACGCGCAAAACTGTGTTAACAATTTGTTAATTTTGGTGTAAATTTACAAAGTATTGGTGAAAGTGGATAATATAAAGGAATATTTAGGTATAACACAACAAGAAACTCCAAAGCAGCCGTGAGTCACGTACTTTGCGTTTCGTTTGTCAAATTACATCAAACTGGGATCGTTACTTCAAGTTGCCTTTGAGAACATGTTTCAAGGACCTTTTCACGCCAAGTGCAGATGGAAAGGATAAACAAGCATAAAACATAGCGCAATCTACAGTTAGATATATGACACTAAAGATTATATTTTAAAGAAATTTGGATTTAAATTTTACCCGCTTATGGCACGGCTCAGGCAGCTAAACCCAAGTTTTGGCGTCAGCGCTATTTTTACGAAAGCTAGTGCCATCTAGTATTTCAAGCCAGTGGCCTACCAGACCTTAGCGGAATTAGTCCGATTTCCTACCGATGTTTTCCTTCACCGAAATGTGAATAGCGAAAAGTTCCAAAATACTCATTGGCACGAGGAGTTTGAACTCGCGACTTTCGAATTGATAGTCGCACGCCTTCCCACTGGGCCACCAATAGTACTTTATCTACCTTCAATTCTCAAAAAAACCGTTTCAGTGTTGAATGCTCTGGCTGGAATATTACAGGGCCGGAAAACGAATGGTCGCCGTCCCCCGCGCCCCTACATAATTAAAGCTGCTTAATAAACGCTGTCACGGATCACGCCGACGTGCTGTAATGAAATAACTGCCACAAGCCACCTGAAGGGTAATAAAGGCCTGGCTCTTTTCAGTCCAGACTTTGGAATGTTATAGGATTTTATTTTGAATACTCGTTTATGATGTTTTGCATTTCAAATTTGCGAGAGGAAATCTTAACGTGCTTTCTAACTTATATATGGTACATACTCATTATATGGTACATATATCGTCAGTTGTAAAAAAAAAAACTACTAGCACAGCGTAGGGATGCACTCTATACACTGGTAACTCCGCCGATTTTTGGGTCATCTATGAGGGGCGCGCGGGGAGGAAATGCCGCCGAATTTTTATGAAATATTGGCGGTCTATTTTAAGGGGTTTCAAATGGAAATTAGTTTGCCAATCAGACTGTAAAAGGTGAATCCATGTATATAAAACATAATGTTCTTTTGTTTGGTGAAAATTAGTGCTACATTAAAAATACTCCTTTTGATTCGATAATAATTGATTATTGAGGATTTGAGAGGTAACTCATAAGTTTCTTTATAACAAATCTGAGGTAAAAATTGCAAGGAACGCCCGCCATCTTGAATTTCTTCAGTTTTAAAGATTCCCTTATGGGGCTTAATCGCGTAAAACTTTGAAAACTAACCTCCGACGCTTTGAGGACGACATCGTCCCCATGGTCCCGGAGCAAGACTGGCTGAGGTTGACGTCAACATCTTCTAGCCGCGCGGGTTTTATGAACCATCTGTACTTGGTTCTTATGGCTTGAACATTTTGCGCACTTGATATTTAAAAAAAAAGAGCTGGCTTTCGCTTACACATATCAATTACCAGATCCCATGTTGATGAGTTGAGACTCCAACAAATGTTCAGCAACCGCTGACCTGTTTACCTGGCGATTTTTGACGGCTGCAATATGTTCCTTAACTCTCTCCACCATGCTTTTGTTCGCATTTGTTTTTCCGATGTTTGTTCTAGTAATATCTTACCTAGCTCTAGATATTGTCTTTCCTTTATTGTACAAATATTACTTTGAAACGTCGCTTTACAATTCTGCAATACAATTTCCGCAAATCTACAAAACCTTTCAAATAAAATATCATGCATAAAAATCCATTACATTGATATTCCCCATATTCCCTATAAAAATATAAAAATGCATTTCTCAGTCTCGTTAGACAAATCTATAAATTGAGTGAATGTAATTCACCAGACCAGAGAAATAGGGTTCCGTATTTCAGACGGGTTCCGTATTTCAACGGGTGGTACGTTAGGAAAAACCGCAGCGCAGACAATCTTCGCTCAACTTTGCGGTGCGCGTACAGTGTTGCATTCAAGTTGGTGGATGCATTTCGTTTTTGTCTCAGATCTTAATTAAGTGGCAGTGAAATATCTCTTGGTGACAAGAAATTGCATCATGTTACTACACAAGAATACCAATTTAGTACTTTAATACCTATTGTTACATACAGGCATTTTTCTTTAAGCTTTTGTTAAAATAATATAATAGGTACCAAATTGTCGATTTCTCGCCCACATTGTAAGTAACCTTAACCTTAACCTGAACCTACACTACAGAACTATTAGGCGTTCCCGACCTTTAAACAATCTGAGAGTTGTAAAAAGTGCTATTCAAAATAAAATATATCACTGAATTCTAGATGATATCTACTAACAGTAAACTAGTCGTTTCAGAATTATTATTACACCAATTAGCAGTATTGTAGATATTCATCAGTAATCTGACGATCTATTATGTCTCGTTTACTTAATATAACCAACTGTAATTAGTAAATTCAACATTTACTAATTCCGAATCCACTTGTTTTTTCTCATCTGATTAAATTCACCACACAACCCAGACTGGGAGCAATTTTCATTTGCCACAATCAAGCGCAAAAGCAGACGTTTAGGTATCCCTTTGCGTACGACGATCTAGACAATAGTTCATCGACAGACAGCGCCGTATAAAATAGCTGCTCCATGTCGTACATGTGCAGTGGGGAGGTGATGGCTAGCTGATGAGCGAAGCGGACAGAGATTTTCTGAATGCCAATGTTAAATCAAACTGTATCCTGCAAAGCCATTAAATGTTATGAAGGAGAGGGTATTTTAAAATCAAATTGTGATTCAAAATACAATACGTCAGTGTGGCCTGTCAAATGTTGATGTCTACACAGTAAAAACTTCATTCAAGAATTTTTGACATGGAAACTAGACCAAAGCGAACACACACACACACACAGATCAAAATAAGATTCGGCGAGTTATCCAAGGGTAGTAGTGGTAGGGTAAGGTGACGGCCTGTGAGAAGACGAGAGAAATTGCAGGATGCTAATCGCTTGGCTGAAGTGGCAATCGTTCAAACTCGGCAGAAATTTTATTTTGATCGAATTCCCGTTGTCTTTGACTATCTGGTTAAATAAACCACACAACCCAGACTGTGAGCAAATTTTCATTTGACACAATCAAGAATTAATGCCGATGTTTAGGTATCCCTTTGCGTACGACGATCTAGACAATAGTTCATTAACAGACAGCGCCGTATAAAATAGCTGCTCCATATCGTACGAGTACATGTGAGTGATGTGATGTATAGTGAGTGGGTGATGATAGCTAGCTGATAAGTGAAGCCGGTGTAGTTTCTGAATGCCAATAGAATAAAACTATGGAACACTTCGGATCTAAGTTATGCTTTGCTTGTTTGAACTTTGGTTACTTAATCGTTTAGTATTGTATAATATATTATGTGGTATTTATTGTATAACATTATTTTAAGATGCTTACGTACTATCACCATAATGAATACCTATTATATAAAAGACTCCTGGATATGTGTATACTTACATACTTTTTTTTTGTTGAGAGTGTTTTAGGTTTTTTTCTGCTATATCACATGAATAACTAAATAAATATATAATGGGATAATTTTACACAGTAAAAGAATAATTAAACCAAAATAAATTTAACTTGCATTTTCTTAAAATTTTCATTGATAATTTTGTGTTGTATCCGTTTTTACTTTGAATTTAAATTGGGTATATTATAATTATAGATACCTATTGCGATTAAACGAACCTTATATCGACGAAATAATATATGCTAAAATCGCTTAGCTTCTGTCACTAAACCAGCAGCTTGTGACGTAAATGGTTCGTCTGCTCTTGAAGAATAAATACGAAGCGCGGGCACTGTACGACTGCATAATAACCAGACAACTTGCTCCAGCCAGGCACCGACACTGCAAAATGTGTTAACAACAATATGCTGGCTTTGAATACTGACACGTACGTATATACTATACAATATCTTTATTGCATACCTCATTAAAATAGAACGCGATTCAGGTTAGGTTCAGTTTAGGCACAGTTGTATGGAAGCGACTCAGTTTAGGCCGTCAACTGAATCGCGTTAAGGCGTTATGGAAAGCCCCCAGTAGGTACACATAATGAAAATAGTGGCAGACGATTGGCGAACTTGTAACTAGAGAGCGATCTCCACCATCTAACCTTTGAGTAAGTAAAAAAATGGTTGCCTGTAAAGTCGGTATACGGGCGAAAGTTTTACGTGACAACGACTTTGAGTGGTAAAATACTGTGCTCGAGTGGAAGGGACGCGTGCCTTTCACTTTTTATGTCTGTCTCTCTCGCTCTTAGGCGGGCTAACCATGCCCGAGTGGAAGGGACGCGTGCCTCTCACTCGCTCTCATTGTGAGCGCATAACGTGAGCGGAGCGTAACGCAGTTTCTTGAAGTGTCACCCGGCAAACCAATTTATAAGACGTTGTCACGTCAAAAAATATGATTAGTATCGTAACGTATGTACAGACGCGTTCAAAAGTACATGCAATTTTGAACGCGATAGTCCATAAAGTAGACTTAAAAAGTTGTAACTTAATTGTACTTAGTGGTTCGCCCCGAATGTGAACTCGCGACCCCTTGACGGAAGTGACTCATATTCAAATCTAAAGATTATTTTTTCTCATCTAACTAATAAAATATATGGGACTCCAGCAGAGTGAGCCTAGTGGTCTGATATACTCGTATAAATATAAACACTACGTTTCATGGTGAATGCTTTATTTCGAGTGACACATAAACATTTGTACAAAATTATACAAACCGTTTCTATGCTAGATTCAAACAGTTGTTAGATACGTAATATAGATTACTTACTGCCAGCATAGGCACGCATATGCTACCTCCAAACATACATAGGTACATACAAACGACGCATTGTCCAAGTAGATTGGTAAAAGATAATATCTGATTGCACTGGATCTTGAACAAGGTAATCATGATTCGCAGAAAGAAAGGAAAAGTGGAAAATACATGACCTCGGACTGGACCAACGAATATTTAAAAACAACAATATTATTTCACTATCATCATCACTACATTAATTTACATAGTATAAAACAAAGTCGCTTTCTCTGTCCCTATATCCCTATGTATGTATGCTTAAATCTTTAAAACTACGCAACGGATTTTGATGCGGTTGTTTTTAATAGATAGAGTGATTGAAGAGGAAGGTTAATAAAATATAATAATAACCCGTGCCAAGCCGGGGCGGGTTGCTAGTTATAGTACATTACTGCAGAGGCCGTGAAGTAAGAGATTGCAGGACGAGTTTGTGGTAGACGGCCGAGGCGTAGACGAGGCCGGATTAAACAAGTCCTGCAATCTCTCTTCCGGCCGAGGCTTGTATAGTTCTTTTCTCAAACATTGTGAGGAAATATTAAAATAAAAATTAAAATAACTACCAGGTAAATAGTTAATAAGGTTTTTTTTTTAATTTGCCACCTTATTATTTTTTAAAGATGCCATTTGAATGAGCTATTCGAGCACCATGTTTAGCCGCACATAAATATACATAGAAACATAGAATGTGTATTTTTTTAATGTCGCAAGTATCTAGTGGTCGTTGGCTGTATGTAATTTTTCCTTTGTCAGTTTAGTGTAAGTACGCAAATTCAAAAAGTTAGAGCAGCGGACAATAATGTTTCGTTCATACTTACGCCATACATTACTTCACGGCCGCCGGCCAAGAAGTAAATGTGGGGAGCCGTAAACAAGAAACTTCATGTCTTCATTTCGTGACATAAATGCATACATTTACGATCATGTTTGAGAAAAAAATATTTTTCAGTCCTCCGGCCGGTAAGCGCCACTTTACGCAAAACTAAATAGCCGTCTCCCGGCTCCGTCGGGCTGAAAAATAGTATACAAACCTCGGCCGTTAAATGGGAAAGCCTCGGATCACATGTTAGTCGACCTCGGCTTCGCCTCGGCCGACAATTACATGGAATCCGAGGCATTTCCCACTTAAACGGCCTTGGTATGTAATGTACTATTGTTGTGATGCAAGCGCCATGTTCACGGAGTAAGCCGTAAGAGGGTAGATCGCTATGACCTGTGGGTAGATCACAACTAAAAACTCGCAGCTCGTCAGTTTACTCCGTGAACATGGCGCTTGCAATGTCGAAATATCGGGTGCTAAATAAAACAAACATACATGGTAATTATCCTATTTTAAATATGAGTTAGAATGTAAAAAACCATGTTAGCTTAAAATCGTAATTTTACGAGTATATCATTCTATGCCTCGTGACCGGATATTCCTCAAAGAGCTATTTTCCTAGCTCGCAGTGCAGTTTGCCGACACGTAGCACAAGGCACGTGCCTTGGGGCCTTTGGTGCGAGTTTCGCTTCTCAGCTTATTCCGAGTCCATGTCTTTCCCTATCAATTTGGAACACCCCATTTTGCTTCTTTACTTCATTTGCAAAATTATTGGAGGAAGTGTTGACTTGTTTACATCCCTGTGACGACCGTGTAATGCGATAAATTGTTGCTCATTGATGAGAAAGCGTATTTTTTTGTAAAAACACCTACGTGTTCTTACAACGAAATACGCTTTTTTGAACAGCTGAGCGAATTTTTTTAGGGTTCCGTACCGAAAGGGTAAAATGGAACCCGCTGTCCATCCGTCTGTCGCCATGCAGGCTCTATCTCATGAACCGTGATAGTTAAATAGTTAAAATTTTCACAAATGACTTATTTATGTTGATGACAAACTATAAATAAAAAAGTGTTTTTTTATAACCAATATTTGAAACGGGATAATTACCATGTTAGTTTACTCCGTGAACATGACGCTTGCAACAGTGTCGAAATATCAGGTGCTCAATAAAACAAACATACATGGTAATTATCCCATTTCAAATATTGGTTATAATATTGCAAATGACATAATTACCATGAAATGAAATGGTTGAAATCGTATATAAGTGTTTTTTTTTTGCCGTTTTATATATAATGGTACGGAACTCTTCATGAGCGAGTACCACTCGCACTTGAGCGATTTTTTTTATATCTGATGTTGTTTTAACTAAGTAGGTATTGACATTTCCGCCTCAGACGGTTAACATATTTTAAGAACACTTATTTAAAATTTCACGATTTGTGCCAAGTGCGGGTAGTTCGTAAAACCAGCGCAGCTAGAAGATGTTGATGTCAACCTCAGCCAGTCTTTCTCCGGGACCACGGGGGCAATGTCGCCCCTGAAACGTCGGAGATTTGTTTTCAAATTTTGTACACGATTAAGCCCCGTTTTAGTCAATTTATAATATTTTAAGAATTTGATTAAATTAATCATCATCATCATCATTTCATCCGAAAGACGTCTACTGCTGGACATAGGCCTCCCCCAAAGATTTCCACAATGACTGGTCCTGCGCCACCTCCGCGGACTCCTGCGACCTTCACCAGGTCATCAGTCCACCTTGCGGGGGGCCTACCCACGCTGCGCCTTCCGGTACGCGGTCGCCACTCGAGAACCACAATGTGTCCCGCCCGCTGCCACTTAAGTTTAGCGATTCGGAGAGCGATATCGGTAACTTTGGTTCTGCTGCGGATGGTCTCACTTTTGATACGATCTCGCAGAGAGACTCCTTAAATTAATACTGAAGAAAAATTTGCTTTAAAATGGTAGTGACGTATGATTTCTGTACTAGTCTGCTTTTCTACTTAAACTCCGCCTTTTCAGTAAAAAATGTACGAGTACTTAGTTCTTATCACGAATCCATTATTAACTAACCTGTAATAGCCGATTCAAACTTAATCACCATACAGCAAGTAAGCACTGTTCAAGCCAAGTAATATGATAGAAACTAATTACTTACTCGGTCATTAACTCTCGATTGATCACTCGCCGGTGACCGTTCGCCAAACTTACACTAACTTCACAAACTCAACGCAGCACTAAAAGGCTTAAGTGACATTGTTACTTAACAGTAACACATCTTATTGGCAGTAAGGGAATAAAACAGATGTTGCTTGGAAGCGTATAATGATAATTGCCAGTGCTATTATGATATTACTTAGACGACGTGTCTAACGTGAATACGTTTAAGTAACCTATCACTTCACCACTTCACGTTGTCATGGCCTTAGCCCACTTGCACCACCCAGGGTTAGCCGTTAACCCGGAGTTCAGCTGTAAAATAACATACAAAAAACCGCTTAACTCCGGGTTATGTAGCTAACCCCGGGTGGTGCAAGTGGCTCTTAGTAGACTCTATATTTATAAGTTGTCTCTATTTCGAGCTCGAAGAAGATTCACTGTGTTGGCAGCTAAAGGGGCAAGCTTTGCTCCGTGGGTAGCAAAGCTTGCCTCTTTAGCTTCAACACAGCGAATCCTCCTTTTTTTAAAGGTCGGCAACGCGCATGTAACACACCTGGAGTTGCAGGCGTCCATAGGCTACGGTGAACGCTTACCATCAGGCGGGCCGTATGCATATATGTGACCGTCGTAGTATTAAAAAAAACTTGTGTGGCGCTTAAGTTATTTAAGCCATTTTCCACAATCTCGAACATTTTTCAAAATTCTTAACTACAAAAAATGTACAAGTAGAAACAGGCTCACAAAAGTTCACGAGGATCTGTTGAGAAAATGAATTTACTAAAACGGGGCTTCATCGTGTAAAACGTTGAAAACTATCCTCCAACGTTTCAAGCGCGACATTGTCCCCGTGGTCTCGGAGAAAGACTAGGTAACGTTGACATCAACATCTTTTAGCCGCGCGGGTTTTACGAACTACCCGCGCTTGGTCTTGATTATCAACTTGAACATTTTGCGCACTACAGATGTGAGTCAGTCGATACACTACACTCACGACTTTTGAGCCAATATTCGATGGATCCTATGTGGACGAGATTCTAAAACCGTCATCGCGATTGATTTCTCCTATAGAAACTACGACCTGTTGAAAGAATTTTAGGGTTATGCAACTCAATCCAGTGGTTTTGTATAGACTCCAATAAATTCTCAGCAACTGTTGACTTGTTTACCTGGTGTTTTTTGACTTCACTCTTTCCGCCATGGTGCGCTTTGTTTTCCCGATGTAAGAACTACCACTACTTTAATCAATCTTATAAACGCCAGGTGACTGGTACGGTTCGGAATACATCGAACGTTGTTTCATTCGCATCCGTTGTCGCCATTCAAATGTTACCTTTGCGAGTTCATGGTACTGTCTTACAAACCCTGATTAACAAGCAAAAATAAACGTATATCAGCAGGCCTACCACGAACATGGAAAATTGGCATTGACGGGAAAACCTCTTTGTCACTCCAATATGCAAGTGCGACAGAGATGGAGATACAAATCCGCATTCGTTCGATTTTCGTGGTATAGGCCCAGCTTTTAAGAGCTTACAAAAACGAACAATCCGAAACGCGATATATTATTTATTACGTTCGCGAGTGGAAAGTCCTTTCCCCCAAGAAAAGGGACCTCTTCAATTTTTCGATATTTCGTATTTAGGTCGGGGCTCAACCATGCGGAGGTGAACTGAAATTACGGTCTGCGAAGCCTGAAAAATCCTTTCCGTTACCATTTTCTCGGTATGATTTGTTTTGCCATGTCAACAGTAAAACATTCAGTGTGGCCCATGAACTCTTTTGTTTGGTGCAAGTGAAAGCGGGTTTCATAAGCGCTCATTAAAATGTAAGTAATGCTTTTGTAATATTTTAATATAATTCTGCGACGATGTAGCAGCCAGAAAGCGTGTCTGAATTTTGAAAATACTGTCATGAGTCATGGCACTTCATTTAGCATGTATTTTTATACAATTTAAAGTCAGGCGACTTTGTCCTGCTACTGCTCCCGCTTCAAGCTTCCGCTTGCGCATGGAAACTCTAGCGCTTGAGGGAGGGGAATGATGCCAGCCACTTAGCTGTTCGAAGATCCACGGCGGTCCTCCGCAGTGTTACCAAGCGCCATCTCTCGCTTGCTCTTTCCATCACAATAGAAACGGTAGGCCACATGTCTTGAGGTTGGTGTAGCGTTTTTCCTTTTCCACTGCAAGAAGTAGTGATAAATTAAAGTCAAGTCTCATTAAATCTTTTGGTATGATGGCAATGGAACGATGTTAGGGCTTAACACCAAGAGCTTTAGATAACTCTGTGAATAAATCATTAAAAACCATATAAAGCGACCCAGCTCTACTGACTGAGTATTCGATAAGGTGCAAACTATTTAATTTAAGTTTAAATGGTTTGTTCATTTCAGTGTTAGCTTTATATACAGTAAAAATAAACATAGTCACAAGAAACTAACATCTTTATTTCCTCTCCAACTAGATTATATACCCTAAATTGATGGAAAGAACCCTTGCACCGCCTTACTATTTATTTTAAGGATGCTATTCAAGCTTTTACTTGGAGCATTTCAATTCATTTTATTGTCGGGTCTTCCTTGGGTTTTCCTTCAACCGGGCAGGGAATTATCACGTGACAATTGGTTAGTTTCTTTCCAGCGTCCTGTCTGCCATCCTTTCAAGCGATACACAACTCAAATGCGTTTGCATTTGTTTATTGCGCTGCAATAGGCACCGCTACGCAGGTTGCGATGCGAAAGCGGTAGTTTACAGAGCTCTATAAAATAAAATTGCCGTTACCCGCTTGTCACTCCTTCTTTTAACAGGGACTGCACGTCATTGCGACCGCGTCGCAGCCCGATGGCCAAATAAATCTCGTGTTAGTGACCGTTTAGCAGTCAACGCCTAACATAAGTTTCTGTTTCGAGCGTCCTGTGGGTCATCCATGCAATCGATACATCACTCACATGCGTTTGCATTTGTTTCTTGCGCTGCAGTCGGCGCCGCTACGCAGGTTGCGACACGAAAGCGGTAGTTTACAGAGCTCTATAAAATAAAATTGCCGTTACCCGCTTGTCGCTCCTTCTTTAAACAGGGACCGTACGTCATTGCGACCGCGTCGCAGCCCGATGGCCAAATAAATCTCGTGTTAGCGACCGTTTAGCAGTCAACGCTTAACATTCGTTTCTGTTTCCGACCCGGACCCTTTGTTATTGGGTCAATTGTTTTCTTCTTGTCTTTATTTCACCAAATACTTTTGCATTCCGTCCAGGAACAGATAATAAATATTGGAGAGTGTTTTAGTTTCGACTAATTTGAGATTTGGTTTTCGGAGCGATTCGGATGGGTAATTCTGTTGTTTTATCTGAAATTAGGTTCACGAATTGACTGCTTAGTTGCTGATTCAAGTATTTATTGCTAGATTTGTTTTATATACTGGTATTGCTTGTATAACTTAGTTAGCCGGTCCCTCGCGAAAGCTTTTATTATTTAAAAAAAAAAACTGATTAATTCCTTCGTTACAAAGAAATGAAAAGTGGAAAAACTCATGGTGAGACTCGACTCGCGTCTTGGGATACACGCCCATTGCTCTACCAATTAAGCTACCGAGACACACCTGATGGCCCGATTTTGATTAATTCCTTATTTGTTTGATCTTGAAATCCCCATCCATTGTGAAAGTAATAAGGTAAAAGTACCATTGCTATGCGCTGCCCCATTGGTGCAGCGTATAGCACTGGTACTTTTATCTCGAAATTGATTTGACAATCGATTCGTCTCGTTCCGAATATTGATTCAAAATGAGCACTTTATGTCAAGATTTATATTTGAATATTCAAACATCTTCGTTGTTCAAATTAGGTTTAATTGGTACTTATATTTGACTTACAGTGCTCATATCGAATACTGGTGCAGTGTCAAGCACTGCTACTTTTACCATAAGTTTTAAAAGTAATGATATCTGCGTAATACGCGCTATCATAATTATGGCTACTACTATAACGTACTAACCTCAATATAACGTAGTTATTGATGTGCAGATACTAAAAACTAAATTTGTAGCTATGTATTATCCATCAATTTTCATAATTAATACGCAGATACACTGTATGTTTCAAGTAGGGTTGCCAGATGGTCGGAATCCGTCTACATTATTTTAAATTCTCATAAACCGCAGGCAGAAATTCAAATCCAACTGCTTTAGAACTTCAATGGGTAAATTATTATTCATAAAACACTGTCTTACAAATGTACTAAAGGGATGTTTTAGATTTGACTGGTCTTTATGAATAAAGCTTTATACCTACCTAAATTATGAATTGAAATAGATGTCCGATACATTAAGAAAAACTGGCCTCCAATGCCCAAGGTAGGTATCGAATCTGCGTTCTCCTGCATTAACGGACGCCCTAACCACTCATTCGATTATGGCGGCTAAGATTCAAATTTTCCGAATAATAAAGTGTATATAAATATAGAAAGCATAGCCAATCCTAAAATACCCAGAATAACGACAAGTTTTTTTTTCTTTAAGTATGTAGTTTATTTATTATAGTTTATATATTTTAGTTTAGGCAATTGACTGATATACTCCATCCATAACGTGATGCCTTGACACACTGGACAGTCATTTATAAATAACATAGTAATTAAAAAAAAATGTTCTTGACATTCAGATACTATAGCCATATGAGGATTGTTGTCTTATCCCACAAGGAGACAATTTACTGACGTTAAATTGCAACGGTTAACACTCACAACACGCCTATTGTGATAAATATATATATAATAAAGATACGTGAGCGTTAACCGTTTCAATTTAATGTCAGTATGACTCAAGAAAGTTGTATTATATAATTTAGTGCCATATTCAATCCATAACGCGTGCGTTTTGTTATTAGACTACCAAACATAATCCCGAATTCCAAATTTTTTGTTCTTCCTTTTGAAAACCCTAGATTCACACGAGGAGTGCCGTCATATCCCGTTGGGAGACAATTTGCTGATGTACTCGACTCATAGCGAGTGCGGTTCGTTTAATTAAGTCTTGATAGTAGGTGTATGTTCTTTTAAACTCATTTCACGGTTGCAGGGACACAGACACAGATCGGCTGTAAAATTATATCAAGATAATGAGGTATGTTCTGCAATCAATTTACCTATTATTTTAAATGAGAATTAAGTGTGACTAAACAGTACAAATCAGGGTTTTGGCGAGTTGCACTGCTATGGTATGAATATATATTAGGAATTTCTTCCTAGAGGAAATGTGTAAAAAAAATATGAGCTCGGGCGGTACTCGGACTCGTGACTCTGGGATATATTGCTCCATTGCTCTGCCAATTGAGCTACTGAGACCACACCCGTGGCCCCGAATTTCTCCACTCGTCGTACGAGCAAGTGGCGTCTCAAGTTACATTAAGAATTTACCAATAACACTGAATTTTTCCACTATTTTTTGTTACGGTTGTTGTTTGATATTACGAATTTCCTTAAGACCCTTGTTAACACGTTTGGCATTACTTAATACGAAAGCCTAGAATGATAATAATAGCGAGCTATACAGCATAGTAAGCTAATAATTGCGCTGAACAAAAAGCGAATAATACTAAGTACACATTTAACCTTTTCCACGCCAATGACTTATATATTGGCAGCGCAGGTTCAACGCCAACGACCGATATATCAATCACAGAGACAGAAGAGTTGGTTTATTTTACCTTGTGGAGTAAAATAAACCTACAATACTAAAGCATAAAGTTCAATTTCATTTTGACATTTCGATAGCGTGGCGTCTGAGTAGCTTTTGTGTTTGATATGGCGTCGGATTTTTTTTACTCGTTTTATTTGACCTACACCTACCGTCATTTAAAAATATATATTTTCAGGGACGAATTAAGAAGGTAAAACAATAAATAAATAAATAAATAAATAAATATAAATATTATGAGACAATCTTACACAAATCGACCTAGTCCCACGGTAAGCTCAATAAGGCTTGTGTTGTGGGTACTAGGCGACGATATATATAATAGATAGATACATATAAATACTTAAATACATAGAAAACATCCATAACTCAGGAACAAATATTCGTGATAAACACACAAATAAATGCCCTGACCAGGATTCGAACCCGGGACCTCCTGCTTCGTAGGCAGGGTCACTACCAACTAGGCTAGGAGGCCGTTAAACAATGTTTCAATACAGAAAACTTTTCGTGTGGAATCGAACCACCCGGTACGCCCACTTAATTATTTTAAACTACACGTATTGGTATTTAAGATGTATTTATAAACCATTTAAGATAAATTTTTGATTTAAGTACCGGAGTGAAAACTATTTCATTACTTATTCATTGGCACATATTGAGTATGACGTACTTCCTAAAGTAACCGCAGTGCGTAGGCTTGTCGTATGAGTATTAAGGCACATTGTTAACACTTCGAAACTTATTACTGGGGAAGCAGGTTCAAAATTGAATACATAATTATATATTTATGAAGCCGACCGTAAAGTGTTAAGTATTTAACGTGGGCGTAGTAGTGGCTGCGCCCGTCATATGAAATTTTAGTAAATTACCTATTAACGCACCTGTGCGTAGCCAAGATGCTAATTGCTAACGCTCTGTCGCGAACGAAACGCAACTGACATTGACAACCTAATAAAGTAAAGTGATAGAGAGAGATAACTACGATACGTTTCAAAGGGTGAGCGATTGGCATCTTGGCTACGCACGCTGACTACGCTCTTAACGCGTAGCACGTGCTTGCATCGAATATAATTATGTTAACTCATTCAGTGCTAAGAAATCCTCGTAGTGCTACACCGTAGCCGACAACATAGGTTTCAATATGCCTGGAGGCATGAAGACGATGTATTGTGGTTTGCACCGAATGGTTTAATTTCTACAATTTTTGGAGCGTTTTCGGATAATAGTGTACCCAATTACCATTTGTTGTTAAAAATTTTAACTGCGGTCAATTTCTGACGACAATTAAGCATTAAATTAAAATAAATTCTCCATTTTTGTAATAAATTGAAAGAAATATACCTACTACAGAAAAACCAGCAGAATCGAACGTTAAAGATTTAACGTTAAAATTATCGTCACAAGACTATTAAAAGTTTAATTTTCTATTAAACTTACGTTCATTCGGTACACTTTTTTGTGAAAATGCCTTTAAAGGATGTCTCACACTAGAACGGGACGAGACGGAGCGGGACGGAACGATCTGTCAATTTCTACAGATAGAATCATATGAAAGCTCGGCGTCGGAGCCTTCGGAGGTATTGTGACGTTTTTTATAGAAACTGACAGATCGGCCCGGCCCGGTCACGTCCCGTCCTGTTCTAGTGTGAGTCATCCTTAATGCGATCACTATCAAAGCGACATCAATATTGATTTTATACATGGTGTATTGATGTACACGGTGCGCCATAACTGTTGAAGAATGCCCCGCCTAGGAAACCAACTTAGCCGGATTACACCAAGAAGTGCGGGCCGACCTTTCGTTGCCAAGAATAATAGCTGCGATTTTCAACAGGCTGGAGTACTGGGACTTCTATCTGCGAAGATATCGTCTCGCAGAAAGCGGCGTAGCGGGATCGTTATCCCGCGGCGCACTCATTCCAAAGTCGTAGGCCAGGAGGTCGACGCAGACTCTATGATCAACTGTTACCTTCATCTCAGTAGAACAAAGTAGGAATATGGGGACTTTCCACAAGAAGTTCGTGGTAGACGTGCTACGATCCTGCGTCGCCTTGTCAAAAGCGGAGATAGCAATCGTTGTGTTTTAAGATGGTAGTTGTGGCCTTGCCCCGTATTCCGCCAGTCCCAAGGGACAGGGTCCGTAAACGCATTTTCCCAAAGTAAAAACAAAGGCTGTATTGCTGTGACTGCAAGTATACTCCTGCATCAGTATCAATTACTGTATTTGTATAACTTGGTATCGCTGCGGATAAACTCCACTGCAAGTGGCATCGCCGAAAAAAATCTAATGTAACTTTTAGTACTCTTCCAAAACTGGGCCACCCGAAGAAGCTATCAGAATATAGATTAGTTGTTTGCTCCAACAATATCATAATCATAAGTCAAAGTCTATCTTTAAGCTACTTTGACCTATATACATAATAAATGAGAACAATATCAATGTTTTGAGGCGTTTTATTTAGATATTAGTCTGATAATTATAATATTGGTTTGTGTCGGTAATTACAAAAGTTAATAAATAACTAGCTAATACTATAGCCCTAAACTGAACTTAAACTGAATCGCGTTAAGACGTCATGGGTCATGGGTGATGTCATCAAATTACCATTACTTATCATTATACTAAATAGGTTTAATACTTAGGTGAGTAGGTATACTAGATACCAGTTACCTAATACTGTAACACGTAACTCTTTCTCGAGCGAGAAATTATATTAGGTACCTATCTCTTTTTGTGCAGTACTGTGAAAAAGTGACGGGTGTCGTTATGTCCTGCAACGAGCAATAAGCATAGTTGTGCTAGACGTGTACCTTATTCTGACATAGTCGATGCTTGGGCCACAGAGATAACAGTGCAAAGCTACCGTATCCGCTTACGATCAGGCGGACCGTACCCTTGTTCGCCACCGACGTCGTTTAAAAAAATGACAACCCTATTTTCGGCAAGGTGCGGAGAAATATCGACCTTCGCGCCGGGCAATAGAACTCAATGACAGCGCGGCTCGCGTGCGGTCCGTGCTAATAATAATTAATAGGCACGTAAAAAGGCGGCATTCGTGAACATCAAAACAGAGGGTCTTCTGTACTTGTACTATTATTTATTCTGTGTCGATATCAAATAACGTGCTTCTTGCATGCGACATTGAGCATTGTTTGCAATCGGCACTTCGTTTCGAACGAAAAGCGACTGATTTCCCTGTTTTTCATAAATGTTTGAAATTCGAAAATACTTATGTTACTGAAGACGTTTTTATTATTTACCTATAGTAATATTTTCATAGAAAAGAAATTTGTTATAATGAAAAAAGTTTATCATTATGGGGGTCTTTAAATACAGTTTTTGAACGCGTTATAGAGGACTAATGATAATTATATGCGGGTATACAAACACGCAAACACACAGGCAGTTTATACTAATTAACAGTTCATACATGATAAAATGGACGAAGAACTAAGTTTATTCAAAAAATCTTTGAACTTACTGACAATAATTCTTTATAAGTTTTGCCTTAAGGGAAATCTTTTGGTACGGCACTCTCATAATCGTGAAAAATGCCTGAGAAGTGTGCTTTAAAATTTTATAGCTGTCTGAGACGATTATCCTTGCCGTTGCATTTGATATAAAACTATATTTTGGATGTCGCTGTTACATACAAAAGCTGTGGAAAATAGAAATAGTTGGAATGCCAAGTTAAGTTCTAAATATTATACATAAATATATTATTATTGTACTTGCAGAAGTTATATTGTGTCTGCAGTCACTGATACTGCTGGTTACTACTGCTTTTTAAATGCGATGTCAATAAAAACATTTTTGATAAAATAGTGTATGCGTCACATAGAGATTCAATTTATTAAGAAACATTCGTATACTATATTTTTTTAATTTTCACGATTTTTGCACATTATGAATTTACTAAAACTTTTTATGTTGATATAAAACATAAACCATGCTATAAGAACCCCGACTCGTTTTACTAACAAAAATGCAAACTCTATACGTACCTACCTAAACTATGTCGGCATAATTATTAATATTCATTAAACACAAAACCAAGTGAATTAGGAGGAAAGTAGTAATTTAGCTTACAGTGTAAATCCCCTAACATTTATTTACTTCCAGGGTTAAACTACATTTGTTTGTGTCAACTCAATCTTTTGGTACGTGCAAGAACTACTCAACATAAAAGGGACCCTTGTGTGGCTGCCGACTTAAACGGTACATTTTTAAAATATCGTTGGAACGACCACCGAATAAATTCCTGTGCTTGATCGATTTACTGTCGATATAGCGACTGTGTCAACAAAATGGCCACCGAGAGGCATTGGGATTTTAATAATATAATATAGCTGCTGCCAATTGGATGCTGCAAAATAGATAACGAAAACGAGGCACCCCCAGGCGGATATGGCAGGACGATCTAGACGTCTTCCTCAGTGATTGGTCGGACGAAGCTCGGTTACGGGATTTAGGAAATCACGGTACCTTAACCCAGTAGTGATCAGCACTGATATAGGCTAGAAAAAAAAACATAGGTATTGGTTGCTTTGTTCGCGCTGATTTAGCTCGTGCGCGTGCAATGCATAAAAATACATCATCAGAGCCTGTACATTTGATGCCGATGTTGTCGCGCCGCGTACTGGCTGATTTCAATACGCGTACGATTTTAAGCTAAACATGGTTATTTGCATTATAACTAATATTTAAAACGGGATAATTACCATGTATGTTTGGTTTATCGAGCACCCGATATTTCGACACTGTTGCAAGCGCCATGTTCACGGAGTAAACTGACGAGCTGCGAGTTTTTAGTTCTGATCTACCCACACACCATAGCGATATACCCTCATAAGGGTTCGCTTATTTTCTGTATTGTCACTGGTTTTTAATATTAGTTATAAATAAATATGAGTAGTTTGTGATAGATAATCTATCAACAATCATAAAACATGTATGGAAGATAGTAGTGTTTTGACTTTTTCTATATCTAGCTTTTGAAACTCATTTCCCACACCCTTAGAAATACGCCCGATTCGGTTTTTTACATAATTATACAAATGTGGTAACAATACCATGTAATAAAAATAAAATGGATGAATAAAAACAAATCAAATAGTTTCTTTTACGTTTCACGTATCAAGTAGATTACTGTTGAAGTTATACATGATTAAAATGATTGACATCTAACGATTAAAAATTGCAATAAAACTATTTGGGAAGATCCTACGCATCATACAGCGTGATGTCTTATTGATGCTATCGACATGAAAGTACGGGCCCGGTCATCATTATCATCAAACATTTTTCCAGCATACGCCACGGTTTAGACACTTTTGGGGCTGCTTGGTAACCGTTATACCATGTTAATGTTTTAGGTTCCCACTCTTTACGAAAGCGGCTGCCATCTGAATTTCCAATCCAGTTTCATATCCAGTTGGCACAAATATCGTAAGCGCCGTTGGTGTTTATGACGCTTAGGACCTTTGTGTCAATACCATCTCAGGAGGTCTACAGCTATCATAATCTATTAATTTCTTAGAAACCCATTGGTTAAATCCGAGTTTTAACTGGCGAACTTTGAATTGATATTAGAGGCAAATAACGCGCTTAGTACGTAAATAAAAATATATAAGTCTTAATATCAAATCAATTGCAACTCAAAAAAACCGTTATGAAACCCCTGAACGGTAACATGCACTTATTTTAAGTAGATGTAACGTCAACTAGTTTATGGACGTTTAGTATGTTTACTCACCGTTGCTGAAATTTGAGCTGCATATTTGCAAATTTGGTATTTGCAAACTTTTACGATTAAACCTCCGAAATGTACACCGGTTGGTAAGTTCAGCTATAAGTAGGTAATGGCATTATCCATGAAAGATTAACCACCTGCCGTATTGGCAACCAAGTTTCGCAACACGATTCAGTTTAGGCTCAGTTGTATGGAAACGACTCAGTTTAGGTCGTCAACTCAACGTTGTTGTTAAAAAAGAAGTAATCACCGTGTTTGCCCAATAAGTAAATCTATTGCGTCTCAAAACTAGCGTAGGTGACAGTGGACTTTCGTAACCAGTTGACAATAAAAAAAATACCTTTTACCGTCAAAACAATGAATTAACCAATACAATAGCGTGACAAATCGTCAGCTTTGCACGCCGTCTCAATAACGTTAAGTGCACTCACAATTGCCTTATTAAGAACATCACAATGGCTGCTTGTGCCAATTTACGTGCTTACGGCTTTGATCTCCGTTTACGGAATTCGCTGAGGTATTGTGATAACTGACAAAGCTGCTTCAGGGAATGCGGAGAAAGACATTTGTGCATCCGTGTTGGGTTAATTTTTACATTTTTTACATGCTATGTAGACTATGCGAATTAACCATTAGGTCACACATTACAGCAGCTTCTTCATACTATGGCGCTCAAACATGATGATGATCAAACGCCATATTGTAAAATAAAGGCTATGTATTAAATTGAATTGAGAATTATAGAATGCTTCAGGGCATATTATTATGGAGGAAGGAGTCATCGACGTTGTTTTTGCTGTTTCGACAAGCATATTATAATTAATCGCATAAGAGAAGTTAAGAGTATTTATACTCTTGTATGCGCATTTTTGACGAATGTTGACTTAAGTGCCTTAAGGATGACTCACGCTAGACCTCATCTTTAAGGCATACATAAATATATAGTAGAGGACCAGATGCATGACCCATACCAAAAACTAAACCAACAAAAAAAATAAATTGAATGTACCTACTACTGCTTACAGAGTGGAGGACACAGTTCACGAAAGTAGTAATATTAAATGTTTTATTTTTGTATATCGTGTAAAACCGTTAAATGTTGTTTTTTATATTGTTCATTCTTTTGGTGTGTAAAAATGGTAATCTAATGGTAAAAAAGGAACCCTTATGGTGCGACTTAGTCTGTCTGTCTGTATGTCTGTCTATTACATCCTTCAATATCTCGAGAAGTACTTAAGCTACCGATTTGAAATTTGGAATAGTTACAAACAAAGTTAATCCAGACACATTGAGAGAAGAGTTTTTTATTTTTTTTCAATGAAAAATGCTGATGAAATGAAAAGATGACCCGATCCCGATGACTCGATGGCGGTGATGATAATCTTAACTCTGTGAAAACGAGTGCTGTAAAGGGCTCCAAACGTAGGGTCATGGTGTTAATAAACGCGATTAATCCGTTCTAAAGTGTTTAATTTAAAAGATATTTGTGATTTATTTATTAACAATATGAGCAACTCTCGGGTAATTAAGCATATTGTCTAAGTGATCCATCCCTTCCACCCCCCCCCCAACATATTGAATTTCAAACAAGACTTATAAAATGTTCAAAATTGGTCTAAAGAGTCGCCTTCCTTATACTGTTCTACATAATATTGGAAGTATTTATGTATATACATAAATACTTCCAATATTTGGTCAAGGTTAACACTTTTTTATTCACTTTTGACGTCGGTGTTCCGTAACAAATGCGATCTACGACGAACGGGCAATAACCTACTGAACCTGGGCTTGATCTTCAGTTCCTCGGCGTTGCCCATCTGTTTTTAGAGAAGGGTCAGCTGACCCCCAGTAACTGGTTAAAGCAAAATGCCCTGTTATTCAAAGTTTTACCACAGAGTGTCAAATCCCGGCTACTTTTGTGACTAGCGTGATTTATTTAAATCACATTTATAGATTTAAGTAGGCATTATACCTATGTATGGGCTCTTCGTTGCCTGACAAAAACAAAGAAGTATGGAATTGGACTTAAAGCGTGATATCAATGTTTTACAGAACTGGTACGGAAAGTATTTGTCTGTCACGTTGATATTAGTGTTTGTTAGAAAGAGAAAAACACATGCTAAGCTTCATAAGTGAAATGTAAAAGTTTGTTAGTTTCGCCACCTTTCAAAAATTAAAGAAAAAGTCTTGTTTTATTTTCTCTTAAGAGTCCTTCCTTTAAAACGCTCATGATTTAGTGCTTATTTGTGTGATTTACTATGAATCATATTTTCTTTATTTCACTATCTTAAACAAGGCTATTGTGAACTAATACTATTTATGCATTTTAGTAAATTTTCGTTGGGAAATCTCACTTAAAAGTCACTGGAGAAAGACCAAATTTTAGCAAAAATTCCGCTTTTTTTCGCATAAATATTATGACACGATATGTATAAAAGTTTTGGCTAATGCTACCTAGAACTGATATCAGAATATCATATTTATAGTTAGTTAAAATTACGTTTACTTTCATCATCATTTGTGTTGAAGTGTTTTTCAAAGACGTAAGGCCGCGTAATATTCCTCTGTTTGGTCTAAGTATTTGTATTCAATTTAAACCAGAAGTCGACTACCGCTAATATAAATAAAGCAGTAGAACCGCGAATTGCTGCAAATACGTTAATGACACGTTCAGAAATAAAGCAATTTGGTCCCGAGACACGATACCGCACTCAATGAGTGCATTCATTTGTTCTTTTATGAAACAAAATGCCGACCGAAGCCAATTAATTGGTTGTTTTTGAGGCGATTTTTAGATTTTTATCATACCTTTAGGGCTACAAACTGGCGATCAGCCAGGAGTATCTGAACTTCTAGATTTATTTGGCTCACTTAAAGAGTAAACTACATACGTTATGTCCTGCAGTCAAACTGTTAAATTGTTTTGCAGGGTTTCTGTGTGTAATTTTAATGTTGCTGTATTAAGATTGTTCATTGAATAATGCCATACGATTAAATAAATAAACTGAATAATCAAATAAAAAATAATACTATCGCGTTGTGAACTCTAGTTCAGTCATTTAAGGAATTGTCTTGTCAGCGTGGTGAAATTGGGGTCTGGTATTAGTCGTTTGCCAAAAAATCGGCGGCAGCGGCGTGATTTTGGCGTGAATCGGCGCGATGGTCAAAGTAAACGTCAAGCAAGGATGCTTATTCCTTGCTACTTTGAATGAAATACGCAGCCTACTTACTTCCAACACATTGCATTATTGAAAACCCATAATCAATAATGCAATATTAGATGTATTATACATCTAATATTAGACTTTGATTTCGATTTGGAAGCTTTTTAGATCACCGGGAAAGCATTTTACAGGAAAAAAAACCCTATAAGAACTTGAGTTTCCTTCGTTTCACTTTATGAGCTTCTGTAACTCTCTGGATTTTCCGTTAAAACACTTGAAATTAGGACTCTGATTGCCTTTTTTTAATCCCTAAACATTAGGTACTTAAATGAAATATTCATTCATTCATTTATTCGTTTCACCAACTTATTCTTATAATTTCTAAACGAAATATTTGCCTCTCGTTTTATAAAGGTCCAAATTAAACAATAATGCACCTTAATATAGTTGGCATACGATATAGTAAACAAAGACACTTATGACCTTTTGCTTTTAAATATTAACAGAAGTTCGTTCCAAAGATTATGAATAGTAAACAAATGGCCGCCCCCGCTGGGTCGCCTGGTCGCCGGGTCGCCTGGTTGCTTGGTCGCGCCGGGTCGTCGGGGTCGGGGTGCATACTATATGTATCCTCGCCCTGCCCGATGATCTTACTAAAGAACAAAGCCATTATAACCTACCATCTAGATAACTGACAGTGTCTACACAAAGTTGTATTCTACAAATGGATCGTTCTTTCCGGTATCCCTACTTTAGTTAGACCGCGCCATCTATTGAGAACTAGAGTTACATATTTCATAGGTACATCTTTAAAATTTCTCAACTTAGCGCCAATAATGGCCAACCACTACCAGAATCAGTCAACTAAACGAGAGTTAACTGATCTTTAGAAAATTTAACTCCGAGTTAGTTGGCTAACCGAGTAAGTTGGTTTATGCTAAGTATTTAAAAAAATCTTTTTTCCAAGAAAATATACCCAATACCACAAACTCTTCTTATCTGCCAAACTGCAAGACAGTTTGCTCGCAAATTATGTAACAAACACCCGCTTCTTATCAACCAAATCCCTTACAAACATCCACTTTGAAAACACTCCCCACTAATCTACCTGTCCCTAATTCCAAACTGACCTATTCCGACCATCTGTAAAAACGGGAAACAAATGACGCAGAAAAAGTAAGAGTACGAGTTAAAACACAATGTCGAACGCAGGAAGTGGTCGTATCATTTACATAATAAGGCGACACGTCCTGCTATACCAACCAAAACAGTCATAACTGCGCTTCAAAAGTCAATCAAATATATAACCTAACCCGTGACAACACGGTGAATATTCGAATGCATTTTAAATTGTACATACGGTGGATGTATTTAGCGTGACAGCCGAAACGTAAAGGTGGTCCGTGACCCGCAATCCGAGTGTGTACCTGATGAAATTCGGAATCAGCGCCTTTTTGGTGTTCATTTGGTGGATTTGCCAGTACTGGGTGTGGATTATCCGAATCATAGGGCTTGAAATATGAGGTTTATCTTAAAGAAGTGTAAATGGGGTCTAAACGCTAAGATACCTACTAGAAAAACTTCTCAAACACCAAACGTCAAATATAAATATAATAGGTATCTACAATTAATTCGTATAACGTTATCTTTAGTATTATCCATATAAATGTGTACTCCTCTCAAACGTAGCACTTAAAGGATGATTCGCACCAGCACGGGACGGAACGGTATGGGACGGGGCGGGACGGGAAAATCTGACAATTTCTATAGAATGAATCACGTGATAGCTCGGAGCCCTCGGATGTCACCTGACGCTTTCTATATAAATTGAAAGATTTTCCCGTCCCGCCCCGTCCCGTCCCGTTCTAGTGTGAGTCATCCTTTATTGTGATCTTTTAAATTGAAAGTGCACTTCTTCATCGATAAAGCAATATTGCCTTAATAATATTGCCACTGACAATATGGTTCGTCTAGCCTGAAACTTCGTCATCATGGATAGATAATTTTGTTACACTTTCTTACTACACTCTGCTTACGCCCTATAACTACTAGATAATGCCTGAAAGCACTAAGTCTTCCTTTTATACTTTGTACGTCAAAGTTTTGATACAAAGACCGTGTAAGATTAAATGGGCATAGAAATAACGTCGGAGTATAATCTATGGCTCGCTCTGACTGTCGCAATCATTGCTCAGTTGACATCAGAAGTATTTATACATTTTAAGCCTTATCACAATGATTTAAGGTACAAAAAATATCATTCTCTCTCATCACTGAGCAATGGTGTTCCGAACCTTTGGGAGACGTACGCGGAGACCCCCTTCGATAATTTAATAAAATGTAAGACCCAACACCCTTTCGATATTTTAATAAAACGTAAGAGATATTATTGCGTTCAAAATTGCATGGGAAGTTTATAAATGATTGTTTTTATAAATTGCCGATGCACTTTTGATCGCGTGTTTACATCGAGCGGGTGTTGCGCCGGGACCGAGTCAAGGGACGCACGCAGAGGCAGCACCGGCCGGGGTGCATGGACTATTGAGAGTTAATGGAATCTAAACTATACTGGACTATTAGCTGAAGTGAAAACCGGACGCCTGCCTAATAAGCAATTGACTGACGGTATCTCGCCCACATAAGATGGGCCCCCACAAAAAGCGACATCTAAGATGACTCAAGGGGGGTAGAGAGGTGTCAATGGACTTTAAACATATAGCCAACTCGACACTTAGGTTTCCACATCTACCTTCAAGGATAGCGCTCTAGTGACCCCACTTTGGACGGCCGGCTAAGGCAAGCCAGGAGGTGAAGTACTCGGCCGGACGACAGAATCACCCAGGAGCACTCAGGTGCGTGGGGTTGCACTCCCCAACCACTCGCTACAAGCTGCCCTGCGTTGACTAATTGCACCGGTCGAAACCACTGCATAGTTATCATTAACGTCATAAATACAAGTGCTCAACCTCAAACAGATTAAGATCGCGACTGACGATTTCCCGATTAAACGCCAGCGTGCGTAGCCAAGATGCCAATCGCTCACGCTTAATAACGTATACGTAGCTACCTCTCTCTATCACTCTTCCTTACTAGTGTGACAATGACAGTTGCGTTTCGTTAGCGACTGAGCGTGAGCGATTGGCATCTTGGCTACGCACCCAGTAAAGAAAACTTAGTACACGCATTTAATTTCAGCTTTTCATTTATGGGTTCATTGTTAAATATATTTTACCCTTGTACTCAATAGTTTTCGAAGAAAATGACGTCAACAAAAGGGATCTTTATCTTTATCGTAGCAATTGACTGCGTGCTCGAGACCCCTTTGGTGTCCATTTTTATTAGATCCCTGTCATACTTTCCTTTAACTTGTCAATACAACTTTTGCATATAGAAATTCCAACACATTGCTTACGTTGTATAAAATGCACTGTCAAGTTTCCATTCTGCAATATGAAAGGATGAGTATGAATGTATTTGGCTTGCTGCTCAGAATTTGTGAAAGATGTATAGAATTTGAGAGTGAAATCTAAATAATGTGATTTCAGTTCCGTTCACGTGAGCTAGGATATGTATGTTATAATAGAAATACGGGTACTGGAAACACGATATTCAGATGAATAGGTTATTATAATATAGGAAATTTTAAGTAACATGAATCTACATATCGTTGATATCGTTGGGTGGATAGATGTATCGTATGTTGATATATTGTGTTTATTATCGAATAATAGAGTTCGAGTATGATACCGGTTCTAGATTTGTATGGCGAAAACCGGAATATCTAGATTTAGTAAGATTTTTCAACACCAGCTGACGCAAGCAATATAGTCAAGGTCATCAGGTGTGATAGCAGACAAAAAAAATGCCAGCGTGCGTAGCCAAGATGCCAATCGCTAACGAAACGCAACAGTCATTTTTGCACTAATAAGGAAGAGTAATAGAGTAAGATAACTACGATACGCTACATAGCAACTAATTCGCATCTTGGCTACGCACCCAGGTCAGACTTTAGTGCATTAAATGTAATTGTTTTTCGATTTTTTTTTACAACTATTTAGGTACAAATGGTACAATGCCTCAAGGACCTACTTTAGATTTAAGGTAGGTAGTTAGGTAAGTTACACTTACTGTATATATTTCGAGAATAAATGTTGTTCAATCATTTAAGTGACCACAATCATATTTTCTTCGTGGTAATTTTAAGACAATATAGATGTTTCTCAAATACATTTATCTAATAAGGACCACTTTCACCGGAGTTAGCCAACTAACCTGGAGTTAAGTGTTTATTTAGTATGGAATTTGACAGTTATTGCCGGGTTTAGCGGCAAGCTAATGTTGTTTTTAAGGGTTTTGTAGCCTATTAAGGATAGAATAGTTACTGGTATCGTCCTCTGTTTCCGCGATGGTTGTTCATTAAAATTAAACACTTTAGAACGGATTAATCAAGCAATAGCGCAAAGTTTAGCATATCAACCAGGGTACATAGAGCCGATGTTTAATTTCATGATTTGATGATGTTTTTTCTTTGGTACTTAAATGTTTTCTTGTATTTCTGATTTTTACCATGAATAAATATGATTTGATTTGATTTGAGTTAATGGTAGGTGGTTTAATTTTTTATGTGTAGAAAAATTATTGTTTGCTAAATTAGAAATTTTCATGTGTTTTCTATTCAGGATCACGAGCTCTTTCAATCCTAGTAGGAGAAAAAAAGTGGCCCAAGATTTTCACCAAGATAGTTTTAGTATGGCGGTAGTGCAATGGAAAATTTAAAAAACATGGAAATTTTAGGATACTATTTTTTTCATACTACCTGACTGAAAGAGCTCACGATTCTGAATAAAATGAAAATTTCCAATTCAGCAAAAAAAATTTATCTAATTACAACTGAGATGTACTAAGTAAGGGTAGATTAAGATTTACGCACCTACCTACAAATATAAATAAATCAGTCTTGATCATACTCGCGTGCTGTGTTATTTGTCCTCCAAAGATTAATTCCTAGTACATTACATTTGGCGACGAGGATGTCGAAAACACTACCTTTTAACATTAAAGAATTCAATTTGCGTTCGGGAAAATGGAATTCGTATATAAGCCAGTTAACACACAGGTAACACACAGTTAATTCACAGGTAAGCCAATCCAGCTGACCGTAGCTAGCGACGCGCGGCCCGTGTTGTGCAAGCCGCGCCCCGTGCCGCACGCACTACGCGCAGCCGTGGGTGCCGAGCTTGAACGCCTACAGACGGACGGGGTCATCTCACCGGTGGAGACCAGCGAGTGGGGGACGCCCATCGTGCCCGTCATCAAACAAACAGGTGAGGTCAGGCTGTGCGGAGATTTTAAAATAACCCTCAACCCGGTGTTGGAGGACGACAAGTACCCGATACCGCGTATTGATGAGATATTTTCAAATTTACAAGGTGGGCAACTTTTTAGCAAAATCGATTTGAGTCACGCTTATCAGCAATTACCGCTCACAGAAGAGTCAAAACAGCTGTGTGTAATTGTCACTCATAAAGGTAGCTTTTGCTACAACAGATTACCTTTCGGTATTAAGTGCTTGAAAAAAGCGGAACGGGATAATGCGAATGTACATGAGGCATTGCAAACTTATCTGTTAATTCACCGCATTACTCCGCATTCCACAACGGGTAAGTCGCCGGCAGAACTATTGTTAAGGCGCAACATACGCAGTCGCCTCGATCTGATGCGACCTGACCCAAGGGAACAAGTGCGTGAAGTTCAGCGCAAGCAAATAAATACGAGTACAAAGGGATCGCTGACACGTGAATTTCAGGTGGGTGAGAAAATAATGTATCGAGTTTATCAACAAAACAGGCAATTGTGGGCATCAGGATCGATACTCGAACGTCTAGGGCCTCTGACATATCGCGTGGAGGGGACCGACGGACGCTGCCACAAAAGACACATAGATCAATTGCTTAGCGATAACAGCATTCCTACAGAAAACGAAACAGGTAAACAAAAAACCACTCCATGTGTGGACTCTCGAGAATTGAACCGGGCCACGGCGCTAGTGCCGGCGACCCCAGCCGCCACTGAGTCATTCGACTGCGCAAACAATGATCCACAAACAACAAAGCGCATTCGTCGTCCACCGATAAGATACGGGTTTGAATAGGCTCATAGTAAAAAAATACAATGTGGTATCAACGGCCATTTATACTATTGTAAACCTTGCCGTGTAAATATTAAAGTCTATAGTTCTATACAGACCAAAAATTCATGAGTTGTACATATTCATCTTCATTTATTTACGTGTTTACTGTAGTTAAGTTACTATTGCAGATTTAAATATTATGTTCATAATTACTTCTATTTAACATCGCCGACTGTTAGAATTAAGGATTTTGTTACGCGTACACTACATATAGGTATTGTGTTGTTGTTATTATCAGTGCGAAAAAATTAGTTATAAGACGATACTTCTTGTTCCGGGTTTCTTGGAACTGTCAACATGATATCATAAAGATTGGTGTTAAATAGTTATAAGTGTAGTTTACTATAAGGGGGGAAGGATGAGATGTACTAAGTAAGGGTAGATTAAGATTTACGCACCTACCTACAAATATAAATAAATCAGTCTTGATCATACTCGCGTGCTGTGTTATTTGTCCTCCAAAGATTAATTCCTAGTACATTACAACAACAAAATATAAAAGGGCATATTTTTATTAGGTTGTCGTTTTTTTTCGCGTCAGATTTTTATGAAATTAGGTAGGTAGGTAAATAGAGTTCCTTATTTTACGGTAGATAGATACAAAATCCCTATGTGCGACAAACATTTTGTACTTTTCCCACTGAGTTAAGAAAATTCCATACGATTTCGTAACTAAGTGAAAAAAATTGTGGGACATACTGGGAATACATATTGGGTCTATCTTAAAGAGAATAAGGAACTCAATTTACCCACCAAATTTCATTCAAATCTGATGCGAAAAAAAAAACGACATCAAAATAAAAATATGCCCAAAAACGCCCATATTATTATGGCCAATTGCTGTACTATAAAGGTGGTGTTATCTTGGAAGGGTGTCGTATCAGTTTGACAAATAGATTTTAAGACTAAATACTTAAATCTTTTTCATAGGTTCAATATAAAAAATACATACCTATATATATATTTAAGGATCGGTTTGCGAAGTAACATGCTTTAAAGTATTTTTTTGTTAAAGTTAAGTGTCTCACGCCAAACGCTGTAAAATTCTAAATTTCTAAATCGCTGAATCATAGGCAAGGTCGATGATTCAAAGAGAAAGCTAACGAGGCTATTCTGCGGTTTTAGCAAGAATAAGTCTGAAAGGGTCTGAGTGTTATCTGTGTTTGCGGTTAAATTGTTCTGAAAAAGGTCTGAAATGGGCTGTTTTAAAAACATGCCGTAATTAGCGGTAACTAAGGGCAACCTTGTTTATATGCTGAAGACTTTTTTACTTCGCTACGGTTACTTTGTGATCATGATTATTATCATGATAGCTTGTCTACTATGTCTGAAGAAAAGAACTAATTTATACGCGTGCAATAAATAATTCCTGATCTTTAATAACATTTAGCACATTGTTTCTGCCAATTATATGTATTTTACGTATTTTATAAGCGTTAGTGGCCCAGGGAAAGGCGTGCGAATTAAATTCCGAAGTTTTTGGGTTCAACTCCTGCTTGTACCGATGAGTTTTTCGGAACAGGGGCCTTACCATGACGTCTCAACGCGATTCAGTTTAGGACCTAAACTGAGTCGCCGCCATAACTACAACTGAAGCACTGTTAAGAACCTAAACTGAATCGCGTTAAGACGTCATGGTAAGGGCCCGGTACGCAATATAATTTGATATTTTATCAATCGCTTTTAGGTGAAGGTAAACATCGTGAGGATAACTGACTAATCCCAATAAGTCCCTAATTTGCCCTATTTGTTAAAAGTACAGATGACAATGCCATTCCCATCCGTAAAACTAGTATCCAATTAAAATCTTGGGATTAGTTTCCAAAGCGGACCCCAGGCTCCTCGAGCCGTGTCATAAGCCGGGAAAACGCTAGTAGGAAGAAGATATATTTTATCCATTGTTTTATGTTCCACTTTTTTCGTAACAATTGAACACATTTTGTCATTACAAAAATTTCTGCTGATCATTTGCGTATTGAAACTGCTCTCACTTGACACGCAACACATGCATTTACGACTCATGCTACATGCAGTTTTCGCATCAAAGCGGTAGCCATTTAGATGAGGTACCTACGTGAGAGACATCCACATGAGCTACACGCATCTTCTACATACTATGTATTGGTACAGGTATTCACATCTGAACTAGGTATTACGTTTCCATCCACTTCTCGTACGGAATAGAACTGGAGCCGTACCATGACGTCTTAACGCGATTCAATTTAGGTTCAGTTTAGGCTCAGCTGTTTTGAAGCGACTCAGTTTCGGTCGTCAACTTAATCGCGATAAGACGTCATGGTAAGGCCTCTGTTCTTCCTTTAAAATTAAATTTTAACATAGATTTTAAAGTCATCCAAGATGATGCACATTTTTCTCCTGCCACATAAACAAAGAAGATAAATTACCTAGCCCTATCGAATGAAAGCACTTCAGCCTCACAGTCTCCATACAAAACTAGATCTCACCAAATCTAGGCACGTCGCTGCGGTACCCCACCGCCTCCGGTAACTGCACTGCTTTATAAACTCATCCAGAGAAATTGCGGTATGAATTTACTACATCGGATGGTTAAAATATTGAATAGGTTATACGACATAGACTAAAGGATTATGCCTTTTGGCCCGCTTTCAAAGCAACGCCCTATGGCATGCAAATATCCCGCCCAATATTTGCTAAAAAAAGTAATATAATTTTGCCTTAATTATAAAATATGTCAACGTATGGATATTTGTATGCAGGTTCCCAAACGATTTCAATGCGCATCACCCCACCACATGACGGTCGACTTAATCAACATAAAAAGGTTAAATTAATTTCCAAGTCTAGGAATAAAACGCCAACCTTTGCAATGTACTTAATATGTCTGATCTGATTATAATAACAACAAAAAATCGGAGCCCTAGGAGGTTACGTGATGTTTTCTATAGAAACTGACAAATTGGCAGGGCCCGGTCTCGTCTCGGGACGTTCTAGTGTAAATCATCCTTATAACAATATTTTTATCATTATTGGTCTAATATCTTTCAGTTGCGATGCAATGTTGACAGAGACACATAAGTGACAACACCCTGTCGCAATCGAAACACGTCACGCCAAATGAGGAAAAAATACATGAATCATAACCGTTGTTTTAAAATAAGGACAATATAACTAATCACGAGAGTATACTACTGAATAAATGATATGATATGATATGATATAAACTGTAGTTTCACTTTAAGTGCTTGTTGCTAAGCCCACTTGAATATAAGGATAATGCTAGATTTTCCCAATCCCATCCTCGTCGCCACTGTGATAAATGAAAGACGTGCGCTCGTGTCATACGGATTTAATGCACTGATCACCTAACGGTACAGGTGCAAAAGAGACAACTAACCTAACATCTAGCAAACGATTTCAATGCGCATCAACCATCATAAAATGGTTGACCAACGAGCTTACAATGAATTCTACGTAACCGTACTCGATAGCGACTACGCGATTCGATAGTTGATTGATTCTTACGTTCTACTATGGTTATATGTAAAATTCATTGTAAGCACACTAATCAACATCGAGAATTCAATGCGCATCGCTCCACCGCAAATCGAGGGGCTAAATTAACTGGTAACCTCTACTGCTAACCCCTATTCTAGGAATAAAACGTCACCCTTTGCTAGGTAATATGTCTGACCTAATTACATGTACCTAAACATCGCAACCACAGGAACTAGACGCCAACAAACATAAATCAACAACTATCAAGAGATACATTAGCTCTGAATTTCTCATAAACAACTCAACGTCTGAGTGGGATGGATAGCGTTAGGTGTTGGATAGAAAGGGATGGACGTAGAAATTATGGGAGAAGGCTGGTTTTAAATTGGTTTTATGGGTTCGACATTAAATTTAAATTGAGATTAGGGGAGGTAATTGGTAAACGGTAAAGGCTATTTGATTTTTTGGTGAGACTAAGACAAGGAGTACGTATCTTTCTAACCATTACTTCTCCCAGTGGTGTTCTCGTAATTATAGTCATTTAATTAACATATTATTGATATCTGTATGCTTCTGATTCAATCACATATAATTGATTTATATAGGTACTATGATACACATTAGTTAACAGTTAGTAATTTGTAAGCTGTAATTAAATATAACTGATTACCTTGAAATCATTCCATTACAGAATAAAACTCAAGAATGGAAAGAGAAGAGTAGTAAGTCTCCTTACATACGGAAATATTAATGACTTTCGGAAAGTAACGACATTGCCGGTAGCCGTAGGTACTCGATCTGCCGTAGTATCGAGAAAAATAACAGTTAAGTACCTTGAGAAATTGAGAGACGAAGCCAATAGCAACTACGTCACGATTTCCAAGCCCGTCTAATAATGTAGTTTTGTTACTAAGAATTTATTGAGAAATGATTAATTTAATAAGAAATTATTAATTTATTAAGAAGTTATTAATTTATTAAGAAATTATTAATTTATTAAGAAATTATTAATTTATTAAGAAATTATTAATTTATTAAGAAATTATTAATTTATTAAGAAATTATTAATTTATTAAGAAATTATTAATTTATTAAGAAATTATTAATTTATTAAGAAATTATTAATTTATTAAGAAATCATTAATTTATTAAGAAATTATTAATTCATTAAGAAATATTTAAATAATTAAGAAATTATTGAAATTAAACACTTTAGAACGGATTAATCGCGTTTATTAACACCATGATCCTACGTTTCGAGCCCTTTACTTTAGTTTACTTTAGTAACTTTTTTGATTGACGGGGAGAATTCGCATTCTCTCAGTCATCATCTTAACCCTGTGAAAACGAGTGCTGTAAAGGGCTCGAAACGTAGGATCATGGTGTTAATAAACGCGATTAATCCGTTCTAAAGTGTTTAATTTCAATGAATAACAATCGCGGTAACAGAAGACAATATTAAGAAATTATTCATTTATTAAGAAATTTTACAAAATGTTAATCACTTTCGTAACACAGTCATTCTATTTTGTCGGTCTGTACACCAAACGTAGCGACAATTTAAAAGCTGGAAATTTTGTCAACGTTCGTAAGTTTGATACTAGTAACCGCAAGATCGATGGTGACGTGAAAAGCCGCCGATGTACTCAGCGCGCGTGGCGAGCGGACAGTTAAATGTATGACGAGACATTTTATACCACACTACTTTCTTTATAATACGACTTTAGCTACTAAAACCAGAGATTTATAAAACATAAAACATTAAACTTCTTCAACTTCTACATATGTATACCTACTTATAGTCTAGATTACGAGTATACATAAAGGCCAACGATTTTAATTTTTTTTTGTATTTTGCGAAACTCTGGCTCTCTCAGATCTTCTCGCATCATGGGATAAATATCCCATATGGTAGTGGGGTCAGCTTTCCTTATTTGTCTTTTCCACTTCGCTCTATCCTTGACATTGTCTACGGAAATCTTGCACTCAGCCATGTCCCTTTGCGAAACCCTGGCTAAAAATATTATTTGAGATTTTTTTTACGAAACTGTGATAAGTGATGATATATGTACCATAGCAGTGTCGCAATAGCAACGGGAAAAGTGCAATAGTAACTATTTCTTTCTTTGATATTAAGGGCGGAATGGCTTTGTCATCGCTTTCAGAAGTCGCCACAATATCGTTGTGGTTGACAATGTCAGTCAAAATGTCAGTTATAACTTTGTCAGCCTACGACACAAATATAATTCAACGCGGTTGACACTTTTTTTACAAGCAATAATGCCGTTGCATATGTCGGTGACGGGGTTGCACAATTCTACAGCTGGAAATGTTATCAACGCTCGTAAGTTTGATACTAGATCGATGGTGACGCAAAAAGCCGCCGATGTGTTCAGCGCGCGTGGCGGGCGGACAGTTTAATGTACGGTGAGCCATTTTACACTATACGACTCTAATAAAATTATGTTTTTTCCATATTTTATTAAAACACTAACCCCTTGTTCATAAACAAGTAAATAGAAGTTTATGTTACATTCATCATTCAGCCGAAAGACGTCCACTGCTGGACATAGGCCTCCCCCAAAGATTTCCACCATGACCGGTCCTGCGCCACCCGCATCCAGCGGACTCCTGCGACCTTCACCAGGTCATCAGTCCACCTTGTGGGGGGCCTACCCACGCTGCGCCTTCCGGTACGCGGTCGCCACTCGAGAACCTTTCCGCCCCAACGGCCATCGGTTCTACGTGCAATGTGCCCCGCCCACTGCCACTTAAGTTTAGCGATTCGGAGAGCTATATCGGTTACTTTGGTTCTGCTGCGGATGGTCTCATTTCTGATACGATCTCGCAGAGAGACTCCTAGCATAGCTCTCTCCATTGCCCTTTGGGTGACTTTGAGCCTTCTTATGAGGCCCATTGTAAGCGACCACGTTTCAGTACCGTATGTCACCACTGGCAACACACACTGATCGAAGACTTTCGTCTTCAGACACTGCGGAATATTGGACGAAAAGATGTGTCGCAGCTTCCCGAACGATGCCCAACCGAGTCGGATTCGACGATTAACCTCTTTCTCGAAATTGGACCTACCTAACTGGACAGTTTGTCCTAGGTATATATAATCGTCTACAACTTCGAGTGTAAAGTCTCCGATTGTCACTGGAGTTGGTGCTACATGGATATTCGACATGATTTTCGTCTTATCCATGTTCATCTTAAGACCAACTCGCCCGGAGGCTTTACTGAGGCTAACAAGCATCGTACTTAAATCCTCCATGGTCTCAGCCAAGACTACTATATCGTCAGCAAATCGAAGGTGAGTGAGGTACTCGCCGTTTACATTGATGCCTAGCCTTCTCCAGTCCAGAGTCTTGAAAACATCCTCCAGTGCAGCGGTAAATAGCTTAGGAGAGATGACATCTCCCTGCCTGACTCCCCGCTGCAGCGGAATAGGCTTCGAGTTCTGGTCTTGGAGTCGGACTGACATAGTGGCGCTCTCGTACAAACACTTCAACACTTCGATATAGCGGTAGTCTACTTGGCACCGTTGGAGAGATTGTAGTACCGCCCAGGTTTCGATCGAATCAAAGGCTTTCTCGTAGTCCACAAACGCTAAACAGAGGGGCAGATTATACTCCTCGGTCTTCTGTATAACCTGACGAAGCGTATGAATGTGGTCTACGGTACTAAAGCCTCTTCGGAAACCGGCTTGTTCGGGAGGCTGGAAGTCATCAAGCCTGCGTGCGAGACGATTCGTAATGACTCTTGAAAACAGCTTATAGACATGGCTCAGAAGTGAGATGGGTCGGTAGTTCTTCAGTAAGGCGTTGTCGCCTTTTTTGAAGAACAGTACCACCACACCTCCGCTCCATGCCTTTGGCGTTCTCCCTTCTAGTAAGACGGAATTGAACAACTTCTGAAGGGCCGTAAGGACCGGTTTACCACCCGCCTTCAGAAGTTCGGCTGTAATTCCGTCTTCACCAGGCGCCTTGTTGTTTTTGAGCTGTTTAAGAGCCATACTAATCTCGTACAGGCTGATGTCCGGGATGTCTTCGGTATAGTGTCGGGCCAGTCTAGCTCTAGGGTCTTCCGCCAGACCAACTTCGGGTCTGCTAGTAGACGTGTATAGCTGTCCATAAAAGCTCTCAATCTCACTCAGAAGCTCAGGTTTGGATGTGATGATTCTACCATCCTCAGTTTTTAACTTAGCGAGCTGGCTTTGCCCAACAGACAGATTCCTTGCAAAAACTTTGGAGCCCTTATTTCGCTGAATGGCCTCTTCAATACACTTAGTATTGAATTGGCGCATATCGCGGGTGAGGGACTTAGAGATCTGCTTGTTGAGCCGCCGGTATAAAGTCGCGTCAACTGAAGATTGTAGAACCATTTTACTCCTCTTATCGAAGAGTCCCTGAGTGGAGTCTGAGAGCCTTTTGGTCTTATTTGTCCGTTGGGCCTTAAAAAACTTAGACCCAGCGCTATGGACAGCTTCCACAAACCCGTCGTTGAACTCGTCCACATCATCGCCTAGGCAATCGAAACGGTTTTGGAGTTCCAGCTGAAAGCTCTCGGGGTTTTGAGTTTGGAGTGCAGGACGGAGCGTAGACTTCATCAGTCGAGAGCGTTCTAGCTTAGGACATATATTCAATGTGCCTCTTACCAGACGGTGATCGCTTCCGGTTTTGACCATATTGATCACAGAAACATCATTGAATATATGTCTCTTCGTCGACATGATGAAGTCAATCTCGTTTTTAGTTGCACCGTCGGGACTCATCCAGGTCCATTTTCTGTGCTCGCGTTTCTTAAAGAAAGAGTTCATCATGTAGAGTCCCTCTTTCTCCAAGAAACCAGCCAGTAGATGCCCCCGGTGGTTCCGACGTCCAACCCCAAATTGCCCCACTCTCAGCTCGTCACCATCTCTCTTGCCTAGTTTCGCGTTGAAGTCCCCCATAACAACGGTGAAGTAGGTTCTGGAGCTATGCATGGCTTTTGAAATATCCTCATACATAGCCTCAACCTCGTCATCGGAGTGTGCCGAAGTCGGCGCGTACACCTGTATGACCTTCAACGAGTACCTCTCGGATACTCTGAGTATAAGGTACGCCACCCTAGTCGACACACTCTCGATCTTCACCACGTTGTTTACGAGGGACTTGTGGACGATGAACCCGACACCTCCCTGGGACTGTTGGTCGCCCTCCCGGAAATAGAGCAAGTTGCCGGACTTTAGGATTATCGTGTCCTCGCCCTCTCTTCGGACTTCTGACAATCCCACGACGTCCCAACGCAACTTGCTCAGTCCTTCCTCCAGTTCCGCTAACTTTTCGTCGGTCCGCAGTGTACGCGTGTTGTATGTTGCCAGGGCCAGGAGTCGTCGGTGGTGGTAGCCGGATCTTTGCCGGAGATTCTTAGCACCCCTGACCCCGCTAGCACCCTGGCCGCTACCATAACCAGGGCACCGGGGGTCGCCGGAACCTCGGGGCCGCGGTTTTTGTGTACTTGTCATTATTTGGGGGGGTTTTGCCATGATCGCCACGCTTGGCATGCGGGTTGGCGATCGCAGTGTTTCCACCGTTATACAGGGATGCTGCTGCCCATCCTCCGGTGGTCTTGGTCGTAGTTTTAGGACATACCCGGGTCCTCCCGGGTATGTCCTAGGTATGTCCTAGGTCCGGGTATGTTACATTATATTTTCTCATTTTCTAAACAAATGCAAAGGCTAAACAAAAGAACAATTAATCATTTAGCTGAACTGTGTTGCGTTTATGAATTACAAATCGGTTCGCTCGGCGCTGTAAAGTGTCAACTATCTTTTTAAAAACCGGCCAAGTGCGAATCGGACTCGCGGACCGAGATATATTACCTATTTGTTTAATTTGCCGGCCATACACCTTCGGGCAATTCGGCCCAGACAAATTTGCCATACATTTATTCAGAGATCCGGCAGATATGCCCGAAAGTATATGACCAGCTATTTAAAGTCCCGTACGACTTCAATCGTCACGGCATCGCCCATCAAGTGTATAAAAGCAACGTGTTACTTTATTCAATGCTATTTCCAAATCCGAAACGTGTTGAATGCAGCCTGCAACTGAAAAAGCGCAGCGGCTGAATACAACGTCGGTTGTGTCTGTAAAAATGAAAAAAAGTGTTCTGATATTATGCGTGGCTTGAGTGCAAAGGTTGAATGTATACATAGATTAACTCCACTAAACTGCGTGGGTACTGCTTTAACCTCATAAGACCTGATATTATATGAGTATTGTTATTGAAATTGGAACTCTTCACTGAAAAAAAAACCAAACTACTTCGCTTAGTTCATCAACGAGCATAATATAAGGCGTTAGTAAAGTTCGTTTGATTTAACAATTTGGTTTGTTTATTAGAGAATCTGGTTTTCGTTAGATATTGCGCTAGTTATGTAGTCACTGCTTAAGTTACAGATAGACGAAAGAGCGGTTTCATTTAACTAACCTTTTTCAGTGTATACTCAATATAAGTTCAAAATTTATTGCAGAATATTACCATCAAACAAGCTTAGGGTGGCATTGTAGTTGGTTGACTAGATATGAAATGTGGGCATACGAGTACAACAGCACTAGTCGCCGTTTGAATTGTGGTGGCTAGGGCGCTTGCGGTCGGTCGTAGCCTTCTACAGCTTGCGGTTATTTATGACAGCATTGTGACAGAGACTCACTAGAGTCGCATTGTCAGTGGTGCAACCACGCAATTCGCCATCGATTAAGAAAATCCGATGGATACATTACATACTTTGCCACATCTACAACTAAACTAAAGCTTACAATATACAAGAGATTTGGCCTATATAAGATAGAATAGATAAAATACTCTTTATTGCACACCTCAGTACATGAGAAAGAAAACCATCGTATATTCATCAGCGGATAAAAAGATTTTTCCTTCATGAATTCTGAAAAAAGAGCATTCCACAATAATGATGCTTACGGGATGCGATTCTTCTAATAATTCTTAAAACGCTAAGAAAGTGACTTTGTGTCTGATGATATTTCACGACTTGCCTAACAATTTGGAAGTATATTCTCGGGATTTACGGATTTGATTGAAGTAGCTGCCATAAAAGGCAAAAGCGTCACGTAAGCGACATTGTCTTAGAATCCACCGAGACTAGTATTAGCATGCGTCGTGGTTGACCCCACTACCTACCTATGTTTTGGAACTCGGATACCCAACTGCTAGGCCACCTTGCTCTATCTAGTGGTAAACAATGATCTGTCTCTAATAAGGTTGAATATGTCAGCAGACTGTAATGAAAGGTCTGAGGGCAGATAACAGGGGTGAAAAGGGATTTGCGGGTACGCGCCTCGTTATTCTACGTTCTATGAATAAAATGACATTTCATATTGCGATTTCTGTACAATGTAGTGTTAGCACTCTCAATAGATATGAAGAACATATAAATAAAGTACGCATTTTTTTACAATTTTTTTCAACATTTATTAAAAACTTATTGTTTAAACTTGACATATCACATCTTCATATCTATATCTGTAATATTATTACCATAGGTATGCTTTAAAGTTACTAAGTAAAATGACGGACGGATGGACAGACAGACTGGACGAAACTATAAGGCTTCCGTTATTGCCAATTTGGCTACGGAAACCTAAAAAGCTTAGAAAGTACAATTCCTACGAGCCTTATAACAACTTACTGTAATTCAAATGGAATATTAGTTTTCCCCTCACTAGCTCGGAAAGCGCTGTTTTGTCCTTTAAAACTAGCGTGGAAAAACGCATTTTATCCACATGTGGGGCAAAGTAATCTAATTCCTATCACTTACCTCTAGTCCAGTAAAGTGAGTCCTACATGCCCATAGTAAATATGCGCAATCGGAGGTCACACCTTAAATTGGTCATGTGATCATGCATGTCTTATCCCGCACTTGGTAAGCCTGTTGGCAATATCTAAGTACCAGGAGCGTATTACCTACTCTATGACGAATTTTGAAATTGTGTTTTGATGGTTTCTTCAAGATAACTTACATGTGGATAAGATTTATAATCGTATTTAGTCTGTATTTTCCTCGCAATAGTGAGCTCAATGTGAGCTCGTGGCTCAATTTTGGAATCTTTCGCTTGCTTGGGTCTCAATATAAGCTCGAGAGTTAAACAACAACTTTGCCCCCTTGTATAATAAATAACTATTTCAGACCCATAAATTATGCTAAATTGTGTTACATATGGTTACATGTACCTATATCGATAATGCAACTGAAACATGTTTAAAATCCAGAATATACGAAATACAAGTTCAAGAGCTCGTAGCAGAGTTATACAATTTTGAACTGCATAATATGGCCGGAGATTTATGATGCTGATTTTAGCAAATGTAGTTAAGTGGGTTTCTTGCATACAATTTTGCGAAAAGATTAACAGTTTAATATGGAATATGCGGATTAAATTGTTAACGTACCCACATTTCAGTAGCCCTCTGTAATACGTTGCAAAATCACATATTAAAACTTAGATAATAATAACTTTTTGTTGATCATAGATTATGTGTCGTCGTTTTTCCTCACGTTAGAGAAAAAAGAAGGCATATAAATCTATTATTAAAACAATATAATATGAGCCTATGTAATATTATCGACTCGACTGCAATAATATCATTACATTCGAAGAATGTCTCTGAAAAAAAATGATTTGACCTCCGCCAACTATAGTCGGTGCCTAATCTAAAAAAAAAAATACGTCATTAACGTTTCCATTGATCAAATCCGTAATGACGGACAAAATATGCGGCTTGGAAGCATCATGGAGAGCTCATTATATGTGTGTATGCGACTGTAAATAATTAGGCATTCAAACACTCGTGTGATGTTATTATGAATTTCGGCTTTCGCCTCGCTTAATAATGATTCAATATAAATTTAAATAATCAGTTTTAGAGTTCATCTTATACACACTGTAAGCATAATTAAGATTTTTTATTCTCAAGGACACAAAATAAATATTTAACATGTAGGCCTTATTCTACATATGGCATATCGCGAACATTTACATATTCAAAACACGAGGACAATAAGGCCTAGAGAAAAATTTTGTCGGCCTTATTAACCACAAGCCAAAAATATTAATAAACTTCGATAAAAAAAAATATTGGATCACAATACTATATCCTAAAATGTAAGACAATATAACAAATTAGTAGAGGAGTAAATGAGTGCAAATTAAAATTGATAAGCGTAATATTTCAAGAAATATTTTATATTCTTTCGAGCATTTTTTTGTGATTCAGGCTACGTGGCAACCGTGCTCAATAAGTCCCTGAGCCATGGCATAAGGCGGGAAAAAGTTAGGAAGAAGGAGACAGTAATAAAGAGAGAGAGAGAGCTGATAAAAAGATCACAAATGTTTTCAGAAGTTTGGGCTAAATTGTACCCCAAATTACTCGTAACGTTAATATTCAATCCAATCAACTACCTGAGTGAAACTTGGCAAAATGTAGCAATATTGACTTCAGCTGCATTGGCTTCATTTCAAGCTAGGATTGGATCATTAACGGTTACTACCACTCGCAGGATTAACTAACCAAAATGCAACCGGCTGTCGCAGCCACAAAGTGACGCGCTTGAAGGTAAAGGAGTCTGCAGATTGGATTGAAATCTTATACTTACAGTGTGACACACCAAGTCTAACAAAAGAATATTTTTTGTAATATTTTATGTTTCTTTTTTTTCGGACTAAAAAGGAGGATATAAATTTTAAAATATTCTAGTTTCAGACTGTATCTTTAACCATTAAATATAGTGCGACAGGAAAAAGTGGCAACATCGTAGTGTCATTCCTTTCAAATCAATATTATGTAAGAAATCGGGACGACACTGTGATGTTGCCACTCTTTAATTTCTACCTTCTTTTGTAGCACTGTAGGTTGTAATCTAATTGGTATTACATAGCAAATGTTTTTTTTTTGACTAGCAAAGAAAAAACAACAACCATAAATTGTCATTACTGTAAAGGCAAGAAGGGGAAATTTTGTGGGAGCTGCACTTGCAGACGCAAGTGGTGTGGTCTAGCCTTTAATCTAGTGTACCCAGTGGGAACCGAGTACTACACACGACTCACGACTTTACGCATTATCAATCTCGCCCGGTGACCAATGTTACCTACTTATAAGAAATTGAGCAAATCGTTTATTAACAGAACGCCACAAAATAGGAAGGGTCATAGCAAATGTCTTTGACATTTCATATGTCAAAAACTCCGGTTTCTCCGAGCACAAATGAGCGAATTGGCGAAATAAAATTCAGTAATTACTCTATGTTGAATTTTTTTTTGGTAGACTTTTAGATAACCTAAGTGTCGCAATTTATCAAAGTTGTTGTTTTTTGATGAAACACTTAGTCAAAAAAAAAATATAACATATGACTAAATAGTGACATTATCCAGTAATGAAGACGATTCCGTACCTTTAAACGAGACGAAAACTGCGTCAAAAAATCTCCTCTTGTAATTTGTACACAAATTGCCCTTATTCACATTTACTTGACATACTCTAGAAATTTCATAGAAAAACTTTTTTCTATATAAAATACCTGTTTAATTGTAAATTATTTCACGAGACAACAAGGTATTTTAAAAAACTATTTACAAAAACCACATCAAGAAGTGCAAATTTCATAAATAAGTAACGTCAGAGAAACTTAAGTGCATATCGATGGTGGAAATTTCAAATGTCGTACGCGATATGTTAAAAGGTTCTTCGACATTTGAGATTTTCTCTGCCGATATAGAGATAACGAAAAATTCAATAACAGCATTCTCTTTTCAAAAAAAACGGTTAAAAATAACGAAATTCCTAAGAGACGGGAACCCTACTAATACAAGAAGTATTTATAAATGAATTACCTTACTATTGTGTATCCTCCTCAAGAGCACTACAGCCAAGTCTCGAATTACCCCGAGTATCGGTCGAGAGAACTCAACTCAACTACTTTCTTGCTACTTACTAAAGTTCCGGATTAAAAGTAAATTGACCTTTACTGAGAGCGTTTCAGAGAAATTCTCCTTTTTGCATGTTACGCTCAGTCTTGCTTGATAGCTTCTTAATCTGAGATAAAAAGATGCCGTTAAATAAAGTAAATGAAGCTGTTAATGTGGTTATTTTAGTTTTGCAAAACACTTTTTTAAATTGCCGCGGCTGTTACACATAATAATTGACATACTGTTTCTCTTCTTCACTCATCGTTATGTATATATATATTATGTATGTATGTTAACGTATGTATTTATTATGTATGTATGTTTATGTATGTATGTTTTATCATATTATTATTTTGGTATGTATATTTATTGTGTGTGTTGTTTGTGTGCTTTTGTTAATCTCTGTGCCAACTAATACATTTTTTCATTTGATCTGTACTCCACTACCCAAAGGTTGTCTGGAAGAGATCGCTCTTTAGCGATAAGACCGCCTGTTGTTACCCCTTACTGTTACTGTTCTGTATTATTATTTTCTCTTGTAACTGTATTTCATCTGTGTGAGGTGTGCAATAAAGAGTATTGTATTGTATTGTATACTGTAAAATGTGGTGAGTAAGGATTGTGAGGGTAGTTGGGTCGTAAATGGGGAGAGCTGGGGTATTAGAGGGGCGAGTTGGTATTTTTGGACTAGAGTTCTCATGTTGTTACAACAATATTATATACTCTTGGCAAGTCAACCGCTTGTAATATTGTATCAATTTTAGCAATTGTCACATATCACTCAGTCCGTATCCCTCCTAACCCCAATGGGTTGAGCTGAGATTTCGTACTATTTTGTGTTCATGGTAAAATCTATGAAAATATGATATTTTATCATTGAAAAACTAAAATTCATACATAGTAGGTATATAAAATAATGTGCTTCTTATAAATTACTAGCAACCCGCCCCGGCTTCGCACGGGTTATTATTATACATATAAACCTTCCTCTTGAATCACACTATCTATTAAAAAAACCGCATCAAAATCCGTTGCGTAGTTTTATAGATTTAATCATACATAGGGATATAGGGACAGAGAAAGCGACTTTGTTTTATACTATGTAGTGATAATTTTAATCGAAGTTTGAACTTTGAATTCGTACTAACTCACCCTATTTGACGGTATACGGGTTCTTATTCTTATCACGGCTTCTTCCAGCAGTAGACGTCTTTCGTCTGTGATGATGAGAAAAGGCGTGGATAAATTAAATTTTTAAGTAATGAAATAATTTAATTCTCGTCGTCATATTAAAATATTGGGTGTATATTTATGACAAGAAAGGAAAAGTGTAAAACTCGTGGCCTGGGGGCGAGACTCGAACTCGCGATTCTGGGATACACGCCCATCGCTCTACCAGCTGAGGTACCAAGACACACCCGTAGCCCCGAATTTCTCCACTGTATCCCTCGTATGTGCCTTAGAGGGCGCTTAGCAACATCTACCGTGAGAAGATAGTACCTACTTCTTAATCAGCAAGTGGAGTCTCAAGTTATATTGAGAATTCACCACTAACAATGTCTACCCCGCACTAAATTATTTTTTGAGCAGAAACGTCTGCGAATGAGACAAATTTCTGTCGGCAGTTCAGTTCATAGAGCGATGGGCATGTATCCCAAAGTCGCGAGTTCAAGTCTCACCCAACACCGTGATTGATGAGTTTGTATAAAACGACCATCTTTAATCATTATCCATATATCCAAAAAAAAAATACCTATTTAACTTCCATCCAGTCACTGCAAAAGTGTGAAAGTTCTACATGAAATCCGAATTTCATTTTTAAAAGTAGCGAAAGTCAAATAAATCTTATTTCCGAGTGCATCGAAAGAGGGAACTAAATTACATTACAGCTTGTCGCCTATACTGCCCCTCATATACTGCTTTACTACATGCAGGCAAAGAATAAAACAAAAGTGGATAAAAGGAGTCTTCAGGTTTAGCCTTTTAGAGAGTATGGCACACTAACTAGAAAGGTGTCGTCGGTCTACTAATTGCAAACCTATTTGGGCAAACCTCTTAGTTCATATGAGCATGACACAACAGGGCCCTTATCATGACATCTTAACGCAATTCAGTTTAGGACCTAAACTGAGTCTCTGCCATACAACTGGGGCTGGGGCGATTCAGTTTTCCCGTAGGTTCTTAACTGTGTTCAGTTGTATGGCCCCTGAGCACAGTTAAAAACCTAAACTAAATCGCGTTAAGACTTCATGGTAAGGACCCAGTACAAGGCATGGCTGACTTGACGTCGTCGGCAACACCGCTTTTGGTTGGACTAAGAAAGAAATATATAATTAATTATGGTGGTTAATTTAGTATTGATTGCAGTCGTTTTTGATTAAAATAATAGTTAAAATGGTATTTTTAGAGCAGAGTTGTCATAATGTTACAAAAATATTTTATTCTCTAGGCAAGGCAACCTATTATAAAAGTAAATTCTAGCAATTGTTCCATCTCACTCAGTTCCTATCCCTCACCTATGAAGCTACTATTTCGTACTTTTTTGTGTTTATCGTAAAATCTATGAAATAAAATAACAGACTATAATTGAAAAACTAAATATCAGACCATCGGAACAAATTAACGTGCCAGATAAAATTATCAACTTTCATAGAGGTTTAGAAATACGTAAATTTTAACCGTTTAAATTTATATCCTGTATGTAGATATTTAATAAAACATTTCCAAATAAAATATGAACCAGCCAATCCAAATTAAGTCTATAGAACTAGCACATGGAACATATTTTATTCTGTGTCAGGACAGAGCGCTAAAATATAAAACACAATACCCTGCAAAGTGGGGGAGCTACAGGAGTCGGATTACACGAAGCCAAGATGTGCACAGTTAATGTATAGCCAGTTTGTTGGTCGATTCACTTTAGTTTTTTTTTTTCAATTTTATAATTGAAAGAAAAATTTAAAAATTCTCCGCGTCGAGCATGATTCGAACCCTCTTTGAACACCGATCAGGTCGCTCTGCTAATTCAAATATCGACGCCTGATCGACCCCGGCGCATATCTCCACTATTTCTTTCATTTGGGAGACGCGTAGCGACATTTGCTGAACGTAGTATTTAGAGGGGTCGTGAGTTCGAATCCAGCTAGATGCGGGTTTTTTTCCATTTTTCTTTCAATTATAAAATTATTAATTTCGTTTGAAGACGTCTCTGCTTAATACACAATTAATCTAGTTTTTTTTGGTTTCTAGATTTCAAATGTGAAGTTTTTTAATGGGCCGGTGAGGCAAGCTACCAGATTTAGTGTTACTACTCTAAAATAGTCTAGGGAAGTAACTTAAGACTAAAGGAAAGTTCTATGTTTTTCATTAAAATGATAATGGGCAATGGCATAAAATAATTTAATAAAAAGTATAAATTGAAAACGATGGACCAAGTCCATCGGAAGCCAAGCCGGGGATCTAACCCAGGTCTTCAGCTTACTCGGCTTACACGTACCGAAAATATTTTAAATAATTTGATTGCTTTCAAACAAAAATATTTTGATAAAAAAATGTTTGAAATCATTCAATTTGGTTTAAAATCAACCATTTAGTATGAAATAAAAAACCCCATGCTCTGATTTATCTATTAATTATTAAATAAAAAAATATTCGAATAAGATTTCATACACATTAGTTTTGGTATATTTTCAGACTTGCCCTCATTAACCAATGGTCTAACACGTACCGAAGGTAAACTACTGTTGAATTATTTAACTGCAACCGTATATACTGCACTAGAATACTGGGTGAGGGTTTGAAAATAGTGCACGGAACACAGGGGTCACAGAAGCAGATCTTTCGTGACTTAGCCTGAAGTAGGTTGCCCGAGTAGGTCTTATTTTTGATGAAAAATAAAAAGGTGAACAACAAAGAACAGACTTGGTTTCAGACGTTTACTGTTTTTTTTTAAAGAGATAAGGCAACTTAAATGATACGGCTCCTAGTTAATAGAAAACATTTTTTTTGCAATTGTAGGAAACTGCGGTTAATGCGGTTAATGCAGTATTAGTACAAAAAAATATGATCGTCCACCGCCCTTTATACTTCTAAATCAGAATACATGTACAATAAATAGTATTTGTAACATTTACGCGTTCCCGAGATAAAGGGTTTTGACAAAAAGAGTCCTTTATCTCGGGACCGCGCAAAAGTAGCAAGTTGAAATTTATACCACATATACAAGTCTGCGGTCCCTTGAAGCTGTAAAAAAACCAAACCTCTACGTCAACGCAATCAAAAGATACGGCCGTTTAAGTCGCATTTTTCATAAATTTGCAATGGGAATCAAAACGTATAGAGTAAGTACTTCCGATTTAGAATCGCAAAATATGACAAAAAACAAGAGCTCGAGTACAGGAGAAAATCCGAAAACCGTATAATTGTCACACACTGAGAGTTCCGTGCCAACAGTATTTTTAAGTACCTAAGGCCATAAATAGGGTGGGGGGGGGGGATTATTTGTGCCCCCTCTTTGGGTCAGTCCTACTCGCACTAGTCACACATGGCCGGTTTTTTCATCTCCTGATGGACAAAACTTAATATGAAACTGACTGGTTCAATGTCTATTACCTTCCTCCGTATAGAAAATAAATTACTAAAAGTTATCTAATGATTGGTAGGCTTTTACTTGATTATTTCACTCAATCACTCGGCGACATTGACTTGACACATCATCCTTCTAAGCGGACTGAACACGAGAATTGTTTCACAAAATGAGACGAAAAGGAAACATCAATCTTAATCGGTGTTAAAATTTACTTATAATATGAGTCGATAGTGTGTGTTACAGCTGGTTAACATTATAAATCAATTATTAATTAAGGGATCTTACTCATACTAAGATGGGACGGGACGGAACGGGACGGGGCACTGCAGGACAGGGCGGGACGGGATGGGGCGGGGCAGGTCGCGGCTGGATGCGGGAGGCCCAAGATCGAGCTCAGTGGCGTGTTAGAGGAGACACCTACGCCCAGCAGTGGACTAACTTAGGTTGATGATGATGACACTACTAAATAAAAATTATAAATTGAAAGAGATGTCATTTACTACAGAAAAAGTGACTTAGGCCCCGGTGGTCCCAGCCCTGCTCACCCGGGGCCTTGGTCACTTTTTGGGTATATGACATCTCTTTCAATCTATAATTATATAAAAAGTTTTGGCATTTTTTGCACTTCTTTTACTAACGAAAGTGAGTGGAATCCAAAAAATACTATTTTTGGCTTTCATTCCAGGAATGGCGAGGGAGGTGGTTACTATGATAAGTGTTTGAGCTTTTTTTATGCAATTCAGTTTTTAAGTAACTAGTTGGGTTTAGTTTTCCTATCTATACATGCAAATAACTGGCGTAATTTTACTTTAATAAAATAGGAAATTAAATATTTGCATTGCATTGTGTCTATCTATATTTTTTCGGCGAATTTTCGACTTTATTGATGTGAGTAACCCGATATAAGTATCTGAAAATTACATTGTAAAAGGTCTTTTAGGTACACTGAAGTAAATGTCAAGTATGCAAAGCTTAACTTGAGTTATGACAGCACATGCCAAAAACAGCTTAGATAGTTTAGTAGCCTTTTATATTGGTTTATCTAATAAATTCATTTATTGAATACCTCAAAAACGAAGTTAAGATACTAGTTAAGAATCTTCCCTTAAACCTAAAGGAAAATAAAACAGGGTGTATAAAGTTTACAATTCGTTAACCACCTCAAATGAGGACAGAGTATTTTTTATCACCGCGCGATTAAAAAGATAAATACTGTCATTATCACGCCGTAACGTTAATAATCCCGACCTTTCTACCCATAATGTGCTCAGTCTGTCTTCATGTGATAGAATATATGTTTATAATTCACAAATATAACTAACAAAATATATACAGTAAGTTACAAGCAGACATACAACTAAAATAGGCCATTCAGGCATCGTATCTAGGAATACTAGGTCGCTGACGGCATTTCCTCGTTGTATCGCAATCCGCATACGTTGTGCGAAGAAACTATCAGCTGTTCGGTCACCAGTTACATCAACCTGATGTTTCTCGATTTATACAAAAAACTTGCGTGCGCTGGGCCTAGAGTTTCTCCCCCAAACGGTGCAAAATGGTACTCTGTGCCCAGGCTCTTATCTTTCTATCTGTCATTTAATTGGCAGATAGAAGTGCTGGCGTAGGAAATTACCTACATAGGTAGGTATACACTTTTTGTACAAATTATATTGGAGCTTATAGAGTTACAGCTTTTAATATTAGGTCTTACAAAGTAATAAGGGTTTGTTCTACACAAAATCTGAAAACTTTTTAACGGCGAAAACTTAAAACTTTACGGGTCAAGAACTTTGACAACCTCTTTATATGAAATATTTTAATGGTTTCCTTTCTTTAACTATGTTATTAAATGGATATTCGAATTCCATTTATTATCCACGACCACACAGATAATTGATTTATTTGTCCATTTTAATTTTGGTTGGACCGCCAATCATACATTAAGTAGGTCAAGAGACCGCTTTGTTCATAATTAATTTGGGTGGGATCAATGATGGACCCGTGAATAATAGAGATATTAGTTGGCAATATACGTTCGGGCATATCTGCCGCATCTGCCGATAATTGTATGGTAAATTTGTCTGGCGGATGCCTGGCGGACATACGCAGTATGGAAACCTGACGGATTGCCCGAGCGAAATATGGCTGGGAATTGAGCAATGAGGATTACCGCGAGTCGATTTTCCGCTAGGGGCGCTAGTGGATCGTGGGTCCTGCGGGAACATTACAAACGTCACTTTGACAATTCTCTGATATTGACACAGGACCCACGCATGAGTGGCGCCGCCTGGTGAGCAACAATACGGTAGCTCCCATTACACCATCATTGTCCGATGTTAACTGCCCGATGCAGTCGAAAAATGACACGCGTATTGTGATAAAAATTACAGTTTTTTAAATATGAATATAAACAATTATATTCATATCTATGTTACAAGAACCAAGTTCACACGAGTGTAAACTGTCCTTCTGTTGAAGAAATACCTCCTGACAACAGGAACAGAACTCTCCTTTCTCTATCCTAACCCTTCTCCCTGCTATTCTTCATCAAAAGCGATAAGGACATTAATTTACCCGCAGGTTTCTATTTTCTAGCTACCTATTTAACAACCTAACTACATTATCATATATTTACAAGAGCCTTTAGTACCATTTGACTATTGTCATTTAAAGTTTGTCATGCGTAAAGAAATTAACAAGGATTGTTTCTAAAACGGTAAGGGTGATGACAGAGAGATACGGATTATAATTGAGGATGATCTTGTATCGGTATCTCGGGATCGTAATTTATTATATGAATATGCCTCACAATAGTTCACCGGACTTGTTGGGGGTACTGACGTGCCCCCATATTAGGTAACAGAAAATGTAGCGTCTCTGAAATACATATGTATTATATATTATCTTTTGTAAATGCGAATAGTCGTAATTATAAGATGAACCCAAATACTTGTATGTCCTTTGTAATACGGACTTCGCCCCTCTCCTCCTTACGACAGAGTACATACACTATCTCCGTTTAAGACTTTGAGGTCAGATATAAATGCTCTCGTAAGTCAGTCCCGCTGTACGGCTCCCCGACGTTTTTCTGTATGCATTTATCGATTTATTAATGGATACAGGAACACAGTCGGGCAACCAATTTTGCAATACCAACTAAGCTACTCAGACACACCTGTCGGCCCTGTTTCCTAAGGTTTGCAGTAGGAGCGAACTTTTGTAAAAGCCACTGCCATCGGACCCTCTGCCCTTAAGAGAAGAAAGTAGGTCTTAAGGATGACTAACATTATAATGGAACGGGACAAGACGGAGCGGGACGAGATGATCTGTCAATTTCTATAGAAAGAATAACGTGATGGTGTGGCGATGCCACCCATATACTAATAAATATATGATATTTACTTACATACATAAACAATACATATATACTTATATAACCAACAAATAAAAAGATACACCTTATAAATATAACTACTTACATACAAATATAATACTATATTTATAATAGGTAAATACATACACATATATCTACATACATGCACACACAGTAAATAAATAAATACTACAATGGCTTGGAGCCCTCGGATACGTGTATCACGTGACGTTTTCTATAGAAACTGACAGATCGTCCCGTCCTAGAACGGGACGGGACCATCTGTCAGTTTCTAGTATGTCATCCCTTAATTGCGAATAATCCGATTTCTTGAATAAGTATTTTCGGGCTAAATAATTATGATGTTTCGTACATAAGCTCCAAAAAATAGTACAAGTCCGGGATTTGAACCATCGTCCTTCCGATAGAACCTCGGCTTACCTCTAGGCTACCAACACTTCAAATGGGTAATTAAATCAGTGCACACTCGCCGCTGGTCAATTTTTTACCCACCATTGAGCAATTATGAGATCCAGTAATCAATTATACTGAGGACCTGCGGATAATCAATTTAATAGCTGTATCGACTGTTAATTAATGATGCTTGACACAAATGTATCGGATTTAAATGAAGGGGCCATTGTGACTGGGTTGCGCTTTGCCTCATTTTGCTTTAATATTTTGATGACCAGAGTTTGGACTATAGTAGGTATTTGTCAACGGCGAGAGGTGATTTCAATTGTTACATTTATATTAAGTTTGTCTTTGATGAATATGATCTATCTGTCTTTCATAATAGATGTACCTAATAGTTAATTGCGACTAATACTTGATAGATAGATACAGAGCTGGGCACCGTTAATCAAATAGTTAACTTCGTTAATCGCTAATCCGTTACAAAAAAAGTTAACTTCGTTAATCGTTAAAGCGCTACTTTTCGGAAGACTTAACGGAAGTTAACGTTAATCGTTAATCCGTTAACACGTGGTAAAAAGGGCATCTTTGAGTTAGTGATCTACAACTTATAGTTAATCAGTTTCCTTCAAAAATATGGCTTGATTATGAAAATACCCCAACTAATTATGAAAACCCTCCAATCACGTTGGACGTGCCGTTCAAATTTGAAGGTTGTCTGAATTTCTCAAGAACATCAGAATCATAAGAATATAAATCAAATAAAAAAGATGAATGTCTGTGTTTACCGATCAATTCCACTTTGCCATCCCTGGTTTTCATCATCAGGTGGTACACTCCTCCAAAATGTTAGTAGCCCCCAAAAAAATTTTCATGTTTGGGCATTTTCAAAAATAGGGCACCATTTTCTTTTTTTTTTGAAAATATAGGAAGTTTTGGGTTTTTTATAACCAGAATCACGAGCACTATTGATTTAAACAAAGAAAAAGAGTGTCCCGTTTTTTTTGGTCAGCTTTGTAACGCATTTTTTCATACATTTTGTATGGGCCGTTACAAAACTGACCATTTTTTTTTGTATGGAAAATCGAGGACCAATTTCGTTGAAAAAGGTGCACTTTTTTCTGAAAATGCCCGTTTATAAGGAAACCCTCAAATCATAATGCATGTGCCGTTAAAATTTGAGGAGTTCTTTAATTTCTTCATGAATTCCATGCATTCAAAATATGAATGTCTCAAATAGGATGGGAATTAACAGACAGTTCCACTTTGCCATCCCTGTGCTCTATCATCAGCTCCACTCCACCAATTTCATGGGTTTCGTAAAGAAAATGCTTGAGTTTCTTAAGAAAAGACCCAAATCATCATGCATTAGCCTATTAAATTATTAAATTTGAAGAGTTCCCTCAATTTCTCATTGATCCCATCATCAGAAATGAATTTTGAAAAACATGGGACTAATCTGCGACCACCATGGATAATTTAAAATCGGTTCAGTATTGACGGAGTTCTGACGTAACAAACATAAACATAAAATTAAATTAAATAATAATAATAAAAAAATCACATGAATTGAGAAATTCTTCTTTTTTGAAAATTTGTAGTCGGGCGGAATTGCCGCGTGGCGCGGTATGTGCGGAATCTTTTTGGTAAGTATTTTGGAACTGGATTAACGATTAACGGACTTGGGAAAACTTAACGGAAGTTAATGATTCCGTTAACATATTTTAAAGTTAACTTAAAAGTTAATCCGTTAATGAAAATGTTAACTTCGTTAATTAACGATTAACGGATTAACGAGTTAATGCCCAGCTATGGATAGATAGATATAATAATTTATAAATTCAAGGTATTACAACGGTAGTTATAAAACAGTTTCCTGCAAAACTATGTCAACATTTTTACTATTTATTTACTATTTATTTGAAATTATATCAGGAGTTGTGTTTAATCAAAAAATGTTATTTTCGTGTTACACAACACAAGTAAATGATAAATATCTTTATTTTTCAATTTAGGCATATGACAATGCACTTACGAACGTCAAATATAAAGAGCTACTACCGGTTCTAACCCTACACCACAGCCCGAGAAGATTATTACCGGTAAAAATGTGGCTTGTGTGTGTATTAGATTTTTATAAAACTAATTGTTGTCCTAATAACGTGTTTATTATCGTAACGTACTTTTATAATTTGAATTTGAATTTTTTTTTTGACATAATAGCGACTCCGTGGATTCTAGAACTACAGCGAGCACCCATAAGTCCCAGGCAAGTAAATATATCGAACAAATAGGCAACCAACACTACTTAATTTCCAACTTGATTTTAATTAATAGCTTACGTAACTTTAATTATAGCTATATACGTAAGCTATTAATTAAAATCAACAAGCAAAACGTTTAAAAACTACCTCACTACAATTTCTTTTTTCATAAAAATGCCTGCTGTTCTCTTCAAGTTAGTTATAGTAGTTTATGTGATTGTATACATATAATAAATGGCAGTGTGGGTGTACGTATATGTGATGAGGCGTCACTTACACCACACGGGTGTTAAATGCCCAATTATTTAGAATAACATAGGCTGCTTATTTCGACCGCAATTACGACTTTCATGAAACTTTTCTGACATTCAATTTTAACATTTGTATTTTACAATCTCAGAGGCAAACTAAAGTTGATCCAATTTTCATATCGTTTGATATCAAATAACCTGCGATTTGCGTGGAACATTGTTTAAAATTGATACTTTGTTTTGCACTACCTAAACGTCATCTTAATGACATTAGAATAGGGGTAAATAGTAGATTGTATACCAAGGGCATAAAGTACCCCATTTTAGACGAGGCTATTGAAAGTAGAAGAAAATATAGTAGTCGAGGATAAAATAGGTATTTATGCCTGAGGTATACACTCTGCTTTTCACTTCGATTGTAAGAAAAATATTAGGTTTTATTTCACTTTAAGTCATTGAAAATGAAACATCTATACTCGCGCGCTTGGGTTCTCCCCGCCGCGCGCCGCTGGAAATGAATACAGTTCAAGCCATTTATTTGTGTGTTTATCACGAATATTTGTTTTTTCTGTAACTTTAAAGGTCCTTTCACAGTGTTATATTAATTTATTTTGGAAAAAAAAAAAAATATATCCGAATTTGTCAAAAACGATATACTATTCAGCTCCTTATAATGTACAAAGCAACGTGTCGAATTTAAGTAAAATCAAAACACGGTGCATATATGTTTAGTAAATATATTACACAAAAGTAAAACCAAGCTATTCTTATCCAAACTTAACTAAAAATCTTACATGTCATTCCACTGCAGTGCGTCCCCCCGACAAAGGCCGAAGCGAAGGTCGCCAGAGGTTAAACTTTGTAGGCACATTCAATATTTAGAATGCTTTCGGATCAACGGCTGGGCCTAAATTTTCCTGAATTTGTTACGAGATAAAAACACTTGGATCGAAGAATAACAATTGTTATATCAAGTTTGTTTGTGGTGATACTTAATTCCTATTGAATCTGAACATTTATCAGTTCTATAATAAACTGCCTTTTGAAGTAATTAACTAATTTTATTTGACTGGGCCTCATACATATTTAGTCGAGGAGGATAAAGATTGTTCGAATAAAGGATGACTCACACTAGAACGGAATGGGACGGGACGGGACGGGGCGGAACGGGAAAATCTGTCAATTTATATAGAAAGCGTCACGTGACATCCGAGGGCTCCGAGCTATCCCGTGATTCTTTCTAAGTATAGAAATTGACAGATTTTCCCGTCCCGCCCCGTCGCTGTCCGTGCTAGTGTGAGTCATCCTTAAACCCATTTTTTTATCCAAATGGGTAGATTCCTTCCTACGATCATATCTATTGGTTTAATAGTAACTTTTTTAATGGCTGTTCTTATGTTTGTGAAGGTCATATTATTCTGCGTGTTGAGTCATTGCAACTGCAGTGGAAAATGTGATGACGCCTGTCAATATTTTCTACATACATTCATACATAAAGTCACACCTGGGGCCTCACGCGGTCTTAACGCGATCCAGAGTAGGACTTAAGCTGAGTCGCTGCCATACAACTGAGCACAGTTAAGAATCTAAACTGAATCGCGTTAACACGTCATGGTAATAAGGGCCCTGTATTCCCAACTAAGGTCTGTCGGAGATCTCAGTCTCGGCCTCGGTCTCGGCAGTCTCGTCTAAAAAGAGTCGAGATTCTCGGCCTTGGCCGAACCTTCCATCTTGACACTTTTTGCGATTTTGGTGTGTTATCGTACTTAATGCAAATTATAACTTTTTTTCTCAAGCTTTCACTGTAAATGTTGTGTTTTAGTGATGGCTTTATTAAACAACAGTTCAATTCTTGACTATTACATGTTTTTTTTGTGGAAAATACGCGTTTTTAATATTTATTATAAAATCTCGGTCTCGATCTCGGTCACGGAAGAAACAAAAAAAAAAGTCTCGGTTGGACCTTATTCCCAATTGCCCAGTTTGAGTGCCATTTTTAACAATTAAGGGGTTTAACTATAACACCATTGTGACACATCAGTAACAGGTTGCCAGTCCATTGTTGACTTTTACATTATATACCTATCCCGTAGTTGACTTTTACGACACTCACGGAAGGAAAGGGTGTGGTGGTCGTGAATCTTAATCCACACGGGTATATTTTTCTTCTTCATCCTAGCGCTTTCCTAGCTTATGCCACATTTTAAGGAGCCTGGAATCCACTCTGGCAACTAATCCCAAGATGATATCGCACAGACTGCCATCTGTCCTTTCGGCCCAGAGGGTAAACTAGGTCTTGGGTGTCACTGCATGCTCCAAAGTACCTAGATTGTAAATAAAATAAATTAGTTACTATTAGGATAGGATTAGGATAAACTAACATAGATATAAGTAGGTTTTATTGTAATTAACTAACAAATAAATATGGACTATAATTTGGTCTGAAATAAATATATATTGAATTGAATTGAATTGAATTATATGGCTTAGTCCGGTTTCCTCACGATGGATTCCTTTACCAAAAAGCGATTGGTAAATATTAAATGATATATCGTACGTTCCATAAAATTCATTGGTACGAGCCGGGGTAAACCCGCGACCTTAGGATTGAAAATCGCACGCTCTTACCGCTGGCCACCCACTCACACATATCTTCAACATTCAAACTTTATAACCACTCGCAGTATCCATTGAGTGCAATTTTTATGGTGCGATTACATCGCTAAAAGTGACGGAGTGAACCTTGCTTGATATCGATGAAAATGCTAAACCGTGGAGTTTAAATTGTCCCCACCGAAAATTATTGTCCAAGTTTAGGAAACATTAAAAAGTCATTCACAGAATTAAATTTTGTTTGTCCGGACAGGATCCGGATCTTGTACCATTAATCAGCTCAAAACGAAGAATTATTCATAATGAAACTTTACAAACTCGGGAATGGGACTGCTTCTAACATCGTTAGGGAAGTTTTGTTTAAATTTGGAAATCGTTTTTATGGTTCCGTACCTCAAAAGGAAAAAATGGAACTCTTATAAGAACACTTTGATCCCGTCCGTCCGTCTGTCTGTCAATACTCTTTATCTCGGGATCGCATAAAGGTGTTAGTTATAATTAATACCACATACACAAGTATGCGGTCCTTTGAAGCTGTGCAAAAACCAAACCTCTACGTCAACGCAATAAAAAGTACGACCGTTTATGTCGCATTTCCTATACATTTGCAATGGGAATCAAAATGTATAGGGTATGGTAGGGATATTTCTAAATTGATGACTTACACTAGGACGAGACGGGACGGAACAGGACGGGACGATCTGTCAATTTCTATAGAAATAATCACGTGATAGCTCGGAGCCCTCGGATGTCACGTGACGTTTTCTATAGAAACTGACAGATCGTCCCGTCCCGTTCTAGTGTGAGTCATCATTCAACACTGCAGCTCTATTCCAACTTTATTCCAGTTTACATAAAAGCAATCCTACCAATCAATTCAATCCAATCCGCGCTGCAACTGACCATCCATTCATCTCTTAATTCAACCGTTTCTTTCAATCGGAGCAGCAAAGAGGCGATTTTTATACAAGCTCAATGACCTGAAAAGGCGGGCGAATAGTTACAGGGTCTAGTGATCGGACGGGGTTGTAAATGTTGCCGGAAATGAGACAATATTTTCGGTAATGTTATAATCGACAGAAGTTAGTAAATTTTCTGGCCTTTGGGCGGCAAGCACCCAACAATTGCACTAGACCTGGGACATTTCTTATTTTACAGGTCTTGGCACGTAATCTACTATAAAATGACGCGTGGGCGTCACTGCTATGATGACTGACAAATCCTGAAAAAAACCACCTTTTTACGGTTCTTTATAGATGTTTATCGAAATGGTTTTCGAATGAGCAACATACAAAAATATGACCGGACTCATCATATCGACAATCCTAAAACAAGCCGAAGATAGTTCAAGAAAGGCACGACCTTCGGGAATTTAGACTGCAATTGTCCCGGGTATATTGCCGAATATTGCTCAGAAACTAAGTATGACCAGCTGTACATCACTATTCAACACGAATAGTTTCAGCGGGCCATGGGGATTATTCTTGATTCAATGCGCGGCAAAAGTGTTTTATGTTAAGTTCAGCTATGATGCATTCTGGGAATAGATACTATTCGCAGCCCATTCGTTTGATTTATAAAGCCCATTGCGAACAAACATAATGTATAACCTATCTTCCATTATTTTTAGAAATAAAAATATTTTGGACAGAGTGATCGCGATTTTCTTTTCAACTAGCTGCTCGCTATTCATTTATTCATAGATTTCTAAAAGACATGCTTTTTAGGACGCGAAGCAAATTTCGAAGTATAACTTATTTGTGTAGAAGAACAAAAACTACTTTGATAGAAAAGAAAACAGAATAACAAAAGAACGACTGATCGGCCCATAGAAATTTCGAATTTCTTTGGTAAAGTGACCAGTTACTAGCGATTTACCCTATTATTTAATTTAGCCAATCTTTTTATGGGAGTACGAGGCCAATGTCGCCCTCCAAAGCTAATTTTCAATCTGTTACACGCGGTATATTCAAAAACTTTTGTAAACCACCAATAGAGTAACTTTCATGCGTACGTAGTAATAGTTTTTACGACCTCTGAATTATTAAAAAACATTGCGCGTGGCTCCCGCCGGACACCCTCTCACCCCCACGTGATTATATGGCCAGCTCTAAAAATAAGTTAGCGATTTTGATCCTTACGCCTAAGACATACGCTCTAAGACGTAGACATATTATTAGACGCGACTGTTCTCGTAACTCTTTGTTCACCGAAACTTCAGCAAAAAGTCGACTGAAACGGAACTTTCTCGGCCTCAGTGACTAAAAATAAAGTGGTTCGCGGTATCGGTATGCATAACTAGCTTTTCCCAAGTTTGCTACTATTCTTTTTCCCCCATTCTGTGGAATATTTTAGAGGTGAAGCTATATACATAATATCTTCTGTTATAAGGGAATGGTGCAATTTTAAGAACAAAGATAATAAGGACGGGTGGATAAGCTAGTGTTGAAAATTGTGTGTTCGTAAATTATGTAGCTTTGTGTTACATATATATGTGATAGTTTTTGGGAAAAGGTTATTAATTTTAAGCTGAATCGTATCAACAGGCGACAAAGCGGTAACATTTTCTAGAAACGCGCAAATTATCAGAATTATATCGGTAAGCGGGATAATTCTTTGAATAAAACTCGACACTGGCATCTCAAGATGTCCGAAACATGTCACGCGTAATTTTGGTACGTAAGTGTTAAGGATGAGTAACACTAGAACGAGAACAGATAATCGGGATCATCCCAGCCCGGCCTGTTTCTATGGAAAACGTCACTTTTTTTTTATGCTATAGGGGGAAAAATAGCAAACGAATCGCCTGATGGTAAGCGATTAACGTCGTCCATGGACACCCGCAACACCAGAGGTGTCGCAAGTGCGTTGCCGGCCTTTAAGGTGGGAGTACGCTCTTTTCTTGAAGGTTTGAAGGTCGTATCGGTCCGGAAACACCGACAAACACGTGACCTCCGAGACGTGATTCTTTCTATAGAAAATGACAGATCGTCCCGTCCAGTGTGAGTCATCCGTCGTCTGTAATTTATTATATTAATTTTCTCAATCATTTGACTATAGTTGAGTAAAAGAATGCGCGAAGAAATATTTCGATGCACTGCATGAATCAAACAATTTTCATCGTGAAAAATGAAACTTACATAAATCGTTAAGTAACACGTTCAGTCGTTCAACCCAGTTGACCTCATCAAAATTTTAATGTAATTTGCCTTATGTTTTTTAATTATTCCTTCGAATATCATCAGTTTTCATCGTCCAGAACGTGTTATTCAATTGCTGTGAGCTACCAAAACACCGATAATGGTTCGTATAATGCCCCCTTTGAATATTTAATCGGGCACCGTCACTTGTTTCAGAGAGCTGTTACGGCGGCCATAAATGTTTTAACAACACATCATTAAACTACTTTTGATAATGTCACCTTGTGTGAACATTTTACACACTTTTTATTTAAAAATACATTATCCATGTGTGCCAAGTTGGTTATTACAAAAGTAAATGGGAGCAGAGGTTGATAATAACCATGCAGGTTCGTTTCATACAGCATTCACAGCTTGGCAAATAGAGTAGAAATTAAAAAGTGGGAACATCGTAGCGTTGTCCCGTTCAAATCAATGAATGTAATAAAGCATCGTCCGATGTTGCCACCTTTAAATGTCTTCTCTATTTTGCCAGCTGTACTTACAGACTTGCAAAAAAATTGGTAGGTACACAAAAACGAAAACCTTTCTGCTGATTTTTGAAATCCCAAATTTTATCACCCCGATTTCGAAAACTCCGATCATAATTCTGACTCACGCATTCAAAAGTTTGTGTTTTCACGGATGCGATATGGCAACACGGTGCGGTGTGGTGACATATCAACGCGTTGCTGTGCAGATAGCAAGTCAAGAAAGAAACCATTCGGGTGGCCCTCTACATCCCTAACAATTTTTGTCCTAAAATCACTTGCGCTAACCGTTTTGTCCTAACGGGCATTAGCTCTAACGATCTATTGCCATAACAATTATTTTCCATAACGTAATGGTTGCCCTAAAACTCATTTGCCCGAAGCATTTTTGGCATAACATCAATAACCCTAATGTGTTTTGGCATATTCATCGCGATCCCTAATAACGTTTTTCCTTATATCTCTTGCCATAACTATTTTATCCTAACCGGCATTAGTCCTAACAATCAATTGTCATAATAATTATTATCCATAATGTAATGATAAGTAGTCCTAAAACTCATCTGTTCGAAGCATGTTATCATATACATACGCAGTCTTGTACCAGTTTTAACCATATTTTAGTTATACTGTACCAAAGGTGGGTCTTATAAAATTTGGTCGAAAGTGGTGTAATTATGACATATATTTGAAATGATTGTAACGTATAATAACAAGTCACAATAAGCAGCTTTTCATTGCAAAACTTTTTTCTAAAATTAAAATGGCTGAGATCGAGCGCTTCAAAGATCGAAGTTTAAGGCAGGTCGGTTTAGGTACGACGACGAGCGAAGCGAGGAGGAGTGTTAGGTTGAACTGCGACCTAACAGCGCGCGAGCCAAGCGAGCGAAGCGAGCGTGCCGCGGCAGCGGCCGGCGAAGCGCCAGAACCGACTTCTTTACATAACACTCTTTACAAACTACAATTTTGTATCAATTAATTAATTTGGGCTAAGAATCTTTAGGACAATTAATATTACTTGTAACGTATATAACACATCACAATAAGCAGCTTTTAATTGAAAAACCTTTTCTAAAATTGAAAATGCCTGAGATCCAGCGCTTCAAATATCGAAGTTTAAGGCAGGTCGGTTTAGGTACGACGACGAGCGAAGCGAGGAGGAGTGTTAGGTTGAACTGCGACCTAACAGCGCGCGAGCCGAGCCAGCGAAGCGAGCGTGCCGCGGTAGCGGCCGGCGAAGCGCCAGAACCGACTTTTTTCCATAACACTGTTTACAAACTACAATTTTGTATTAATTAATTAATTATTTTTTGGGCTAAGAATCTTTAGGATAAATAATATTAGTTGTAACGTATATAACACATCACAATAAGCAGCTTTTAATTGAAACACTTTTTTCTAAAATTAAAATGGCTGAGATCGAGCGCTTCAAAGATCGAAGTTTAAGGCAGGTCGGTTTAGGTACGACGATGAGCGAAGCAAGGAGGAGTGTTAGGTTGAACTGCGACCTAACAGCGCGCGAGCCGAGCGAGCGAAGCGAGCGTGCCGCGGCAGCGGCCGGGGAAGCGCCAGAACCGATTTCTTTACATAACACTCTTTACAAACTACAATTTTGTATTAATTAATTAATTTGGGCTAAGAATCGTTAGGACAAATAATATTACGTAGGTATTACAATAATAGGATAAACGTCATTAGGCCATATAAAATTAGGGAAAATAATGATTAGGATATATGATCAATAGGACAAATAGTCATTATGGAACATAACATTAGGATATGTAATCAATATGTCAGGTGACATTAGGACATCAAACATTAGGGCAAACTAAAATCATCCATTCAATGAGAGGGCAATCAAAAATAGGCCAAATGAGTGTTAGGACAAAAGATTATTATGGCAAAAAAGGATTAGGGAACGCAAAAATAGGATAAAAAACTTTAGGGATCCCAATATAGATCCAAACCATTCATACTTAACGGAATGTTCTAGATGAGCGGTACGCGATCACTTACGTAGGACACTGCCACGCAGGTACCAACGATTTGATTTTTCCGCAACGCACCGCACCGCTTTACCATTACGTATCCGCGAGCATGTCTACGATACGAGCGCGCTGCGTTTTCTCCTATTTAATAAAGCGAGATTGCTGGTACGTAATAAATGCTGTATAATGATCGAGATGGTGACTGTGCAGTGCCACCGGCATGGAAACCTGTAGTCCATAGTCAAAAGTTCAGTGTATGTAGTGACAGTGTAGTGGACACAGTGATTTCGGTGTGCGTGCCACCATTTACATTAGATGAACCTAATCTGCAGTCAAAAATTCCGGGACTCTTAAGACACCGAAATCACCCTGACTCGGATTCGTCGTCGAGAGCAATTCGGGCGGCGAAGCGAAATACTTTAATACGCCCGCTTGCGTCGTCGCGCACGGTATTCGGCGCTTGATAATGGCATCATAGGATGTTCGAAACATGTCGCGCATAGTGAATAAAAAAAGGACGTGAGTGTTATCCGTAGTTTTATACGTATTATTAAAAAAAAAACTGTATTCAATTTTCGGTTTGCAACCAACAAAGGACGCGCTTTTTATGTTTATCGTTTTATACGAAATAAATAAACTATCAGTAGTACATGTTATGTATTTTATTTGAGTAATATTAAATTTATTAATATACTTAGACCGGGTTACTCACGTCTATAAAGTCGAAAATAGCTCATAGATTGCTCTGTGTGCGCAGAGCAATCGCCGCAAGCGCTTCTCAATCATGATTATGGGGCGCGGACCGTCCCGAAACATGTCGAGCTATTTTCGACTTTATAGACGTGAGTAACCCGGTCTAAGTATATTAATATGTCTAATACTCACGGGAGTTTTCTAATATTAAATTGTCTATAAAGTTCACTTTGCTATTTAATCCATTTGAAACTGTTTCTATTCAGGTTCCTATATACTAAAATCAATTTTACTTACTATCTAAGTATAAAAGAGTGTTTATTTAACATTTACTCCACTATCAGATTATATGTACGTGTACAATAATTCCCCAATAAATGATATCACGTCCGCATCACGACCCCCATTGTTTACATGCATAATTGGGCACGGGCACGTTTTTAATTAACTGCCTCGCGGCTGAAGTACTCCAATTTCGGGTATTTGTTCTATCTGCAGAACGTGAAGCATTTAAGAAAAGAAAGAGGAAATTGTGGAGGTTGATTAAAAAAAATTGGTACAGAGAATCTCGGGTGTTAGATATGGCCAATGTCTAAAAATATGTTGAGATTTTTCTGACAAATTGGTCTATGTACACAATCGTATTGAATTAAGGTCGTGTGATTTAAAAAAAAACATTGTGTCAGTATACTTTTACTCTGCTCTGAGGTTATTCTGAGGTTCCAAAATGTAATGTTTCTCTAATCACGACACGTCATTTGTAAATATTTAAATCTTTATAGTTTTTATTATTAAAGTAATATTGATTCATTTAAATATCGAATAATAATGTCTAGTGTTATAAATAAAAGTTATATAAAAAAAGGTTGATAAAAAAGGAGTTATTAGGTAAGTAAGTTTTTTGTCTATTAAAATTAAATATTTAGTGCATCGTATATTTAATAAAAGATGCACCAAATGATCGTGTCTCTCTGTTAGTGAAACATACACATAGATACAGAAGACAAATTTAGTAGGTATGGCTTGATTTTTTCATTGTTAGCTGTAACCGAGAAATATACTTGTCATGCAATTAAGTGCCTATTTATATGATATCTTGTGCAATTCTCGAATTCAATTTTCGTGTAAGATGTACCCATATCACACATGCACTTTACTACACAGAATTTTGTTTTGTCACGTGACGATATTAATATTTTCATATATCATGCTCTGGCAGCGGGTCATTTTTAACATATGGAGCAGTGGAAAATTTAGGGGTCCGCCCTAGAGCGTTTTACTCTACAAATATTTTTTTCCCCTAAGTTTTACTGATTGCAATAAAAATTACGAGACGCGCTCAGGTTTTACGCAGTTTAGCCTACTAAACTGTAATCAAATTAAATACACTAACACATCTTAAAATACATTGTGATATATATTTCTGCAATTTACTATGACTATGCACTTCTAAGTCTATATTTAATATGTTCAACTATGACAACTTTATTGTTAATTATTTGTTTTAGACTAAATAATCGGTTTAGTTTGAAGAACAATAAGTTTGGACATTCTATAATTAGTTCTATGCCTATAGGTATACGTTCGACCGCACATACCTCAAACTGCTTTTCCATTGTAATCTCGAATATCGCACATCTTCATTGCTTTCGTTCGCTCACGTAACTCAATTTATCCATTGCGTCATAGTAAAAACGTGTACGAGTATTATTTGTTAAAATTGGTTTTGCAACATTTTAGTTCAAATTAGTATGAACTGGGGTATTTTCGCTGCAAAGTTTTCAGAAAGTGCATTGTTTGAAATTAGCGGTGAAAATTTGATTTACAAAGCGTTTGAAAAGTTTTCTCTAAACTTTTATTTGAAGATATTATGTAGGTGCGACAGCGAGTGAAGCGAAGAAGAACGTGTCAGATACAACAAGTCGACAACAACTTTTTATAGCCTAAGTTGTCTGGATGATATCTCTTACTAGCGTTAAGATCGCCTGTTATTTGCCTCTTCTTTTGTTTGCTGAATTTTCTGAATTTACTTTTTAGAGGTGTGCAATAAATAGTATTTTATTTGTTTTATATTGTCATTTCAAAGTTTTAGCTTGGCAGTGATATCCTAAAACTTCGGCAAGCTATAATATTTTACTTTATAATATTTTACTACAGTTTTAGGGAGAAACTTCCACTGAAATCTCACAGCAGATTACCATATAATTGGTACAAAAAATAGTGTACAATTATAACCGTACCGGCAATAGTATTTGCCGCTATAAAGACTGCACAAATATCTGACACTATCTTATTTTGACAGCTATGAAGAGCATGTCGCAATTGTCACATATTTTTGCGGTCTTCATAGCGGAAAATATCATTGCAGGTGCCTGTACTTTCAGTTTAGAAAAAGCAACGCAAATGTCACGGTTCTGTATGGTGACGCTACTGATACTGTCATCGAGAATTGCAAAATGTAGTAGTAAGCACGCCGAATACACTCAATTAGCCGACCTCTTACATTTCGCAATTAGTGTCAAAGCAGCGGTTCGTTCGTCACTATTTCAAACGCTGGCGCAGTTGGTTCGTGAATTACTGCAGAGGAGCGTTGGTGTACATTGCGTGCTATATTATTATGTTGATTAAAGATGTCACACTCGTTGTGACTCGCATCGCACGCCGGTGTGCAAGGAGGATAGCGCTACACGCGCGTTCTCTCAGCCACACTCCGGAGTGTGACATCCCGCTAGAAGTTTCTGTCGCATTCAAACTAAATAATATGTGCAACATCGAGCGAAGCGAGGAGCGATTGAGTAATTACTAGATAATTTGACTTACCCGTAATAGCATGAAATGTCAACATAACAGTAGGTAAGTATTGAAATTGGAATAAAAAAGGAACGAAAGTGATACAGAAAGAGATAAAACTAGTACTAAATAAACCTAGACCAACCTAATACTGAAAAAAACCTAAACTATACAACAAATAAAACATACCCTTCAGGTCACACTCATGTGTTATAGTGCCCAGAAGGCTGGCAACCTTGCCTCTCTGCATAGCCAAGGTTATCCTGTGGCCAAAATACTTGCCAGCCCTCTGGTCAGGTAAAAAATAATCATTATTTGGCCAACCCATGGTGGTTGAAATTATAACTTTGATTTTTTACTTACAGCTTGCGGTTTTAGCTGTGAACTAAACAAATAACCCGTGTTTCGATAACCCCAAACAGAGTCGATTCAAGTTAAATTTTATAGGTTATCAATTTATTTCAATAACATAACATAATCATAAAGTCCACTCATGTCATAAATATAATATTTTCAATGGAGGAAAATCTCTTTACAAGTGTGTAAAGAGATTTTGGATTGGTGTCGCTTAAAAACTCGTCGTAAATCACCCGCTTTCCGCACTTGTTGCATAAATAGCAATTTTAACACGCAATGTACGCTGTGCCAGCCTAGCGATTCCCATTTGTTTCGGCCTGAATAGTCGCTGATAAACAATGGCACGTTTGACCCCCCGTGGAGTCTAACCCTTAGTCCTCTAGACCCAGGGTACAAATTGCGCCGCTGGCGTACCATTTGGCGAGCAACATTGTAATGAAGCCTAAATAAACAAATGTTAATGAACATAAGTATGTTTAGTGAGCTGAATTATGTTTATTATGATGCGTAGGAAATGAAATGACATGTAGGTATATCTTGGCGTGAATTGCGCCGTGGATAATTAAATTATAGAAATGTATTGACCGTTTTCATTCAATCTAAAGTGTCGGTTAGGATCAATACTGTTTAACGACTCTCGCGGATTTTAATTATTCTGTTTTGTGCCCTAGAACAAAAATTGCTGCGACGGTATCTCGCGGTTAAAAAAGTCACCTGCCATTTTCTAACAGTTCTTCTTTTAAATAATGGCATCTGTCCGATGCCAATATCAAGTATTATCAAAATATCGGCATTGTATACAAATAGTATATTGCCAATTGAACGACTTTGTTCGGTAATCGGCCTCGCTATTTATTAAGTTTATAGCTATAAACGTAACACATAGTTTCTCAGGGGGGCGAGATCCCGGGACTGCCGCTTGGTGACTAAAAGGATTTATTGAATCAGGCGTTACTTTGCGGAATTCCATATTAACAACGAAAATAATATTACTTTGCTATTCCGCCAAACGTGCTAGTCTATTAGTGCCAACCCGTTATACCTACTTGCGTATTTTTTGCATGCAATTAATGTTCCCACCCTCCCGCCGCAAAAAATAAATACGCAAATAGATACAACACACCACCACCAATAACACAAAACTCGACACGTGTTTCGCCTCTCTACGAGGCATCTTCAGGAGACACAGGAGATCTTGTCGTACTGGCGTCCGACAAGTGAATGACATGCCCAGACTGATCGGCCATATTTATAACCTGGCCACCCCCCCTACCCCGCAAATGACTTGCAAATATTCGTAATAACGGTGATGACGCTACATTCAACTGTTCGTTAACAATCACACCCCTATTGTTGTACCTAATTATCTCTAACTGTTCTAGCACACTCAAACGCAACCCTTTCTCACAAACATGTAAAATATTAAAAGAATGATCGTCAGACAGGTTATGGCCATTATCCAACAAATGCTTCGCAAAATTTGACCTTTCTGGATGGTTATGCCTGTATGCCGCAAGATGCTCCTTATACCTTGTGGTGAAATTACGACCCGTTTGCCCAACATACACCTTACTACAATCCTCACAAGTTAGCTTATAAACACCAGACTTCTTCCCATTCTCGATTTTATCTTTCCCATTACAAAGTTTCGAGCGCAAGGTATTATTTGTCTTAAAAGCCACATTAATGTCGTTAGATTTCAAAATCTTGTAAATCGATTCTGACAATTTACCAACGTACGTAATGCTCGCCTTAAACTTCCTAATAGGATTAGAGGATTGTGCTGCATACAACATATTATTGATCAAATTATTTTGCTTCTTTCTGATGATACCATCCACAATAGACCTATCGTAGCCATTAGAAATCGCTAAGTGATAAATATTATTTAATTCCATCTGATAATGCTCATCAGAAAGAGGCACGGCCAACAACCTATGCACGTAACAATGAAACGCAGCCAATTTATGCTGCCACGGATGTGTGGAAGAAGCCGGGATGACTGTGTCAGTGTGTGTAGGCTTACGATAAATTCGGAACTGATGCTTATTATTGACCCTAGTGATAGTTAAATCCAGAAAATTGAGTGCACTGTCCTGCTCTAGTTCTGTCTTGAACTTGATTTTTGGATGCTTGTTATTAATATCTACAACAAATGCGTCCAATTGGCTCATACTCCCCGTCCAACAAATAATCAAATCATCTACGTATCTAAAATAATATAAAATATCTTGATTACCCACAATATGCTGGTTTTCAAAGTAGTCCATAAAAATATCCGCCATTAAAGGACTCAGGGGCGAACCCATAGCCAAACCATCATCTTGCAAATAATAATGCCCCCCAAACCTAAAATAATTTTGTTTCATGCAAATTGTAGTTAGTTCAATCAATTCATCTATCTCCCCTGGATGTAGCCGTTGCCTTTCAAACAGACCGCGAAGAATATCTAAAGTATCCCCGTACGGAACATTCGTAAACAAACTATCAACATCCAATGATAGAAGTGTAGCATTATCAGGCAAATCGATGTTTCTGATCCATCGATTTGCCTGATAATGCTACACTTCTATCATTGGATGTTGATAGTTTGTTTACGAATGTTCCGTACGGGGATACTTTAGATATTCTTCGCGGTCTGTTTGAAAGGCAACGGCTACATCCAGGGGAGATAGATGAATTGATTGAACTAACTACAATTTGCATGAAACAAAATTATTTTAGGTTTGGGGGGCATTATTATTTGCAAGATGATGGTTTGGCTATGGGTTCGCCCCTGAGTCCTTTAATGGCGGATATTTTTATGGAATACTTTGAAAACCAGCATATTGTGGGTAATCAAGATATTTTATATTATTTTAGATACGTAGATGATTTGATTATTTGTTGGACGGGGAGTATGAGCCAATTGGACGCATTTGTTTTAGATATTAATAACAAGCATCCAAAAATCAAGTTCAAGACAGAACTAGAGCAGGACAGTGCACTCAATTTTCTGGATTTAACTATCACTAGGGTCAATAATAAGCATCAGTTCCGAATTTATCGTAAGCCTACACACACTGACACAGTCATCCCGGCTTCTTCCACACATCCGTGGCAGCATAAATTGGCTGCGTTTCATTGTTACGTGCATAGGTTGTTGGCCGTGCCTCTTTCTGATGAGCATTATCAGATGGAATTAAATAATATTTATCACTTAGCGATTTCTAATGGCTACGATAGGTCTATTGTGGATGGTATCATCAGAAAGAAGCAAAATAATTTGATCAATAATATGTTGTATGCAGCACAATCCTCTAATCCTATTAGGAAGTTTAAGGCGAGCATTACGTACGTTGGTAAATTGTCAGAATCGATTTACAAGATTTTGAAATCTAACGACATTAATGTGGCTTTTAAGACAAATAATACCTTGCGCTCGAAACTTTGTAATGGGAAAGATAAAATCGAGAATGGGAAGAAGTCTGGTGTTTATAAGCTAACTTGTGAGGATTGTAGTAAGGTGTATGTTGGGCAAACGGGTCGTAATTTCACCACAAGGTATAAGGAGCATCTTGCGGCATACAGGCATAACCATCCAGAAAGGTCAAATTTTGCGAAGCATTTGTTGGATAATGGCCATAACCTGTCTGACGATCATTCTTTTAATATTTTACATGTTTGTGAGAAAGGGTTGCGTTTGAGTGTGCTAGAACAGTTAGAGATAATTAGGTACAACAATAGGGGTGTGATTGTTAACGAACAGTTGAATGTAGCGTCATCACCGTTATTACGAATATTTGCAAGTCATTTGCGGGGTAGGGGGGGTGGCCAGGTTATAAATATGGCCGATCAGTCTGGGCATGTCATTCACTTGTCGGACGCCAGTACGACAAGATCTCCTGTGTCTCCTGAAGATGCCTCGTAGAGAGGCGAAACACGTGTCGAGTTTTGTGTTATTGGTGGTGGTGTGTTGTATCTATTTGCGTATTTATTTTTTGCGGCGGGAGGGTGGGAACATTAATTGCATGCAAAAAATACGCAAGTAGGTATAACGGGTTGGCACTAATAGACTAGCACGTTTGGCGGAATAGCAAAGTAATATTATTTTCGTTGACTAAAAGGATGGTGGAACGCATTTCAGGATTAATTCTTCATTAGCTGCATGCTACTTCGTTAGTTTACTGCACAATTAGCTTTCAAACACATTAAACAACGTTAGTAAGACAAAAAACAACAAATTATCCCAGAGACGCCATCGCCATCTTGAGTATCAACCGGAAGTCCTCTAACTGTTAGAATTAGACAATAAGTAATGACAGTTGTCTTTCTCGACCTTGAAATACTCTGTCGCGGCCGGTTCCCCCTGTATTCACATAATTTTTGTATGCATAATTATATTTGGCATAATCATTATACTCATAACTGACTTTACGTATTCTTTTTACGTATTTCTTTACCTGTTCGGACACAGGCCCAACCTAACCTAACCCCTTTTTAGTAAGTATGCCTATATATTTTTGGACAAAGTAGTATTCGACATATTGTGCATTATGTCAAATTATGTTTTTGCTACATTAAGATTCGGCAAAAATCGATTAGTTCAAGCCTGTTATCATGACAAAAGCGTTTCGGACAAAACAAATTATGCCAAATAGAGGGAACCCGTCGCGGCCCTCTTGTGGTAATACTCACGGGAGTTTTCTACTTAAAATTAACTAGGCCTTATTCGGTTTCCTCGCGATTTTCTTCACCTAAAAGTGATTGGAAAATATTCGGCAGATATCCGGCGGATAGCCGGAATCCTGTCAGGATTTGAAACCACGACCTTTGGATTGAAAGTCACGCCTTACTCTACGAGTAAAACATAAAATGAAAAATGCATGAAGTAATGTTAGATTGTGCTCCTTGAACTATCGTCTGTATATCTTTTATTTTATTTTATTTATACTAGAATGAAAATAATGTCGATGCCAACCGTTGAAATGCATGTTTTTCTCCTCTACGAAAGTTAGACTATTCTCAAACAAAATTGCCGGCGAGCCAAAGTTAGGAACTTTGCAAAGTTCGGGATTGATCGACTGTATACACTTGCTGCGCAATATCTAAATTTAAATAAACAATGTCGTTCTGGGCACAAATATTTTATGTAGCAGTTTTTTGAGTTTTAGTACCTAACTTTTTATAGTATGATAAATAACTTTTTAGGGTTCGGTAGTCAACTACAGTACGTCCGTCCGTCTGCGGCTTAGTTCAGTGACCGTTAGTAGCTTATACAGTACCTATCAATCATGACGACAAAGTGCTCAAATAATAAATAAAAAAATAGGGTACCTCCAATACACGTAGTGGTGGTAATTTTTTTTTTCCGTCTCAAACTAAAAGTGTTAGGTATCGTTGCATTAGTATTTTAAAAAGAATAGGGTTCCGCAAAAAAACATTTATTGCTAAACAAATACTTTTGGAAATAATCACTCCAGAAGTTTAGAAAATGTCCCCCATCCCCCCCGTCTCACGTTTGAATAGCAGATCCAGAAATTGACCAAAAGTTGCACATAGTAATCTACTAGTAAAATCCAACGATTTTATGATCACAACCTAGTATCACCCTACACCATTTTATACTATAGGTAATATTCCGGGTTCAAACCTAAAACACATTAGGTGTAAATATTTTTGATTTATACAATTTCAGGTTGTAAACGCAAATTTATGTCAATTGCAATAAACGGATGCGCTGCCATTATAATCTCACATTTGTAATTCAAGACCAAGAAAACTACTGCAATGTTGCCAACTGCAACAAGATGCCTCAACGATAGTATAATTTTTACAGAAAAATACGCTACAATAATTTATTTGTTGGTAATTTTAGCCCTATGATTATAATAAGTAGGGACTTAATCTTTTTTTTTTACATAAATACAAGCATGTTACTTGTAATACTTCAGGTTTTCATAACATTTGGTGCAAACATTTAAAAGCTGAAGCTAAGAAAAATCCAGTTGTTAGTCATTATATTGAGATGTAGGTATAAATAGTGTGTAGCTCGCTTTATGGTTGCCATTATTAGAGTAGCGGTTTTTAGTTACACTGGACACTACTTGGAAAAGTATAATATGCAATAAAAATAAAATGAGCTCTCAAATAAACAAAATGTACAACTATATATTCGTTAAGAAGAAATTTGACAAGAGTGACACTATAATAGTCAAGAAACATAAACGTTTATTATGTACACTTACATTTGTTTAATTGTTGACAAAAACACGCAATGAGTGAAATGACCCGACTTTGAGTATATACATAATACTAAACTGAAGACTAATTTAGGCAAAAGGCACGTATTACACTGATTATGTGGATCGACAATAAAGACGATCCAGCATCGTCGTCTTTATCGTGTGTGTAACCTAGCATATCATCAGGCACACAGATAAAGTAAACCCAGTTTTCCTATGAGTATTTTCTTATTTATGTGGTACGTTAAAAACAGCACAAGGTTATTGTTCTTTAGGGTCTTTACAATTTTTTTGTGAAAAATCTTATCTACCTACCTATTTGTATCACTAATAATGCTGTTGACCAAACTAAAAAAGCATATTATAAAAAGGTTGGCGAAACCTGAAAGGTCAACGTGACAATGACATAAGTGAGTTTGAAACTTGTGACAATGACGTATCTGTCATAAATATTTTGGTATTGAATTACAAATGTGAGATGAATTTACTACGGGACTGGCTATCGGTGGTGACAACGAGTAGTCTTATATGCTCCCTCTAGTGGTTGAGGCGGTCTGTGGCGTAACCTAAAGTTCACAAATAAATATGAAGTTAACGTGAGTTGGAAACAGGTAGTAAAGTTCAGAAGTAAAACTAATCAGTTCACATGGAAGAACTACTGATTTACATACATAAAAATATATCAAACTGCATAATATATTACACCCGTAACGACGTCTCCCAATCGTTTCATATTCAAGGCAAAATAAACAAGAAACAGGAAACGGGCTTAGGAAGAAAACAGCCATTTCTTACAGGAAACAAAGTATCTTAGAAACGTGAATAGTTAAATACAAACCTCCTTTATTCATAAAACTCACTTATTAAACACCTCGTCTTCAACTCTGCTTAATACATACAATGTTTTTCATTACATTTGCGAGGAAATAAATAAACTTACTAGGCAAATAAATAAACAATAATTATAAGTGGTAGTATTGTACTGCAGTCCACAGTACACCGCTGCGAGCGGCGACGCGCGCGTGGGGCGCAGGTCGTCCGGGAGCTCCGGGCGGGCGGTAAAATGTATAAAAATCCATTACGGCCATGGGCTTAATACAGGCCATTGAGTCTTAGGATGCTTGCATATAATATTACGTTTTACGAGCAGGTAAAACATAAATGTCCCGACTTGGATTATAAAACACATGAAACAAAATCCTTGAAACTAGTTATATCTAATAAAAATTACACCGCTGAACATTTTACGCCAATATTTTTATCACAGCTTAAAATGCATTTATTACAAAGGAAATTTCAATTTTACTATCAGAACAATAACACTTGCAAAGTATTCAGCTGGTTTTTATGGCCGGCCTCGAGTTTGGGAAGACCGCCCGATTTTATAAAAATAAAGTTAGTATTTATGAATGTAGGAGGAGGTAATACTCGTATGTTATCAAACAAACGAGGCGATGCACCGACAGTTCAACGCGACGCCGGGTTATGCCGGCCCGTCTTCAAATGTCATAAACAGTGTCAAGAAACAAACCTTCGATACCCGACGGAGTGTCCTAGGTGATTTTCTCCTGTAAGTTTTTAGATAGGTGCCATTTTAAGTTTCGAACGAATCGGCAACTTGCATTATACATAATAAATTAGTTAGTCAATATTTTTTTTTTTTTGAAAAAAATCGTAACTGTTTTTCATTTCCAGTTAAGTTTTTCGATTTTCAATAATGTACCTACATAAGGGCCTACGCTAGCTGACGCGGATTACCCGGAACGGACGCTCTTCTAATAAGAAATTATATGAACAGCGCTAAGTGAAGCGGGCCCACGGAGCGGGTGCGCCATACTAAATCCACCCGCCGATTTTAATTCTGTTGATCCGCCCATTTCATATCCATTTAGCCAGATTTTATTTTAAAATTAAATATAATTATACCTTTGTGTCATTATCATAAATATGACTGATCGGTTTTATTGACAATAATAAATGGACACAAAATCAAGAACATCATTTTCAACGAATAATCACTTTGCCAATTAAAGGGTCATGAAATTTGTTTTAGAACTTTCCACTTTATATTTCTCTCCCATACCTGAAGTTCCATGCAACCTGTTTTTTATTACAAAACATGTGTAGATAACGTGTGTAAAACAATGAGGAATGCAATTACACACGTCATAAAACACAACAATTCATAATAAAACTCTGAATCAGCCTTTATGACTTGTGCTGTTGAAATCACATTAGGGGGTTTGTCCCTTACCATGAGTTTGACGTAACAGCCACCACATTATGACGCGTTTCCAAAGAGAATGTGGTCACCAAACATATGCACAGTTTTACTTTTTTTATACTACGACGGTGACAAGCAAGCATACGGCCCGCTTGATGGTAAGCGGTCACCGTAGCCTATGGACGCCTGCAACTACAGGGGTGTTACATGCGTGTTGCCGACCTTTTAAAAAAGTAGGATTCGCTGTGTTGACAGCTAAAGGGCCAAGCTTGGCTCCGTGGGTCCCCAGCTGTCAACACAGTGAATCCTCTTGGAGCTCTGGCAACCTTACTCACCAACAGAAACACAACACTATGAGTAGGGTCTAGTGTTATTAAACTGCGGTTTTCTGTACTTGTACATTTCTACGATTCTATCAGCATAACCAACTACCAACCTACGCCATTTTTATAGTATAATATTCCAGGTTCACCGATAAAACACATTATTTGTAAATATTTTTTATTTTCACGGGAACAGATCCTAAACAAGGGCGCAACTGAAATAAGTGGTGACGCTTGGATAATAAATTAGTAGGGGACTGCATAATATATTATATGCGGTTACCGCGAGTTGTCATGTATGCTCTGCCTGGTAGTTGAGCTGGTCTGTCGTTTGACGTAACCGTAATCGCTAACGACCGCGTTAGCTCACACGCAGTACATAATCCGTCCGCCATCGTCCGTCGTCGTCGTTCGTTATCTTAGTCCGTAGGCCAGTAAGCTAAAAATTGGAAAATAGTATGGTTGTAGGGTGCCAAATTCCCTTTATAAAGCAGTTAGGCATGTTTATTATGATGAACCATGATGGTCATCTGTAAGTGGTAGCTTATAGCAACAGCGGCTAATCCAAGATGGCGGATGTACGAGTATGACATTTGTTCCCTGGTGACGGTCTGCCCCTCCCCCGCGGTGGTCCGCTTCAGCGAACATGCTTAAACCTGTATTGTTCGTTCGGAATTCATATGGCCGTTTTATTGCTAATATCGTTATGTGTAATTCATATTTTGGTTACGAAACTCAGAAAAAATAATCTTTAATTATTTAAATGCATCGAATGTATGATGTTTACGTGCTTTGGATATAATATGGTTATGGTAGGTACAAACCTTAATATATATTTTTAAACTCTAGTAGTTTTTTGCAGTGTTGTTTTAAGTTTTTTTTTTACAATTTTGAATGTCTTTGTTCTGGCTATAACAACCGTCTTGTAAAATATGTATTGTACTCATTTTAGCGCCTGAACATTAACATTGAAAGAGGAACGGCAGGTCAGGAGGACGTTCGGTCCTGGAAGGGAGATGATTTTCGTATGATCCTGGGGTCTTTCAAGACAAACGCCCGCGGTAGGGGTAGTCTGCTTAGGTCAAAGTTTCCTAAGTATATGCAATATCTATTACTTTCTGCCCTCTAGATTAATCTTTACAGATAGTTTTTATTAATGAAGTAAGTATACGTAAATATTATAAATTGAAAGAGACGTCATATACTACAGAAAAAGTGAGCAAGGCCCCCGATGAGCAGGGACTACTTAAAAAACAAAAAACATGAATCAAAACATTTGTTACATTTAATCAATGATTTGATTCGTGCTTTACAATTGTATACGTCAATATATAATTCATCATTATGTTTGGTTTTTCTCTTTTCTCTGTTGTATTCAATAATGTTTACCTATTACTATTAAATAATACAATTCAATAATAAAACGCTAAAGTAAATTATATTGTTTAGCAGCTACCATTAGAGCATTATACAATACACAGTTTTTTTTTGTTTCGCTTTAAGGTTGATCGGTAGAGAATGCCCATTGGCATTAAGTTCACCTTATATAGGATAAGGTTTTGTATTGTGATCTATCCTCTTACGGGTTCACTTAACTTGCGTGTGGGACTACAAACTTACCCGTAAGAGGGTAGGTCACAAGCTTATCAGCAATCCGCAAAGTGGTACCATTTACAAAAAACTGTCACAAATGAAACCTAAATAAAATTATAATGCGATAAAAGTCTTGCTGCAAATCAGAGTTAACAACTACCTCGCTAATTAACATTGTTGGAAACTTTGCTGATTTTAAAATGCCTGATTTCGCAAAACTTGCACATTAACGATGCAACTATAATTTTCCCATTAAAACTATGCGAACGCAAATAAGGTTTGTAACTTTCAATGGAAATGATTATTAAAAGACGTTTAAAATTACCTATTTTCAACACACTTTCTCGTAACGAGGTTTTTAAAGTATATTCCAAAATATTAAAGACGCGTACTTTTTAGGAGTACAGTCAACCAATTGGAACCCTAGGCCACTGTAGGACTATGTCATAGTGACGTTATTAATCAGATTGTAAGTAATTTTTTACTGCTTGTCATTTTGACATGGTTCTAGAGTGGCCTAGGGTTCCAATTGGTTGACTATACCTATTAACCCTACAAGGGTTTCGCCATGTCTATCTATCTGCGGTTAAACTCAGTGACCGTGAGTACTAGAAAACTGTATTTTTGTACGAATATGTGTATCGGTGTGTAATTCGGCATGGATATGTATATAAATCACGTCGATAAAGTGATTATTTAAAAATTGGGGTAGATACACCACCCGAACATGTTAAACGCCCGCGTGTGGCGACCGCGTACAGGAAGGCGCAGCGTGGGTAGACCCTCCACAAGGTGGACTGATGACCTGGTGAAGGTCGCAGGACCGGTCATTGTGGAAATCTTTAGGGGAGGCCTATGTCCAGCAGTGGACGTCTTTCAGCTGAAATGATGATGATGATGAACATGTTAAATGGGGAGAGTTTTTTTTTCAACCATAGAGTATCTATAGATAGGTTGGAGGACCAAGGGCTGAAAAGTTCAAGTTAAACACTCTCCTTTTCATTTCAAATGCGGGAAAAGTCAAAAAACACCCAACATTGCAACCAATCAGTTCGTGTCTCGCCCAGGGCAGTGAATTTCCTACTTTTCGTACATTTAAGCATTGTGGTATTGTTTGATAGCTGAATATTTCTACTCAATACAAAACTAGTCTAACCTCCTGCGCTGCCAAGCATAATGGCCATATCTAAAATTAAAATTAAATACAGACATATTTAACAAAAATATAAGTATTTGTACCTAAAATAATATACTCAAACCTGAGTTTCGAACGAGAATGAAAAAATGTTCGAAGTCGGACTACTGGGTAAAGAAACATTTTCCTTATACCGTGCTATTTTATGCTTAGCAGGGCCTTATGCTAGGTACTCCGTTAATTAGATGAATATTTAACGTGCGCTGGTCTAAGACGGCGTTTTCATTATGCTTAATGCGTTTTAGCAACATGTTCTTGCAAGTAAGTAGTAAATAGTACTCGCGCGTAGTCGATTAAGTTAAGGGTGATACCCTGTACTCTGTTAAGTTACCCTCACCACATAAGAGTACTCAATACAGGCACAGGGACATCTGGTCTCGGTGATACATTTATTAATTAAAAATTCCTTAAAACTATTACACTCAAACATAAATAAAACTCATCAAATAAAACTTAAGCGCTAACTAAAATCTAACCTATCTAACACAAAAAAAAAATACAAACAAAAGTCAGCCATCCTATACTCATCAAAAAACCCCAGCGTCACACGAGGCATTGTGCCTAAGACACTTGCCGCATTGCCCCGCTGTATAGCCAAACTAAGCCTCTGCGCGAAATATGCCCCCGCCCGAAGGTCGCCAGACACACCGACGAGCTTCTGCGATATCTCTTTCACTAGCTGTTTGGTGTCTGACGACCAAGACACCAAACACGACGACCGGTGTCTGACGATCTGGTCAGAATAAGTAATAAATGATTACTTGTTGACAATTTCAAAAATCTGACGATTTTAGCGAAAAGTTAAGGAGTGGCAGGGCCACAAAACCGAAACAAAAAAATCATTACCTTGACTTTTACATACATCTGACACGTTATGATTTTTTTTTACAATTGAAAAAGTTTGTAGAGGCTTCGCTGCCACTAAAAAAGAAAACATCAAGTGGTTTTATCTTCCCTATCAACTAATTTTTCGATTCCAATAAGCCCCCGCGACGCTCGAGTTACTACAAATTTAGAATCTTTGCCTCCTCTACTATAGCTACCTACGTATGTGATTGCGATACTGACCCTGCAGACCATTTTGCTACAACTGTCTCAAAACAGACAAACTGGGCCCTATTTCACCACGCTTACAAGCGTGACAACAATCCTAAAATTATGAAATTACTGGCGTTTACTGCGTCCATAATATATGCACGGAAACCGCCCAGCATCGCAATAAATCCGCAAGCAACGAAAGGGAGTCTTCCAGTTTCCTCTCTGCCGAGTACAAGCCCAAATGGGCATAAGCGGCTCTGTGTGGTCACTAGTCCGTATACTTAAATATTTATATCGAAGTGTGCAAGATTTGTTAGTGTAAGTAAGTAGTTGTATCATTTTGTATGTGTTAGTGTCATTATTACAAATTGTTTTTTGTATGGAGTGTGTGAGAAGTGTGTCTGTGTGCACGTTTCCCCCCGCAAAAGGTGACAGAATATTTTGTGTGGTAAGATAGAATAGAATAGAATTGAAATAGAATTGAAAATTATTTATTGTCACATAAACAAAAGAATACAAAAATAGAAAGAAAAACGAGCACATATTCTTCTTAAATTTAAAACACTAAACAACACAATTATGTGACAGAAGGACAGCACTCAGCGTTAGCTGTGGCAGGCTAGCATCGTCAAAGCTGGTTTTCAGTGCACCCCCATTACAAGTAGTGAATTACATTAATATTTTTTTTTATACTACGACGGTGACAAACAAGCATACGGCCCGCCTGATGGTAAGTGGTCACCATAGGCTATGGACGCCTGCAACTCCAGGGGTGTTACATGCGCGTTAGCGACCCTTTAAGAAAAAGGATTCGCTGTGTCGACAGCTAAAGGGGCAAGCTTTGCTCCGTGGGTCCCCAGCTGTCAACACAGTGAATCCTCTTGGAGCTCTGGCGACATTACTCACCAACAGAAACACAACACTATGAGTAGGGTCTAGTGTTATTAAACTGCGGTTTTCTGTAAGGTGGAGGTACTTCCCCAGATGGGCTCTGCTCCAGATTTGAGCGAGACGACATTTGTTGTGCTGTGCACTACCACACTAAAAGATATGCATCCGCTGTGCCCATACCATCTCCAGCCGTGCGGGCTCTAAGGCTTCTGAACTCCCTTCTGTCATGGGCACCAGAGACTGATATTTTTACAGACCATTGGGCAAATGTTTGTCGAACATGTCTGGCGTACTGTGAGACGTTGGACAGATTTATTATACAATTCTGTGTGCTAGTTACTATAATTAAGTGATGCTACCTTTGTACATACTTGAATGTTGAACTATACAGTGCCTTGGTTTCTCTGTCATGCTGTATATTTTTTTGTAAATAAAAAAAAAAAAAAAAACCTCAATTGGCGGAAATTCAATTTAAAAAACTTATAAAAAATATTGATAAAAATAAAGATGTCGCTTTGCCGTCTCACTTCCACCGTGTCGGAAATCTGTGTTGCTCGAAGTAATAAATAGATCAAGTTTTGGTGAAGACTTTGTGACAACTGCCACGTAATGATAGTGTTTTAAAGAATTTTCGATAGTTTTTGTCATTAGACTCTTCCCCGTGTTGAAAATGCGCGACCAATGTCGTGTTTCTTGTGACAATTGTCAAAAGCTCTTCACAAAAGTATTAGTTTTAATGGTAACATTGATGTTTTTACTTACACCCCACGCGTGTAGGTCATAGACGCTTTTAATCATCATTTCAGCCGAAAGACGTCCACTGCTGGACATAGGCCTCCCCCAAAGATTTCCACAATGACCGGTCCTGCGCCACCCGCATCCAGCGGACTCCTGCGACCTTCACCAGGTCATCAGTCCACCTTGCGGGGGGCCTACCCACGCTGCGCCTTCCGGTACGCGGTCGCCACTCGAGAACCTTTCCGCCCCAACGGCCATCGGTTCTACGTGCAATGTGCCCCGCCCACTGCCACTTAAGTTTAGCGATTCGGAGAGCTATATCGGTTACTTTGGTTCTGCTGCGGATGGTCTCATTTCTGATACGATCTCGCAGAGAGACTCCTAGCATAGCTCTCTCCATTGCCCTTTGAGTGACTTTGAGCCTTCTTATAAGGCCCATTGTAAGCGACCACGTTTCACGCTTTTAATACCTGTAATAATGTTGCTGACAATTGTCACACTTGTCAACGTTGTGAATGTGTTGTGTGTGGCTTGGAGGAAATACACTGCCAAGTTGTTGTTGTTTTTTCACAGTTTTAAGAAACTGCATACTTGTATATGTGGTATTAATTTCAACTTACTACCTTGACAGACGGACGGACGGACAACAAAGTTATCTTATAAGGGTTTGGTTTATTCCTTTTGAGGTACGAATCTCTATTTATTTTCCTTTCAATGTACGGAATCCTAAACAGAACTCAGAAATAAATCTTCTAAATAAAGTTGCGTACAAAACTAGCCGAGTAACTTTGATGTTTCGTAGGTGACATAAAATATTGATGAAACTGTTTTTTCACAATTTTCGAGGCTGTGCGTCTCTCAAAACGAGGATAAAAACTCCCCTTTAACAATTATATTTCAATGAAAAATAAAAGTCATAAAAAAGCAAACATAGAACGGTCCCATCAGGCGCCATTAAAATCACACATTACACGGTGCAAAACCAACAATAAAAGTGTAACGTACCAAAAAAATGTACCAAATAGAATGCGTTCGGCCGCCTTGGTTCCATTCCATAAAACCACCCAAGCAAAGTCCGTAATTCCGTCCCGATATAAAATATGAAAGACTGGGCAAAATTTCGGCCCTCCGAGCGCTTGCTCGGGCCTCGTCGGATAAACTCGGTCGCGCTCGGTGCGACGTAGCGGCAGTTTCGCAGCGATCGCCAACCTAACCTTACGTCGCGGCCGGTTTCAAAAAGCACAGCAAATCGAACCTTACTACCCCGTGATAGTGTGTTCAATATTGTGATTTATCAAGTGATATCTGTTTAACAATTAGTGATGTACTTAAGTGTTTCCTAAGACGGATCGCCGCTTGGAGTGTCGGTGTTGAAAAATGGTAATTTTTCGCCTGATTAGTTATGCCTTAATTATTTTCAGGCATGTAATAGAGCGTAAATTGACCGGTTGAATGAGTTAATGAAACGGGTTTTAATGGTTCAGCATTAACGAGGCGTTTTTGGTTTCGTGAAATGACCTTGAAATTTTAGGGTGTTGGAAATTCTGCGTTTATGCTGTGGGTGCAAACTTACGTTTTCACATTGTTCACATTCAAGTTATTCAGTATATTATTAATGAAACTCTGCGTCTGGTATTTACTAACGAAAATGTATTCCCTGCATTAAATCAGGTTCATAAATTAAAATGTTCATACGTTACGTTTTATCACTTTATAGATAAATACAAAAAAACAATAAAAATGCAATTATAACATGTACGATTTAACACAGTTTTTCTATCATATTGTCCATACAATTACTTGTCTACTAAATATGTTTTTCAGAAAAAGTCGTATTATCATATTGTAATTTTTCAGCATTAATATCAATGTTTTCGGAACGCTTAACACCCTTTTAATTCATTGTCTTCACACCTGCTCGTAAATGGTGATATTATATGCAAGCCTACTTAGACTTAATGAGCTGTATTAAGCCCATGGTCTTGATGGATTTTCATACTACTTTACCGCCGATCACTCCGGAGTACTGCTGACTGTGCTATTAAACTACCGCTAATTATTATTGTTTCTTTATCAGCCTAGAAAGTTTATTTATTTCCTCGCAAATGTGATAAAAACATTGTATGTTTTTATCACGGCCGGTACAAGAATTACAAACTCGTACTACAATTAAACTCACACACGTTCGTTATTTCTTGTTTACCGTCCTCAATACCTTTGACTGGTTTTATTCTAACTAATCTATATTTATTAAACAGTCAGCGTTATACTGACGGTTATGGTGAAAATTTAAAAATATAAAAAAAAATCTTTATGCGCCACTAAAAAGGATCTTTTTATATTTGACCTCTTATAAAGGTGAAAAAATGGTTGAAATTGAAGCGACTTGCCAGTAATACTATCCCTCTTTTTTTTCTGGGTTAAAAGATTCATGCGATTGCCTTAGTGCGATTTTTAGGAAAACAATTTATAAACTGGCATATTTGCCTCTTACTTTCTTCATCACAACGTTAACGATAGAAATAAGTACATGATCTACAAAAGATAAAGAGCAAGTCCTTTGGAAGCCAAGCTGGGAACAAGATTTTAATTATAACTCAATGTAGGTATTTTATTAATTGACTTAAAAGTTTGATTGTAATGTGTCATAAATGAGAACACGCAGAAAGAGGAAATAATGAAAACCAAAATGTCACAAAACCAGAAACCATTCCCAATAATTTGAATCCCAGACCAACGGTTGCCTGCCCCTGTATTATTAGCTCCAGGAAACTCAATTTCTCAGCATTCCTATTGGGCTCGATTTATGGCGTGCCACTTCAACGTCCGAGTGCTACGCCGCCCGTAGCAGTGATACGAGTAGATATCCGTAGCACTGCTACGTCGTAGATCTACATATGCCTGTGTATAAGATGACTAACACAAATTTTTATCTTCGTTTTTTACACATTTCCTTTATTTGTTTTTCTTTTTGGGCTGATGTACGGACGTGTAATACTTCTGAAAATGCTAAGAGAGCGATTTTGTGTCTGATATTTCATGGCTTGGCTAGCAAAATGAAAGTGTTTTTTTGAGGTTCACGGATTTCATTGAAGTAGGTGCCTACAAGGCAAATTTATTTCATAAGGGAGATTTCTGTACGGACTTCTCACAACACAGACCCGCGTATGCCCGTTTGGGCTAGTACTTTGGCAAAGGGTAAACGATATGTATGCCGACTCGTGTCTTGCTTGAAGTATGAATATAATGAAATTGTGATTTTTTTTGCTGACACTTCAGTTAAAATAATAAAGACATAAAACCTTTTAGCATATATATAAAATTCAAGAACTTGATACCCTATCAACCGAAAACACTGACCTGAAAGCTGCAGCATTTTTCATATAGTCTTGTTTGGAACGTGATGTTTTGCCAACAGCGTATAAAGTTTTTGCAGTGTTGGTAGTTCTGTGTATGAATTTGACACTTAATGTTTACTTTAATAAGCTTTTTTCGTACGAAACATTTATCGTTTGTATTATCATCAAATTATTCGGTAATGTCATACTGACCCATATTTCTTGACGTTTTCGTTCTGCTTCGTGTGTTCTTTTAATACATTATAGACCAATGTTTGCAATTATTTTCTATACAGCCGATTTTGTTAAATTAAAACACGGTTTCGTCAATGCTTTTTCAGTCCTCCGGCCGGTAAGCGCCACTTTACGCAAAACTAAATAGCCGCCTCCCGGCTCCGTCGGGCTGAAAAATAGTATACAAACCTCGGCCGGTAAATGGGAAAGCCTCGGATCACATGTTAGTCGACCTCGGCTTCGCCTCGGCCGACAATTACATGGTCTCCGAGGCATTTCCCACTTAAACGACCTTGGTATGTAATGTACTATTTTGCATTATGTACTAAATTACATTAGGTTTTTCTTCTCAACTCTCAACTTTTAATACATGATATTAGGTAGGTGATTTCAGCGTCTTTAAGGGTGACTCACACTAGAACAGGACGGGACGTGCCGAGCCGGGCCGATCTCTCAGTTTCTATAGTTAACGTTACGTGACCTCAGAGGTCTCCGAGCGTGGACGTGATTCTAGAAATTGACAGATCATCCTGTCCCGCCTCGTCCCGTCCCGTCGTCCTTAAGGGTGATAATTTTGAGAAAAAAAGAAGGTTTTGGACATACTGGAAGTTATATTATTATGCTCGTAAAGTTATTTACAAGTATAGAAAAAAAAACAAGCATAGGTACGGGGAGAATTCGCATTCTCTCAGTCATCACCTTAACCCTGTGAAAACGAGTGCTGTAAAGGGCTCGAAACGTAGAGTCATGGTGTTCATAAACGCGATTAATCCGTTCTAAAGTGTTAAATTTCAAAGCAAAGGTAGTTAAAATGTATCGATTTATTTTATCTTCTTATGAAATTTAATTTTTTTTGCTCTTAATCTTAACTTTTATATAGAACGATGGTATATTTAACTAGATTTTGAATATTAAACCGTTCAGTTATTTACTCGTCTGGTTATTTCTAGTGTAAAATACATTGAATTAAAAGTAATTATTAATTAATTTTAAGTTAATTAAAGTTAATTAACTAATTAACAGAGCTACATAGTCTTGATTGTACTATTGTTTGGTCTGAACCGAAATTTAATTACATTCCTTCTTGATTACAAATGTTATTATTAAATTACTTATTTCAATATGCGCACAGTGAAAAAAGGTATTTTAGGGTTCCATACCCAAAGGGTAAAACGGGAACGCTGTTCGTCTGTCCGTCCGTCCGTCTGTCACCAGGCTGTGTTTCAAGAACCGTGACAGTTAGACATTTGAATTTTTTACAGATTATGTATTTCAATTGCCGCTATAAGATCAAATAGGTACTAAAAATGGAATAAAATACATATTTAAGGGGGCTCCCAACAAACGTGATTTTTTTCGTTAAAAAAAATATTACGGAACCCTTCGTGCGCGAGTCGGCCTTGCGCTTGGCCGTTTTTTAGACAATTCATTTTTTGTCAGTGATGCAAAAAAATAACTTGGCCTTTGTAAAATGTTCAATATTAAAAATTATTTATATTCAAGTTCTTGTTATGTTGAAGTGTAAATTTTTTATGGCATTCACACTAGGACGGGACGGGGCGGGACGGGACCATCTGTCTATATCTATAGAAAAAATTACGTGATAGCTCGGAACCATCGGAGGTCACGTGACGTTTTCTATAGAACCTGACAGATCAGCCTACGGTCACGTCCCGGACCGTTCTAGTGGGAGTCATCCTTTATAAAGCAATTTTTAACTTACGTAGCTGATTATAAGTACGTTAAATAACGCATATAAAACCAGACACCGTCGTTTCTATAAGCATTTTCTTCCACACACGCATAAACACTTTTTCAAATAACGGATTATACGATTCAACAGAAACAAGGAAACTTAGTTACAGTTTGTTTTTAATTAATAATAATTAACAGGCTTCTACAGACTACAACAGTAGGTAAAGTTTAAGAGCTAGTTCACAGTCTTACAATTCTCTAAATTTAAGGCTACCGGCTAGCGAGGATCGAGAAAGAGAAGTGGGTTAGCGAAATTGCTACCGGTTTTGGATCACTTATAAGTTTAAAATAAAAGAATGGGCGCCATCCTGGAGTACGTCCAGGAAAATAAAAAAAGCTTCGATCTGACCTTCTAAGAAAGAGAGAGAGAGCAGTGGAACAGCTGCCTCCGGCTGCACTCACGGCGGCCTTGGACGCTCCACGCCGGCTGGGTCGCAATTCCGTTGTCCGGGCTATTGTCGACCTGCACCGTCGCCAGGAGCTTTAGCGGGTTAACCAGTGACCCTGAAATTGATGGCAAGATAGCATCAACACAGGAACGAATAGGGCAGCCTTCGGCTGCGTTCTGGGGCTAGAGACGCAACCCGAAGGCTACCAGAAATAGGGACTCGTTGCAACTGAATGCCGGGACGGTCGTGAGAAGAACGTAAAATACATACCCAATTGTAGATAAGTGGCCTGCACCCCTCGCGCATGTCACATGTCCATACAATTGGGGTCACCGCTCCATCCCCTCGCGTCCGCATTGTCACGACTCCACGTTGGGAATCCCGGGACTGAAAAATAAACGCCTTTAGAACGAGTTCCAACGATTCGTCACTCGATGAACAAAAACTATTACCAAAACACTCACTTAAAAGGGCGCTGGGTCCCGATTTCCGTCTTTACGGAAAACATCGCTCATGGCGGAACCAAAATCATCTGACGGCCCTCTTGGGTTAAGAAATCTGACAGTCACAACCCACGGGTTGCCAGTCGAAGGAAACAAATCTCCACACTTGAAACGACAATGATAAAACTAAATTCATTTTGCCAACGATCACAATTTGTAATTAAAAAGATAAAAAGCCAATAGGCCCAGGTTAAATGGCTAAACTTAAATATAAGGCTAAGAAATTTTAATTACAAGCTGAAGGAATTTGTTTTAATTACAATGTCAACTAGCAATACATACCTCATCACGCCCTCCATCTATCGGCAGGGATCGGCATCAACAACTATCTGCTATAACCTCGCGCCCGTAGTGTCGCTTGAAGTAATCGACCGCTCTCGCAGCAGTCTTCATAGATGGCGCTGCGAGTCTCATATTGTCGATTGGAATAAAAAACGAAAACTTATATAGCTTCGAAATTTATATGTTACAGTATGCAACTTTCTCACTCCAATTTCTTTCACGAAACGATTGTCATTCAGAGCTGAGACATTAATATTCGAGTGACGCGTTCTCTGCTCATAATTTCACGTTTGCGAAGCTAACGAGTAGAGACTGATCTGTCGGTTTGCATCGCGATGCATCGGTTGCACTTGGCATTTGCTTTTCAATACTGTATTTAGTAGATTGTGTATTAAGGGCGGCAAACAAGAAATTACGAACGAGTGTGAATTTAAGCCCGATTCGAAAACGAGGGCTTAATTTTAGCACGAGTTCGTAATTCTTGCACCGCCTGTAATACATATAATGTTTTTCATCACATTTGCGAGGAAATAAATAATCTTTCTAGGCAGATAAAAAAACAATAATTATAAGCGGTAGTGTAGTAAGTTAGTAACACAGTCCACGAGTACTCCGGAGTGAGCGGCGACTACGTGCGGCGAACGCGTTGGGGGGCAGGTGCCCCGGGAGCTCCGGGCGGGCGGTAAAGTAGTGTGAGAATCCTTTGAGACCATGGGCTTAATACAGCTCATTAAGTCTAAGTATGCTTGCATATAATATCACCATTTACGAGCAGGTGTGATGAAAAAATACAAACGCCACCAAAGTGTCAAAACTGAAATTGTACTTTATCAATGTTTATTAAGGTATATGTTCATCTGTGTTCTTTAACCGATTAATCCGTTTTTGGCGATGGAACTTTGGTCCGGATATATCGGTCTGGTCTGGTGTGGTCTGGTTTTATATAAATAATTTAAAACCAGACAATATACCGCTTCAACGGCCATTTAGCCTTGTTAGTAGTGACCCTGCCTACAAAGCAGGAGGTCCCAGGTTCGAATCCTGATTAGAGCCTTTGTTTGTGTGATCATCACGAATATTTGTTCCTGAGTTGTGGATGTTTTCTATGTATTTAAGTATTTATATGTATCTATTTATTATGTATGTCGTCGTCTAGTACCCGTAACATAAGCCTTATTGAGCTTTCTGTGGGACTCGGTCGATTTGTGTAAGATTGTCCCATTATATTTATTATTTAATTCTGTATGCATCTTCTACTACATACCCACACAACTTTTTTTTTAACAGAGTCCGACTATGGTAAGTTTCATAGATTTTGATAGCTCAGACTGTGAAAATGTTGAGCAAAGTCTTAATTTCATAGAAATTTGACGTTAATAATAACATTCTAAAGTTTGGCAGTTCATATGTCTGGAGGTAATATTGATAGCGTATTGTGCAGTGAATAAACAAAGAAGCGTGCAGGTAATAAATAATTAATACCGAAACATTTTTAGCTATAAATTTTACAATTTAGCGAGGCGAGCCACCGAATAACGTCACTCATGTGGCAATACACTTTAAAATATGATGTAACTATTATAGTGATATTTTTATATACTTGACTGTGGCAAAATTGTCCAACTCTCGGACAGAAACCATTTTTATAACAAAAAGATAACCTGGTTTGACTTTAGGTATACTATGCGACTTGATCACTGCAATCTATTTCACAACACTATTGTCATTCGGAGCTGAGACATCAATATCCGTGCGACGCGGTCTGAGCCCACAATTTGATTTTGCGACCAAACGTTTACGAAGCTAACGAGTATACGGATCTGTCGGTTTGCGTCGGTTGCACTTTGCACGCAAGTATACAGTTATAGGGAGTGGGTACCTTAAAAACTTGAATACGCTTTGCTACCGATATAAAAAGAAGAAAGAAAGAAAGAAAGCCTCAAATTAATAAATAGTACCGACATTGGGGTATTCAGGGCGGTAAACAAGATACAGCGGAGGAGTGTGAATTTAAGCTTTATTAATACGAGTTCGTTATTAGAGTACTACCTTTGGCACACACAATGTTTTTCATCACATCTGCGAGGAAATGAATAGACTTACGAGGCATACAAATAAATAATGATTATTAGTCTTAATATGTTAGCACATAATATCACCATTTACGAGCAAGTGTGATGAAAAAAATATTAAGGATAACTAAAGCGAGACCGGACTAGGCCGTGGCGGTGTGTTAATTTCTAGAGAAAGCTTTACGTGATCTCCGAACTATCACGGTCTAGCGTGAGTCATTCTTTACGGGATAATCTTACATAATTCGACTTTTGGGTATGACGCGAGCCGACAGAGACTAAAATTGACAACAATTCTTATTTATGTGCTAATAAAATCCATTTATTTTATGAGAATTGTGACGTCACGAAGCTGATTCAGTACTGAACCAGCTTCATGACACTAACTTTTTTGAGAATTTTTAGCTAAATACCTTCTGTAAAAAAAACCAGGCGTTTATCTCGAAATGGTTTTAGATTTAGGAATATTGAAATATTATCAGTACATAGTACGTGATGAAAAAAACATAAAATTAATAAAATCCAATCCATCGTAAATTAATATGTATTGCAGGAAGTGGTGTATTAATCTTTTATTTGGTATCTTAAAAACCTGTGAAAACTTCAAGCAACTGCGTATATTTGAGTAGAATTTGTCAAATCAAAACAAGAAGTGACCTATTTCCGGCAAATGTCTGTCTAAATCAGAATTTATCGAAAAAGGAATCCGTCCAATCATAAATCTGTCCATAAAAGGGACTGTTTGAATAGCGCTCGTCCTATATATATACTATATCGAAATAATGTATCGATTACCTAACATCGGATATCCATGATATTATATTGTTGGTATCTATCAATTTTAATACGGTCTCCTAGCCTAGTTGGTAGTGACTCTGCCTACGAAGCAGGAGGCCCCGGGTTCTAATCCTGGTCAGGGTATTTATTTGTGTGTTTATCACAAATATTCCTGAGTTATGGATGTTTTCTATGTATTCAAGAATATATCGTCGTCCAGTACCCACATCACAAGCCTTATTGAGCTTACCGTGGAATTAGGTCGATTTGTGTAAGATTTTCCAATAATGTTTTTTTTTATAATACGAAAAAAAAAACCGTGATGAGCGTTTGTTTGTGTAAAAATACTTAGAAAACTCGTTTTCTTCAAACGAGCGAGTGAAACGAGTACCTAGACTTTCTCAACCTTTTTTTTAATTCTACGACGGTGACAAACAAACATACGGCCCGCCTGATGGTAAGCGGTCACCGTAGCCTATGACCAAAATATGTTTGTATCTTTGTATGTATGTTTGTTAGACATTAACACGTATATTGATGAGATAAGATGAGATAAATAGAATTTTAGAGGACCCCACCGCAAACATAGGGAAAAAGTGGTTTCAGTCAAATCTCACGACATTTTTGTATGATGTAGATTCAAGTCTCCTTTTTTTATATTTTTTTCAAAAGTATACTTTCAGAAATAATCAATTTAATTATTTTATACAAAGTGATTGTTATGTTACCTCAATTAATATTAATTGGAACATAAAGGTACAAAAACAAAAAATAAGGTAAAACTAATACTTAATAAAACTAAACTATACTTAAAGTTAAAATGTACCTACAAATACATCGTAATATTCTTTATTTGACTTTGTAAAGTATGTCAATTTTATTAAACACGTCGCGTAAATGAAAACTTTTTACTTAATTATTTCTGAAAGTATACTTCTGAGAGAGTAGTGCCCTATTAAAAAAATTCAGAAGAGTTGAATCAGATCTGCATCATACTAAAATTTCGCAGGATTTGACTGGAACCACTTTTTCCCTAGGATTGCTGCTCCTTTGCAGGTCCTTTGATTATGAGCCGAATCGGTGAAAGGGTTGCCAAGATAGGGGTCGCGAGTTAATATTCGGGGCAGACGACTTGTTAGTTACTTATTTGCACTTGAATTAATATCGGAGAATAAAATGGTACCCGGCTGAAGTGCAAGCACCGACCACACACGACGAGGGAAAAATTTGTGTCAAGTCAAAATGACAGACAAAAATTGTCAGACAACTACATAATAATGTGGCTTATGCCCACCAGTACATTTCCACCATAGTTTTTATTGAATATAGCGCGGTTACGCACAAAGTGAATGCCATATCGGGTTAAGTATCAAGTAGTGCTCCTGGTCGTGACCGTGTTTCGTGAACCCGTAGCCGAATCTCCGTTGCTGTGTTACTCGGCAACGGAGATCCGCTCCGTTTGCTCCGTGTGATTCGGCTACGTGTAATTAAGATACGTAGCTCCGTGTACACGGAGATACGTATCTTATTTATACGTAGATCGGATCCAGTCGTGACCGTGACGTTAAGTGTAGATTTTATGCGTGTTATTAAACCCCCGAATGTAATGCAAGGGGCGAGTTTTTAATTTCAGTTTCCATACTTTTGCATTTTAAATAAAAATTTAAGAGATCAAAAATAATTAGATGCAAATATTATGTTGGAGGCAAAAATAATAGACCAGTACAAATTGTAAAAGATGTGTATTAAAAGAAGCCGAGCGGAGCCGAAGCCGAGATTCGCGGGAACGTAGCCGAATCCAGATACGGATACGTATCTTTGACGTGACCGTGTAGTACGGGATCTTAACACCGCCGGTGCTAAGGCTACGTAGCTACGGTTCCGCGTGTAACACGTATATCACAAGCCCTAGTATCAAGTACACACATAGGTATGTAGTTTTATGCATAGTTACTGAATTTTCTACTCCAGCACTTCTATCTGTCAATTATATGACTGACAGCGATATTAAAAAAGGTACCATACGTTATAATTATAACGTTTTCTGTAGTATTCCATAAGACCACCGTACGACTTCTTCCACATTCTGCCACCTTTCAAGATTATGCTTTTTTCGCTATTTTAGCTATCGTAGAATTCTCATTAGGTATATCACTGTTGTATAAACTACTATTTTAAGTTTGTCCTGGGCACCATTTTAAGATCATAGACTTTTATATTCTAGCAAGCCTGCTACCCATAAAAATTTAGTATGAATACTCTATTGTTTTTTTCTCTAACACGTATAACCAATCAATACCATTTTTTTCTTCTTTTTAAACCGAATGCCGTTTACATACATTGTTATCACGTAAAGCAATATTGCTTTTTAGGGTAACTCATTTCCGGACCTCAAAGGAAAATATCTGAACTCTTATAGGATCCCTTTGTCATTCATCAGTCCATGTGTATGAGTGTGTGTGTGTGTGTGTGTCTATGTCTGTATGTGTGTGTGTGTGTTTGTGTGTCAATACCCTCTACGTCGAAATTTAAACCAAAAAGGTAGGTATAAGGCTAAATTAGCCTCTTCAAGATAATTTCTAAGTAACCGTTAAAAAAAGTCTGCCTATATTCGAGGCTCAATAAGAATTATTATTCATCCATGCACATTATATTACCGCAAAGCTGAACTTGTTTAGGTACATACGATATCGTCACAGCACGTTTACAATGATGTCTGAGCCCCACCCACACAATATCGTCAGAGCTGAAAACCTTTTAACAAAGCCTGACATGTTAAGGAATTTCTGAACGAAAATATGAATTACCGCATTTTCCTTTGAACGTTTTAGGGGCTCGGCTCACCCGTTAAATAAAAAAAAATCGCGGGCTTTTCTTTTTTTAGCATCGCTAGGTAAATGAAAAGAATATAATATATTCTTTTCATTTACCTAGATGCTAAAAAAAGAAAAGTATTACGCATACATACTTGTAAATTAAGCCAATCTTCTGTGAGAGATTGTCCCCAAATATTTATTTAATTCCATCGATGTTAAATTAATTAATGTTATGGCACAAAGTTTTTAATGGGTCGGCAATGCGCATGTGACACCCCTGTAGTTTCGAGCGTCCATGAGCTTCGGTGACAGCCTTCCATCAGGCGGGCCGTACGCTTGTTTGCCACGGACCTGGAAAAAAAAAACAATCTGACACATATCGACCTAGTCTCTCTCACAGTAAGCTAAATAAGGATTAGTTGTGTATTATAAACGACATAATTGTATAATAAATACGCTTCACCACAGCAAAACTATTGCTATAAAATGCTAGACAATGTTTTGTATTACTTATGCTGGCCATATACTTTCGGGCATATCCGCCAGATTGACTATGGAGATCTGACGGATTGTATGTGGCCGGCATTAGATGCTACGCCACCGAAATGTCAAATCTCTCTTGCATATATCCGAATATATCCATAGTTGACGTGAAAAATTTTTTTTTCTCTAAAGTGCTATGTAGGACTCGTTATTTAAAGAACTGTCATACACATAACAACAGTCGTGAACGTAAAAAAACATGAAACAGACAGCGTTATTTTGAATTTGGAATTTTTATCTTCATACTATTTTCTAGTTAGGAACTCTAGTCTATTGTCTTTTGTCTTGTGTCGGTACCGACTCACGGGCTGTCCAAACATCCCCCCACCCGCCGGCGGTTCACGCCACTGCCAGTATTACATAATATTTTTAACCGTAGGCAACCCTAGCGTTGTGCGGGAGAGAGGGGGGCCAGCCGGGACAACCAATTATCTGTTGCATACACTAGTTTTCTACTACAGCTAATATAGCGAAGAAAGCAAAACCTCGAAAGGTGGCAGAATGTGGAAGACGTATGCCAACTACACAAATTAAAAAAAATCGGCCAAGTGCGATTTGAATCGCCCATCGAGGGTTCTGCACAAAGGATGCTCCCCGCATTTATGATTAAGTACCTAAGCTTAAAAATACTGGAGGTACGGAACTCAGTGTGCGACAAGTATGCGTTTTTCAGATTTTTTCCGGTGCTTGTGCTACAAGCTCTTGTTTTTGGCAAATTTCGTGATTCTAGGTCAACGGGAAGTACACTAAACATTTTGATTCCTATTGCAAATGTACGAGAAAAGCGACATAAACGGCCGTATCTTTTGATTGCGTTGACGTAGAGGTTTGGTTTTTACACAGCTTCAAGGAACTGCAGACTTGTATAATGTGGTAATAATTTCAACTTGCTATGCGTTCCAAAGATAAAAGGTTTTGACATACAGACGGACGGACAAACGGACAACAAAGTGATTCTATAAGGGTTTCGTTTTTTCCTTTTTAGGTAGGGAATCCTAAAAACAACAGTGTTCATATATTGTATGAAAATCCATTAGAGCATCGCTTTACAGTGGTCTTATGGAATACCACAGACAACGTTATTAAGTATACTTTTTTAATATTGCTGTCAGTCATCTAATTGACAGATAGAAATGCTGAAATAGAAAAATTACTATTAATTAGAGCCAAGGTACTAATAATTACCTTAGTCCGCTATTAACTAAAATATAGGGCAGGTTATTCATAAAGTAGGTTGTACGTTTATACAATAATAGCTATTTAGTTTTATAAAATCATTCTGTCTTCATCAGCATCGATGTTTCAAAATAACTTCCATTGTAAATAATAATTTCAGAGAAGTTTTCTAGTTCAATTAAAACATCAATTAGTTCAAAACTTCTAAGGACTCCCAATCTCGAACTTTGTAAGACTATTACGCTACTTCTGTTTAGGGTTTCATGCCGAAATGGTAAAAAAGAAACCCTTATGGCACCGTTCGGTCTGTCTGTTTGTCTGTCTGTCACATTGTTATATGTCTCTGGAACCACTTAATCTATGTATGTGAAATTTTAACCCAGACGCATAGAGTTCTAAATAAAAAAAAACTTTTTTGGACTAAATTTGAAAATTAGGCGTCCTAAAATCTATTTATTTAATAAAATAGTGACCCACTCTGTCGATACACGAAGCTGACGTCAAGTTTCTACTTCAAATTGGAGTTTATTAAATCATGTTTATGGATGAATGCGGTAACTAAAAGCTTGTACGGAACCCGCGGTGCGTGAGTGCGACTCGTACTTGGGCTGTTTTTTACATTTTCAGTTGATTTGTTCTCAAAAGCTTTACGTACTAATTAAATGTGTGCAGTCTGCTTTAAGGATAAATCACGCTACATCAGGGGCCTTACCATGACGTCTTAGGTTCAGTTTAAGCTCAGTTGTATGGAAGCGACTCAGTTTAGGTCGTCAACTGAATCGCGTTAAGATGCCAATTGCTCACGCTTAATAACGTATCGTAGCTACCTCTCTCTATCACTCTTCCTTATTAGTGTGACAATGACAGTTGCGTTTCGTTAGCGACAGGCCGGTTCAGAATGACGATGTGTCAATTTCTATAGAATGCGTCATTTATCTCTGTGCTATCACATATCGCTATTCATCATCATTTCTATCATCACATTCATACGGCCCGGTATATTGTGAGTCATCCTTAATTCATTTAATCGTATACACTTCCATAATTGAAGGGCAATCTGGGTACAACTTTGGGGTTGTTAAAGGTAATCAAGACACATTTCTTAAACCATTTGGAACTTGGAAGAGTAATATGTATGGAAATGTTATAACAGCTCAAAACTTTTACCAAGTAATTGGTGCCGGAATACCAGCTGGTGGTGCCGAACTGATTTTTACCTGAAAACAAGTACTCGTATTCCTAAAATTCTACTATGGTTTTAGGTGCCATAGGCACTTTAGTTCTTTTGTACAATTTGCTGTCATTAGGTTAGTGAATTTTTTTTTCTTTTTGTTATTCTGTCCCGTCATCCAGGCGACAAACGCAACACAGTTTGTTAGAAGAAAAGTTGTAGTATGTTCTACTGACATGCTTGGTAGATGGCCCATCATAGAATAGGAACAAAACTACAAAAAAAATGTTGCGTCAATTTTAATGCCATAAAACCGTGATTTTTAAAGTGACCCAGGAGACCATAACCATTGCAATTAGGGACAAGGAATAGTTGATTGACCCAGGTGCAAATGGAAGTTTGTGTACTCGAAATTATACGTCAAAATAGAAAAATAACAATATGTAATACATCAACTAGGAGACTTGTCGAAGTCGAAATTATATACATCCATTTTTATTTACGTACACACAGAAAAATGACTAATTGTAAATGTGAACCATCTAAAATATGTAATATTAGACTACATTTACTTGTTGCGTATTTGATTCAATTAATTTACAACGATAAGTTATTTTATTATATTTTTTTTCAGCTCAATAAAATTTTGACTAAGTTCACTTTGGATACTATAACTTTTGATTCACCTTCAGTGTGGTCAAGTTTCCATTTGTACCTACCTAATGACAGTAATCCCATTGTACAGAGCAGTCCTACGGCTCCCAACTCGCTCTCCACGAGCTCGCTTTCTATCTCGAGGCCTCAACTCAAAGGTCCTGCCGCTGTTCGATGCTCCTCTTCGGGTATTACAAACATTTGTAGCTTGTGTATCACCACAGTTGTCTTCGGGTGGGACAGGGAACAAGTTCATAAAGCCGACCGCAATCATCAAGATATCACAAAATTACCGAAACAAATTGCCGATTTCCTAGATACCGCTTTAATTTCTAGGTAAACTAGTTTGAACAACCAATTATAAAGCAATTTTGCAGTTCACCCCATTGTACTTCCATAGCCTTGTTTTAAGAATGTAGGTAAAACTACATTCAATGAGGATTTCGGTTCTATTAAACATGTGGGTCATTAAGGTGTTTTAATGTATGTTTTGTAATGTATGTATTACATTAATGGCCTCCCTTAGTTGGTAGTGACTCTGCCTACGAAGCAGGAGGTCCCGGGTTCAAATCCTTGTAAGGGCATTTATTTCTTTTTTCATCATAAATGCAAACTTTTTTAAAGGAATGTGTCCAGAACGAAGTCTTAAACCTATTTTAATTAATGTTCTACTTAATCTCGCATTTAAAAACCAAGGAATATGAGGAGGTTCACACTGCATAGTCTTGTACCATACACCTTTTTCCTTACAACGCTCATCAAAGTGCTCCTTCCATACACATCGTATTTTATTATTATATTTGTATAGCCGTTCTGTAAAATCTGGTGTAATATAAACCTCTGCTCCATTTGTGCAGGCATCTTTTGCAAAAATGTCAACCTCCTCATTCCCTATCAATCCTATGTGTGCGGGGATCCATTGCAATTTCAAAGTCATTCCATCAGGCAGAGAGCGCAATTTGTCGACTACCGAATAAGCTAACGCTGTACCTCTGTTTCCAGAGGTGCAGCGAGCTATATGTTGCAAAGCACTTTTACTGTCTGTAAAAATTACGATCCTTTTACATTGTAAACTAACTGCATAGGATATGGCCTCTGAAATTGCAAATAATTCCGCCGACATAATACAAATTGGAGACGTAACGCTGTAGCAGCATTTTGTTTTAAATAATGGGTCGTGGTAAGCGGCTCCTATACTGCTTCCATTTTTAGATGCGTCTGTATAAATTTTGTGCCAATCTTTATATTTTTCGCTTATTTCCAACAATACATTATTTCTTAAATCACTAGGATGAAATAATTTATTGGAGCATTTCACTAAATCTAAATTGGTGATAACAATATCTCTAACATTTATATTAGATACCCATGTACCCAAACTGAACATCTTGAGAGTATTTGAGGCAAATATTTTGTCATATTTTACATCAGTGTAAATGGTTGCTAGCAGTGGTATTTTCTTTTTCAGCCAATACCGACGTGTAGATGATAATTCCATTAATTCTAGTAATTCTACAGTTTTATTATTAGTCCATGTTAAGCATTTAAGGCAGTACTTGTAAGCTAAAAAAATCCTACGAATATATAAAGGTTGGATAGCTAACTCGGACTCCATTACATGGATTGGCGTACTTTTTATAAAACCACCAATTACTCTTAGGGCCATATTTTGTAGCTTACACAACTTCGATACATGAGACTTGGCGCTACAGTCGTACAAAAAACATGCATAATCTAGCCTACTGCGAATTAAAGCTATATAAAGTCTTCTTAAGTGTAAGGGATGAACTCCCCATGTCGGCCCTGACAAAACTTTCATTATGTTAAGGTATCTAGATACCTTAAAACGTAGTTCATTAATATGTGTGCTAAACAGTAATCCCTTATCTAACCAAAATCCTAGGTATTTGATCTTTTCCACTGAGCATATTACTTTATCTCCATGAGTTAAATCAATGTGTTGATTTTTGCGCCCCCTGGTAAATAAACAAGCTTTTGTTTTGGTATTTGATATTTCTAACCCTATTTCTCCTAGCATAATTGCTATCTCATTAAGTGAGAGTTGTATACTAGTCAGACATTCGCTCAAGTATGTAAGTATTTATATCGTCGCCTAGTACGCATAAAGTACAAGCTTTGCTTGGTTTGGAATTAGGTCGATCTGTGTGAGTATAAATAAATATTTGGGGACAACCAATTAGCAAATTCGTGTCGAATAACATTAAATGACAGAGTTGTAAGAAAGTGAGAAAGTCAAAGCATAAAAGACTTAAACTAAGTACACTGATATACGTATCCACATACCCATGCCTCGTGGTTCAATTTACCCCGGGCTACCCTAAACAAAATATGAAATGTACTGTATTTTACGGTCAATATCTTTCTTGATAAGTCTAAAAATCAGTTAGCTGACTGTTCATGGTAACGTACGTTTTCGGCTTATGTTGGAACTATTTGAAGTTATTTTCCATTGTATAATTAATCAACTTCTATGATCAAGCCATGTTGTTTTTTACGCTCACTGCACTTTTGATTAATACGGGATTTTGCCAACTTTAGACGGAAAAGTAAGGCAATCCGCGCCCTAATACTCATAGCAAATAAAAACTCACATTCATATTATACTTTGCTCACTCGAGACATAATACTTTACTAGGGACTAGGTATACTGGGATATGCTCATTGGTGCTGGCGCTTTGTTAAAAAGAACCCCCGAAAGTCCCAAAAGTACTGAAAATCCAGGTAATTGCCATACAAACCCAGTACCAGGAGCAAACCAGCAATTTGCGCAACATTGACCAGCTGACCGACTGGTGAGGAAGTTGAGCCATGCTTATGGCACACTTTTGTACTTTCCTGTGCTTATTTATCAATGGACTATCTTTCGATTGCCTGATGGTTCAATGTGCCCCAGTCTACTTTAAAAAAATCTAAACTAGACTTTTTTTGCAGTCAATCACCTCGTTGACCGGTCTAAAGGGTAAGTTAGCTTAAGTATTACGGTTATTATACGTCCAAGGCTTGTATTTACTTAGGCCTGAGCTAACAACGTCGGTAGAAAATCGAGGCACGCTGAAATCATGTAATAGGGGTATGAAAATACTCCTATATAGTCAGGGTTCAAGTATATCAGTTAATAAAAGGATGGGGGCCTACAGAATAAACTTAACCTCGAATTTCTATTCATCCATAAGTCTGTATTTTATCCGACTGCGCAACAAAACTTAGGTTAATAATACTTTTTATGTTTTCTGCACTGTCTTTGTAACATTATCCTGAATTTATAATCTTGATTTGTTATGATTATGATGTGAGTGTCATAACATCGTTGCTCGACCCCTGCTAGGTTACCATACCAGCGTATCATTTAACATCTTAGATAAAGATTCACAAATATTATTTTATTGGTAAATGTGAACGTAAATTTACACGTCAAGAATTACATTTGGTAAGTAAACTTACAGATACTACTAGACTGAACTAGTAAAACTTAGATCTTGATCTTACACTCATTAAGGCACACCAAATAATGAGATATATCAAGGGCGTAACTTTACCAAAACCAGTTCAAATTTCCAAGTCAGACTCGACTTCTCCGAATCAATAATAGTTTAAAGTTCAACCAGCAACTTCTAAGTCTACTTAACAAGAACGCAATTAAGACGGAGTCGGGTCAGAGCAAACACGTTAAAAAAACAAAAGCCTTCAGATCTTAAACCCTTTCAGGCACTCGGCTTAGTTTGATTGAGCCAAGTTTAAGTCCTTACAGCATTTAAACTGCGCCTTTAAGGGAACTTTCGTTGGGACGTTATTGGCACGAAAAGGATTAAAAGCCTAAAAAAGTACCCGATTTTTTACGAAACCATTTTCTTGGAGTAATCTCCATCCTTCTGAGTTTTTTTTGCAAAATCGCAGGTCACTGCGTATCCGGCTCGAAGGGCCATTTTAAAAGTGCTACTGTTTGGGGCGCAGGTTCGTACATCGCAGCGCATTGTCAAATGTAAAAATGGCATTGAAAAAACCAAATATATTTTTGTTATTAAATTGCAACGGTTAACACTCACGTATTTTTATCACAATAGGCGTGATCACCCCGCTCCCGCTTCGTCGCGCGCGAGCCGGTACCTACGGCGGACTGGGGCAGTGATGTCCTAGCCGCGAAGGTGATAACACCACTCTGTCTGTCCGACGAGGTCTGCCCGACGCAGACGAAACATGTCACGCCTATTGTGATAAAAATACGTGAGTGTTAACCGTTGCAATTTAATATCAATATGTCTCACGAAAGTTTAAATTATATATTTTTGTTCTATGATTGTTTCCCATAACAATTTCGCGTGCCCTCATTTAATCCCTAATGACGTTAAAGTAATTATAAAGAATGTCAAACTAAAGGTCAAACGCCGTCAAATCCCACGACGATACCTCTGACCTTGTTACAAGTTTTGATGACGAAGTCTAATAAATAAATGCTATTGGTGGTATGTCACTTTGTTGCCCGGTCACGTTTGGCTCATGACTGCTTCTAGAAGCATTTAATGTTTCAGACTGGCCATTTGCGAGTGAGTTGAAAGCAAAAGCGATCGCGCAGCAAATTCACCGCGAGGGCGCAGCGATATCGCTGATAGGGTTGTATGAGTTACCCGCGGATTCGCTCGAAAACGCTTAAAAAATCCTGCCAAGTACGTGTCAGACTACGCATAATTGAGAGTTCCATCCCCGTCTTACGGTGGGAAAATTGTATAAGCAAAAAGGCGTAAGTGCGTTCGAAACACCAACGAACGTACGTCCTTTTGTTATGTAGAAAAACACTCATTAACGGCTTGACCAAATTTGTTTAAAAATGTATCTGATTTTTTTTTACATTTTTTGGACCTCCCGTCCCACTAAGTTAGAGGCCCTCCTTCTAAGTTAGAGGGGGGTACACATTTTTTGACTTTCAGAGCGGTTATTTCTGAAAATATCAGATTAATCAAATTGTAACAAACCTTTAAGTTATTTCTAAAGACCTATTAGATGATGTGCCATAAGTAGATACTTGTCAAAAGAAATACATTTAGCTACATGTACCTATGGGGCGGCTTCTTTAACATATTTCTTAGCAACATTTACCATAAGAAAGTAGGTATTTCTTAGTAAGTGGTGAATTTTAAATGTGGCTTAAGACTCCACTTGCCACTTGAGGTCATCATCAACATTTTTTATACACAATCTTTTATACCTCCAAGTCTCACTGGCTACTAACTACAAAGCTCGAATAACGGGAACAATAATGCATTTTTTTTTCTTCTTGTCTCTGATTCACAAATTGTTCATATGGATGTCGATGTTCTGCGGCTTGGTGCCCGGGTTTGTGCGCCACACAGATGCTCCCGCGGTGTTACTGTTGATGTCCTCGGAAACCATGGGCTCTCTTGTCAGAGGAGCGCTGGCCGTTTTTCCAGGCACGCTGCGTTTAACGAAATCCTCCGCAGGTCTCTTGCCAGCATCAACGTGCCAGCTCTTTTGGAGCCCCCGGGCATTCTCAGGGATGATGGCAAGAGACCTGATGGAATGTTGTTGGTTCCGTGGAGGTTGACGGGTGCTGGTGTGGGACGCCACGTCTGTTGACACTCTAGCCCCGTCATATCTTCACGGCACTATAGCCAGGGCTGACGCAGCTGCAGAGGCGGCGGATAAATTAAAAAAAAGTGTAAATATAGGGGTCTCGGTGGCGAATACAACTTTGTTCCGCTCGGCGTTGAGACCCTCGGCCCATAAGGTTCGAGCGCCCACGCCCTTTTCAAGGATACCTCAAAGAGGCTTGTGGGCACTACCGGGGCGACCGTAAAGCTGGCAGCTTTCTCGCCCAACGCATGAGTATTGCAATACAGCAAGGAAACGAGGAAGGAATATTTACTTTAACATTTATCATATTTTAGTTTTATGTGTTTTTGTTGTTATTGAAAAAAAAATTGCATGGTTATTAAGCACTAGGAAAAGTGAGTATTTGCTCCCGTCTGGGCTTTGCTAATAACACAAACATTGCTACCTTTTTTTTACTTTAAAATACTATGACGGTGACAAACAAGCATACGGCCCGTCTGATGGTAAGCGGTCACCGTAGCCTATGGACGCCTGCAACACCAGGGGTGATACATGCGCGTTGCCGACCTTTTTAAAAAAAAGGAGGCCTTCACCTCCAATCTAATGAACTTTGTAAAAAACCACAGATTACTAATTCAACTGCATATTGCCAGTGTCTCTGCGAGCGATTCCCCAGGCGAGGCTGGTAATTACCTAGCCTAGTTCATTAATTAAGTCCCAACATAAGCTCCGGGCATCGTAATGAGATTGTCTTAAGGATTCTGAGACGATATTTAATGTTATTAGGTATTAGTTTAATGATGTCAGTGTTTGCAGTCGTGACGGGATATTCTGTAAGCTAGTAACGGTTATATAAGGATTTTATGCATAAACAGCTTCAATCAATAATCAATCTTCTACTAGTTCTTCGCCAAAAAGTTAAATCGGTCCTCGGTCTTTAGTTCAGTTCAATTCAGACGGAGCGAAAACCATTAAAACGTTCATACGAATAGCATACAGCACACATCGGGTGTTTGCGTTTTGCCCGTGTTTTCGCACCGTACCACAATTTATCTGATTCGAGCGAGAACCAAAAACGCAAATACCCGCGGTGAAGAGCTACCCAACCATTACTTCCACGCTCTGTATAGACCTAAACCGGTTACTTATTCGCAGACTTCAAAATTCTCACTGAACTAAACGAACTAAAGACCTAAAAGACCGAACTAGTTCCTTTAACCGATTGAACGAGATGGGAGCGCTCCAAGACCGAGTGGGCACAGCTCTATCGTATTGTATTAGATAGTTTATTAATGTACCTTATGATATTCGGATAAACAACAATTTTGTAGCCCTACGTTTTTAGCCTAAAAATCATAAAAAAAAAAACCGAGGTTGAACACGTTCCCCTACCGTATGAATACATAGTTTTTTATTCATAGTCTGAATAAAAAAAATGAAATGAAACACTTTAAAAAGAATAATTTATGATAAAACGAACTTAACTATACGTACTAATTTGTACTTATCTTTAAGTATTTTTTGTATCTCTGAACTAAATGATGGAAACATCAGATGTCAATATGATTTGAATTCGTTTTTTTTTTATTCTCTCATATTCAGTGTGTTAACAACAATCGATGAGACTACCGCACTTATATGTAGGTATCGAAACGAAGCAAGGAGTATAATAGCATTCCCCTTGTAACATCCGTTGATGGAATCTTCGCACCACAAATGTCTGCTTTCGTCAAACATCTTGGTGAAGCCATCGCCGAACGATGGGATCGATCCCTCAGTCTGGTAATGGGCTGGCTTAGATCGAAAATTATAATATCTGTAATCCGTGCTACAAGCATGTGTATCCGGGGTACACGGCACAAATTCAAATCTTTAAAATTTTTTCCGCTTAAACGACGGCGCAGCCCTACCTAATCCATCCTCCTCTTCACTGATCTAACGTCCTAGTTTTACTTACTACTTACGTGATGTTTTTGTATTATTTTCCTGTTCGTTACCTACTATCTTTTCTTTTAGTAAATAAATGATATTTGTGATAAAATACAAAAGTATAAATAGTATATAATATATGAACTACATTCCCTACTTTCTAGTTCGTTATAGTCACTCACTGTCACAGGGTTGTATGATTTGAGAATGAGATGGAATTTAACCTTTATTTTCATTCTAAGCAGTGTGGTGTCGATATAAAATAACAAATATTCCTGATCCCAAAAAAGAGCTTTTAGCTACCTAAAGAGGCAGGTACCTGCCATACATAGTTTTATGTACAGCTGTCTATTATAGTTATTGAAATAGAGCTCTGTGACATACAAACAGACGCTCTTTATTTATCGAAATCGATATATAAACGATGTCAACATCCCCAGCCTCCCGCAGATACGTAAATCTGCTTATTTATTAAAAGCCTGCAGTTTCAGGCAGTCATTATCGTTTGATTTATTTATTGGGCATTCACTGAATTGGCCGATTTGCAGTCCTTACACGTACATTATTGAGTACCTAGGTATCTGGGTTCCTAGGCTTGCACGTACAGCCATAACAGCAAGGGATTATACTGTGTAACGAGACATTGAATTAAGATTGTGGGTTTAACCACAGAATATATAAAGATATCAATATCTTATACAAAATTGGCCAAGAGTGCGTCGGACCATGCTCAGTGTAGGGTTTCGTAATTTACCGTTCGTCATATACCATGATTTCACGCTTAGCTTATAAGTTTTATAACAATAAAAAAGGAATATCTTAGCATCTCTTACGACTTATACGCCCTTTTAACCGAGAAGATGCTTTCTGATGATTGCTATTTGGAAAAAAAATTCAACTGCTTATCTAACAAAGTTTGAAAAAATATTTCATAGAAAATCTTCATAAAACTTCACAAAGCTTCATAATTTTTTTCATAAGTTTTGGACTAGCGCTACTACAACACTACTACTACTACTAAAACATTTTTTCAACTTCCTGATCGATTTTTTCCGAAATTATCTACCTGATCAAAAACTGATTTTAGCAATCCCCTATTCTTTTTTAAATACCTATCGAACGATAACTCACACTCTAGAGTTCATATGAAAAAAAAACATCCCCCATTTTACGTGTAGGGGAGGGGTGTACCCTAAAAATATTTTTTTTCCACTTTTTGTTTCACCACTTTGTTGACGTGATTGATATGTATATTCGTAACAAATTTCAGCACTCTAGCTCTAACGGTCACTGAGCTTAACCGCGGACAGACAGACGGACAGACATGACGAAACAAGGTAAACGGGTTAATTGACTACGGAACCCTAAAAATAATATAAAAAAGATTCCGACGAATTGAGAACCTCCTTCCTTTGGTTTTAGTAGTACTTTGAACACCACGAAAAAACAAAGGACGCTCGGCCCGTCTCACAACGCACAACGCCAGGGTTGCCTTCGACTAGAAATATTATATAATACTGAATGTGGCGTGACCCTGCGGGCGCCGTGTGTTTGGATAGCCCTTGATTCAGTACCGACCCAAGACTTAAGACGATAGATTGGAATTTGCACGGAGAGTTCTATAGGCCAGGTTAAATACCACATACACAGATCTGTGCCCCTTTGAAGCGGTCAAAAAGCCAATTTATGTCGCATTTTCCATACATTTTCAATGAGGCAATAGGAATCAAAATGTATAGGGTACATCCCGTTGACCTAGAATCACGGGCACAAAGCAAGAGCTTGTAGCACAATTACGGGATGACATTGGAAAAAAATATAATTGCCGCGCACTGAGAGTTCCGTCACCAATATTTTTAAGTACCTATACCGCTTTGTATGGGTGAGGGGGAGCATCTTTTGTGCGGAACCCTCGGTAGGCTAGTCCGACTCGCACCTGGTCGTTTTTTGGCTGAAAATGTAGGTACATATTTTGACGACCGGTTGGCGTAGTTGGTAGTGACCCTGCCTGCTAAGCCGATGGTCCTGGGTTCGAATCCCGGTAAGGGCATTTATTTGTGTGTTTATCACGAATATTTATTCCTGAGTCATGGATGTTTTCTATGTATTTGTATATTATATATATATATCGTTGTCTGAGTACCCGTAACACAAGCCTTCTTGAGCTTACTACGGGACTTAGTCAATTTGTGTAAGAATGTCCGATTTTTATTTATTTATTATTTATTTATATTATAAGAACAGATCTTAACAAAACAGTAAAATCAATGTGGCTAGTTACGTCATAGTCATAGGGTTTTCTGTCGAATGCTCGCCTGCGTTGAATCAGTGGCTTACCATGAGTTATAAGTAACGGTATTCGATAGCGACTGCGACATTCGAAAGTATTTCCGTCTCGCTCTTGCCAGAGTAGTGGTAGTGGTGGCTCTTGTCAGAGTAGTAGAAGTAAAGGTGTAAATATTCAGCAACAAGTAACACTGCACCTAACCTTCGAATGCACAAGTTCTTACATAAATAATGTCGAAGTCACTACAGGTGCATAGTGAATTCTGTATGGGATTTATACTGAACCGCAATATTGTTTTCAAAGCATTTATTTGAGATTCCGACTCGACTTACTGGTAGTTATTTCCTCAAATCTTTACGACCTAGCAGCTGACGTTAAGTGCTAAAGTTGTGAACTTGAAATACCTATCATAAGTGAGTTTCGCTCGAAGCTGATATCCAATAGATAGTGCATTATATTATAACTATATTGAAGTTATATCTTGTTCAAAAATTTGTAAAAGTTTGTGTGTTGTTCTTGTTGTAAAATTTAAAGTAATATCGATCCTGTTTAAAACGGCACTCGAATTAAGGATGACTCACACTAGCACGGGACGGGACGGGACGGGGCGGGACAGGAAAATCTTTCAATTTCTATAGAAAGAATCACGTGATAGCTCGGTGCCAACCAGAAATTGACAGATTTTGCTGTCCCGCCCCGTCCCGTCCCGTCCCGTCCCGTTCTAGTGTGAGTCATCCTTTAGCTTTCCTATTTTTGGACAACTATCACATGATAGTTCAGCGAAAAATTGGTTCTGTTTTCATACTGGGCCCAGCCACATGGCTGGGCCCAGTATGAAAACAGAACCAATTCATCGATAGATTCACTTATGTACAATAATAGTTGTCCTTTAAGGATGACTCACAGTAGTCCGTTCCGTTCCGATCCGATACGGGACGATCTGCCAGTTTCTATACAAAAAGTCACGTGACGTCCGAGGGCTATCACGTGATACTTTCTATAGAAACTGACAGATCGTCCCGTATCGGATCGGAACGGAACGGACTACTGTGAGTCATCCTTAGAAGATGAGTGTGTTTTTAGAAATGTGTTTTTTTACCTATTTTAAATGACCGCTCAGTGCAATTTTTAGTAGGTTTAGCGACAGTATTAGAACACACACGGTTTTTGAGATAAAACCCATGTCGCCATAAGTTTATAGACCGTCCGGAACTACGTCTCCCATGGGGAGCTCTCCAATCTAAAGGGATGCTCATTATTTGCTTGTTCTCGACGAACGGTATGACCTATCCATCTCCGTTTTCTAGTTACGATATCTACGTCAATATGTCTACTCTTCTTCAGATGCCTTTAGGCTCCGGCACGCGAAATCTTGATCGAGCCGGCGGCAATGTTTGAGATTTGGTGGAGGGATGGATAACCGATGTTAAAATGTAAAATTTAAATTATGGCGCATTTATTGGACAAACTGCCATTTCATGTAAACGCGATGAAATAAATCAATTGATAGAGCAGGATCTATTGAAAGTGTTCTACGGCTTAAGCACAAACGATCATATAACCCGACGATATCGTGTTCAGCAGAGTGTCGTATTGTGTGCTTGGATGTCGGTTTAATAAGCACTTTGAAGATTATTTCACTACTTTCGGTAATCCTTGGTAGTCGATACAAAGTTGAAGTAAATAAAGTTAAGTAGGTTAAAATTAGTTTGTATGAAAGTAAGTAAGGTCAACAACTGTAAACCATGGGACAACTAAAAGCTAGATGTCTTATCGCTATAAAATATAAGATAATAACTCTTAACGGCCTCCTAGCCTAGTTGGTAGTGACCCTGCCTACGAAGCAGGAGGTCCCGGGTTCGAATCCTGGTCAGGGCATTTATTTGTGTGTTTATCACGAATATTTGTTCCTGAGTTATGGATGTTTTCTATGTATTTAAGTATTTATATGTATATATCTATTATATATATCGTCGTCTAGTAGGTACCCACAGCACAAGCCTTATTGAGCTTACCGTGGGACTAGGTCGATTTGTGTGAAATTGTCCCACAAATATTTATTTATTTATTATTTATTTATTTAATAACTTATTATGTACTATCGCGTTCAGAATTGCATGGGCAGTTTATGAATTAATTCATTCATAAATTGCCCATGCAATTATGAACGCGTGTGTACCTTAAGCTGCTCTGAGCTATATCAATAACCGCGGATGTTTATATCCTTTACATTTTAAAGCTATTGGGATGTGGTCCTACATATTTAAAATTTTGCGGATTGTATAAGTTTGTAATCACCAAAACGCTCTGATCGCGTAAAAACTTCAGATTTATTCACCTCCAATGTTCCTACGTAATGTGATTATTAACGATTTTAAGTATTAACATTTTGCGATTAGCACAGTCTGCGCTCATTGCATTCTATGCACCTGACAGCAACTTCCTGGCCAGGAAATTGTATTTTGTTGCAATAGTGTTGTTCCTACTTCCCGTACCCAGCAGAGACATAATAAAGTGTAGAGGTATGCGGAAGAAGTCAAAGTTATTTGTGTCAGAATAAATTCCAGTATTTATGCCACCGTTTAAAGTTACGAAGTTGGTGTACTTGCCTGCCAAGGTGCTCAATGTGTACATAGCTGACAGCGATCGTGATAACGCTTGGCAGCTCGTCCGGCCAAGTAGTTGATGGATAAAGTTATTAAAATATGAATGGTCGTGGTGTTTAGCAGTTTTTAGCTACAATCTATATTGGGAAATAAATCGCTACTTGGGTCAAACGCAAAGCGATAGGTTGACTTTGTTATTGAACCCTTATCCACATTAAAAAGTACTGCTTTTCTATTGAATTGTATAATAAAAACCATGACTACATTGTGACAATGTGTAGGGGGTGAGAGGAAGGTATTGGGATGGTACTCACTGCTCGTCCTTATAATTGTCCAATTACAGTGCACAGAGACCTTACCATGACGTCTTAACGTGATTCAGTTGACGACCTAAACTGAGTCGCTTTCATACAACTGAGCCTGAATCGCGTTAAGACGTCATGGTAAGGGGCGTGTTCACTCCTTTCAGTCGCGTTTTAGGGGCTATGTTTTTGGAAGCCACACGACACACAGAGGGTGTAGAATTTCACCCTTTTGACCTTTGATTCAGAGTCCGGGCAGTCCGGGACACACACAGCAAATACTGCCGACGCACTACAGTGTCGTGGTAGACCCATCAGTACCCTGAACCAGTTGTTATACTGGACGCGCAAGTCGCTATACGCCCGCCGCGTAAAATTGACCCACAAGCCGCACGTATAAAAAGACTGGCAAAATGCCTTGAATAATGTTACCTTTACTGGTCGTGAACACCGTGCGAACCTGCAAGCCAACATGTTACATCTGACGGCCAGCGAGCTGCTTTCCCTTTCAATATCGGTGACATCTCTCAAATCATCCGTGACCCAGTGACCCAAGTCAAAATGCGAACGAAATGTCTGCTTTCGTGAAACATCTTGGTGAAGCCATCGCCGAATGATGGGATAGATCCCTCAGTCTGGCAATGGGCTGGCTTTGATCGAAAATTATAATATCCGTAATCCGTGCTACAAGCATTTGTATCCGGGGTACACGGCACAAATTCAAATCTTTCCGAAACTTTGTCGGCTTGAACGATTCAGCCTTCTCTTCACTGATCTAACGTCCCAGTTTTACTTACTACTTACGTGATGTTTATGTACACTAGTCTTTTGCGTTCTAGACCATCCGCGACTAACCCTTTAGTTTAATTAATTATGCAATCTTTTTGTATTACAAAGTTTGTGCACTTGCCTGCTAAGGTTGTGAATGTGTACGTACATGCTGACAGTGATTGCGACAACGCTTGGCAGCTCGCCCGGTCAAGTAGTTAATGGATAAAGTTATTAAAACCTTAATAGCGAGGATGTCTTAGTTAAAATTACTATGTGTTGTGAAGACAAGTAGTTTTATAACATTCACCTGTTACTCTTGTTAATAAAACGAGGAAATGAAATCTCGAAATATTTTATTTTCTATTAACGTACCTTTTGCTACAACCGATTCTCGTAAAACTTTATGAGCACGTTTGAAAATTATAATTTTTTTTTGTAGAATCATTTTAAAACGGAACAGCCATATTAAGGCGGAAACGAGGTCACATCTCACAGTTGTATATATACAAATACATAAGAATCATGATCATCGATCAAAAAAGAACATATTCATGCTCATCGGACAGACCACCGACATTAGCGGGGAACAATCTCAGGCACTTCTGTTTTGGATTGCTACCAGTCTAACTGGACTGTACAGTCATGTCCATAAATATGTCTACATTACGAAACTTATGACTAGGGGTGAAGGTTCCAGATTGGATACATATTTATGAAGCTGACTGTACCACCCACCACTGCTCTACTTAGTTAATTGTAAGGTCTAAAACCATTGTGAAATGTGTCCACGGAATGCAACGCTTAGCTGGGATAATAATACCCGTTAAAAATATCAGCAGCAGCAGAACCGAAGTAACCGATATACGAGTAGCTTTCCGAATCGCTAAACTTAAGTGGCAGTGGGTGGGGCACATTGCACGTAGAACCGATGGCCGTTGGGGCGGAAAGGTTCTCGAGTGGCGACCGCGTACCGGAAGGCGCAGCGTGGGTAGGCCTACCTGGTGATATAGTTCTATACTATAAAACTTTTGTCTTTCAGAGGATAAAATAGAAATAACTTATAATTTATTCACAGTTGAGTCAACACAAGCAAACTTTCCACTCAAGCACCCCTATATTACCCCATTACTAATAATCTAAAATAACTTTCCCGCCATCATTAAAAAATTCATTTGGTGAATTTCTTATACTTGAACAAATTCAGCATTCAAATTGTTTTAAATTGCCAGACGATTTTCTTACATTACAACAATTTAAGCCTTCTCGCATAAATAATTTAAATTTAAATGTGTGTACATATCTACTGGTACTTAATCCGATTAAAGGCGTAATAAGGATTGTGTTCTGATCTTGAAAACAGAGAGACCTTTTTTTCTTTTTCTTTTATAGGGCAGACAGTCCTATCAACCAGCATTCAGTACACAACAGTACAATACAATACTGGTACCTAATACGTTTAAAGGCGTAATTAGGATCGTGTTCTGATGTTTTTTAAAGTGAGATCGTTTTTTCTTTTTCGTTTATAGGGCTGACAGTCCTTTCAACCAGTTCTCCGGACACAAAAATACCCCTACTTTTTCGTTACCAGAATACGTATACGATACTCACAGTGTTTTTAATAAATAGAAGTTGAAAATATATTTGTGTACCTACACAAAATTACGATGGATAATTTTCTAATGATATATCTATAAATCCACGCCTTTTCATTTGATCGAGAGTGTTTTTACATAACTAAAAGTATTTTTTTAAAGATGGTAACGAAATTCCTAGACACATCGAATCGGTACATGGAAACAATCGCTAACCACTAGGTCTATCGCTTAATACACGCAATATTAATATTTTTTTATGAATTAAACTTAATTGAATGATTATTGTCAAAAGATCTTCTTTCATAAAGAGATTTTAATAACCGTAAAAAACTCTTTAAAGTTTAGTCTTGATTACATTATCTTCTTTTTCACTGTTTCGTATCTCTAAAAAAAAAAGAATCATTTTAAGAAAACTTCACTGTCTCCATGTTTGTCCGTCTGTTTATCTGTCTGTCAATACCCAGGAAAGAGTGCAGGTATCAGATTAATATGAATGGTACTTTCTGATGACTTAGAATCATGGAATTTGGTAACAAGCAATATCTTTTAGCACAACCGTAGGGAAAAATCTGATAACGCATTGAAACTTTGGATGCACGTGAATGTAATATATTTCGGAAATATTTTCATATTATTATTGACGAATATAACCAATCGTGCTCATTTATTTGCGCGAATACAAAACATGTGCGTTTTGTTAGAATTTAGAATAAAGGTACCTATATATTTTTGTTTTGTATGGAAATTTTCAAACACAAAAATAACGCACCAATCACTATACAGGATGACTCACACTAGGACAGGATGGGACGGGACGATCTGTCAACTTCTATAAAACGAATCACGCGATAGCTCGGAGCCCTCGGATGTCACATGACGTTTTCTATAGAAACTGTCAGATCTTCCCGTTCTAGTGTGAGTCATCCTTACTTCTGATTATTTTAACAACTTAGCCCAAATAACCTAATGTGGTCGACTAAATAAAACAATAATAACACAAAAATCTGAAAAACTTTTGTATGCAAAATGACTCGTGCACATCTACAATACAAATCGACTCGCATTTTACATGTCTAAGGCTCCTCGTTTGAAGCCAGATAATCAGTTTAACTGAAAATGGAACAAAACGGAACAGACGTCAGGTCACTGACAGGTTCTATAAATAATTCTGCTTGTAAACCCAAAACTAAACTGGCAGGTCTCATTATTCAGGGAGACGGTTGCAGCGGAGAAAGGTGCCTACAGTAGGTACATTTATTAAGTATTCATGCAGAGAACAATTTATTTGCTACTTGAAGCGTAGTCGACATATATAATCTAGCTGGTGCCAGCGACTTCGTCTGCTCAATTTTAACCTATGTGGTATTCTGATGTAGGTATAAGCTATATTATTGTGAAGTTTCATTAGAATACATTCAGTAGTTTTTACGTGAAATAGTAACAAACATCCATACTTACAAACTTTCGCGTTTATAATATTAGTAGGACATAAAAGTAACTGCTTTCCAGCGGCAGGCGGGTCGGATGCTTGTTTGTTACTGAAGTGATATAAAAAAGTAAGTATGTTCATAAAGTTTTTTCCCACGAATAACTATAAACTGGACTACCGTTAATAACAAAGTCCGTTTTAGAAAAAAATAAACAAAGAAAAATGTGATGATTCTTTTTTTAAATGTACGATTGACATTTTGACAGATACTTACCAGTATCTCTTTACCAGTAAATTAACGGAGTATTTGGCGCCACACAACTTTTGCAATATAAAAGGTTGAAAAAAATACATACGTATGAAGGAGTTTCATCGATAAAATGAATTGTACTAAGAGGTTAACGTCTTCACTGTAGATATAAATATATATATTAATTGAAAAATATTTTTTTTCCTGGATACTCTTAAACTAAAGACTAACATTTATTACTAATAAGGTAAAAGTAGAAATACCTATAAAAGTGAACCAATTCAAACATAGGAATTTAGCAATGCAGTAGCAGCAAATTATCCACCTCCCAATGTAAAATAACACCGCGTTTTGGTAATTAAATGAATAATTTATTGGTGTTAGCAACCGCCATTATACGATAACTATTTAAATTTATTCGGGTGGTTTAAGCGTTGGTCTATCATTTATAGATGTATGTTTTTTATCTATTTATTTATTTATTTCAGCTTTATTTATTCTATATATTTAATCTTTACCTAAATATATTTTTACTTTTAATTTGATATGGACCCCAATTGTATAAAAGCCATTGTTTTTTATTCATAGGTTGTCTTTCATATTTAGTAAACGGGTACTCTTGGAAGTTGAATATGTATAATCTGCTGGGTTCTTGCAAACGCAACAGATCGGCAAATCTCTTTTAGAGCCGACCAGCATGTCCAGAACTGACGGGAAGAGACGGGATGGTATGTCACTGCATCCGTGAAGTATGGGACGGGTGCTGGACCGTTGAAATGTTCTTTGGGAAAGCCCGAGCTGGTTCGGCCTGCTATATCTTTGAATCGTTAAGAAAAATGTGCTAGATTGGCTTACAGGTCAGGAAAAAAACATAATCCTTTTATGTTATTATGTTTTTTTCTTTTGTCCATAAATACCGTCTGGTACTGCGCCTACTGTTATTTTTCCTTTACAACCAAACTCAAAAGGGCTTGTTAACCGCTCACAATCTGTTTATGGAAAGGTGGAATTAACAGTTGGCTAACTTAAAGGTACAGGTTTTGACAAGGCCTCAGCTCCTTGCAAATATCCTTGAGTTATCTGTTGGCCTTCTTGTTAAACTTACATGGACAGGAAGGGTATAATTAAATCAGTCAAAGACGTACTCGTTATATACTACGTTCTGATAATAAGTGTCATTTAATAGATTAGGAAGCCATAAACAAAACAATTATTTATTATATTTGAGAACCACGGTGGTCGCTAATACAAGGCTGGGGCCTTACCATGAAATCTCAACGCGACACAGTTTACTGGGCCCTTACCATGACGTCGTAACGCGATTCAGTTTAGGTTATTAACTGTGCTCAGGGGCCTTACCGTGATGTCTTAACGCGATTCAGTCTAGGACCTAAACTGAGTTGCTGCCATACAGCTGGAGCCTTACCATGACGTCTTAACGCGTTTCTCTTAAGACCTAAACTAAATCGCTGCCATAAAATTGAGCACAGTTAAGAAACAAAACTGAATCGCGTTAAGTCCGTTAAGACGTCAGTTACTTAATATTCTACTCTCCTTGTGTTCATGCGCGTATTTCAGTTCACTCACAAATTTGCAAGTCAACGGTTGAGTGTGAAAAGGATATAAATAAATAAATAAAAATTGTTGTTAAGATCGCGTTTATTAACACTATGACCCTACGTTTCCAGCCCTTTACAGCACTCGTATTCACAGGGTTAAAATGATGATGATGAAAATTATTAACCCTCTCTCTATTAATTTAGTAACTTTGTGGGTGCAACAACAGAACTTTGAGCGGAGTTCGATATGAGTTCAGTTCAGTCCCTTATGTATTGTTAAAATTTACATTCAATACATTCGTATAGCAGAATATCGGGTCACCAAAATTCTATTACTAGCTGTTTCCTGCGACTTCCTGCGCATGAATTATTTTAACCCCTTAGCGCCACTTGTTAACCAAAGGCCAACCCTGGTCAGCGGCTAACCCTGGATTAGCGCTAGGTTTACATAACCAAATTAGTATCGAGAAATTAGTTTCATGTCATAAGTTTTGCGTGCCAAAAATTTTACGTGTAATTTAATACCTTCATATGATGAAACTCAGTCAATTTCGCGCAAAGTAATTTTATCTTTCGATAAAATTACATTAATTACGTTATGTACAACTAGATTAACTGTCAAATTCCATACGAAATAGTTGGCTTACTCCGGTCGGTGCAATGTCCCTAAGGTGTTTTATTTTGCGAATAAGCTTCTTAGTGGTATCTTTGCAAAAATGTATTTTTAGTGATATAAACCACATTTTGTAATTTTAAAATGTTCTCTATAATACATTTTAAATAAATTTTCACTATTCTTGCTTAAAAAGTTTCACTTGGAATCTAGACGACCTAAAATCACTTTTTATGCTCTAGAGCATAAAGTAACATCGCAGAAGGCCGGCGCTCGCCACGGCCCCGCGCCCTGTGGGAAATCCCAAGCGCGCGAGCATGGATGTTTCAAATAAAACCTAATATTTTCCTTATAATCGAAGTGAAAAGCAGAGTGTATACCTCAGGCATAAATAGCCTCGGCTAAAATGAGTTACTTTATGCCCTTGATACACAATCTATTATGTTTGCTCAAATATAACTCTTTTTTCAACCACAAACTTTTGCTTAAAAAAGATTTTTCTATAGCGATAAGATCGCCTGTTGTTTTAACCCTTAAAGAAAATTACGGTGTTACATAACTAACACCTAAATGAGATTCCGAACTTTGAGCAAAAGTAGGGTAGTTTAAAATAATTTCGCTTCGTTGAATTTCCGGGCGCTATTAGCAAATGTGTTTCGAATAAAGTGAGAGTAGGAACGAGTTGTGAAACTACCCTGTTTATGTACATATTAATTTGGAAAACATGAATAAACAAGTTGAAATGAAACCAGGATGATTTTAATGAATGATACAAATGGGATTATTAATGCGGTTGATAGCTAAACCGTAAGCACACTGATTTCGTAATACCGATTAATTCATGATAATTATGGCTTAAAGAATTGTAAATAAATTTATAATAACGTCAAAATGAATGAATGAGTTGAGAGAGTGTATGAAGCACGTAATTAATGGATAGTGCACTCCGCTATGAGAAACAGCGGTACCGAGGCAGTTCGGAGTTGCTTCTACAAACTTAAGCTGCTATATAAAATTCTGCCATATGTAAGTGAACTTGCGTATACAATTAGTTGAATCACGGGTCCTGTCAAAATTGATTTATGTGGATGTAGTTATAGGGTCAAGACTCCTTGCTAAAACAAAAAGGCTCATAAAACGTGTTCAAAATGCTTGTGTTCGTTTTTGTTTTAAATATTCCGTTGAGAGCCCAAGTGACTCCCTTTATTAACAGCCATGGAATCCTCAAAATGCAACACCGTCTTAAACTACATTTTGCAGCTTGTCTGCTATTTGTCAGCATTAATGAATATTTTGCTGCTCTCCCACTGATCGTCGTACTAATGTCATGCTAGATAACCACACCTACTCAACAATACGAGACAGGTAAAATTCTTACTAAATATTTACCGGTTGCATTAGCTATCTACGAATCTAGTTTCAGCCAGAAAGGAAGTCACACGTAGCAGAACTGAACCTGTTGGTAATTTAATTTATTTAGATTAGGTTTTAGTAATAAAAACAACAGTTTTGTTAAATGCTTTGTTTTATAATATATACTTAACCAAATCTAGGGATGCCTAAAAGAACAAATTGAACAAAGTTTATTCAAAATATAAGATTCCGCAGATAAATTTACGCACAAAAAGCGTTTTCATGTCACATAAAGTTTTAAAACAGACGCCGTTTGAGATAACTTACATTACAAAGAAATCCCAATGCGTGAACGGCCGAAAACTTTGTATAACCCATCCTTATTTCCACATACATAAAAGCGTATAATCAATTTCATATAACGGTTTTTACTCCCTTTTAAAACGAGGTAAAATCAGAATTATTCCCAAGCACGTCGGGCGTAACGTTCTTAATTATCTCAAAGTAGTCAACAACGTGAATAAGACCTAAAGTACTCCACATAAAACAGAACTTCCTTTGTCACTAAAAGATTTCAACTTCGCAGATTCGGAAGTTTGAACACAAATGCTTATTTAAAAAGGTGAGATCTGATATCGTTTTTTAATAATCATGTGACGTTTTAGAAGTGAGGTAGTCTTATGGAATTATTTAGGAAGGTGGTGAGGGATACATTTTTGAGTTGTTCACAAACTAATAGGAGTTTTAGTGGATTTGCCTAAAGTTTGATTGCACGGGGACTGCGGATTACCTTATACTTACGGTACTTTGTTGTGATTGCTTCAAGTCGATAAAGAACTCCGAAATGGTGCGAATAAAGAGGTGTCGTGTAAAAAAACCTTAAGTATTCGTGGTTCGATATAAAATATTTAACTCGACATCAAAATTGCAACAATTAACAATCACGTATTTCTATCACAATAGGCGTGACATGTTTCGTCTGCATCGGGCAGACATCGTCGGACAGACAGTGGTGTTGTCACTCTTGCGGCTTGGGCATCACTGGCATCACCGCTCGAGACCGGCGTAGGTAACGGTTCGCGCGCGTCGAAGAAGGTTGATTCGAGCAATCCGGCGCCGTCGTTGCGGGAGTCTGATTTATCGGATCGACTGACGGGATCAACGACAAGCACATTGAACTCTTATAAAATTCTTATATATTTAACTCGATCGTTACTTGGTTTCGCTAAAAAACATGAGTAATGTTGCTTGCTTACCACGAATTTGAAATCTACTGTAGAATCTATAGTCGCTAGCGTCTACGTCTTGCGGTTGGAAGCGGGATGCAACTTTAGATAGTTAACGTGTCGAAATCTATCCTTCAAAATCTATAGCAACTCATGAAAGAGAAATAAGACTGATATTACCAGTGCGACATAAAAAGATAGGCATTTACGGAGGTTACTGACCTGTATATTGTCATCACATTCTGTCACATAAGTGTCAGCAGTAAGCGTAATCTTTGACAGATGTTTTGTTTACAAAAATAACGATATGTTTACGTTTTTTGGTTTGCGTTTACTTCCACTTTATATAATTCTTACCTTTTTCTATTACACTGTATGTTGTTGTTACTTACTCATATAAGGGCAGTCAAGATCAAAAATACCTATAACTTAAATCATAAGACAAACATTATGTTTAAAATGTCTATACATAGACGTTCTACTTCAAAATATTTGCAATTTTTAACTATCCTCAAATTTTTCCATTTTATTTCACTTCGTATAAATTTGAACGTTTTAGTTGTCTTATCATATTACGCGGAGTGTCTAGATATCGGCTGTAATGGAAGCACTCAAGCCCCTTATTGTTTATATTTGCTCACCCAGTCACAACCCGATACTGTGCTATGCTTTTAGCTTATTCAATGGAATGTGGCAGTGTACACGTGCCTTTACAACACGTATATTGTGTACGTGTTTTAATTCAAGGTTTGCCGTCAAATGTTGTACATACGATCTCAACTGAAATGTTGCTCAAATTAAACTTTTTATTTGCATGATAATAAAGTACTCTTCCTGGACCTCTTCCTTGGATCTCCACATTTTCTCCGTTGATCTCCGTTTTTATCATAAATTTATAAAAAATAAACCATATTTAGCAACACTGCACTTATGTAGGTACATTAGTAGTAACATGCAAAGTGTAATATAATATTTAGGTAGATCGACATTTATGAAGTCATCAAACCAGAAGAGAAGAGATCAGAAGTTATTGCTAGGCTACATGTGTGTGATACACACGTATTTTAGACTAGCAATAACTTTATTATTTTTCATCACACTTGCTCGTAAATGGTAATATTATCTGCAAGCATATTTAGATGCATAATAATATTATGTTGATTAGGTATAGAGTGCAGATAAAATACTTACATTTTAATTAGTTCATATTTTAACTAGCATAAAACAGGAAGAGAATTATGGTATGTTATGGCATCGCATACGCAACGTCGCATTACAAAGTACAGTCACTTTTCTGTAAAACCGTTGATCTGTGAACAGGCTAATTGAAAAGTTCATATCGTACCGTATATTGATAGAAACGGACATTGAAGCTCACCCGAAGCCGCGCGAAATGAAATTCCATTTTTAAAACATGCAACTCAAATGCAGGCCGTTTGGAGAAATGTTACAAAAAAATATTTACTTTTCGAACTCGTTCGTTATTTGAAATAGCCGTTGGAATACGCGACAGAATTACGGTAAAAGCTGAAGCACACGCAGACGTCCGTCCCTCCGTCCGTCTGTGTGTCTGTCAAAACCCTTTATCTCGGGAACGCGTATAGGTTACAAGTTGAAATTGATACCAAATATACGTCTGCGATCCCTTGAAGCTGTGAAAAACCAAACCTCAACGCACTCAAAAGGATGTGGAAAATACATTAAAGGCGCCATTCTAAAAACCTCTTCTACGATATTAGAATAGAATAGAATAGAATAGAAATTATTTATTTGATTCACAGAAAAAACCTTAATCTATTTACATCTTGTACAAAATATCAGAGAGGATCTTGTACAAAATGGATGCCACTCAGCATATGCCGATAGCTAGGATACGAGATACTTAGCTATGGCGCTGGTTTTCAGGACACCCATGGGACAAAAAGGAATACAGAAGGATATATCACATAAACTTAAAGTTAACATGTTGAGGAAAAGACCGCTAGTTAATTCACTGATTACCTATAGAATAATTTAAATTACAAAGTATACAAGAGCCCATGCTTGAAAATTTAATACAAACTAAGTATCTTAAAATCTTAATATTACGATTTCATATTCATTATTACGTTTAAACGAGTAATGAATGCTACATATTTCGGTGAACTTAGAAGCGGCTTCAACGATTTTGCTGAAAATCAGTGTATACTTGTAGGTATTTATAGGAATTCAAAATCTACTTTGGTCCTATTCCTGAGAGAATGCGGGCTTTCGAGTTGTTATAACTATTCCAAGCTTTGCTCAGCGGCCCAGATATAATTAAACCGAAGCTAGCTAGTCTTTTTTTTTCTAGCGTTTTCCCGGCTTATGCCATGGGCCATGGCTCAGGGATCCTGGGGTCTGCTTTGGCAACTAATCCGAAGATTTAACGTAAGCCCTAAATAGTTTTACCAAAGTGACTGCCATCTGAGCTTCTAACCTAGGGAGTAAGCAAGACCTTTTTGGGATAAGTCCGGTTTCGTCACGATGTTTTCCTTCACCGAAAGGTGATTGGTGCATATAACTGATATTTCGTACCATAAATTTCGAAAAACTAATTTGTACGAGCCGGCATTTGTTTGAACCGGAGACCTTCGGAGTGAAATCCTCACGTCATACCGTTAAGCCACCAACGCTCTTAAAAACGAAACCTATCCAGTAACCTAGACAGTAACCAGTTACTATCTACTTATAAGCAAGAAATAAATATTTCATTCTAAACATTGAAACTTAATTTAATACCAAAATTTGTTACATAAGCAAACATTCAACAGCCCAGCGTAACTCTAGGGCACTCATTTCGCCAGTATCGGTTGCAAACAGAGACGGTCAACAAAACGTGTGTGAGCAACAATATACTCCATCCAGTCACGATACCTACTTGTAAGGATGGCTAGAATGAAACGACTCGTTGTGACAATTTCTATAGAAAGCGTCACGTGACAGTTCGGAAATCACTAGCCACCCTAAAAGCCCTTGTAGCGTAACGGCAATAACTTATCTGATTTTCAGTCCAGAGGTCGTTGGTAGCAATACCCTAGCTCGTACCGATAAGGAACTTACGGAGATGTAAAGGCTCCCCAAGCGTCAAAATAAAGACTGGAGATATAAAAGGTCCCCAACGTCAAAATAAAATACGAATAGGATTTGGAGATGTAAAGGCTCTCCAAGCGTCGAATATAATACCATTATGATATATTCTAATGAATGAACATAAATATTATGTTATATTTTTACGCTCTAAATGTTGAAACTATGAAAACCGTCACTACAATACCGCCATTGCAAACAGAGACAGGAACATATTTTGAAAACAATAGTATCCTTAATTTAGTTACAGGTGAAATAAAACTATTCGTGTTTCATTCCAAAAGTTTTGTTGTTCTCCCAATTAGGGTTGTAACATTGGGTTAACCCAATATAACAATCGTTTTGAATTTGTTAAATGTTAACGCTGTTTTGCCGACCCTTATTTTAATATATATGAGGAATAAAGGTGTTGTCTTTTGTGAGAAAATTGGAAAGGCGTTTAAAGTTGTTTAAATTATTTATTCAAGAGAATAGGGAACTCTTTTTTACATTTTTATCTTTTGTACCTAATATGTGGACTCGTGGACTTTAATTGTTGTGCCACGATGGAGCTTTGTAATAGTAAGGAAACGCTATATCAACAATCAAATGTCAATTATACTTTGATATTGACATTTTGCGATAAGGTTCTATCGTGACTCACTTAATATGACACAGCCGAGTTTGATTAAATTACCATTTTCTTTATATTTATGTCACAGGTTAATTAATGCTTATTTATTCAAATAAGCATTAATTAACCTGCAATATACTATTACATTTAATTTGTTTATTGTTTATTTAAATCTGTTGCTAGGTAACAAAGGATGTAAAAGTCTGTTTAAAAGATCTTGTTACGCCCACTGAGATCCCATAAGCCCTTTGGTTCGTGAAAGTTCTATTTCAGGACCGATTTTGGCTATTGTAAGCAAGAGTGGATTAAAGGTTCGCTTTTCTCAAATATTATTCTTCCATAATTTATTATGATATCCGGGTGTGGGTGGCAGGCTATTATAGAAATTGCTCCCATTCAAACACATTTATTGTTGACCGTTAGGTCCGTAAGTAATTTAGCTACTTCACTAGTAAATTCGACAAATGCCGATATAGTGAATTAGTTATTGTACCTATTACACTAAATTTAAATGACGTAGGACATATAGGTACGAATTCACGTATAATATAGATACATATATGGAAAAACATTTTTTTTACTGTTACTGTTAATAAAGTTAAAAAAAAAATAGTTTTTTGTAACATTTGGCTTTTTTTAAGTTGCTTATTTATGTTAATAACACTGTCTTGCATTTTTCATAAAATTAATATAGCTTTTTATTTCATTTCATATTTTGTGTAGTTTTATCGTTGTGACAGCCCTGAAAGTAAATGTGCTCCCACGGGTAACTTTTAATTTAGTTACGCCCACCAGATAATGTGTTTTGAGCAGTAAGAAGCTAATTGTATTTGTGGATAGATCGTGTGTTTTTGTAATTAGAATAATTACATTAAAGTTGCAGAGATTGTGAAAATATTACAAAATTTACGACGCATCGGTTTTGTCTTACGTAAGTATGCAATTATTGGTTATTTTAGGATTTAAAGAAAATATGATGTCTTTAAAGAAGACTTTCTTTGAAAAGAAAAGACTGTATTTTGTTATTTTAAATACTCGATCTGTTAGTAAAAATAAGTAAGATGGCGGGATGACGTGCCCGCTGTTTCACCACGATTACAATGTCGGCTGGAAATACAAGTTAATGGAAAAGTTGTAACAATTGTCAGTATGTGGTAAAACAGAAGCCTGGGCGCCTTTTGTAGTGACTAGCTGTGACGAATGGTGCAAAAAAGGGGAGGTATTTGCCCAGCAGTGGGACACGAGACAGGCTAATAATTAGAAAACGGCAAAAAATTAATCTATAAATGGGTAAATATTTATTTTATTCTGCTGATAAAGCGGCAACAGTAATACATTATCTATGAACATTTTAACTGTATCACTAGTATAACGGCTCATGAGATACGAATACAGCCTGGTGACAGACAAACAGCGGAGTCTTAGTAATTGGGTCCCGTTTTACCCTTGGGTACGGAACCCTAAAAACCTGTTAGTAAGCCCGGCGGGGTTCTACACCTGCATAATTAAGAAGTTTATATTTCCACTTTAAAATCGCACCAACAATAACTCTGTAGGTAGTTTGTAACTAGTTTTATTTTGTACCATCGTAAGTTACTTGTTTAATACTAACATAGAAGCAGCTATATATCTTTCAGTTTGTGTTTTCTTGTTTACCTATCTCTAAGTCCACCAAATATAGCCAGCAAATATGTTATTCTCTATATTTCACCGTCTACTGCTACTTGTTCAAACAATTTCGTTGAACAAACATTTTTTACCTACATGTATGTTTTATTCATCAACACCGTCGAAGCTTTGAAAAGCCTAGTACCCAGACCTTGTACGAATAGCCTAGATAAGAAAACAAAAGGATGGTACCCACATGTAACAGTATATATGGTTTTGTTGTGAAGGTGAAACGTGGAGTGAAACTAGAAGTTTCTGAAGGAAATACACCTGTAATACTAAACAATATATAACAGAAGAAGAATTTTTAGCCACATCTGTTCCAGTGATGTGTTTTGTTTAATTTAGATAATGCATATGTAGTTAGCGTAGATATCATTCTGAAACGTGGCTTTATTGTTAAAAAAACATACAAGCAAAAAACTAATAGATTGAGAACAGTATATAGTGTCTGTCTAATTCATAGCTAGGTGCCATATTTCTAGTCTTTAGGATGTGGAGAAGCTAAAGCTGTTGGTGCATGAAAATGCAGTAGAATTCGTTTATAGTGACTCTGCTTATAGTAACCAACTTTTTAGTATGACGTTATTACAGTACGAAGTTTGGTTTTCTTATAATAAGATTTATAAGCCGGATACAATGACTGCTTAAATTGACCTGTAAAGTATTTTTTGTGGGAATTACGTGCAGTTTTAATGACGCCTTCGGTAATTTTCGTGATCTAAAACGACGTGAGTTGCGCCCAGGGTTAGTGTTTTTAATTCTTTAATGTGTCATTTACCATTTTAAAGATGTAATAATGTATGAAGTCCGGTTAGTTTGACGTAGTTGTCATTTCCTTACGATGTCACTATAAGCGGATTCTACTGTATGTCAATGTTACGAATTACATTAAATCCATACGAGAATTTTATATACGCTCATATGAGATGGTTTCATTGTGGTGATTATCCTGACCTGAATGACAACAAAGCAGTGGTAATAATATACTTATATCGGGTTACTCGTGTCTATAAAGTCGAAAATAGCTCGAATTTGCGATTAGTGTGCGCAGACGCAGAGCAATCGCCGCAAGCGCTTCTCATGATTATGGGACGCGGACCGTTCCGAAACATGTCGAGCTATTTTCGAGTTTATAGATGTGAGTAACCCGATATGAATATATAAATATATCTAATACTCACGGGTGTTTTCTAGCAGTGGTATCCCTGTCGGGAATTGGTCAAAAACTTATTTTAAATGTTGGTATTTTTCAAATGTATCATTAGGTACGGACTCTTAAAACCGTGCCCTTTAATTAATAAAAATGGACGTAGCAGCCTGCCATAACAAAATTAGGACCCCCCAGAGACCTTCCAATGTTAAATTAATTACTGAACTGACCTCCCTCAACTAGTACCGACCAAAGTGGGGTTACTTAACTCAAATATCGAGTAAAAAAGAACGCTTGTGTGATTCTAGCCCTTGTGAAGCTATGCTTTTTTAACTTAACTGTGTTGTACTTCCCCATTCAAGCCTAAAAAGTCGTAAGTGCTATATATTTTGTAGGAAAAACCGTCGTTTTGATATAGAATGGTATTTTATATCCTCGTCAGTATTTAGAGGGCGCGATCGTGACTGGAATTGGTAGCAAGCGTGATGTGAAAACGTTTTTGAGAGTGCGTTAACTTGGCGGTACGGTGGAGTTTTTAAAAACGAAAGGGTGTCAAGGGAAAAAGTAAATGGAAACTGTTTGATCAATAGAAGCGAGGGAACAAATAATCGAACAAGCGGCCGAATCGAGTTTTCTGGGGCTACTGGAACAATCTGATATCCAGAACTGACGGCAAGAGGCCGGATGGTATGTCTCTGGTTCCGTGGAGTTTGGGACGGGTACTGGTGTGGGATGCAACCTGTGTAGACACACTAGCCCCGTCTCATCTCCACCGAACCTCTGCGAGGGCAGCGGCAGCGGCAGAGGCGGCGGAGAAAGCAAAGGGTGGAAAGTACAGTGGTCTCGGCGCCGAATATAATTTTGTTCCTTTCGGCGTCGAGACCTTTGGTCAGTGGGGCCCTAGCGCTCTGAGTTTCTTCAAAGACCTATCGAAGAGACTCAGAGACGCCACAGGAGACCCAAGAGCTGGCAGCATCCTCGCTCAACGGATAAGTCTTGCAATCCAGCGAGGAAATGTTGCCAGCGTCCTCGGTACCATGCCGCAGGGGCCTGTTTTAGATTTATTTTAGTTTTTATTTAGCTTTATTTTAGTTTTTATCTAGTTTTGTTTTAGTTTTTAGTTTAGTTACACTTATAAATTTAAATTTGTCTGTTTTAGTTTTAGTTTATTACAATAAAGTAATTTGTGTTTTAAATGAATACCTACGTAGATTGAAATAAATCCGAATTACTAATACAGCAATACAAAAAAAAAACTCGATTATCGTTGAATATCAAATCAAAACGCACTTATGAATATCAAAAAAAAGTTGGACCCACGGTTTCTACATATTTTTTATTACTGCAACATAGAGTAGGTATAGTTATATGTTACATCAATACTGCATGTTTTGAGGTTAATTACAGTATTAATTTACATAACCACATTATGTAATGTAATCATAAATTAAATACCTGTGCAATCAAGTTTTGATTCAATGTATAAATGTGGTTGTTTTCAGTAAAAGGTACCACTTTGTCGGTTGCCGTTAAGGTGCTAATGTCATAAAGATTCGTTTAGAAATGAACTTTATCAACAGGCGGCAAATTGGTCAATTTTACTTAAACCAAGCTCATAATAGGTATGCTATACGATGAAATTGGAATTTGTAATAGTTATTGTACCTAGAGTTAATTAGATACATTTTAATGGAATATACCTACGTTGATTTGCTTATTAGATGTGCTATATTGTAAATTAGCGTAATTGTTTTATAAATAATTAATTCCATTTCCGACCTGTAAGGCGTGGTTTATTTTGCGTTCGTGGCTCATGAACATTAATTTAAATAAAATTATAATTTACTTGGAGCTGACTTAATGCTTATACAGGTTATAAAACTTTTCTTATATAGGTAAAATCAAGGTTTCATGGTAGGTAGTCCAGCAGTTGTGCTAATATAAAATAGGTATAAAATCGTAATACAGTTTTAGGGTTCCGTACGCAAAGGGTAAACGGGACTATTACTATATAAGACTCCGTTGTCCGTCTGTCTGTCCATCTTGTCACCAGCTGTATCTCATGAACCATGATAGTTAGTCAGTTGAAAGTTTAACAGATAATGTATTTCTATTGTCGCTATGACAGCAAATACTAAAAAACAGAAATAAAAAAAGGTTGCTAGTTTTTGCTCGGTATTAATTACGGCAACAGGTGGATCAAGCGACCATATATTCACAGAATATTTAGTTTTATATTCACTTTAAAATTAAATGATTGAATTTAAAATTGAAACAAATATTTAAGTGGGGCTCCCATACAACAAGCATGATTATTTTTGCCATTTTTATAGATAATGGGACGAAACCCTTCGTGCGCTAGTCCGTCTCGCACTTGGCCGTTTACTATTTTCACATATATGTACTGATGATATGATATGATATGATATGATGCACCACTCGGCTACCGTCGCTCAAATATCACAAACTATACACTGTTCAGGAACAAGTTTTTTTTAATTCAGTAATCGACATTTACACATTATTACAGCACTTGCATAAAACGGAGTTACTTTTTTACTATCTTATTTAGGGTACCCATGTCCAGTAGACACCGTAAATAACGCATGATAAAAACATAACTACGTTCCATACATGCTATGTAAATGTGTTCCCTATCAATAACTAAGTTAGAGAAAATGGTACTGATACCTGATCATGATCACCGAATACAAATCATCGTGTATTTTCGGCGTAATTTCAAATGTCAGAAAACGTAGTGTAATTTAAGGATATTTCAAAGATGCTTGTGGGTGCTACCGGCGACCGTAGAGCTGGCAGCTTCCTCGCCCAACGCATTAGTATTGCAATACAACGAGGAAATGCTGCCAGCGTCTACGGTACCATGCCGAGGGGGGAATATTTACTTTAACATTTATTTTAGAATTATGTGTTTTTGTTGTTATTGAAATAAATAATTATTATTTGGAAGTGACACTCTTGAGATCATGGAATTAGTTGATATTCCTGTGTTTTACGAAGTTACCTCACTGCACCTTACGTGTATGCAACGTATTCATGTAGATCAGATAACATATATGTTATGTTTTTTAATTTATTGTTACAGGTACGCAATGTAGCAGCTATGTCCACACCGAAAACCATCTAAAATAACGTAATTAGGTACCTTCGGGATTAGATTGCATTACAATACAGTAAATTAATAAATAGATATTGTGGGACAATCTTACATAAATCGACCTATTATAAATTTACTAAAACGGGGCTTAATCGTGTATAAACTTAATAATGTGTATATGTGTCTTCTTATGTGTGTTTGTGTGTGTATGTGTGTGTGTGTGTGTGTGTGTGTGTGTCCGTTTTATAATGTGTGAAAATCGTGAAAGTTTAAATAAGTATAAATCGACCTAGTCCCACGGTAAGTTCAATAAGGCTTGTGTTGTGGGTACTGGGCGCCGATATATATAATAGATAGATACATATAAATACAAAGAACACATCTATAACTCATGATCAAATATTCGTGATCAACACATTAATAAATGCCCTCACCATGATTCGAACCCGGGACCTTCTGCTTTGTAGGCAGGGTCACTACCGACTAGGCTAGGAGGCTGTTAATAAAATAAATAATAAATAAATATTGTGGGACAATCTTACTCAAATCAATTATTTGTAATCTTACTCAAACCAACTCAAATTATACAAATTAAATATTTTTATTGCACTCCTCATATAAAAACATATCACAAGAGACAGAAACACAGTAGAGGTAGACAACAGGCGGCAGGAATTATATTATTAAAACTAAATTTAAAGTCACAATAAACATTCAATTTCGTCGATACACCCTTTTGCACTATACCTTTGATTGTACAATACCTCCATGTTTGATTTAAATCTCAATTCACGATTAACCCAACCCAAAACCGGGTAAACAACCAATAATATAAATTCACACATGCTACACTGACGCAAAAGGGTTATCAAAATCAATACAACCCGGCCAAACAGATTTAGATAAAACTTTAGCAATAAAACTTCGGTACACAACTATTAAGAGACGAAAGGGACGCATAAAAACTGAACTCAACACAGCGTTTTGTTTACGCTTTTAGACTAATCAATGAATACGTAATGCAGTTAACGTGAATAATTTAAAGTTTCAAAAAACTTAAATTCAATATGATTAGGCAAGGTTGGCTGTTTTGTGTTTTAACAAAGAAGATACGGCTTTGGTATGTTCATCAAAATGAAATTTGTTCGCTCAATGTTTAATTAAATTATGTGGTTTGAGCAGAAACGTCTGCTAATGATACCATAATGCAATGCTTAGAATTAGGTATTATTATTTTTTGATTTTGAATAGTCACAGCACATATGAAAAAAATGTGTATTTTATATACCACAAGCAATCATATTGCACTCCTGATAGAAAGCGGTAACGTATGGACGCCTGCAACTGAGGGCTTAGTATAAAAGTTTTACGACATTAACTCCTCGACCGCGTTAGCGTATCGAGGGGTCAAAATATCGAGGGTTGCCTGGTGAAACCCAATAAGTATGAGAAACCTAGTTTCGAGAAAAATGAAGTTAAAGATTTATGGTCATCAAACACTAATTTGGTAAGTAAATTCGTAGTTTTATAAGTTCTCCGTGTAAAGTAATTTTATCTACTTTAAGTTAATTTGTGTTTTAGCTATATAACTGATTTAGTTTTCCTGTAAGAAAACGTTTTTTACCAAGGGGTGTCGACTTATTGGGTTTTCGCAAAAATTAAAAAGCTGTTAATGTTACTTATAGGTTTTATTACCTACTTATAAAAAACTTATAAAAAAGTTAATCTACCCTAGTCATCCGTATAGGTGTTTTATACGGAATGATTTTTGGGTCATGGAGCAACAGTGAACAGAGTACTGGGGAGGGCCACACTGAGCAACTTTCACAACTCTCTGTGGACAACCACAAATTTGGGAAAAAAAGGTCTCCTAATGAAGAGCTAATTGATATTTAGTTACTCCTAAGTATTAGTTGATCGATATTTAACAATCAAAGATTTCTTTTTCACGATTTCATGGTTGTCGTAGTGAAAGTTGGGTAGTGTGTTCTTCCCCGATACCTACCCTGTGTGCTTAGCCAAGATGCCAATCGCTCACGCTTGATAACGTATCGTAGCTACCTGTCTCTATCACTCTTCCTTATTAGTGTGACAGTGACAGTTGCGTTTCGTTAGCGACTGAGCGTGAGCGATTGGCATCTTGGCTACGCACCCTGTTCACTCTTGCTCCATGACCCAAAAATCACCCAGTATGTACGTAATCTTCAAAATACTTACAAAAGTCTGCCTTACTATTATCATCGATGACAATATTGTGCATTTGGGCGGCAATATTAATTTACGATTCATCAAGATTGAAGGAGTCAGAAATTGTCTGAAATTGAATAAATTAAAGAATGTGTACCAAAAACGCAATAACTTAAAATCATATAAGTACGGGCGGTCACGGGATTATAAACTCGGGTAAGTACACATAAAGGCATACATGTAACTACATAATTATAATGATTGATCTTATAACACCATAGGGGAAAGTGGGTAGGCTTCGTACAATTTTTGCTCTGGGCCTTGTAAAATAAAAACTAACAGTTATTTAAAAATTAAATTAATGCCATTGCATGGTCCAGTTATCTGTTTATAATAACAGTGCATTTCTGATTTGATCCAAAACAATTTGGCCAATATAACGATTTTCCTAAAAAGTGGGAATTGTACGAATTTATCCCACACGTAAGGAGGCATTCGTTTCTACCTGGGATTCGTCATTTTATGAGTTCTTTTACCTGTTATAATCAATGTTTAGGCATATCTTACCCATAATAACTGTACGAGTATTTTGATTATATTCTTGATTTTAGTTCCATGGGGTGCATTTGTACAGTAAAAAATCACATACAATCGGAGTTTACGAAAGCAACCCAATAGACTCAAACGCGAAAAAATTCAAATAAACAAATATACGTCAAATAAATCCCAAAACTATTGTTTACATAAGAACCTGAAGCGTGTATTTACAAATAAGGTTGAAATACACGCAAATACAGAGCAAATTCTCCTTCAAGTGCAAGGTACGTAAACACCTCTCTAAATTGCTCATTTGATAGATGTTCCGCATACTTATACTTGGATACATTATTTATTTATGTATGTACCTATATATAGGTATATTTATATTTATATGTGTATGTTTATACAATTATTAAAGCAATGTATTATTATTGATATTATTATGTGTTTCCTATCTCTTCTCGATGTTTACGATCCTGCACCTGCACCAAATACAAGTTTCTGTTTCATCCAATGGTTGACTGGTAGAGAATTCCCACAAGGCATTAAGTCCACCATTTGTACTTTTTTTGTAATTGGGCAATAAAGCTTAAATAAATAAATAAGTATTTTTTTCAATTTCATTAATACTTATTAAAGACAGATGCATTCAAACAAGACAAAAAATTACTTTAGAGTTGCCTCATCCAGTTGGAATGCAAGAAAATAATTAATATTATTTAATAATTTAAATAAACGTATTAATTTAAAGTACTTTTTGTTATTTCGTACCGTAAGCATCACTCAAAGTCGCGTAGTTTGATTAATAGATTGTGCTAAAACCCGATAAGTTCGCTCTTAAACGAAACAACAACAATTATCTACATATTAACGGTTACAATCTTACAATAGCTTACATTTATTATTGGGTATTTAAGGACAGTACTATAAACGCGATGTATACTTATCGTTCAGGCGATTATGTCATTTGTTTGTTTTGTTATTTTGTACCGTAAGCATCACTCAAAGTCGCGTAGTTTGATTAATAGATAGTGCTAAAACCCGATAAGTTCGCTCTAAACGAAACAATAACAATTATCGACATATTAACGGTTACAATCTTACAATAGCTTAGATTTATTGTTAGGTATTTAAGGACAGTAGGTACTATAAACCCGACGTATACCTACCTATCGTTCAGGCGATTAAGTCATAACATAATTAAGTACCAATCTTATTTTATACGACAATTCTAAATGTATTTCTAGGTTAGAAAATAAGATTTTACCTGTTTCTAGCATAGCTGTTGCACTAATTTTCTGCCTCGGTCACCCATCACAAAACTTTTAACACATACACAGCCATCATTAACACAATACGTCACAAGTTTTAACAGCTATTTCCAATTAAATTTGCAACGACGCAGCGGCGGGGCGCTTGCGATCCTGCCGCTACTTGTCGAGGCAGCGCATGACCTTGCGGTCGTCAAACATATTTATTGGGTTCTTCCCCGGATTTTTTTTTAAAGAAATTTATTAAAGGCCCGTGCTAGAATTCGATAACTAGACTTAACATAATATTTCATCAAAAAAATGTTTTAGATAAGTACTATACATTTGTTTATTCGGTTTTACTTTGAAGTAGTTTGTACATTTAACAAATAATATCGTAAAAGTAAAACCCGATAAATGGTTTTAACGTATTTTAATTCTTACTTAAATCCTTTTTAGGTTCGAATCGTACTGAGGTAATACCCGATAAGTAATAGTATCTGGTTTTACGATGTGTGTTTAGTTTAATTTAGTATAAATATCTCTGCACTAAATACCTATAAATGTGTATTGTGTGGTTCTTGCACTAAGTAATAATAAAAACTGAAGCCTTAAATGCACTTGTAGTATTTAGTTCTAAATTAAAACTTGAAATCAAGTACTTATCGGGTATCAACTCGGCATATTTCCGTAATACATGTCAAATCTGCTTATCCGATATTACCATTAGATTGAGCGATACCGAATCCATCTCAAACTGTTTTTACTTTAAAATCTCACTTTTTGTCACTTATTGGGTTTCACCAGGCAACCCTCGATATGAAAGTTGCCGGATGATTTAAATAAACGGCAAACATAATTTGAACTCCCGATACGCTAACGCGGTCGAGGAGTTGATATCGTACAATTTTTATACTAGGCCTTCTGCAGGCGTGTCACAATGCGCGTTACCCATTAGAAACTTGTACACTCCTTATTTGAAGAACTACATACACATACCTACTGTAGTCCTTCGGGAAAGCCTCGACAAAGGAAATCATACATTATTACAAACTGGTATCCACGTTTTTTCTTTAAAAAGTATTCCCTTAATACTTTGTTCCGTGATTTGGACACAGAAAGTCTATTAAGGAGGTTTTACGCCAAGACTGTTAAGATAGCTATCTAAGTAATGGTTCGGTGCTTGATCTGAATTTTTAAAAAGCTTGGTGTTATTGCGAGCTATAATATGGCTACATTTAGTAGGTAATACGGCTACGTTCATTGATCAATAGTTTAAAAATACTGATATTACACAAGAAAATCCACAAAAAAGTTGGGGCGGTAATTTTAAATATAAACGACTATCAACACTCCCATGATGTACTTGATAATTTATTTTTGGATCGATATTTTAGACCATGACTATACATAACACATACTAAATTAGTCTGCCCCTACAGCAACACAAATCTGTTAAACGGTTTACAACATTTTAAAACTGGCAATCAATATAATAATTAACATCGGTCTCAACACAACAAACTATACAGATATAATAGAGACGCTATTATTAGTTTCAAAGACACTGAACATCAAATACACAAGGCTGCAAGGATGCCCTACTTAAAAACCTGCTACACAAGTAGTATTTGACACGTGCCCTGTATTATGACATAATTAATCACAAAGCCAAGTTCCAAGGACGGGGGAAACTATAACGCACCCCGAGGCTTTCATTGATTAGAACTTGCTTAAATGATGGAGCAGTTCCGATTGTTTCGATACATGTTTTGCTTAGTGTGGCAAGCAATAGATTATTAAAAAACATGTTAAAGTTATTTTTCATTAAGATAAATCTTTCATATTAATTAATTGAAAAGAAAAAGAGCAAGTCCATCGGAGACCAAGCCGGGGATGGAACTTGGTAGTTCAGCTTAAGCGGCTAACGTTAGCCGCGAAAAGACCCAAGTTATGGATGACCCACACTAAAACTACGGGACGATCTGTCTATTTCTATAGAGAGAATCACATCCAAGCTTGGAGCCCTCGGAGTTCACGTGACGTTTTCAATAGAAACTGACATTATATCGGCCCGGCTTTTTCACGTCCTGGCTTAGTGTGTGTCATCCTTTATACGACATCTATTTTCAATTTATAATTTTGTATTAGTGTTACTTCTTTAATAACAAGTCAAAATAATAATTTAAATAATTTGATTTGTTTCAACAAAATGTTGGATCCATATCTATAATGAAAATGCGAAAGTAAGTCTGGCTGGCTGTTGTGTATGTGTAATTTGGTATCGGGATAGTTTGACTCCTAGGAAAGGATATAGGATAGTTTTTTCTAATTATATGCAGACGAAGTTGCTGGAAAAAGTTGTTTATGATAGTATCATCAAACCAGATTGGTTTGTCTCGATACCTCATTTCGCTACTCAACTAACTAAACATAAAATACAATACTCATAATACATCTAATTCGTAACAGTACCTAAGTACATATTGCAATTAGTACGTTGTGTAGGTATTAAGGGCAGTAAACAAGAAATTAACACGAGTTTGTAATTCCTGTACCGCCCGTGTTATATACAATGTTTTTCATCACATTTGCGAGGAAATAAATAAACTTACTTGGCAGAAAATTAAAGAATAATTATTTGCGGTAGTGTAGTTTTAGTAGCACAGTTCACAGTACTCCGCGGTGAGTGGCGGCTACAAGCGGCGAGCGCGTGGCGCGCCTTACGCGGTCCTCCAGAAGCTCCGGGCGGGGCGGGCGATAAAATGTATGAAAATCCATTACGGTCATGGGCGTATGAAAAAACATTTAACGAGCATAACCGCTGGCTTGGCTACATTGAGCCAATGAGAGGGGATCGGCGGTGCAGAAAGCATATCTTGGTCAAAGTTAAAAAAATGTAATTTGTAATTTTAGGATATGTCTTACTCATTTTTTTTTTCTTGCTGTGCATGCATGTTTTGGACGGCATTCTTATTTTATACCTACCACATATAGCTGCTGTAATAATGTAATGAATGTTGTCTGTTTTGTGTGCCTTATGAATAAAATAAAATAAAAAAATAAAAACCGACTGAACGTCGTCCGGTCGGTCGGCCAAAGTACCGCTGGATAGATCTGGTAAAGACAGGTCTGCGTGAGCTTGGAGTCACAAACTGACGAATCAAGTAAAGTTGCGAGCTGGGGCGTTTGAAACCAAGACTCATTTTAGGTCGGTGAGCCAGCGTAGGTAGTTAGGATGACCTGCGTGCGTAGCCAAGATGCCAATCGTTCATGCTCTGTAGCGTAGTTATCTCTCCCTATCACTCTTCCTCGTGCGACAAAGACAGTTGCGTTTCGTTCGTTACTGAGCGTTAACGATTAGCATCTTGTCTACGTATCCAGGTGTGACAGATTTGTAAGTAAGTAAGTATTTTATTTGTAGATACCTATAATGCAGATTTATAAACTACTGAGCGCTTATGACACGCTTACGAAGCATTTTTGCTACATAGCGGTAAACCTATGCAAAACTCATACCTATACTTGTAGGCGTCTTCTTCGTCTGACCTCTTTTAGTATTAGTAAATATAAAGCGTACCGGAGAAAATTTGCAGTGTAAAAGAAGTTACGGGGAAAACTTAGAAAGGTTTCGTAAACGAAAATTCATGTTTTATAAAATTCATGTTTTATAAAAGTTTTATTTCAGCCTGAAAATTTATTTGGTAAAACTTTATATATTATCTACCGTATCCAATTTATTGGCCCGTCCATTCATAAACTATGTATATCGAATAAAAAACGGTTCGAATTCACAATTTAATTTACAAATATTTGATTTAGAGCGGGCTCGTGTGATGGATTAATTGAGGGAGTTATCGAATTTATACCTATGTGGATACATTTACTTTTCTAAAACAAACTGAAGCTATTTACGTTTTGTTCAATTTCAAACATGAGGGGTGTGGTAGCTTTATTATTTAACACACAAGTCAAGACAAGATAAAACAGAAAGATAGACTTATAATATAAACCAAAAACTCTTTCAGACAACCTTTTTTAGATGAATAGATTAGAATATTAGACAACACCTAATTCATGTTTATTCAGCAGTAAACAATATATGATTTCAAAGACCGTAGACGAACACGACACGAAAAAAATTAAATGCAAAAAGGTTTGTCATTATGGGGGTCTTAATATGCGGCTAATGATATGTTGGTATATGAAAAAACACTTAAATATGTATAGTTAAAAGCTTTCGTGTTCATAAGTACGTATTAGTTATAGGAAAGACATAATTAATGTGGCCTATCGGATCAGGCGCGTGCCTCGACACAAGCTGAAATAGTTCTCACGATACGTAGTAATTTTATTTCATGTCAATATTTGATCTATTATTAATATAAAGTTCATTCACGGTTAGCTTGACTAGGAAGACTTATGGCAAATTTAATTCAATTCTAATTTTATTAACCACAGATATAAAATAGTTCTTAAGAACAAATATATTTTTCTCATAGAAAGAGCTAATACAAACTGTTTTAAACGAGCTGACAACACCTAATTCATGTTTTTTAACCAGTGTTTTAAGTAACTTAGGTTGTTTAATGCAAAAAAATATATATTATGTTAAAATTCATCATATAGGAAAGAATTGCAAAGATTGGACTTAGATTTAAAAAATATATTATGTTAAAATTCATCATATAGGAAAGAATTGCAAAGATTGGTCTTAGATTTGTCACTAAACGGTTCTGTCTTTATTTATTTTTTACTTAGGCGTTCGCAAATCAATTGTTATTCCATTATACTCATATCCAAAACTTAGACGACGTGTCACATTTCACAAATAGTGCACGGTTTTGTTTACTTGAATAGTTTTCGTGTTATTTCCTTGTAGAACCAGGCCGGACGAACAGGAGGACTAACAAGGGGTGATTGCGATCTCGTTAACTTCGATACAAATAGACAGTGTGCGATGAATATGCTGTTGTCAGCCTCTTAACAGAGTAAAAGAAGGTAAAGGACGGGCCTATGACTCTGATGTTGACTTTGATGATGACTTTTGACGGGGGGCTTGGTTTAATAGAAGTTTGAAGTTTGATGATACACGTTCGCAGTCTTTAATAACAAAATCGATACAAACTTGGCTTGGTCGAATTCTAGAGAATTAAACTAATATGCTCATTTGTATTATAACTAATATCTAAAACGGGATAATTACCTCCGTTCCGTCAGTTTACTCCGTGAACGTGGCGCTTGCAACAGTGTCGAAATATCGGGTGCTCAATAAAACAAACATAGGTACATGGTATTTATCCCGATTTAGATAATATAAGCTATAATCTATAGTAAATAGATGCCAACTAAATAGCTAAATTATTTATTTATAATATTATTTTCTTAAACCTGAGTTCGGCAACAATATGCGTGGGATTAAAGGTAGCGAAAGCTATTATTAAACTCAACGTAATCTAACATCAAACGGCTAAGGATACCAAAGAATCATATATTATTAGAAACACTGTGGAACAGGGTATTTTCAGAAAGTAAACTTTCCTTTTTAGGGCTCAGTAGTCACCTAGGAATCATGTTTTGCCATGTCTGTCTGTCCGTTGGTCCGTCCATCTGTGGCTTAGTTCAGTGACCGTTAGTACTAGAAATCTGTAATTTGGTATGAATATATTTATCAATCATGCCGATAAAGTGCCAGAATTAAAAGTCAAAAAACTTAATTTGTTTAGTTTCTTACAATAAATGTTTAATAACTGACATTCTAGGACGCAAATGTCAATCAATTATTAACCGTTTTAAATGCTAACCAAAAATAACTCCATTTTCTAACAGTTCATACGCACGATAGATCGACAGAGCGTGATCAGAGTTCTAAATTCTGAATCCAGTAAAAAAACGTAAAAGCTGGAAGTTACGTGGTTATCATTTTTCCGTTACAAAAAAATATTAGCGATCCAGAAATCGGTTCGCAAAAACGGTTGTGTTCACGCCAGCATTGATTTGGAAAAAAGCAGACTCGTTCGTTATTTTCCATGTTGGATTCCCAAGTGGATATGGGATGTTTGCCTATGGATATATCGGTTGGCAAAACGTAGGTACCAAGGGGTACGTGAACGTAGGTACTATCACATAATTCATTAGTAGAGTCTGGAACAGAGCTCAGTATATGAAAAGATAAAATGCATGTGTTTATTTTGTTGGCATTTAGACTGAATGTTCCCTCGACATCTCTAATATCGTTTGTCCTGAAGTCACTTGCCCTAACTGCAATGATCATTATGTCAAACAGTGTAACAATGCAAAAACAGGATTTAAAAAACTGTAGGGATTCCGATATAAATCCAAATATAATACTAGTGGTTCGCCTGGAACTTGAACTCATGACCGTATCTTGGCAACCCCTTGACCGTTTTGGCTCATCTTCAACTTAAAAAAAATATATTTATCTCATCCAACCACCAGCCTTTTACGACGATCCGAACAACGATACTCGAGATGTTTTCGAACATACATACAAACATATATGCATACAAACGACGGATTGTCCTAGTAGACTGGAATAACTTAATCATTTCTCTCGCTCATTACATTACGAAAAATCAACTTTCCTAATCCCCTTTAGTATCCCCTTTAGTAGGCAGTTGGGTTGTAGATCTATCTAAAATTCATTTTCTCGGACGAGGTTTAAAGAACCTAAATGATGTACCTATTTTATATATCCACATATCATTAGCCCTCTTTAATGCGTTCAAAAACCACATATAAATATCCCCATAATAATAAACTTTTTTGTTACAACAAATTTCTTATCTATAAAAAATCTATAATATATATTTTTCCAAATTTCGAAGTTTTCTGACAAAAAAGGCAATTTTATTTGACCACCAATCTAATATCAGTCGAGATGACGTTTAGTTCGAAACGAAAGTCGCACGTTATTTGATATCAAAAGATATAAAAATTGGGGCCAACTCTAGTTTGTCTCTGAAATTTAAAAATATAAATGTCAAAAATGTAATGTCAGAAAAGTTCATAAAAGTCGTAATGGCGGTCGATATACTCGTATATGCGATTTGAACGCATCATGGAGAGCTCATGAGATGTGTGTATATAAAGCAGTGTATGTATTGTAAATAATTAGGCATTCGTGTGATGTTATTATGAACCCACACTCGAGTTTTCTTGCCTTTCATTATATATCACATAAACTACTATAATCAAACCAAAAATACTATAGGTACACATAAAAAACGTGATTTCCATAAACACCATATAAGAAATACTGATAGTACATTTTGTACGAATAGTGAGATAAATCACTCCCCTTCTCACATTACGGAGAATGAACGCGTACCTGCCACGTGTAGTTCTATTTTGTTCACTAGTCAACCAGGCCAACTTTCAAACTAACCAGTATAATAGTAACCACAGTTACCATCGGCCGTTCCCTCAACGCTGAGGATCGTGATTTGAAGACTAGGGGCCTTACCATGACGTCGCGATTCAGTTGTATGGAAGCGACTCAGTATAGGTCGTCAACTGAATCGCTTAAGACGTCATGGTAAGGCCTCAGTTACTTCACAGGTTTATATCCCTCGCAATGCATTGACTTCTTCTTCCTAGCGTGTTACCGGGTGGGACTCTCGTGTCCCCTTGGCAACTTATCCCAAGATTTGGCGTATGCGCTAGTTTTACGATAGTAAGTAAGTAACACTTTATTGTACACAAACACATTTGAGAAAAATAAAAACAGTTAACAAATAGAGATGTTATGTACAAAGGCGAACTTATCCCTTTAAGGGATTTCTTCCAGTTAACCTTTGAATATTTGAGAGAAGCGGTCAAATAAGGCAGACAAGTAAAGCAACATGTACAACAAACAAGGTACAATATAAACAATATCAATATATAAACATACTAGCTGACCCGGCGTACTTTGTACCGCCTGAAAGTTGATAAATGTAGATAGCTTTAGCTTAGTTAGAATTGATTTACAGTATCAAATAAGGTACTTAATTAAAAAAAATTAAAATTAAATCACAGTCAGTTATTTATTACAATGAGTCTCAATCAAATTATCACTAAACCATAATTACTATTTAACACAGTTGTTTATTTCTATCACAGTTATTTATTACAATCAGACTCAATTAATCTAACACTATAATCACTATCACTGCCATCGTTATTCCCCTCCTCTTCTCTGTCTTCATCATCTTTATTAAATATTGAATCCTCAAGTTGTTCAATGACTTCATAACTTATCTAAAATAAACTATAATTTAATAATCATAATAATATTGTAAAAAAGAAGAAGAAGAAGAGAGCCTCCACTGGGACCGGTGACATATGAGATGAGAAGCCTAAACTCAGCAGTGGACGATAAATGGCTGAAGAAGAAGATGGTGATGGTGATTTCCTCTGTATTCTTGCACTGCAGATGTTCAATAATTTGCATTTTTTGTTCCCGTGTCTTATTTCTTCTGATTTGCCTCGCTGTTTCAATGCCGCAACATTCGCAATAATTGAAATTATCTGAAATAATAAAGATGTTTATGAACATTCACCCTAGAACACACATGACAGCAAGACGTAATAAATAAATATAAATAAATTAAACGTAATATTGTCTTCTGTTACCGCGATTGTTATTCATTGAAATTAAACACTTTAGAACGGATTAATCGCGTTTATTAACACCATGATCCTAACCCTCATCATCTTAACCCTGAGTGCTGTAAAGGGCTCGAAACGTAGGATCATGGTGTTAATAAACGCGATTGATCCGTTCTAAAGTGTTTAATTTCAAATTAAACGTCTTTGAACAACTTACCTAGGACAATGTTGTCGCATTCTATGCACCGACTGCACAATTGCAGTTCTGTGCGGACTCTTGCAAAAAATGTTTGATTGCAAAAGTTGCATATTACTGAAAAGTGATTAAACCAATCTGCGTGCGTAGCCAAGATGCCAATCGCTCACGCTTAATAACGTATCGTAGCTACCTCTCTCTATCACTCTTCCTTATTAGTGTGACAATGACAGTTGCGTTTCATTAGCGACTGAATGTGAGCGATTGGCATCTTGGCTACGCACCCTAGTTGACTTACAATCTTTTGTCAACGCTCTTCGCTCCATCCATTTGCCACAATTATGGCAGTGTATGGGCAGTGCAATATTTGGCTATGATAAAAATAATACGTTATTATTTTATAATCCTCATAAAAAATACTATGACTTGTCAATCAATACTTACGATTTTCGGCATTATACCACGATGAAAACTATAATTATTATTTTGAATTCTTCGTCCATTCTGATTCTGACAGCTCGATTGACACTCAGAGACAGTTTTCACAACATGATAATATTGATAATGTACAACCTGTGATGTTAGATGCCAACTCTAAAATTATGGTACAATTTAGCAAAAAATTATGGTACTTCTTAGACGGTTCATTATTTGTATCCTATACAAACGTTCCAAATTTTCAGTTCAAAATTATGGTACATGATTTTGGTTTATTTAAATCTGCTGCCGGCGTTTATGTATTGATCTTGAACAGTCTCGTCATGTCAATATTGAACAATGGCTGACTATTCAATACGTAAATGTCAATTTTTTATTTTTTTTAATGTTGGACGCATTGAACAATGGCGTCAATGGCTGACTATTTAATACGTAATTTGTAAATCGCGATTTCGGTTTTTTTGTGAATCTTTTCCCTTTTTTATGCATATTATGCTATTCGTGGCCAAGACGATCACAACGAACCAAAAATCGTCTAAATCGGTCCAGCCGTTCTCGAGTTAAAGACGCCTGAACTAACACAACTTTCTTTTATTAATATAGATATACATAATACCAATACATATAATAAGAAGAACATAAATAAATATAAATACAAATACAAATTTATGACCTTTGTACCCAGAGGATACTAAGCTAAGAGGATTAGTCCGGTTTCCTCACTTTGTTTAACTTCGTCGAGAAACGTTTGGTAAATATCAAATGATATTTCGTTCATAAGTTCTGAAAATCTCATTGGTACGAGCCGGCAGGATTTGTATCCGCGACCTTCGAAATGAAAGTTGCGCCGTACCGCTCTGGGCCATCAAAGCATGGATGCAGTAGTTTGGCACCATCTAGTACCCCAGCCCATCAGTCTTGTGCCTTCAACTTTTCTCGACATTATGACTCTCTCGAAGCTATCTGGGATATAGCTAATACAGCCATAGTACCTAGTAACCAATGTTACAATAGTATCAGCGCTGGAAGTCACCAGCATCATGCTTGAATGAGACGATGTCATGTCACCTTCTGACCATGTTTTTCTTATAGTTGTGAATATATCTTTCATGTGGTGTCGCTAAAAATTAATTGTTACGATGGGTTTGAAACTCAGGACCTTGGGGTTGAAAGTCTTGCCGCTGGACCACCAACGGTCTTTTCATTATGTAACTAACAAAATGAACCTAGTTAGTGGTCTTGAATAAATAAAATTGAAATGCTAAGATCAAGGGACCGCTCGACTCTTATGCTCAAATATAACGCGAGATAGGTACGGAGTTACGAATAACGCCAAGTTATATTTTATTCCTGCAGTGCAAATTACCTGCGAAATAATCTTTATATCGGGCCATCATGATACGTCAGATAAAAAGGGGGAGTCTATTTCTCTTTGATCTCGTTGCTTTACGAAAACTTAATGCTTAACGCCACTCGTAAATTTGGGTTAAGAGAGATTTAGCTCTTGGAAACGAGTAGGTTTTCCAATAGCTATGGAAAATAAGTATAAAACCCAGAAAACGTGGTGTATGGACGCCTCTTGCTTCAGACTGTCGGAAGTGCATTACCAACTATGTACTTACAGACTTTTCGTCTACGCGATAAAGTTTTAAATCCCTTACTTTTGGCTTTATCACATAAACGGGAAAAAGTCTCCTCAAAAAGTGTCAAAGCAAAAAATAAGTAAGTAGATCGAAATTATGTATCATTTAGATAAAGAGTTGCGGAATTATTATGACTACAACGGTGATGATTCCATGGATTATAGAGAAAAGAAATGCGCCAATGGACGCTCTGCGCTTTCTTAATGCTATCACAGAATAAGTAAATAATACTATATAGTACAGAAGCTTCTCTTTCCTACATTAAACGTATACCTTGTTGAGCATGGAAATGTCAAGATGACATTAACATTGAGGTCACCATGCAGTCAGGTGCGTATGGTGGTACATGAATTTGTAGAAACATAATAATATAAATAGGATAAAATATGTATCGAGACATTATTTGTATTATAAGAACACATTTTTATTGATTAGTATTGGTATTAATTTGTCTAAGTAGAAATTAGTATGCGGTGTTTAAAATATAAATATATCTACAAGCACCCTTGAGCTAATGCGCGTTGCGCGAACCCTGACAGTTGCCACCCATAGGCGGAAGATTGTGTCAATGTTAAACGCGGAGTGACACCCCCTGATGCTATTAATACGCTCATAGCACGTAGCACGCACTGGCTGTGTAAAGCTCACCCACATTTTTGCCCCTGATTCAGACAGACACGTTTTTTTTCTAATACCTCTGCCAACCGTATCTTTTTAAAGAGATTGCCGTTTTACGGCTCTTTAATCACCAAAGCGCACGCAAATAAACACAATTAAAACAAATTAACGACGAAAAAGCGTAACGTAATTTAAAGTTGAACCAATCTAACTCAAACAATTGAGGTTCAGTTGATGTTTAGACAGCCTTTTTCGCTTCTCTTTTCTTAATGGTCTTCACTATGACTAACTTTCTTGTACAAAGGCTTATTTAATAAAATCCTCATGTTTTGTTGAGTCCTTTTGCAAGCTGTGAATTTAGTTTTTAAACTCATGTAGGTACCATGGGAGCCAAAATAATCAATTTTTTACTTAAATTTGTTCTATTACCGCCATGAGTATTTATTGAAATTACACACTTTAAAACGGATTATTCGCGAATATCACATTTCCCTAATGTTTCAAGCCCTTTACAACGATCATTGTCACACTGTTAAATGATTGCACCAACGCCGTGCAAGTATCATCATATAATATACCACGAGTAGGGCATGCAATCACGGTATTGTATTACAATCCCGGGATTTATAATGAATCCCGGAATTGTTCATACAAAAATCCTGTAGTCTTATCCTGAGTGCTGTAAATAGCTCAAAATCTCAAAACGTCAGGGAAATATTCAACTATTCCGATTACTCTTGAAGTGTTTCATCCCGCTTCAAAATTATTAGGGCCACTTGCACAACCCGGGGTTAGCCACCTAACCCGGAGTTACGCGTTTTTTTGTATAGGATTTGACAGCTTAACTCCGGGTTTTCGGCTAACCCTGGGTACTGCAAGTGGGTCTTAGAGCGCCATCTTTATGATATCATAAACATTAACATTTACTACCTTTATTACCTTTCAACCAATTTTTTTAACTACGTCGTATTATTAAATGTCCCCATTAACAATGAATTAGGTAATAAGTCAAAGAATAAAAAACAATTCGGTAAAAGCAGCTAAGCGGACGCGATATTAAAGGGATAGAAACACAACGTTATTGCTATGGAACAAAGTATGTGTGCCGAATATTTCAGCGCTCAACTTCTGTTGGTGACTGTACATATGAACGCCGCTTTCTTAGCCGCCTGAGGCGAAGCAGTCGGTATAAAAGAACCTTCTTTCTTCAACAGTCCGTCAGACTCAAAGCCTTTGACGATTCACGGGTGCACTTTGATGCTGCAACAATGGGTTAACCTTGGGTTACGTTCCGAAAGGGGCACTAAATAATCTTCATAACACATCCCTACAAAAATATGACTGGTGAATCCATCCGACACCGTAAAATGGGGTGTGATGGGATGAACCCAAAGTTCAAACGTCGACGATAGTCGATATCTATATGTGACACGATAGTTTATTTACTTAAAAAGTGTTCCAGTTGTATTAATATGAGTTTTTCAATGATAATCTGTCATTTCGAACTGTACTTTTGTAACAATATAACACTCTGGGCTTATAATACCCACTCACCCTTCTACCATTCCTCTTCTCCCCATTCTTGATCCAACTACCATTGCAAACAATACTCACCCCATTTTACGGTAAATGCTTTGTATTTTTTTTATCGATTTTAGTCATCTGTAGGTGTAAGATTTATTTACTGTCACGCCTTATTTCAATGTAAAAGAGGACTTTTGTCACCATTCAAATAGCGGAGGAAAGCTAAATAAAAGTGTAAAACGGTGTGTTTATTGTGTATATTTGTTTTCTTGCCAATACCATTGCGAACAGAAAAACTCCAACACTGACGAAATATCCGAAGCTCACAAAAATAAATATAGATAAATTGCCCTTTGTGTACACTTACCTTTCTCTCTACTACCTAACCGGTGATGCAGAATGCAGATTCGGTATTCTACAAACACCTTTACATACTAAACTGTTAAACTAAAGCTAAAACTAAACTACTAAACTGAGTCGCTTCCATACAACAGAACCAAAACTGAATCGGGTTAAGACTTCAGTTTTAGTTTTTAACTGGGGCCTTATCATCACGTCTTAACGCGATTCAGTTGACGACCTAAACTGAGTCGCTTTCATACAACTGAGGCCTTACCATGACGTCTTAATGCTATTCAATTCACGACATAAAGTGAGTCGCTTCGATAGAACTGAGCCTATACTGAACCTAAACAGAATCGCGTTAAGACGTCATGGTAAAACCCGAGCATAGTCACGAACCTAAACTGAGTCGCTGCCATACAACTGAGTACAGTTTAGAACTTAAACTGAATCGCGTTAAGACGTCAGGGAAAGGCCCCTGCTGTAAAACGAGATAAATTAAACACGAACTATTAAACGTAATATAATTATAAGATAAAACTGGAATGAACACTTGACGCTGCTCTTAAACAGCCATTATATTACTGTCTTGCAAATTAATGTCTGGACTTGAAATTGTCAGACATGATATAATAGGGAACAGTGTTATATAGAGTGGTCTACTTTTAGAGATAAAAATAATATCACGTGATTTTTTCTATATAAATTGACAGATTTTCCCGTCCCGTGTTAGTTTGACTCATCCTTTATACATTGCGATACAGATAAGCCTATTAAATCGAAATCAGCAATAGCATGGCATTAGGATAATGGGGATTGCATAGAAATAGATAATAATGGACTAGCGGTCCTTCTGCGGTTATTGAATAGGTACGAACGAAGCGCGGTTGGAACCTCGAATTTGACAGAATTACGTTTACCACGAGTTGCGTAAGTAGTAAACTGTTTCTTATTTACGTATCGTCGAGCGAGTGAGCGAAACAAGTTCTCCTAGTCTAGTTGGACAATCCGTCGCTTGTTTGATGATAACTCTAGAATCGTTGATTGGACCGTCGTGAAATTTGGCACGTCGTTAGATGAGATAAATAATAATTTTAAGTTTTAATATGAGCCACTATCATACCTTAGTATTTGTTACATAAATGACACGTTAAAACACGTCGATGTACGGTTCAGAGAGAACTTCGTTTAGGCCTATACGTGTTTAGGGTACAATAGCCTAAATTACAAAAACCGGATCGTTATACTTACGAGTAGTTTATCCCGAACATTAAATCGCGAGCCTTATATCTTAGCAACCGCTTGACCAATTTCATTCATATTCGACCTCAAAAATGATATTCATCTTATTTTCCACATGCCAAATTTCACGACGATCCAATAAACGATACTTGAGTTATCGTCAAACAAACATACATGCATAGAAATTACGAAGTTTCCAAGTAGTTTGGGAGAACTCCGCACGCTTCGCTCGCTCGTTCAATTTCAAATCAGAGTTTGAGCCCACGTAAAGGATGAGTTACACTAGGACGGGACGGGGCGAGACGGGACGATCTGTGAATTTCTATGAAAAGAATCACTTGATAGCTCGCAGCCCTCGGATGTCACGTGACGTTTTCTATAGAAACTGACTGATCGTACCGGCCTGCCCCGTTCCGTCCCATTCTAGTGTGTCATCCTTAATGTTTCGTAAATTTTTTTAATCTCCTTTATTATTATTTTTTACCATTCGGGGTCGAAACTCTTGGTCCATGGGGTCCGAGCGCACGCAAATTTTTCGTAGAAATCGCGAAATGTCTGGTTGATGTTACTGGTGACCGAAGAGCTGGTGGCTTCCTCGCACAACGTACCTATCAGCATTGCGATACAACGAGGAAATGCCGCCAGCATCCTAGGTACAATGCCTCAAGGACCTACTTTAGATTTAAGGAAGGTAGAGGTAGGTAGTTAGGTAAGTTACACTTACTGTATATATTTCGAAAATAAATGTTTAATTTTTTTTTATCCGCCCATTACCCAAATTTGACAACGATCCGACCGACCTACGACACTTGAGTTCTCAACATATATACATACAAACGCCATATTATTCCAGTAAACAGTAGAGTAGAGTTCCCTCGTTCATTAAAAAATACACAAAAAGTCGGATTCATTTGTAAAGCAACTGAACTTTTGTATGGAATAAGTGCTAAAAACTTGAAGATCGGAAGCAAAGTACGGGTAAATTATGGAACGGAGGCAAGCGCAGAGGCGAAATTATGAAAAATGGTAGGATTTCTTATTACATTATACGTGCGACATGGATTACTCGTTCTAGATGGAGTTTAATTTTATATATGTGAGCATTGAGGTAATAGAATTGTATACCTACTAACAGAGAGTGTAATTTGGTGATTCCACAAACTTGCGTACTACAATATAAGAAGTTGATCCTCACAATAAAATACTTCATTTAACCTAAGAACTATTGTGTTTTCGTGGGATTGCTTCATAATTCATTGGTACACGGGCTGGTTCGACTGACTTCTGCTAGAAAGAGTTAAAAGAACCCACTGAAAATCCTCATAATTAGGGGAGAATCAGCTATATCGTACCGCCGGTTTAATCGTACCACCTCTAAATTACCTACTTAACAACCTATTTTACTTGCTTACAAATTGACATCTGCTGGAAGGAGCTGGAAGAAACCGATGAATATTCAGTGAAATGGACGACTCTTTTTTAAAAGTTATATCCCTAATGCATGATAACAGGAACACGTCACCATTATATGATGCTCATCTTCTTCATCATTATATATTTCTTTCTTTCAAATGAGCTAGTTCGATTTGGCCTCTGCTGGAGAAAGTTGGAAGAAGCCGCTGAAGATCGAATCAAATGAACGAATCTTCGAGCTATATATTTAATAAATAATAACAAGAACTCAACATCATTATATGCTTCATAATGCACAGTCTGTAAGATATATTCTACGGCATGCGGAGACTAACTCAATTCCGCAGGCGAGCAACGGATTCTCGGGTTTTTAATTGTCTACGAATTTTCTGTTTCCCTTGATTTATTTCTTTAGCAATTTCTTGGTGGATTGTTCGGAACGTACATTTGAGGCGAGTCAGTAGGTTGAGAATGTCATTTGTCTTTTGACTTGACTGCTTCTTTATTGTTTGGCCAACAAGAGATTGTACATCATTAATATAAGAACCTGGATTTAAAGACAGCCCATAAGCTCATTTAAATAAAATACAATATTGGGTAAAAAGAGGGCTGAAGGTTTACACGACTTCTATACAGACGAAATTGAGGGCTGAGGCTCTGATTTAACTAGTTATTATAATAGTAGATTTATAATTTAAAATATTATGCAAACTGACAGACAATGACCTGCTTAAGCAGTTGAAGGTCGACCTTGAAATTTAGAACACAATTAGATTCTTCAAAACATGTTGAGCTACATTAAAGAAGGATTTCAACAAATTCAACCACAATGAGGGTGATAATGGAGTTGAAAGTTATCGCCTCTACGCAAAAAAAGTCGTTTACTCACCGTAAAATGGGGTGAGTGATGGAGTTGCAAGAGTAGTTAGGTCATGAATGGGGATGTTAGAGGGATGAGTGGCAAAGTTACCAAGTCAACCTATTGTAATATTATCAGTTCCTATCCCTCCTAACCCCAACTATGGGGTGGGCTGGGATTAGGTGACATTTGGTGTTTTCGTTATACACTTGGTGTACTTATAGTAAAATATAATGAAATTGCAGATTATCATGGAAAAACTAAAATGTAATCCTACCGGAACACTTTTTCAATATAATATTGTCTCGTGTTTCCGCGATTGTTGTTCATTGAAATTAAATACTTTAGAACGGATTAATCGCGTTTATTAACACCATGACCCTACGTTTCGAGCCCGGTGAAAACTAGTGTTTTAAAGCAGCACTCGTTTTCACAGGGTTAAGATGATGACTGGGAGAATGCGAATTCTTCCCGTCAATCAAAAAAGTTACTCAAAATTATAAAAACCAAAACAAAGGTTGGTCTACAATAACTTTTAAATATATACATTAACATACATATCGAGGTTTAAGCTTTTAATTTCTCCCAACCTACTCTACATATTATAATTAATAAAATTATGTTTGACGTTACAAACTTGTTGTTGACAGTGACGAAGCGCTCATAAAAGTAGTGATATGAAAAATGATCACACGATACTGAGAAAGCTGCCTAAGCTCGAAGTCGTTTATAAAAATGTATGAAGCCATTCAATTGACATATAACCAAGAAATATCCGGCTTATGCCAAGCTCGTAGCAGTAAATCCGGAAACACGTAGGACGTTAATCGTCACAGTGAGACGGTACCTACTAAAGCCACGTGTTAGTTTTATTTATAATTTTTCCTACTGTTTGGCTTAGTTATATTCATGTGAAGAGTGCTTTGAAATACACAAAAACATAAGCCTTAAAGGATCTTATCAGCCTGTATACGAGTATGTACCTATGTTTTAAGTTTTTAAAAAATTTCAAAAGTGAAAAATTCCACTTTTTTCTTGGCATTTATATCTACTTACTCACTTCCAGTCGATATTAAAATCTATACATATAAATGGAAAAGTCCTGACTGACTGACTCACTGATCAACGCACAGCCGAAACTACTAAACGTATGATCCTGAAATTTTCACATTACGTTAGGTGTTTAACGAAGGTAACGAATAAGAAAGGGTTTTGAAAAAATCATCTTCTAAGGGGGTTAAATCGGGGTTGAAAGTTTGTATGGAAGAAAGTTTTTTCTTTTAGATAGAGACTCAAAAGTTGGTGTAGAGGTTTGTTATTAAAATACAAAAAAAGTAATTTTAGCTTTTTGGAAAAATCAACCCCAAAAGTGGTGAAAAGTGTGTTAAAAGTTTGTATGGCGGAAGCGTTTCCCTTTTAGTTATAGACTACAAACTTTGTGAAGAGAATCCTCATTAGAGTTTACAAAAAGTAATTTCAGCGATTTCGAAAATTCGACCCTTATAAGGGTGAAAAGGGTGTTGAAAGTTTGTATGGCGGAAGGTTTTCTGTTTAGCTAGAGACTTTATTTTATGTGTAAAGGTTTCTCATCAAAATACAAAAAAGGTGTTTTTATCTATATAATATATAAAAAAGAAACTGACTGACTGAATGACTAACTGACTGACTGACATATCAACGCACAGCCCAAACCGCTGGTCCTAGAGATACCAAATTTGAAACGTAGGTTCCTTATAACGTCTAGAGGTCCACTAAGACAGGATTTTTTCAAAATTCAACCCCCTAAGGGGGTGATTTGGAAGTCCAAAGTTTTTATGGGGAAACAAGATTAGTTGGGCCTATTCCATTTAAAACTTTACAGGAGTATTTATAAAGATAAATGAGGTAGCACGTGTTTCAGGTTTTTTGAGAATTCAACCCATATAAGGGGTAAAAGGGGTGAAAAAGTAAAAAAAACAACATGGGTATCGTTTTCTGGTTTATCGGGTCGCTGATTACAAAAACAACGACGATTATAAAATCTAACGTGGCGATTGTGAAATACCATCTTCCCTGTTGGGACGCGAGGGGGTCGAACTCTAAAAATATAAATATGGGTGTCATTTTGTTGTCAAAAAACATCATGATTATCGTTTTTATGGTTTATCGGGTCGCTGAAATCAAAAACAACAACCATTTTGAAATCCAATGAGGTGGACGTATGATACACCATCTTCCCTGTTGGGGTGCGATGGGGTTGAAATCTCAAAATATCAATATGAGTGTCGTTTTGTTGTTTATTTCTGTTTCTAGAATTTCAAATTTGGCACGTAGGTTTCTTATTAAGATTTATGGATTTTTCAGAATTCACCTTCTAATTGAGATAAGAAAGAAGATCCGAGAGGTTCTTTACAATGAATCTGGAGCCAAAACTGCGAGAAAAGGCCGCCATCTGAAATTTCGTCAGTTATGATCTGATCGTGATGGAAATCAATATCTGAGAATCCGAAAGGTTCTTTCTAAGGAATCAGAAGTCAACATTGATCGTAATATGTACTCGGTTGGTACATATCAAAGGGTTCAAGAGGTTCTTTATAACGAATCAAAGCCGCCAACTTGATTTTGAAATTACGTTACGGTTGAACATTCATTTTGTACGCGGGCGAAGCTGCGGGAAATAGCCAGGATTTTTTAGAATTCTCCTCCTAAAGGGGTGAAGTGGGATTTGATTGTATATCGGGAAACAAGATTTAAGACTATTTTATTCACAGGAGTATTCCTAACGAGAAATGAGTAAATAGGAGTACGAAATGGGGTGAAAAAGTCAACATGGGAAATATATACAGTAAGTGTAACTTACCTAACGACCTACCTCTGCCTACCTTAAATCTAAAATAGGTCCTTGATCAGAATTGCGAAAAGGGGCTCCATATTGAATTTATTGAGTTTTAATCCGACCTTGATAATAATCGGTATTTGGGGATCCGAGAGATTCCTCAGTAATGAATCTGTAGTAAAACCTGCGAGATCCGGCCGCCATCTTGAATTATTTCGATTTTGATCCGATCGGGTTAAAATCGATTTCCGAGAGGTTCTCTTTATGAATAATCTGAAGTTAAAACTGAGAAAAACGGCCATCGTCTAGAATTTCTTCAGTTATGATCTGATCGTGATGAAAATCGATATCCGAGGATCCGAAAGGTTCTTTCTAACGAACCACCAACGCCACCATCAACGGCCACCATCTTGAATTTATTGAGTTAAGTTCGTGATAAAGCTCGGTAGGCACATATAAAGGGTTCTTTATAACAAATCAGAGGTCAAAATTGAGAAACAGCCGCCAACTTGAATTTTTCAGTTAGATCACTTTTGCGACAACCATCCATTCCATTTAAATCCGTTCAGCCAACCGCAAGATAATAGCGGACAAACATACATATGTAGGTACATACAAATATACGGGCCCAACTAAGAACCTCCTTATTTGTAGACGGTTGAAAATTACGTTTAGTACGCGGGCGAAGCCGCGGGTAAAAGCTAGTAGATCATAATTCTGTAAAGTATACTTACATATATAACCAATACAAAGGCACAATGACATACACGACGTGAAATTAAATATTGTGAGGTACCAGATACTCACGAACTCACTATGTACCTACTCGAGAACACGAAAGAACGAAACGAACGAAAAGAACACAAAGTTATTATAGAAAAAATCCGCCAACCAATTGCAATTACTTCGAAACCTCCACAATTTGACCTCCATTAAATGTCGAATTTCTGCTTCAAACAAATCCCAATTTGCATAACAAAGTTGGAATTAAAAATTCAAACGAAATACGCTGTCAAAAAACCACGGCTAACCATACAGAGGCTTTGGAAAAATGCGACCCCTGGGATCGAGGCATTTGAAAAACGAATCGTGGACGTGTGTGGTAGGGATGGGGCGACGCAGGTAGATATATATCGGATGGGTATTAAATTACAGGAATACACGATTTTAAGCTAACATGGTCTTTGGCATTATAACTAATATCTAAAACGGGATAATTACCTACCATGTATGTTTGTTTTATTTATTTATTTTATTCAAAAAACAGTATACAGCGTTTACAGTAAAAACCAAAGCACTTCAACCATGAAATATAAAACCAAAACATATATATAAAACACAAAAGAGACAAAAAACAAACAAAATCACTTAGAACTAGGCGACGTAATAGCGTGGCTCCGTTGCGTCGTCTGAACCAGCGGCGTGGGATTCGGCAGGTTGCCCCGGAACCGCCGAAACACGACGCCATTCGGCCAGAAGTCTCCGCTCGCGATGGTGTCCTGCAGCGGCCGCGGTACGCGCACCACAAATGAGCTGAAGTGCACGTAGTGGCGCAACTGCAGCTGCTGTACCCTCAGCGTACAGCCAGTCTTCCGGTGGACATACTCCACCACGTCGTTAGCCACGGCGGAGTAGTGCAAGCGCGACACGTAGAGCGCTCTACTGGGCGTGGCGACCCGTAGACCTGAATTAACAGGCTCGGCCGTGCCTTGGAGAGTCTTACGAGGCGCCCGGCGCGTCTTGCGCTTCCTTTATTGAGCACCCGATATTTAAACACTGTTGCAACAGGTAATTATCCCGTTTTAGATATTATTTATAAGGTAGGAATATATCGAAACTCGACGAAGTAGATAAATTAAGTTTTTAAGACGTGTTCTCATTGATTTTTTTATGTCATAGATCACTTACCTTTAATTTTACACAAGACCCGAGCGTTTTTAATCAAACACGTATTAAATTTATATACAGTCGTATATTGTCTGATTTTACAATTACGTTTTCATCAACTGACGTTAAACAAATAAATATGCAGAATTCGTTAAATACATGCATCAATTAAACAATAGATGACTCTGTTTTTAGAAATTGAGTCTTGAATCTAAGAGGTTTAAATATTTAAGTTAATAACAGCTCTATTACATATGTTTTTCTACAGACATAAATAATTATATGTATGCAGTTTTATTTACATAATTGACGATTTAGAATTTTATGCAACTTAAGATTTGTTATGTAAAAGTTTTACTGAAATATTTAGACAAAAAAGTTCTATAATTATGTTCCTTACTGCTGTGCTTACACCAAAAAAAATACATGTCATACAAAAAATACAAAAAAAAAAATACAAATCGTTTATTTCCTTGAACAAAACAATGAACATAAAATACAGAATTAGGCACTGACAAAGGAAAAAGGTATGGGCACAGCTTAGCTGGTTTTAAGCCCATCCAAGGTCAATCAAAGAGGGAGAAATTACAATTTAGGTATAATAAGGCAATGAATAGAATGTAGGTACACAATAATTTTTATAAGAAGTAAAACTAAAAACTACAACTACTTACCAATTCATATGTCATATCATTAACTCAAAAAAATCGAAATACATTTGCAATTAAAATCGATACCTTAAAAACAAAAATAGTATCAACCTCTTCAGAAGATCACTTGCAATTAAAATGGCCTCGGCAAGGTGGATTGAAATTAAAATGGCCGCCGCAGTATGGCGTCGCAATTCGATTAATACGCTTGTTTTGATTGAGTCATTTTTCCCTCGATTATTGGACGATTGCCGTTTCGTATTCGGAAAATGTTTTGGCTTTGTTTATTGGACATAATCAAGATATGATCCTAAAAATAACTCGATTTCATTGTGCGACTTGTAACAATGACATTGGATGTTGACGAAAATATTATTTTTTATAATATTATTGTTTTGCTTAGATATCTTAATTTATCGATAGTATCATACATTTCAAATCTGGTATCTTTTGAAATTAATAGTAATCTTTTTAAATTTTGATTACTACTTTTAAATAATTCTACAGTTTATTGGATATTTGCAAGCGTTTTACTACTGTTAATTATACTTATCTAGTACTAGGTACTAGTGACTTTGTCCGTATAAAAGTAGTTGAAAACTTTCAACCCTATTTTCATCCCCTTAAGTATAACCCAATAAGTATATATGTTTGTTTAGTAATATTATTGCAATCGAACTAATTCACCGCTAATGAATTCTGATAACGCTATGCCGTTGCCAATAACATGGGTTTCCCGCTTTGTAGCAAAAATGCTTCGTAGAGGCGTAACAACAACGTGTTCTGATTAGTGCTGAATGAACTAACTGTCACAAACAACAATATACATATTTTGTCGCTAAAGCTGTTTCACATGGTATACAGTATAGAATATCGAGTATTTAAGTACTTCATAGTATTACGTATCTATACACTATCCAACACTTCGCCGTATTGCGAGTTCATTAGCATAATTAACTGAGCTGGGTCCAATTAATATTCTTGCTTTATTTTATTCTGCAACTGTCTGGCATAAAAGGTCTCGCTCGTCGCTTTGAAAACGAGAAAATAACAAAATAAAACACAAAAATCATACCAAGATCTGTTTGACAACTTTAGAAACTTGGTAAGTATAAAAGTTAATATTTACTCAAAACCAATTAAAAAGAATATGACTGGGTTTCTAGGTCTCTGGTCTGAAAATGATTTCTATATCACAGTTTTTTTATTATAGTAAGCTGGACTTTACTGAAATAAAACATTTTACGATAAAATATTTATGGGCTCGAAATGTAAAGATGGCTTATGTACGCGACCGATTCATTTTTAAAGTGTTTAAAACTAATCATGGTAATAATAGAAGACAATTTTACCCAATCAAAAACAATTACATGTATAAATACACAAGTCTCGCTCCGCAGTTATTTTGCTGCTAAAATGTTACGAAAGTTAATGTTAAAACAAGTAGGTTCTTTTATTCGGTACCCGAGAGTGTCCATAGAACGCGACTTTCACCGATTTGACTACTTTTATTCAACTCTGTGTTCTTCTACGATATGAAAATAAGCAAGCCGGTGAAAGTCGAGTTCTATAGACCCTACAACAATAGTTAAAAATCGAATAGATGGGCATCCCCCCATATTTATACTGACACTGGAGTGTTTTGTACCTACCTGTACCTACGTATAATATTTGATTGAACTACATAAGTAACTTTACAGAATTATAAAATTAGTTATATATACATTTAGTATGTATTTTCCAAAATATTTGAATTTTCTATGGGTTGGTTGGCTATAAACTACATAAGTTTAAAATTTTAAGCTTCTGGGACTGCTAGAAGTACCTAAGACTTTTGATGATCAGTGAGTGAGTGAGTGACCAAACTACTGAACTTTGACGTTCGATAGTTCTTAAACTACAAATTCAAAAAAATGTTTTTGAAAATATTCTGATGTCATGTTGTTAGCCACAGAAATTCAGGGTTGTAGCTTTAACCAGCGCGAAATTACAGGAGGTTGAAAATGGCCTGAACTGGTTCGAGAAAATGGTACGGCAGTGCCTTTGTTTTGCTTGACATGTTGAGATCTAGACCTATTAAACGGAACGCGGACACAACTGAACGCGGAACAATTGTTGCAACGTAACCGAGTGGAACCTAACATTAACTCCTTCTCTAGTTCTTATTTTCAGTCAACATATGATTTAAATACACGGGCACACGTTTGCTCGTTTGCGTCTGTAGCATTTCACGGTTTAAAGGTCCTGCGAAATCAAGACGCGCGCAAACAAAATGGTGTAGATACACGTATCCATGGCGTAGTTAAATCATGGTCACATATTTGGTCCTACGAAATCAAGATAACACATAAATGAAAGTAAGGTACACGCATTTCTAGCCATGTTTCCTCTTGTCTGGTCGTATTAATTATAGATGAGCCGATGATCAACACAAGTTTTAAAATACTATTATTATGGTTACACATTTGCTGGTAACTGAAGCAAGAGGGACCCGTTTTTCTCGAAAACATGTTTGCTTGAGAGAAAAACAAACTTTGTAAAACCCGACCCATATCTACATTGATTTTTGGCTGCCAACGAATAGAGAGCCGCGCGATTCTCTCACTCTATATTCACCACTCGTGGTATTGATTTCGTATTTAGAGAACTGTGTAGAAATTATCTGATTATAAAAATTCGATAGGACCCTTTTTTTTAATGTATCGTACAGAGTACACAGTGTACAGTGTGTGTAAAAATATCTTACCTTTAATAAAAGCTAAATGTACAGTCAGCTATAAAGCTAGGAATACAACCAAAATGCCAGAAATATGTTGGTATATACGACCTTAATGTTCAAGTAATAAATCTTGTATACATATTTTTGGCAGTTTGGCTGTATTAATATCATTATAGCTGACTGTACCTTGTAATCGGATAGAGTAATAATAATAAAACTAAATGTGCGACATTGGACTAATTAAAGAGGCTGTAATATTGTCTTCTGTTACCGCGATTGTTATTCATTGAAATTAAACACTTTAGAACGGATTAACGGATTCTCTCAGTCATCATCTTAACCCTTTTTTTTTTTTTTTTTTTTTTTTGACGGAGTGGAGAACGCATTTACGCGCCGTCCCCCGACCTCGGGTAGGTCATTTGGGGGGTGTGTGGGACTCGCCGCTCAGTTCTCCCTCTCCTATTGAGAGGGAAGGAGAGCGGCCCTACCCACTAAACTCCACTCCGGCGTTTCCCTCCTGGCCGTTAATGAGGGCACCATGGGATCGAATATTCTACCACGGTGACCTCCGGCGGCCCCGGCTATTGCCAGGGCACCCGCACAAGGAGGGGGAGGTCAGAAACGCTTTGACCTCCCCCCCGACGACGTGGGGCCGTACAATGCGGGACCCAAACCCGCTGGCCCCATTAAGGCGTTTGGCGAATGAACGCCAAACGCCTTCGACCCCGCCGCCTGCGACGGAGCGGGAGAGCGTCTACCGCGTCTTCCCGCTCTCTTTCCGCTGCCTCCTTCTGCGACATAACCTCTTCGCAGAAGGAGGCCACCGCATCCCAATTCCTCTCGCTGCCCAGCATCGAAGCGATGACGCTGTGCAGCGAGAGGTCCGACAGCCCTGTTGTGCCCTCAAGGGCCGCCCTCTCTGTCGCCCAGCGGGCGCACTCCGCCATGGTGTGCTGGGCAGTATCGTCCTCCTCCCAACACTCCCAGCACCGGGGCACCGGCTCTCTACCTATCCGGTGCAGGTAGTGCCCAAAACAGCCGTGTCCGGACACTACCTGCGTCAGCCTGAACGTCAGGACCCCCTTACGCCTATCGACCCACGCGTCTAGCGATGGGAGGATAGCCCCGATGGTTCTAACCCCGTACTGGCTATCCTCCAACGCTTCCCTCCAAAGGCGCCTCAGCCGCTCTTGCGCCGCCCGAGCCGCCCTTTCCGTCTCCTCCGGGTCCGGCGGCTCTCCAGCTCTCCTCGCTTCGGCCCTCCGGTGGTGCCTTTCGGCCAGCACCCCTGCGTCTAGCTCCCAGGGCGGGGTGCCGGCAAGGAGGCACGCCGCCGCATGGGAGGTGGTCCGGTATGCCCTCGCCATTCGTTGGGCCACCACCCTCTGCGGTCGCCGGAGGAGCGCAGTGGTGCGGTCACCCAGCCGCTCGGCCCAGATTGGCGCTCCGTAGAGCGCCATACTCCGCACCACGCCCGCGTAAAGCCGCCTACAAGGGGCATTTGGCCCTCCCAAGTTGGGCAACAACCGGCCCAGCGCAGAGGCAGCACCCACGAGACGGGGAGCCAGTCTCGTGAAGTGCTCCTCGAACGTCCACCTCCTGTCCAGGACAAGGCCCAGATACTTAATGTGGGCCTTGACCTGGACCCGCTCCCCACCCACTCTGAGGGCGGTGTTCCCTCCCATTCTCCACCCCCTTCCTCCCCTGAGGACCATGGCCTCCGTCTTTTGGAGGGCGACCCGTAGACCCAGGAGGCCTATGCGGTGGACCGTAAGTTCGGTCGCCACCTCGGCCCTCCTCAGTACCTCCTCCAGCTCCCGCCCTCGTACGGCCACCAGTGTGTCATCCGCGTAACACACTGTGGCCATTCGCGGGAGCTGTACCCCTCGGATCACCCAATCATAGCCGAGGTTCCACAGGAGGGGACCCAACACGGATCCCTGTGGAACCCCGCACTCCATGGCCCTCTCGCACCGAACACCGCCCTGTTCGTAGAGCACTACCCGCCCCGTTAGGTAGTGCTCCACAACCCTCCTTATATATTGAGGCACTCCGTGAAACCGGAGTGCTTCCCCTATCACCGAGTAGGGGAGGGAGCCAAAAGCATTGGCGATGTCCAGGGACACCGCCACCACTCCCTCTCCCCTGCCCTCCGCCTGCAAAACGAAGTCTCTTAGAGCGCCCACCGCGTCGATTGTAGACCTCCCTCTACGGAACCCGAACTGGCTGTCGTTGAGGTTCGGGCCCGTCCCCGCTAGATGCTGCTGGATGCGTGCTGCCAGTATTCGCTCAAAGAGCTTACTGACTTCATCCAGCAGCACAATAGGGCGGTAACCAGAGGGAGAATCTGGTGGGCGCCCCTCCTTCCTCAGAAGACATAGCCGCCCGGCTTTCCAGCAGGCCGGGAATTGCCCCTCCTTGAGGCACTCCTCCATTAGGGACCTAAGGCGGTTCCCTAACCGCTTTAACGCCAGGAAGAGCACTCTTCCCGGCACTCCATCCGGGCCCGGCGCTTTCTTGGCTCCCCTGAGCCGATCTATTGCCCCCGTCATTTCGTCGTCCGTGACGGGGGGAACGACGAGGGCCCCCTCCGGTTCGACAATCGGGGGCGCCATCCTGGGCGGGACGAATTCCGGGGCCTCCGGGAATAGGCCCTCAACCACTTTCCGGAGGAGTTCCGGCTCCATTGACTCCATGGGCGTTGCGCATTTCAATTTATCGCGCACCATCTTGTATGGGCGCCCCCATGGGTCTCTGTCGAGGGTCGCCAGAAACTCCTCCCATCCCTCATCCTTGGCCTTCTGGATGGCATCCTGGAGGGCTGCCTTCTTCTCGGCCCACTGGGCGTGCAGGAGCTCCTCCTCCTCGTCGGTGTGCCTCCTCCGGCGACACCGGGTGTATGCCCGCCGGGCGGCATTGCTTTCTGTGCGGAGGGCGGTGATCTCTTGGCTCCACCAGAAGACCTGCTTCCTGCCCCGAGGGGGGCTCGCTCGGGGCATGGCCGCGTCGCACACCGCCATGAGGGACCTTCTAAGGTGGGACGCCTTCTCGTCCACCCCACGGAGGGTCGGTGGGGGGGGGATCCACTCCTCGATTATGGCGGCCTCCTCCGCCATCTCCCGGTCGAGGCGGGCAAGAGACCACCTTGGGAAGCCTTGTCCTGTTCGTCGGCCGATGGGGACTGGCGGCACGGCCCTCTGCAGTGTGGAGACCCTCATACGGATATATAGGTGATCCGAGAGGGTCTCTTCGTCCTCCAAAACTCGCCAATCAGCAACGCGCATAGCAACGGCGGGGGTCGCAAAAGACACGTCCACTATGGACCCCCCCTGCCGACGTACGCACGTCTGCGCGTTGCCCCGGTTGAGGAGGACCAAGCCCACTGCGGCCGCCCAGTCTTCCACCTCGGCTCCCCTGCGGTCGGTATGCGGACACCCCCATGCCACGCTCTTGGCATTTAGGTCCCCCAGGACCAGGATTGGCACCCGGCCGGCACGGCGTACCACCCCCTCCAGGTCCCCCAGAAATCTCTGGAAGGCGTCCAGTGGCTGGTTGGGGGAGAAGTACACCCCCACCACCATCATTTCCCCCCATTTTGCCGCCACATAACCCACCCCTCCGTCAGCCTTGGCAAGTGACGCTCCCATTGTGGGGGCGACCAATGCCACTCGGCCATCCGTAGAGCCCACCCAGTTAGGCCGCGGAAGGACGACATACGGTTCCGCCACTGCAGCCAGGGCAACCCCCCACTCCGCCATGTTCTGCATAAGCAGATCTTGTGCTCGGGCGCAGTGGTTGAGGTTGCATTGTAGTACCTCCTGGGGACCTGTATGTTGTGGGCGTACTAACATTACAGGTCCATACTTTCTCCCTCTGTTGCTCCTGGCGCAGGGGTGTCAGCCACTACGGGGACTCTTTCGAGGGCCTCCGACCGCTTTGGGGCTTCGGCCCCCCTGACTTTTGGGGGGTTGCAAGCCGAGCCACCCATCCTGTGCCCCGCTGGCATCTTTGCCTGGTGGCACACCGCGCAGAAAGTCTCGGCCTGGCAGTCCGCACTCCTGTGGCCCGGCTTACTGCAGCGGAAACACAGGTCCCCCCTTTCGACCGCTGATGGGCATGTCGCCCTGGTGTGGCCGATGCCCAGGCACTTGTAACACCGTAGTGCCTCCGGCTCAAGCGCCTCCACCCTGGCAGCCGACCAGCCCACAGTGACCCTTCCCGCCGTGACTACCGCGTTGGCCACTTCTGCGGGGCACTGCACAAGGACCGAGCCCGAGCCGCTGTAGCCCCTCCTAATCTCGCCCACTTTGACCGCAGTCGGCGGGCAGCCACCTTTGCCCGCGACGGCCTCTGCTACAGCCGCTTGGGTGGCTGCCTCATCGAGGCCGGAGACCCGGACACGCGCCAACTTCACGGGCCTATATACCCGTGCCGCGTCTCCGATGGCCGCCTCCAGTCGCTCCCTGAGAGCGTCCGCCGTGCGGCCGTTGTCGGTGCCCGCCACTTCAAAAATGCGGGCCCCGTCCGCGGTCTTTCGGACCTTGACATGGTCAAGCCCCACGTCCTGGAGACGGATGGCTTGAGTAGCCCTCGTCATGATGGCCGCGTACGATATATTGGCCTCCGGCTTGAGGGCCACTACCACCGCTGCGGTTTTCGGAACCGCCACCTTTGGTACCGGTGCCGTCTTTGCAGGCTGCCTCGGTGATGCCGCTGACGCGGTCGGAGCCTTCTTCTTTCCGCCCTTTGCCACCGTCGTCCAGGCCGGCTCGGATGACGGTCCTGCCTGGGCAGGAACCGCAGACGGTGTCCCCGAAGCCTGCCGTGCTGCCGGCCCCTTTTTTCTTTTCTGGGCTTTGGCCTGCCTCGCGGGGGGCATGAGTGTTGTCCCAGTTTTCGCCTTCCCTTCTGCTCGTGGTTGCGAGCTGCCGCGCTCTGGTGCTGCCGGTGTCTCCTGCAGGCTCTCCGCCCTCCTTCTATCCGCCTCGAGGGGCGGGCGGATGGTCGGCTCAGGAGGAAGACGTCTGTTGACCTCCGCCAACCTGACGTTCACCATCTCGCCCACCGAGACGAACAACTCTGAGGCGAGTTGCTCCTTGCAGGAGGTGAGGACCTGCAGCACCACCGAGCGAATACGTTCTTCTTCCGGCGCATTTGGGTCCGGCGCGGGACATGCCTTCTCCCTCTCCGAAAAGGCTCTCCTGAGGGCCTTCGCCTCCGTGCGCACAATGGCAAGCTCCTCCCTCATCCTTTTATTGTCCGCACGGAGCGCGCGGATCTCCTCCCCGTCTCCCTGGGACAACTTATTGACGGCCACCACGATCTCCCGGCAGGCGTCGTTAATGGCGCCCCTGACTGCCCCCTTGAGGTTAGAGGACTTCGCCGTCTGCTTCATGACCTCCTCCGCGGCCCGACGAGCAACCTCCAGCGGGTCCTCATTCAGTTCGCGAGATGATCGCCCCTCGCTCCTGTGCCCCCCGTCCTCGTTTTCCCCCCCGGACTCTTCGACCTCCTCCGAGTCCTCCGAGTCCGCCACCATACTCTGGAGGCTGCTGCGGGCGGCCGCCAGACCGGCGTAAGCCCCGGTGGGCATCTTCCCCTTGACTTTTAGCCTGAGACGGGGACTCCTCCCAGGTACCGCATTCCCCCTGCCCCTTCCGGCCGTGCTAATCTTGGCCGCGCTGTCAGGGTAGGCCTCCTTGGTGTAGGGGTTGGCCCTTTTGGGCGCCCCCCCCTTACTCCCCTTGCGCGTTTTCCCTCCCGAGGAGGTCCCCAAACCTGCCTCGGCTTCACCCCCCAGATTGGCGGACATGCGTCCACCATTTCCTTCAAGATCCCCCGGGGGGGGGGACTTTGAACCCCCCTTCATCGTTCTACCGGAAGGGGAACACCCCCTTGCCGGTCGAAATTCCGAAAAAATCGGACCCAAAGATTTCTTCTAAGAAAAACGGTCAAGGTCGAGTCGGGCAATTTCGACAAACTTAAAAATTTGTCGGTTTTTGCCCCTCCAACACTTCCCCCCTCAACCGAGAGATCCGAGCGAGGTGTCAATTGATAGGGGAGACCGTCCCCTATTCGACCACAGAATCCCCGAATTTTTCCTCCCTCCCCTCAGATGCTACTCAGATTACCAAGATACGGTTATTCCTAGCCGACCCTGATAAGACCTAATAGCAATCTGGTCTTTCGCTTATAACTTTTGAGCCCGTAGTCCAAAAATTATAAAAGAAACGACAGATGATAGAGCTTACAGAAAACTATTTTACAGCATAAAAAAAAAAAAAAACAAAAAAGAAGAAAAAAGAAGAAGAAATGAATTTAATAAAAACAAAAAGTGAAGTTGCAAAACTTCAAAACAAAGATTTGAACCCCGATAACTTAAGAACAAAGTGTTCCAAAATTACGGGATAAAAGATTTGAGTTGAAGTATGGAAGAACTAAATTACCAGCAAAGAAAAAGAAAAGAAAAGTGAAAAACAAAAAAGTTATTAACAAAAAACCAAATTTAACAAAACCAGTAAGTAAGCAAAATCGAAAATCCGCGAAAAAGTGCCAAAATCGTCAAGGTATGCTCAGTCAATATCCGGAAGTGGGTAGCCAAAATTATTTAACGTATACGTTCCGAAAATCACTGCAATCCCTCAAGAAACACACCTCTTTCCATCCCATCATCTTAACCCTGTGAAAACGAGTGCTGTAAAGGGCTCGAAACGTAGGATCATGGTGTTAATAAACGCGATTAATCCGTTCTAAAGTGTTTAATTTCAATAAAGAGGCTGTGTTTATTAAAATGTAAGCTGAAAATAAAACAAATAAATCAAGCCAAGAAATCTAAATAACTCGAGTTTCAATATTGATCCCTTAAATTCCAGGGACCGAAAGTTATTTCCTTTTATAAGATTGTCTTACAACTTTTAATTAGATTTTTTCATTACCGAATTCGGCGTTTTATCGTCTCGCTAAGAATCTTCCCTTTAATATAAGTTAAATGGCTGCTACAAGTAATCGTAGCGATTTGTTATTGGAAATCCCAGTGAGTAACTAATTGAGAGTTAATTTGCCAATAGACGCAGTCATGCTTGATTGTACTATGTCGGTTTACAGTCGGTGCCGTCACTTAAGTACCTACCTTACATACGCATCCTTATAGCAGCACGCGTGGATACTTATACAAGGGCTCCAACTGTACACCAGCATTTAAAAAAATACTTTAAAAAGTTCAGATTTACGAAGGAAAGACTACAGTTTTTTGGACACAATTTTTCGCGTTGTAATTTAATATCGGGTCCAATACAATACTGCGTTCTGGGTCTAAGTAGTTAAGTATTAACTAACATAATATGGATGTAAACTATCCGAAATAAATTCTTTCATTTCATTTCATTTTCATTGATGGGACTGCCTCGCTTCTGTAGCGCATCAGGGATGTTTGCAGTGGCGTGAGTAGATTGTTTTTATACAACCATGCGTGCGCGCGCCGCGTTTCTGGTGCGCCGGGTGCGCTCGGCTGCAGTCCCAACAGTATTCTGCGCATGATAGCAGACAGGGTGGACTGCCCCTACATGCCGCACTGCGAGGGATTGCACTCCCCTGTCAGTGTTGTCCTATTTTAAATGTAAATTTTAATTTTTTAGTCTATCTAACCCCTAAATTTTTAGTTCTTTTAATAATATAAATGTGTCAATCGTTACATGAAATAAAAATATTCATTCGTTCATTCATTCATTCAATATTTCTGGCAAGATTTTCATAGCACTTACACGACTAAGCTCTCTGTTTATAGGCGCTTTCCTCTACAATGTGCTTATTGTAGAGGAGGATAACGGCCTCCTAGCCTAGTTGGTAGTGACCCTGCCTACGAAGCAGGAGGTCCCGGGTTCGAATCCTGGTCAGGGCATTTATTTGTGTGTTTATCACGAATATTTGTTCCTGAGTTATGGATGTTTTCTATGTATTTAAGTATTTATATGTATCTGTCTATTATATATATCGTCGCCTAGTACCCACAACACAAGCCTTATTGAGCTTACCGTGGGACTAGGTCGATTTGTGTAAGATTGTCCCATAGTATTTATTATTTATTTATTATTATTATTTATTGTACACTTTTTTTACGTGCAATAAAGTTTAAAATAAATAAATAATGCGGAATAACTTTGGATTGGCTACGAGTGTAGCGGCGTAGTAAATTGTGTTTGTCTCTGTGCACTATTTTTAGGGTTCTGTAGTCGACTAGGAAACCTTATAGTTTCGCCATGTCTATCCGTCTTTCCATCCGCGGATAATCTCAGTAACCGTTAGTACTAATTTTGTACGATTATATAGGGAACCCGCTAGGGGAGTTCTCTGTGGCTGGTCGCTTTCCGCTAGAAAGCGGAAAACAACGGAATTGGCTACGAGCGTAGCGCGTAGCACTCGCTAGCGCTCAATGTGTTAATAACGCCGACAAAGTAGTAAAATAAAAAGTAGGAAAATATTACACGTAACAGCTATAAAATGAAAATAGATGTCATATACTACCATTCCTACCTGCCTAGTGAGCTAATGATGACGGTCGTGGTGCCTATAACTAAGAATAAAACTGGAGATGTCTCAGATAAGTGTAACTACCGGCCGATATCATTAGCTACAACTGCGTCGAAGGTGCTGGACGCCATGCTTGAGGGACAGCTTAAAAAACATGTAAGTTTACACGATGCACAGTTTGGGTTTAGACCCGGGCTATCGACTGAAAGTGCCATCTTGTCCCTCAAGCACGTCGTTAGGTACTACACCGACAGAAATACGCCTGTGTATGCTGCTTTTCTTGATTTGTCTAGGGCATTTGACTTGGTTAGGTATGACATCCTGTGGTCTAAACTAGTCAACGCCGGGGTGCCGGGTGAACTGGTCAATATTTTTAAATACTGGTACGCACATCAAACTAACCGGGTCAAATGGCTTAACGAACTTTCTGATGAGTATGGGTTGGAATGCGGAGTGAGACAGGGGGGGCTGACGTCTCCTACGCTTTTCAACCTATACGTGAACCAGCTGATCGGTGAGCTGGGTAGCACCAGAGTCGGCTGCTCGATTGACGGACATATTGTCAACAGTATTAGTTATGCGGACGACATGGTGCTGCTCAGTCCATCGATTTCTGCACTCAGAAGCTTAATAAAAACTTGTGAAGAGTACGCTAAGCTGCACGGCCTCCTTTATAATGTTAAAAAAAGTGAGCTTATTGTATTTAATTCAAAGAGTCGTAAGGTGACGACTATGCCCCCTGTGCTGCTTAATGGTGTAAGTCTCGCCAGAGTGAATAAATTTAAGTACCTCGGTCATGTGGTCACAGAGGACTTAAAGGATGATAGCGACATTGAGAGGGAAAGGAGGGCGATGGCGGTTCGCTGTAACATGCTGGCTCGCAGGTTTGCACGATCTAGCATTGAAGTAAAGATTACTCTCTTTAAAGCCTTCTGCCAAACTTTATACACGTGCAATCTGTGGGTCAACTACACGCAGCGAGCCTACAACGCCCTCCGAGTACAATATAACAATGCCTTTAGGGTGTTGTTGGGGCTCCCACGCTATTGCAGCGCTTCAGCGATGTTTGCGTACGCTCACACAGCGGGGTTCAGCGCGGTGATTCGTCAACGCGTTGCATCACTCATGCGCAGGGTGCGGGGGAGCCCCAACGCCATCCTGAGGCTCATTAGCGAGAGGATGGACTGCCCCATTGTGGGACACTGGGTGCGAACGCATGCGCATGTTCCAGGTGTTCCAGAGGGGGGCAGATACTTAAATTAAAATTAGGATTTAAGAATTAATTAATTAATTACCTTGCAAACTAATCTTAAGTATATGGACTTTCGTCTGAAATAAACAAATTTTTTTTTTTTTTTTTTTTTTTTATATACTAAAGATTAAAGACCCGGGTTCGATCCTCGGCTTGGCCTCTGATGGACTTGGTCTTTTTCTTTTGTATATGACATCTATTTTCAGTTTATAATTTATTTACAGTAGTGTTACTACTTTAATAACAAGTCAAAAATATTTAACTAAATTAATTTGATTTATTTCAACAACTTTTTTTTAATGTGATGTTGTTTTTTTTTCAACCCTTAAGTGAGATTGGATAGGTATTTGATAAAGAGTAGGGGTTTGCTAATCCCTAAAAAAAATAAAAAAGTGTGTATTTATTGTTTTAAGCATGGTATCCATTAAAACCCTTTTTAAGTTCACCTATTGTGACGGACGGTAAACTACGGAACCCTACGATGAGCATGTTTATACATATTCAATTAAATATATTAAAAACTTAGTAACACAATAAAAGCTAGTGAAACTGAAGTAAGCTCCGTAGCTGCAAACAAATGCAACGAAATATCATTAAAGAACCTTATACAAGTGCGCACAGGCGTACGCAAGTGTCTCCCGTGACTTCGAATTTAATTTATCTAAAACGTCACCGTGATTTGTTCCGTGACGTCACCGTTCCGCCATTGACACGTTTTTGTCACACTCACGTAACAAGCTGGAATCGACTATAAACCCATATAAATAAGGTGCACAATCGTGGGAGGACAAAAAGGGGGAACCAAACAATAATACAATATTACGGTTTGTTTATGTCAAGATCAAAAGATTACAAGGTTTTGATGAAGTGTAGTAGATATAAGGAAAGGTTTATTTTGCATGACGGCTTTTGTACAAATGAAGGAATTGGAACAATATACAGGTTGTGACTTGGCACAAATGTACTGACGTCGTAGATGTTGTGACATGTTGTATCTAGAGAACAAAACAGGCAGCTATAGGCGAAGATGTAATAATATAATGTTTTATTAATTACATTGATTCAATTATAAGATTTTAACTGATTACAAATAAGACCAATAGTAAAATACCTAACATGTACTAAACGAAAAAATCCAAAGCAGTAGTCATCTGCGAGATCGCATAAAAAAAGCCTCCAACGAATTTTAAAACTTTCTTTAATAATTTGAAGTCGCCTAAAATGTATTTTGCGCTAACTTTTTATACTACTTATATTGACTACTTATACTTTAACTATTTATATTGAATAAAGTAGACTAAAACTTGTTCGAATAAGAACAATTTTAGTCTCTTAAACGAATGTAAAGAAAACATTTTCATTTGAAAATGTCTTAGCTCTCGATATTTTTTTGTGCATCAGCAAATTAATTTTAAAAAGTGTGTATCGTACTGTGTACAACACAATACAATACTATCACTCTTTATTTTACCTCAAAACAACAAAAACAAACACAAACTGGTAAAGATTAAAATTTGTAAAAGAGATAAACAACAGGCGGTTTTATCGCCAAATAGCGATCTCGTCCAGGAAACCTTTGGGTAGAGAAAATAACACATTAAAATTATACAGTAACTGGTACAAAACTGGAAATAGTATTATGCTAGAACCAAAGATTTGACACAAACAGAAAATACAAATCAACAAAAAAATACATTCATAAATACTCATGTGTGTTTATATAAAATACATGCATATATAAATACATATATACAATATACATAGCAAACGCCTTAGAGAGGCAACGGGTGACCCTCGCGCAGGCGGCTTTCTTGCGCAATCAGTGATTAAAGCGCTTCTCTTGGCCGTTTTAGATATATAGTACATATTTAAATTAATTTAGCAAAATGATGATAACACTGAAATTACACAGCCAAACAATGAAAGGAAATCAATAATAGTTTTATGAACAGGAACGAAGGAGGCGATAAATAGTGCTTTTTAAGGAGAGACTTGAAAGAAGCTACAGATTCAGCACGTCTTCTATCAAGAGGGAGAGAGTTCCACAGTCGAATTGCGTAAAAAATTAATAAAGTATTATATAATTTGCGGAAGGAAGATGGCACAGTCAGAAGCAAGTTTTGAGAGGATCGAAGAAAATTGAGATAGCTAAAACGGTGTTTAAGACAGCGGGGGGTTGCAGGGTTATAAATAACGCTATAGAGAAGACAAAGGATATGAGATGTACGATGATATATAGATCATGGTCATATTTGCGAAACCTATTAATGAATTTTATGCAACGATTTTGAATACGCAAGTTTGAATATTGTCCAATTTGTCAAGTTTGTTTTTCTCCTTGGTAAGGTCAAGATAAGATATGTCTCGATAATCCAGTATAGGAAGAATTAATGTTTGTGCAAGCGCAATTTTAGTGCGATAGGTAATAAAACCGCCGAAGTGTTAGATGGGAGCCCCCTTAAATATTTATTTTATTCTGCTTTTTAGTATTTGTTGTTATAGAGGTAATAAAGATACATAATCTGTGAAGATTTCAATTGTCTAGCTATCACGGTTCTTGAGATGCAGCCTGGTGACGGACGTACAGTGGAGCCTTAGTAATAGGGTCCCGTTTTACCCTTGGGGTATGGAACCCTAAAATATTACGAAGCTGCCTGAGAGGTTGCAAGTTGCACGTTATTTTATATCGAACGATATGAAAATTGGGGCAAACTCTAGTTTGTTCTTGAATTTAAAATGTATATATATATATGTCTAAAATTGAATGCCAAAAAAGTTATCATTCACAAAAGTCGTAATGGGGGCCTATATATATGTGGTTTGAACGCATCGTGGGGAGCTCATGACATGTGTGTATAGAAAGCAATGTATGTAATTGTAAATAATTAGTTGTTATTATGAAACTAGGCTGCCGCCTCGTTTCATAAACCCACACTTGATTTGATGCCTTTTATTATAATTATGTTGTCACATAAACAACTATTATACTGCATTCGATATTGATGGAATTATGTACAGACGAGTTCATAAATATATGAACATTACCAAGGCTTCTAAAATATCTGTACACCCTGGTACACCCTTAGGACATTGGCAATAAGGTGTAAATGTTTTTTTTTCTAGCTAAATATGAATTGGTATTTAGGTCGTCAGTTAACGCGATTTGTTCGCAAATGTTACAACCGTACACTTTTAGTTTAAGTGGTTACGAGACGTGTTGAAAGATAGAGATGTGTTATAAATAACTTCACGATGAAAAAATCACTGTGACTCGCCGTCTAATAGTATCGCCATGTCTGAAAGTCGGAGACGACATTATAAAATCAAGGTGGCTGTTCCTTCGTCGGCTTCGTCCTTGTTGCTCCTTCTCTCCTATCTTCAATACTCGCATTGAGACTCTACCAAAAATTGACAGCATACAAAAAAATGAGTCTTTTTTTAAATCAATAATACTCGTGATTTTGGTTATAAAAAACCTAAAACTTCCTATATTTTCAAAAAAAGTAAATGATGCCCGTCTACATGCTACAAATATATCAAAATAATCAAAATCAAGGAGCAAATAATAACATTAAAATAAAAATAATAAATTCAAACTTTATAAAATTACCTAAGGTACATTCATCCCATTAGCCATTGCTCGGGCTGAGTAGGCACTTCTCGGCCACCGACACAATATGTAGTTTGAACTTTGTCAAAATAACAAGCAGTAAGAAATTTCTTACAATCTGATTTGTAGCGTCACAATCACAATATAGTCCTATAGTGGTCCAATTGGTTGACTGTTCCAAGTGCTAGGTACGAGTGAGAGAAGTACGTGCTCACTTAATCACCGTGATGCAAGTGACCGCCGTGACAAAATCACGTTGATATTTCACTGTGACTTTTTAGGAACTAGAACATCAGTCACAGCGATACAAATGTAACGCTTTTTATATGTATTGAAAGGTGCTCGATTTTGTTAGCGCGCAGACAGAGTAAGAAATTGAATTTACCACTTTGGGTTAACGGGTTGAGACGTACTTTAGATTTTATGGTTTTATGGGTGTACCTGAATTACTTGAAGTTTTACAGGATAATCTTTGCAGGATCCTTTCACTTGTTTAAATTGAATAAAACTAGAAAATACTGTACATTCAAAAAATAAAATAACAATAATTATATTTACAGCCCGCTTCCGCCGTTTCTGGTGCAAAGGTGCCAATGATGTTGGCAGCATTGCGACGCTGTCAAAATTAGAACGAATTGTTAAATCTACAAAAGCTAACAGTAATAACCGTTACAGTGGACGGTTAGCCAAAAGGAGCTGTGTACTTACCATAAGTTGTACGCAGCCGTAGGCGTTAGTGACTGCGCGTTTCTAAAGTATGTCCGTCTCGCTCTTACCATTACTCTGGCAGAAGCGAGACGGACATACTAACGCTAACGCCTACTTACAACTCATGGATTAGTGATTACGCCCTCAAATGGATCACCCGCATTGTTGTTACAACCTGTATATTTATTTCAATTGTATGTATTATAATAATGCTCTTCTTTTAATTTTTTGTGCGAAAAGTGCTTAATACGGAGTTTATTTTGTGCAAAAACATAGCAACTGTTTTTTTGCTTTTGTTCGATTTTGGGTGATTAATAGAAGTGACATTTCTCAATAAAAAAATACGTGTGGCACTCGGGGACTGCCACGGTAAAGCTATTGCATATCATTTTGTATCAACTTATGCAATTATAATTATTTATTTATTTTATTCATGCAGTATTTCTTTTTCTTTGATATTAATTCAAGTTACACTTTTTGAGCGTGGTGACCGATAAGAAAACAATTTTTTCTATTATTAAATAAATAAACAAGCACACAACGCGGTGTCGACAACGCCGTGTCGAAGGCTGCCGAACTGAAACGACGTTAGACGATGCACGGCCTTCAAGCCACACCTCCGTGTCCGTCGGAGTGGGGAGCGTGAGGTTTTTTCGTTACAGAATTTCTGGATTCGGTCCCCGCGCTCAAGGCCCGCCATAGAAGCTATGCAATAACTTAACAGACGATTTGAGAACCTCCTCCTTTAGAAATATTGAAGTCGGTTGAAAAAGCAATAATAGTTTACGCGGACATATTCATCAACAAATACTAATACTACACTAATACTACGGAGGCTAGGGGGAACTATTCTTAAAACCTCGTGAGTTCAATGAAAACTCGCTTAGCAGCCGTAAAAGCAGCTGATGGCGGCTACACAAAATATTAGTCGAGCGAAAGATAGATTTATACTAGTAAAAAAAAAGTTAATTGTAGCATTTAAGAGCTATTTGTATTTTTAAGGGAATTGGTCCTTTTCAGTTTTATTTCTAACAGTAAAGTTACAAAGTTACCATTATTAGTGACTAGCTGTTACCCGCGACTTCGTCTGCGTAGTATTATAATGTTTGGTAGTGTATTTTTATTAGCATAAGTATTAAAGACCAAATTGACTTGAACTGTAAATTGCTAATTAAATTCCGGGGCCGTATAAAACAAATTACTAACTTGCAACTACAGTAACCTGTTATTATTTTTTCTCGTTAATAATTCAGGATATACCAAAAATGCTGGTGATCAATATTGTAATCTGATTTAGAAAAAATAGGACTGAATGTTTTTTTGACAAACATTTTTTGTTAATTTTTTCTGCTTATCACAATACGATACCGATTACGCATTTAATCGAATCAGCAGCATTTTTGTACAGCTGTATGTCTCTTTGTATCTACCACATATTAATCTTTCAGTGGTTGGAATACTTTGTAGATATGGTAAAAAGTACGTCCAAGTTTACATAAATTACTCGTATCTTTTAATTAAATAAGTAATCAAGGCCGAGTGTTTTTGATCACAGTTTAAAACAATGTCTTAAGCTCACTGAATTTAACCCATGGAATGCCATTCGATACCTGATTACAACTTACTTCCCAGTGAAGAAAAACATTGCGAGGATACCAAAATAATTACGTCGCGCATATAAACTTTCATTAGGTAGTAGGTAAGTATATATGTCTTATCCAAGGACGATCCTATGATAGGTTCGGCATAGGCCTTTATTCGCATGTACCTACTCAACATAAGATAAAAACAAAACTACTGTAAAAAAGTGCAATGCACAGTATTGAATTGACTATTTCACTTGCTTTCTTTCCGCTTTGCACCTCTATATAGGATGATTTCCGTAACAAAAACTATCCTGTCCTTTCCTAGGAGTCAAAACATCCCTATACCAAATTTCACCTTAATCCGTTCAGCGTTTTTAATTTACTTTGAAATGGTAACAGATAAGAGTTCATCTTTACAATTCAGCATAGCATGGAAATTTGTCCAAAATTTAATTGAAGAAACCGTGCTCTGGTTTTGTGACTGCTTCACTAACGCAACATCAGTTTGCTTGACAACAAAAATAAAATAGATGCCAAGTAAAATGTATCTAAATCTAACGACATGATCTAAGAATGTTTTTGCGCAAAGTTAAAATAATTTTAATCAAATCAATTTAAGGAGGATATAGGCGATACCTAGTTCGATTAGTGGCATATAGATAGAACTGTAATAAGTGCCATCCTAATCCATCAAGTTGTGCATATTCAGTAATTTTTAGCCTTTTAAGTATAGTAATCATACGAAAAAATCTAAGCTTAGCCATATTATACATTGAGTTGCCTTCTTTGTAGTGGTTGGATTCCGCGTATCTGTCACTATAGCCTCAATGATATTGTCCTGAGGTCTGTCAGTCAGCGGCTGTTCATTCCGTTCTGGAGCCACTGAGTTTAGGCGCAGTGATAGCAAGATGGAGTGACGCTGGTGCTATGGGAGACGGGGCGGTGTTTGGTGTGGGATGCTACATGCGTCAGCACATTTTCGACTACCCATATTACTCGCACTTCCCACGTGGCAGGAGCCCTCTGCCGAAACTTTAGCGGCGGCGAAGCGGCATTAGTGTGCGCTCCCTTCTAAGATAAGATCCCAAACGGATAGCGGGATACTTACGTAATAGGCCAACACATTGTTACATTTGTGTGTAAATTTCTGATAATTCTATACAGTTACTCACATTTGACAGCAATCACCGTCGCGCTATCCATGCAACTTGTCTTTTCATGAACTTATAGCATTATCATTATCAGATGACATTCGTGGATAACCAACTTAGGTCTGTAGGACATGGATACAATACATGTTCATACCTTTGGTAGTGGAGACTGCGGGCTGCTTTGTGGGAACCCAAATTGTTCTGCATGACATAAGCCGTCGACTCAGACAAAAGGGAGAGGAGCCCGATCCAAGGTTGTCCGTAGCCATCCAGCATGGAAATGCCGCTAGTGTTCTGGGCTCTTTTGCACCAAGAATGGCGAAATACGGGTTATTATAATAAGACGTGTTTGGGTTTTTTTTATATGTAATTCAGTTTTTAAGTAACTGGCTGTGATTAATTTTTCAGTATATTCAATTTATACCATTAGGTTACCCATTTCATTTCATAGATTTTGTTTGACAAAACCTACTAAACTGTTAACAGCGCCATCAAACAAATCTAGAAGACTTCGCGGCTTAGTATGTTTCCTTAGAACGAAACAGTTAGATACCTACAGCTCTTAAGTAGTTCTACGTGTAATATATAGATGGCAGTGTAATAAACATAATATGAACGGGAAAATGTACCTTTTATGCCTTTGTGCCCATTTCTTCCGATAAACGTATTAAATGTGGCACAATTTTATTTAAAATAAGTTCTGCTGATTAGCAAAATATTGCCATAAAACCATGAATTTGTCGTGGCATATTCACTTACTTCATATCTAAGCAAATAGATGGCGCCAGTGTACCTGAATTAAAATATTTTTTGGATTTTTGAACATTATTAATAACTGTTGGAATTAATCAACTTAAATTTACCGTAATATGCTTCTTAAACGGGAAATCACGTAGTAGTACACGTTTAAAGTATTTGAAACGTATGAAGTTTGCATTAATTGCAAATGTTTTACATCACGCTATCGACATTTTTAAATCACATTGCATAAATACAACTTCCAATTTACGAAATTTAATACTCTATTGCAACTTTCAAAAACCCTCTAAAATTTTTTCGCTTATAATATTAGTGGGATTTTATTTATTATCAAATTTATGACAGCATTAAACATATCATATTTACATAGATTTAATGGATCCCGGCACATTGGTCACTTTTCAACTAATTTCCTAAAAACACAGTTATGTATTTTTTGTGCACTTTCGTCAGTAGTGACAAATATGTACTTAAGTTTAATTTCTGTTTGTTTATGACACTACTGAACAATACAAACTTAAAATAAATTTGGGTACATTTTCGTCTGCAGTGAAAGAGAGCTTTTTTATAGGCGAACAACATACGGTGATCATCGTCTTCGAACAATATTTACAGCACGCAGCAATGTCACCTTTGTGATTATCACAATAAGGAACAAATCTAATATACCAATAGAAAATATTTGATAAACAAGACAAAGGCATATTTCGATACTCTACTTCTTTGTAGGTACTAATATTTCTTATGCCAATGAAATTTCCACTTTATTCCGTTGTGCACTAACGTGCTAAATTCACAAATTTAAAATGGTACTTAGTACGACTTTGCATTTGCACTAAGATATCGATTAAAAAAACAAAACAATTCGCAGTCTAAATAAAAAATTAGGCGCCTTTTGCCTTTAATTCGATCCAGCCAGTATATTATGCATCGATTACAAAATCGATTTAACATATTTGATTCTGGCGGGAAAAAATAATAGTGTTTATTTTGACGTTTGACATCGCCGTATCTCTGGTAATAAGGGCTACTGTCCTCAATATTTTGTATAGAATATGACACTTAGCGACATTCGTATGGAGATATATCCTTTCCCCGATAAAGAACTTTGTAACAAAGTGAATAAAGTCGGTTTCGGTCCGTCGGAGTGGGGAGCGTCAGGTTTTTTTTCGTTACGGAATTTCTGGATTCGGTCCCCGCGCTCAAGGCCCGCGATAGAAGCTATGCAATAGCTTAAAAACACTTAAACACAATATCCCTCTTTAAGATATGAAAACAAAGAAACTATTATGATTTCCTTTAAAGCACACTGAAAAATGACTTAATAATTTTTTTAAGGAAGAAAAATCCAAATTAATCGGTCTTTGGCGTTGAAACTGCGGTGCATACCGGGTGTTGCCTGTAATAGGAGCAATAAATTGAATCTTAGGTGGTCCTACGTTAGGTAGACTTTTGTTCCATTTGATTTTACTTCAGATCTAATGATGGAATCCATGACATTAAGAAAGTTCCACAAATTTCAAAGGTACATGGTGATTTGGATATTTATGAAGTAAACTGGTTAACTCATAGTAACTCAAATATTAACTTTTACCTGAAAGGCCAATTGAAGTCGATTTTTTTTCTTATAATTAGCATTATAGCTTCCAATTATAGTTAGCATTATCAAAATAGCCTACCTATTAAATTAATTAAATAATGCAAAATAAAATTGTTAAATTGCTTCAAATGCCTCAAATACTTTTTTATTAATTCATAACAGAGGGGTAACTTCAAATAATATTTATTTTTTGTTTCAGGTAACATTATTAAACTCTCTGGAACCCGTGCTGTGAATCGGAACCCATGTTGAGAATGACTCGCTCAGATTTCCTAAAGGATGACACACGCTAGAACGGGACTGAGCCGGGTTGGAGCGTTACGGGATCTTCGAGCTACCACGTGACGCTTTCTATGGAAATTGACTCATTGGTCACGGCCCAACCGTCAAAGTCCAGTCGAGCGTTAGTCACCCTTAACGCAGATTCCATGCGGATTTTGTCGATGGTAACGCCTGGTACCCATCTTGGTTAGCATTGGTTTGCTAGCTTGGTTATAAACTTTCACCGGTTCAATCGCGAAGAAGTAAAAATTTATAAATTTACTAAAACAGGGCTTAGTACTCGTGTAAAATCTTGTAAATGATTCAAAATCGTGAAAGTTTAAATAAATGTTAAGTAAAAATTTACGCAGCGTCGGATTAATAATACAAAAATTCACATACAGCAGACACACAAAGTAGGTAACATTGGAAACACACATAACAACAACACAATGAAATTTTTGCATATTGATACATAAAACTAAAATAAACTGACAGTCAACAAGATTTTGTCTCCAGTCGCAAGGCAATATATTTTCTTATTCAATAAAAAATATCGTAATTATAAATATATACATAGATCTATAGATAATAGTGACATTTTTGTACCTATACCGCAAAAGATTACACCGTGTTTTTACCGACTTTAAGGATGACCCCCACTACGAAGGGACATTCCTTTAAAGGGACGTTTTTCAAAGCCAATGCAAAAAAACCCGGTTTTCTTTCAATCGTTTGGCTTGTTAATACCCAAAGGTGTTACTGGCCATTGATTCTAAATTACTTACCCTAGAACCAATAGTTTGCTAGAATTTACTACTTGTTTGTCCCAAACTAAGCACAATTCAACAAATAACACTTCGTAACCTCTTATCTTACTAATTACGATTCAGTAATATGATCTTAATGTTCATGTTCACAAGGCTCAAATTCCAATACAGCCCGAAAGACTTATGGGTTTAGTAAACCGTTTGTAGTACATTTTAGTCGTGCGTATCGACTCTTGGGGAACGTATTTTCACGTCCTTACGGCTTTTTACGAGGGCGACAAACCGTCACGCACCTGAGCTTTGATTCAGAAGAAAAAAGTCTTAAGTGTATACAAAAATTGTGTGCTTTAATATGTTTTTGAGGAGCTGGTGTAATGTTGGTTCGAATACGGTTGTAAATTGCTTAGTAGTAAGATTGATGACTTATTTTGATACGGGATTGTTTCCCCACTTCGTAATTCTTGCATGTTAGCATGCTTGAATACCTTGGATTGAGGGAGAAAGCATGATTCATAGTCTGGCAAACTAATTTGCCAAGAAAATAATAGCTAAAAATTATAACCATCCTTTTTTGACGTGATAAATGTTTTTTTTCCGAGTACGGGATAAAAGTATAAGACAGTATGATTCCCTCAGTCTGGGCTTCAGTGACCCTTGAAAATTGTATATCAATCATAAACCTATAATATTTGGTCCAATAGTTAACTGGTAGAGAATGCTACGTGGCATTAAATTTTCAGTGTAATATACTTATAATAAATAAATAAGCAGACCAATAATGTAGAATCCCTATATTGCACGCAATACTCTCTGGAGCTATAGACACGGCAGATGGGGTCGAAAAGTGCTCGGGTGGAGACCACGGCTCGTCCACCCACAAGATGGACAGATGACCTTATGAAGGTTGCCGGGAAACGCTGGATGCAGGTCGCTTCCAACCGGTAGGTACATATACAGGATACATATTAGTTATGTATTCTGTAGCATTAGATCTAAGACTGTTAACTTAACAGTGATGACTTGTGGTATTTATATCATAAATATATTATATTTTGACGTTTGGAGGTCTTTACACCTCCAAATCCTATTAGTATTATTTTTTGACGATGGGGACCGTTTACATCTCCAGTCTTTATTTTGACACTTGGGGAGCCTTTACATCTCCAAATTTTATTCGTATTTTATTTTGACGTGGGGGGACCTTTTACATCTCCCACACTTAATTTATTTTTAACTATAGAGACTATACATCTCTTGCACATATTACACATTTATTTTAATATTCTTTACCCAGGTTTTGGCTGTTGTATTATCAACATTTAGATTATAATTTTACTTCTATATATTGTAAATGTTTGTACATACCAATGCTTTGCTGTAATGCTTATTGACTTGTAAAAGTGCCCTTGAGGCCTATTTGCAGAATAAATTTTTGAATTTGAATTTGAAATTTGAATTTATGGAGATCCAAAGGGGAGGCCTATGTTCAGCAGTGGACGTCTTATGAGTGATGTGATGATAGACGTGGCATCCTACGTTCAATCTTAACGTCGCGGATTAATGTAAAAAAATGCTGTTTGGTGAACGAAAACACCAAGAAACCTGCAAAGATACAAAGTTATACGGTGAAAGGCAACAAAAGTAAAAGCATTTTAAATACTAAATAATGATATAGATATAGGTAGGTACAACACAGCGGCATAGTAATCCTAAAGACCTTCAAAGCGAACTAAATCCGATTACTAAATAACGTCCTATATTTATTTTCGAACCACTTACTAAAATTAAACATACGCAAATACCTCGACGATAGTTTTTTAAGATAGGATGGAGCTTAAGCCAATGGTCTCTGAGGATTGTAATATCAGCCGAAACACCTTTATACAAGGTGTAAAACATGCTGGTAATCCGATTTAGGATGTAACCAGAATCATAGCCCGACTTGAAAGAAATAAGAAAAATAATTAGATGCTATATTTTTACCACCAGGTTCAAAATTGCATCGTCAATTTATGTAAAAGTTTATTCGTACAATTTTTAAAGCTTGAATCAAATCATTTATTGTTTTATTAAATGTTTTAATTGATGTTTTTAAGTAGTCACACTACAAAATGTAAATAATAAATTGAAAGAAATGTAAAATCTGCTTCTGCTTTTGCGGCAGGAGGTCGAGAGCCTTGGTCACTTTTTCTGTAGTATGTGACATATCTTTCAAATTATAAATTTTTTTCATAATTTGACCATGCTGTTTTGAGCCTGATAGTACTTACCTCTGGGGCAGATAATCTTAATATTATAAAAAAAGTTTTTCGCGGCATAACTTTTTTCCTAATCTCAGAACTAAGATAGAATTGTCACTATCCACAATTTTCTTAATGCGCGGATAGCGTGACGCTAATTACCACTACTAGCCACATTTAATATTACTTTTATTACATAGGCAAAATAATTCAATATTATAATCATAACTATAGTGCTTGTCGTCCTACCGGCTACAGATGTCAAATGCAGGTAACTGTTTTAAATGATCATAAAAAGCGAACAAATTGTAGTATTCAGCAAATATCGCGCTACTCACTTGTTACTATAGGCCTACAAAATACAATACTAATTACGCCCTTATATAGATCACCAATATTTTTGTTGCACAAATTGTAGATGTCATATTATTATACTAAAGACATAGAACTATTCCATCGGAAGCTAAGCCTGGGATCGAACCCGTGTTTTCAGCTTACGCGGCTAACGCCATAACCTACTTACCCCAGCCAGGGTTAGCCAACTAACCTCGAGTTAGCTTTCAAATTCCATACTAAACGCTGAACTTCTGGTTAGTTGATGAAATAATTTGATTTATTTCAACAAACTATTGTAATATTTTTGTTACACCTTGTATATAATGTTTGTTTTGCAACTGTATCCGACAGTTGGCTGGATTTGTTATAAATAAAAAGTAATAGAGACCATGATTCATTTCCTTCATAAATCATCGTGACTGGGCTTAGTCACAGGCAACGTAATGCAGTAGGTCGACTTTGTTAAGACGTCATAATTTAACATAATCTATATATTCAAATGTTAAAAGCAGTTATTAATTTATTGAAACAAATTACACTTAAAAACAATTGTCTAAAATCCGCAACATAGGCTTCGTCAGGAGGATACAGATTAGGCTCAGCTACAGGCTTCGTCACATACTTACAAACGATGTAATCCGCAACAGGCTTTGTCAATCATAACCACTAATTAAACCTAGGTAAAATGTTCACCCCGGATCGTAGCCGGCTCAAACGTCCCCACGTCATAATTTTGCATAATGTACTAAATGTAGAAAGTACAGACCGTGACGGGATAGCGTAGGTTGGTTGGTACTCAGGGTGATTTTCTATGTAGGCACCCCCCGGAAAAAAATTCACGGTGCCCAGAGGGGAAGGGGAGTGTCAATTGCCATGTCGTTTGGCACCTTCTGGAGCCTGGTACCCGGGGCCAAGCTTACGCCTGGGTCAATTTCAACAGTACTAGTTTTTTGTGTCATTCCGGTGTAATTCTTTATTTACGTTTCTTCGATGTTTCTTTTAATGTCAATCGACACCTCAGACTGTTATTTGATAAGCCTCTTACAGAGCACTTGATATCTTAAGCCTTTTGAGAATTATCGGAGATTAAAAAAATTGACTCGCACGTGAATGATAAGTATACACAGGAATGATATAACACTCCACCTGAATGACATTTTTCCCAACGGAATGAAAAAAATAAACACAGGAATGATATCTATACACTAAAATGAGAAAAATGCTAAGAAGTGCCAAAAAATCAGCCAAGTTCAATAATTAACCGAAAATTTATTTCGAATGGCCATGTTCAATCTAGCATATCGAGTATTTCTTTCAAAAGTGCCACTTTTACTAAATTATAAGGACAATTTATGGTACTTCTACTCGAGATAACAAGCTCTTTCAATTTAAAAACGAAAAAATTGTCCCACAAATTTAATAGGTAAAATTTTAGAATTTCCATTTGAGTTACCGCAATACAAAGCCTATGGAAATAAGCAATACAGTAGAAAAGAACTAAGGAAATTTTTGTTGGAAATTAAAAAAAGCTCGTTATTTCGATTTGAAATACATAACATAAAAATTATGTGCCCAAAATGTATATTTCATAAAAGTGAAATTTTATTAAGAATATTAATACAAGCTGTGCCTGAGCTACTCAAAGCTTAACCGTCGAGCCTGACGGACGCTAGTAATTTAAAGAGTTACCCTTAAATACTAAGCTTGAGAACTCAAGCTTGGTATTTAAGGGTAACTCTTTAAATCACTAGCGTCCGCCCGTTGACCACCTACACGTCATCAGGAAGTGTCACCTCCACACCCTCTAAGCATGTATTTGTAATAAAAGAATCGGAACAGAATGAAAGGAAAAAGGGCAGGAATAAGCTTCAATTATAAACATTAAGAGGCAAAACAATCAAATAGGGCTTATATTATTAAGCGTTTAAAAAAAAAGTCGATGTCTTCTTGGCTTCTTCAACCATATGGCTGTACGATGCACGATGCACGATGCAACGTCGACGCAATGGCCACACAACGCTTTTTAAAGTAAGTTGAAGACCCCGAAAAGACGTCGACGATCGATCTCGAAAAACGCTAAATATGAGAGAGCCCATAGAGCCGTGACAAAAGCGAGTTGAGATAAAAAAAGGAAATTTACCAATTTAAGAACAGCATTGTATATCCGTAACAACAAAATCAACAACGCGTACAAATAAAAATATTTTTAACTTATAAAAAAAAAAACTCAACAGTCACTTATTATTTTTATAATATTTACCCAATTTAAGAACAGTTAACAACAAAATCAATAACGCGTACAAATAAAAAATATATCAAACAACTACTAACTAGTACCTACTACTAGTTATCACTTATTTACCATGTTTAAATGAAGTAACATTTGAAAGCTGGGGGAGCAAGGGTATTGACGTTGGTGGAAGGCGATTAACAAATCTCCGTTTCACCGACGACATAGCCTCTTTCTCGTCCTCACCTGCGGAGCTCGGCATCATGCTAGAAGACCTGAGCAGGGCAATCCTTGAGGTAGGATTAATGATGAACATGTCAAAGACCAAGCTCATGAAGTCATGACTAACTCCACGAAAACAACAGAGTGGTAGTAGATGGTGAAGGAATGTTATATGTCGATGAGTATATATACCTGGGCCTGGGAAAATGCCTGGAGAAGCTATTGGTCTATGAATGATCAGATGAAGGGTGACCTTCCCATATATTTAAAAAGGAAACTCTTGGACATATGCATTCTTCCCATCATGACCTACGGAGCACAGACTTGATCTTTGACAAAAGTTAAGAAATCCACCCTCAAGGTTTGCCAGCGAGCCATGGAGCGAAGTATTCTTGGCGTGAAGTTAACTGATCGCATCAGATGTACGGTACTACGCTCCAAGACCCGAATAGCCGACGCAGCAGAAACAGCCGCCAAACTGAAATGGGACTGGGCTGGACATGTTTGCCATATGCCCGATGAGTTGTGGGCTAAAACAGTAACCAAGTGGGTACCACATAATAGAACACGGGACTGCGGCAAACCTCAGCGGCGATGCCGAGACGACCTGGATGCTTTTAGTAGGAACTGGTGGGAGATGGGGCAAGACAGAGATACGTGGAAGGAGAGGAGGGAGGCCTTTGCCCAGCAGTGGGACACTCTAGGCTCATATAAATAAATATAAAAACATTTGAAAAAAAAAAGAATGGTACTATAAACATCACTGAAGAGTTTTTCGAAAAATAGTTTTGATTAATATACTAGGAGTAATTTTGTCAAAATTTGCCAAATACAGGTGTTTACCAGTTTACCGAGAAACACCCAATTGATGTCAATGCCTATTTTTTAACCACAAATTCAGGGGTCTAGCTTTACCCATCATAAAACGACATGAGGTTTAATGGCTTGTAGAAAAATATGATACAGCCGGAATCTTATTTTGTCGGACTTGGCGGGGGCATGGCAGTGCCCCCAAATAAAACTAAACACAAAAGTGAAGCTACTTTTGATATCATTCCGGTGTTATTTTCATTCTGGTGGGTATTAAAGCCATTTTACTACACCGAAATCACCGGAATGAAATTGGTGGAATGATAAACCGAGGTGAAATAAAATTATTAAAAAATAACTAAATCCCACATTCTTTAACTATCGCGACATTTAAACTCACAAGTACAAAATACACGATCTGTAAATATTTGAAAAATAACAAATATGAAACAAAAAACATATAGCAAACTCCGGAATGATATTTTTTTTGTCCCCGTTAATCGAAATGACATGACTCGCGTGTGTAGCGGATCTATTCAGCATCACGTCGACATCTTCTTGCGGTGAGAGCCACGGCACAACTGACTCCTCAAAGTGCTCAGGAGACGGGGGGTGTACGAAGTCAAACTTAGCCAATAAACGTCGATGAAATTTGTCCGCGGTAATAAGGATTATTTTGCCGGACAAATTTCTTTACGCATAATAAGGGGGTTTATTAAAGAGTTAGTAAGCAAGTAATATTTTAAAGGATTCTTTATTGATATGGTATTATAATGAACTTAAAACTAATTTGATATCTTGTATAGTTTTGGAGTTATGCGGCATTAAACAAGAATAACTGGGTCCCGGACAACCCACCTGAATGAAAAAATGGGCCTTTATTATTTTTTTTCAATTATTAAATTATTTAATATTTTAATATTAGTTATTGCCCGAGGTCGATAGCTAATAGATGTTTCAAAAAAAAAATAGTATATGACTATTTTGACTTTCTGCACCAGCGTTTTCAGTCTTGCCATCAAATTTTATTGCTTGGGATATTCACCCGCCTACTAACGCCGCTACTGCTATGGAAATATTAAATTCACATTTCTCATTGTTTTAAAAAAGTGCCGTAGTGTCGTAGTCGAAATCGTAAAAAAATATACAGGTTTATGTGGTTACACTTCAAATACTTATAAAGTTGGTGTAGTACTTTAATTAATACAGTCGACGCCAAATATATGTTTACACTTCATCACCTTACAATTGAATAAAAACTACAATGTCACACACAGTTTAATTCTTGTTTGTCCTTATCTGTCAGTTTAGCATTTGTCTTTGTTAGAAAGGGAGAAAATATAATTTCGCAAGTAGAAGTGCAAGTGTAGTGTTGGTTGTTTTTTCTATCTCCTACCAGCAACATTTTTTTTTCTCTAAGATTTTAATTTATTAAATACACAAATGTCAATAATAATACACAAAAGTCAACTTAAAAGTACTCTTAACCTAAACCCTGCGATACTTAGAACAAAAAAATAAAAATAAAACACAGGAAAAAAACATCACCTAAAACATACTATCCTAAATCTAAAAGCGGCCCAACACTTTCTCTAACACTTTTGGGAATTTCAAGTAAAATAATCCAATTAGGTACGGAGATAGACGTCTGCAATATAAAAACATCATGTTTTTTGTAGCATGTTTTCTAAAAAATACACACAACCATTAGGTATCGTATTTTCTACCTCCACAACAAAATATTATTAACTATTACTTTTCCTCAAACTAAATATCTCAATGTCTCTAAACCAGAACGTCGACTCTCTATTCGGCGAACTTGTCAATTAAGCCCTTTTTAAACGGAGATCTATGATATAAATGAAACCACTCATGTATTATTTATCCCCCGGTTATTTTTCTTATTCAACTCGAGAACGACGGAACATACTTAACTTGACATTTTATTGTGCGAAGAACGGAGCTGATTTTCTCAGAAAATGTTATCCTTTGCGTCGAGACGCGACGGTCTTATTTAGCATCCATGCGAAAATATTGAAGGAAATATCATTTCTGATATAGAAGATTGGAAGGTACTATACCTATGAAATATCTAATACCTAATGATAGTAATAATGTAGATATAAGGCTTCTGGAAGATTGAATATATCGTCGATAATGTAAATCCTTTGAAAGGTTGTATCGACTTTTTACAACGTGTTCATTATTGTTTTTTGCGTTAGCGTTAGCCTTGAACAGGTATTGTTATCTTAAAAGATTTTTCTACTCCAGTCCAGCACTTCTATCTGTCAATTAGATGACCGAATCGGAACTTTCGATGTCATTTGGCCATCATCATCGAGCAGATTGCTTGCTACGCATGCATCGCAGTCAACACATATGTCACGTTCTTGCGATAAAACATACTTGAGTTTTTAATTTCAATATAATACCTATATATTCTTTCATTCATGTGTTCTTACAATTTGATATATATTGTAGAAAATAGTAAGTAGTGAGTTCCTTAGCTCTTAGATTCTTGTACCGAGCCAAATGCCTTTATACCAAGATAATGTGTCCTTAGACGTTTTCTTACAATGCCCACAGTGCCCAAGTACAAAAATCTTTAAAGGACGTAAAGGCTTGAATATACATATATCGAAAACTCACAAAAATAGAAATAGTCAACCTGTGCCACTTTTAAACCCTAACCCTAACTCTCCATTGAACATCACAAATTTTCAGCCGGATTCCCTGTCGGACAAGCTCAGCTGTCTTAAAGAATCAACTCCAATAGTTAAAAGAATCCCAAGAGGTGCAAGACACGCCGTCGCTCAAGCGCTTATAAAAACACTTAACAACTGTGTTAACACTAATAGCCTACTAGCTTGGGAAAAATTACTAACATTCGCGTACAGTGTTCTACATGTTGATCGCAAGTCTTCAAAAACATTAACCAAGAAAATTAAAAATAACTGCTCTCAACCCTTTCTTCTGTCCTATTCTTCTGATTTACCACCCCCCACACAACACAAACTCTATAAGAAGATTGAATCCAAAGTCAACGATGGAGATCTCCGTGGTGCTGCCCGCATGCTTTTTTCGAGCGACACGACAGCCCCTGATTCTCAAGACACCCTCGCTGCCCTCGAGAGTAAACACCCACCACCCCCGTCAACTCTTAATTTCCCAGGTCCCCCAGACACCACGCTGCCTAGCCTTGTCGCATCAGAAGACGCCGTTTTTGCAGCGATCATGGCGTTCAATAACGGTTCGGCTGGTGGCTTGGACGGTATTACCCCTCAACACATTAAGGATCTACTCATCAGTAACAATACTGGCGAACTTCTCTCCAGCCTTACTCGTTTAGTAAATTTAATGGTTAGTGGTAAGTTACACAAAACTGTTTGTCAAACCCTATACGGAGCTAACCTTTGCGCCCTCTCCAAAAAAGATGGCAGCGTACGCCCTATCGCCATAGGTTCAACATTTAGGCGACTCGCTTCCAAAGTATGCTGCAGATACATACGCCCGGTTCTCGAATCCAAATTTAAACCCACTCAATTAGGCTTTGGCAGCAAGGGCGGCTGCGAAGCTGCAGTTCATGCCTGCCGCACTTTTCTAAATAATTCTTCTAATGCCGTTTTGCGAAAATTAGATGTCAAAAATGCGTTTAATTCTGTAAATAGACAAGCCATTTTATCTGAAGTTTTAAAAAATACCCCCAATATTTACCCCTATATATGGCAGTGCTACAATTCTCCCACCGATCTGAAGTTCAGAAGTCATACCATACTGTCATCCACCGGCTGCCAACAAGGCGACCCCCTGGGACCGGCTATCTTCAGTCTCGCCATTCATCCTCACATCTCAGATCTCACCTCGCCTTTCAACATTTGGTACTTAGACGACGGAACACTAGGTGGTGATTACACTTCAGTTTTAGATGATTTCATCTCCATCAGCACCAAATTCGACTCCATTGGCTTACAACTCAACTTTAACAAATGTGAAATTTATATAAACCCAAATGATGCTCATAAAAATGAAATTATAAAGTCTTTCCAAGTTATCTGCCCGGGTATTAGAATATTAGAAAAAGAGTCACTTCATCTACTCGGTGCACCTATTTTTGATGAAGCTATTCCAAATTTCATTGACAAGAATGTTGACCACTTTCACTCATTTTCCGATCGCCTACTCAAAATTAACCCCCATATGGCCATTTTCATTTTGCGGCACTGCCATTTCGTTCCAAAATTTACCTACGCTATGCGCTGCAGTCCCTTTTGGAAATATTCAAATTTATGTGAAAAACTAGACAGCATTCTATGGTCTCAAATTGAAAAAATTATTAACATAAAAATCGACGCAAGGATGTTCCTTATTGCATCTTTACCCGTAAGGTTCGGTGGCCTAGGGCTAAGGTTGATTGGGTGCGTCTCCCTGCCGGCGTTCCTGTCTTCGATACACAGCACATTAGCTCTCATAGGCAGTATTCTACGACCCTCACTAGGTGATTGTGAGATAGTGTGCTTGTCCGAGGCCAGGGACGCTTAGCGGGCGGCCTGCCCTGACAAAGACCTGCCCTCCAACCCAGGTATACAAAAATATTGGGACGAACCTCTTTGTCGGTCCATCCACGAAGACCTGCTGAAAAACAGCCCTTCAATATTAGAAAAAGCACGCCTGTTAGCAATTTCAGCAAGAGAATCAGGGCACTGGCTCCATGCATACCCATCCGCTAATTTTGGAAACTTACTAGATTCTAACAGTTTCCGCATAGCGGTTGGGTTGCGTCTTGGGGCCAACCTCGTCGAGCCTCACCAATGCGTCTGCGGGGTAACGGTGGATCGTCTGGGTCACCACGGGCTCGCATGCTCCAAAAGCGCCGGACGCCTATCGCGTCACGCCTCCCTTAATGACATCATCCGTCGGGCCTTAGTTAGCGTCAACGTACCCGCCATGCTGGAGCCTAGCGGTTTGGCACGTGATGACGGCAAAAGACCTGATGGGCTGACTCTCGTGCCGTGGGAAAAAGGTCGGCCACTAATATGGGACGCAACATGCGTGGACACCCTCGCGCCGTCTCACCTCGGCACGACGTCATTAAGGGCAGGCAGCGCTGCCGCTTCAGCCGAAACCGCAAAACGTCGCAAATACGCATCTTTAGGCGAAAGTTATGTATTTGCGGCGTTTGCCGTTGAAACCTTGGGTCCTTCGGGGCCAGAGGCCCTCAATTTATTTCTTAAGCTTAAACACAGGCTTATTCATTCCACCGGTGACCACAGGGCTGGCTCTTTCCTCGCTCAGCGTATTGGTATTGCCATTCAGCGAGGTAATGCAGCCAGCCTTGTGGGCACTCTGCCATATTCAGTTAACATTGGGGACATATGTACATATAGGTTAGGCCCCATAGGTTAAGATAGTTTTAGTTTTCATTTTTTTTTTTTTCTCTTTTTTTTTACTTCCTTTTTTCTATTATTTGTGTTCCTTTTTATAATTGTTAATTTCTAATGTATTTAATTTTTGTTAATTGTTACCGTTACTTTATATTTTTTGATGACATTAAGTCATTATACTCACAAGAGTGTTGAGTAAAAAAGGCAAATATTTTTAATTAAATTACGTCAAAGCTTAGATTAAGTATATACGTTAAATTAACGTAAAACGTTAAATTAATTGCCATAAGGACATTGTGTCCTTCAAATACTTAATCCTCAAGTTTCAACTTCAAAGACACAAAATCCAAGTTCCTTCTCCAATAAATAATTTTCGACTTCCACCTTCCTAATTATCACGTCAGGTGCACCGGCGGTCGTAAATTAAATAATTCTACTTATTAATTAAGCCGACTTTCTTTTGTTCGCCGGCCATTGTTTCAAATTAAAACCGTGGAGAACTTTTCGAGATTTTGGCAAATTTTCTATTGTTGCTGAAAGTATTGAACGTTTTGAAACAAAAGGTGGGAATGGATTGTTATTGTGAGAATTCGCACGCTTTGGATGGGAATAATAATTAATATTTTCCGAATAATCTATTCATATTAATAAAGCAGAGTAGGGTCAAAAGTATGTACATCAAAGATTTTTGACAATGAGTTAGGAGCTCTTAGAATTGATAACAGAACACATTTCAATGATTTTTAGAATTTTAGTCTGTTTGTCTGTCTACCTGCTTATTTGTTCGAGCATCATGTGGAAAAGGCTAAATGGATTTACATGCAACCTTCACTAACACGTTAGAGGATCTCCTGTCAGGTTATAGGCTAAAAAAATACCAACTTTGAAAAGGGGGGTCAAACTTTGTATGGTAAATGCAAACTTGGTAAACGCTTATAGAACAAAAATGCGTTCCCATCGGCGCCAGGAGAGTACCAAGCGCGCGCGGTTGGAGCAGGACAAAAAGCGAGACAACGCATCCTGCTCCAGCCATCAGAGATGTGAGTTGCAAGTATTGGTTGACTGACCTCTTACATTTCATTGAATTGTAATCGGCTTCACATACACAGAACACTTTTTTTATACTATGACGGTGACAAACAAGCATACGACCCGCCTGATGGTAAGCGGCTACCGTTGCCTATGGACGCCTGCAACTCCAGGGGCGTTGCCGACCCTATAAAAAAAGGAGGATTCGCTGTGTTGACAGCTAAAGGAGCAAGCTTTGCTCCGTCTGTCCCCAGCTGTCAACACAGTGAATCCTCTTGGAGCTCTGGCGACCTTACTCACCAACAGAAACACAACACTATTGTTCCATGATGAGATAGAAATACATTTACAATATAACCAATTTTGTTTTTTTTTAACACAAATTAGTACCACATACGGTCGGGCAATCCGTCAGTATGTAATGCGAACACGCGAACATTAAGTTAAAATATATATTTCTTTCTAGAATTCATAAATATCTGATACGCCCTAATAGCTATTGAGCTATTGGGGCGTATCAGATACTTATGAATAAATATTCTTATTGCATTTTTGTGGCCGCTTAGAACAGCGCCGTGTATGGTTTCCGAATTTTCCTTTTATGCTATATTTTACCATAGACTCAAACTTAATCATTCACACGAGAAAATACTTCTATAACCCAGGGAGATACGGTTTTGCGAAACATTAAGTTATAATAGCCTGATTTTATTAACGCTCTGGTCGGATATTTATAGATATTAAGAAATTCTACAAACTTTTCACCAGAAAGTTGGCTACCATTTATTTGAATAAGTATAAGGATTCTTTAAATTACAGTTATATTTTTTTTTCTTGTTTGGAAATATGGGAACGTTTATGTGTTAAGTTAAAAACAAAACCGTAGAAAACATATCCATGTAAAACTATTAAATCTACAGTGTACGGCACGGTGAATTGTTATTTTGCTAAAAACAAATGATGCCCATTTATATATAACGACAATTTTGTTTGGTAAAAAATATTTTTTGACACAAGCTTTTATCGCTGACTGTAAATACCTTTCCACTCCGGCCATACCATAACATTGTATTGTCATCCAACCTACATAAGAATTTGAAGTCTCAGATTATTCAAATAACAGAAAGTTAGTCAAATTCAGCTTGCAAAATTTGCAAGACCAACAAAACAAAAACACATACATTGCAAGTAAGGTTTCAGTGTGCGTAGCCAAGATGCCAATCGCTCACGCTCAGTCGCTAACGAAACGCAACTGTCATTGTCACACTAATAAGGAAGACTGATAGAGAGAAATAGCTGCGATACGTTACTAAGCGTGAGCTATTGGTATCTTGGCTACGCACGCTGGTTGGATTTTATTGCGATCACAATACTAGTCTCATGGTAGTGTATGAATAAGTTTAAAGTCCCTTAAGTTATAAAATCAGCTAGGTATTATTGATTGTTTCCATAACCAAAATCAATGACTAGATTATCAGGTGATATCTAAGTAAAACTTTTGTACATTCAAAAACAGCAGTACTAGCTTGATCCACTGCGAGATATGTTTAAGCAGTCGCTATCGAATATAGCCGCGCGACTCATAGTAATGTTAACACATTGAGTGCAGTGTGCTTACCATGAGTTGTATGGAATTGTATTCGATAGCTACTGCGGCGCCTGAAAGTATGTCAGTCTCGCTCCTACCATTATTCTGGCAGGAGCGAGACGGACATATCCCCGAACGTCGCAGTCACTATTGTATACGGCCACGTACTCATGGTAAGCAAAATGCTAGGTTCGGCGACAAACGTAGCACATAAGACTACCTGGCACTCAATGCGTTAAAGGAGGTACCTTCTTTGTTGGGAGGAAATTCATTATGTACCGCACACTAACTAAACCCCCAGTTGGGTATCCTCGACGCAGGATGGCCCTGGGATCTCGAAGGAGGTCCCTAGCGACATCGCAGTCTTGACATCGATTACTATCTCAAATCATATTGCCACTAATGTTTACTTTTACTCGGTATGTGATCGGAATAATCCCATACCCCTGACGGCTGAGCGAGACAGGAGAAAAGGGACCAATACTATTAATAAGATGATGAAAGAACAAGATTAATTGATTACGCCGCTCATTTGGCCCAACTCAATCAAATGTCATTACAAAAGGTACGTTTTCAAATTTAATGGCAAGAACTCGTCTCCTGACCATTGAAAAGTAGTTCTGTATTTTGTACAATAAGAATGTTCCCTATTGTATAAAACAATGCAAAACCAAACATGATAAAGTTGATATTCCACATCACATCCAAATCACAATTTTGTGGAAAATTCGACCGTTGAAGTCTAACCCTAATTTCCAACAATTTGACGTTACCCATATCAGCGAGATAATAAGTAATAGAAATTCAGACATTTCATTTTTCTCGTTATCCTTTTTCTGAGTTGAGCAGGGGAGAATTTTTGAACGTGCTATGAAACCATAACCTATGCTAAAAATTCATGAAAGTTGGCGCGGAATGTATATCAAATTAGTGACAGTTTCATACATTTGCCGCGGCAGCTTTCGTAAGTCTATCTGTAACAAAATCACATGAAATCCTTGTGTATTTGGATGAATAATTAGTTCTTCTTCTTCTTAATAGCGTTTTCCTGCTGATACCAGGGCTTAGCTTTGGCAACTAATTTAAGACTTGGCATAGGCGCTCGTTTTACGAAAGGGACTGCCATCGGACCTTCCAACTCAGAGGGTAAACTAGGCCTTATTGGGATTAAGGATGACTCACACTCACGGGACGGCAAAGGGAAGAACGGCCGACGGGACGATCTGTCAATTTCTATAGAAAAAATCACGTCCAAGTTCGTAGCCCTCGAAGGTCACGTGACGTATTCTATAGAAACTGACAGATCGGTCACGTCCCGTCCCGTTTTAGTGTGAGTCATCCTTTAGTACGGTTTGTTTACGACGTTTTCGTTCATGGTTTTATGTAGTATACTCTAATACGATCTAAATAAATGTAGTTTGAGTAGGTACTCGACTGGTTAACTAAATATATGAAACTGTCGTTTTAAAGGCATATAAATCGGAACGCATTTTTAAACGTACATTGTTCGGCATTACAGTCTATCTATTCTATGTTGCTACCTGATATTCATAATTATATTTGTGAGCTATACAGGGTGATTTTTAGGTCATGGAGCAGGAGTGAACAGGGTACTGGGGAGGGCCACGCTGAGTAACTTTAGCTATGGGGACAACGGACAACCACGAAATCCCGAAAAAAAATCTCCTAATTGAGAGTTAATTGATACTTAATTGCTCCTAAGTATGAGTTATTTGATACTTAACTATAACTAACTCTTACTTAAATTAACTCATAATTAGAATATTTTTTTTCACGATTTCGTGACTGTCAAAGTGAAAGTTGCTCAGTGTGACCTTCCGAGCTTTCCCGGCACCCTGTTCACTCTTGCTCCATGACCCAAAACTCACTCTGTATTTCTACATGGTTTTCTAATCATGTAGATATTATATAATTTAGCTGAGACCATCGCTAAGCGAATTCTATTTTGATGACGCCATAAAATAGATTCCATAAATATCTTGACTGTGCCCCGGTAATAGATTGCCCTGTATTCGCAAACGCAATATAATGGTTGGTTTACACGAAGTTAGTTAAAGCTAATGCCTAAGTAGGAGCTTGTAAGTTACAAGTAGCAAGAGCTACTTGTAACTTAGTGTTAATTAGAGAAAGGTATTAGTTTGAACATGGTGTGTAATATTGGTCGTAGCTAAGCACGTAATTTGTCTAGAGACAAGTATGTATTGTGTTGTTGAGCATTTTGTCATGCACATAACTATGTGTATTGTGATCGTCGCAAATAAATGTCTATTTTTCTTTATTTCTGTTGTTGTATTTCTGCAAGGTGCTTGTTTCTTGCGAATATAGTAAAAAAAACCATAAAGTTAGGTATTTACTTTATTTATTTTAATATATACGTAGGTTTTTGGGTCCCGCAAAATAAGCATGGACACGCATGAACACTAGATAGGGCTCCCCCCCGAGGGTGCTCACCTTGTTGTGGTGGGGGGGCTTAGTAACCGTGGATTGGTCACCCACGGTGAAGCGAAGAGGCACCCAGGGCCGGCCTGTTTCTGGGCTGCCGGCTGGCCCATGGTGGGCGCTCCAAGGACTGCGGTGGGAGGGAGGATCCGGCAGTATGGGATGCCGCACTGTGCCCTCCCTCCGTAGCCGAGGTGGGATCGCAGGGGGAGAGGCGTGTTGGTATTTCGGTGCGCCACTCTCCCTATCCCCTGTGACCTTGGTGGGGCCGCAAGGGAAGAGGAGTGCCGGTATTACGGTGCGCCGTTCTCCCTATCCTTTGCGGCCGAGGCGTGGTAAGCGGTGGAACCAAAGACTATATCCACCGCTGGGCGCCGGAACCATTCTGGCGCCCTTGGCCTCCTTGTGGCGGACTCGAGGGGGTCCGTCACAGTACCGGTCGGAGGCCGAGGAGGAAGGCGAGCCCTAACACCTGGCGCGCCTATCGTGGAGGGCCCTCGGGGCCAGCAAAAAAAAAAGGCCTAGATAGGGCTGACGGGACGACATGGGCGCATTTTGTAAGAACAGTGTATGAAGGCTAGATGTCAATCGCTAACGCTCAGTCGCGAACGAAACGCAACTATCATTATCACACTAATAAGGTAGAGTAATAGAAAGAGATAACTACGACACGCTTCGTAGCGTGAGCGATTGGTATCTTGGCTACGCTCCCTGGGCAGGGGAAGCACAAGATCGGGAGCGATGGAGATCAGGGGCCTTTACCCCGCAGTAAAGGCACACAAAGAAGCTAAAAACAAAAACGATATTGGCAAAAAAACAGAACTATATTAAATTAGCTTTTGCCCGCGGCTTCGCTCGAATAAGAAAGAGACAAAAAATAGCCTATGTCACTCTCCATCCCTCCATCTGCACTACATCTACATCACGTCAATTAGTCGTTCCATTTAGCCGTGAAAAACGGACAACCAAACAGACACACACGCTTTCCCATGTATAATATTATATATTATAATATGTATACTACATAGTATACTATAGTATTTTCCACTAAAAAATCACGTCAATTCGTCACCCCGCTCTGTTTAGCCGTGAAAAACGGACAAACAAACAGACACACTTTTTCCCATTTATAAATATTAATATGGATTTATACATTTGTATTAGTAACTAAGCGCATGTAAACCCAGCATCGCCGAGAATCAATAGCGAACGGCGACATGTCACCGTCGCCATGTCAAGTGGCCTCGGATACAAATCTGTCAATTTACATACAAACCGATGCAAAAAATAAACTCGCTGGCGAAATTCAAGAACATCACTGACGCGAACGAGAACATGGTAAATGATATTGAGTGAAATTTTAAAGATAGTCATGTGATTTTACAGTACCGTAAAACGTGTTGAGTTGGGATGAATTCGAAGTTCGAAAAACAACTTGTATCGAGATACAAGTTGAAATTTATTTATTTAAAACTGTTCCAATCATGACTTTTAGCTTTTCATTGATAATGTGTCATTTATTTTCATCCATTGTACGATAAACACAAAATGGTACGAAAAAGGAACGGACACAATATTACAATAGGTTGAATTGTCAAGTACCTAACTATTCTGTTTACCTAATGTTCCTAACTATTCTGTGTTATTACATTGCAACGGTTAGCACTCACGTATTTTTATCACATTAGGCGTGACATGTTTCGTCTGCGTCGGGTAGAAATCGTCGCTATTTAATATCAGTATGTCTCACGAAAGTTTAAATTATATTCTGTTTTATTCTTTTCTTTTCACTGCATTTTTTGGAACAACTGCACATAACTTATTCATCACAAAGGCAGTTCACGGAAACTTAATTTTCAACAAGGCGTTACGTAAAAATAGTTTTAACCATTGAAAAAGCATTAAGGTGCTATCAAGGTTTTTCTGAGAACTTGTTCTAACTGTAAATAACTAAATAGCACGGTAAATGTACACACAATTAGTGTTCTATTACATAGAGTCAGACCACGCTATGTATGCTTACATTTTATATTAGACAATGCGCAGCTGTTTTTTTTTTAATAAATATTGTGTCCCACAAATCGACCTAATCCCACGGTAAGTTCAATAAGGCTTGTGTTGTATTTTAAATGTCAAACTTCTGTGAAATTATGATATTTACTTAACATCTTCACAGTTTACTTAACACTATCAATATAGAGGCAAACTTAGCTTATTGTTAGTCAGACTCTATATAGATATGTTTAAAAAAGATAATTACAAAAACTTGCCATTTTCCTGGTTTTAGTTTTGAACAGCTTGTCCAGTCCAGGTCTTATAGACCGAAGAAAACCGGTATCTTTGCGCTCCCTAGAGGTCTAGCGTTATGGTCGGTATGTAACATGGGTTTATACAACACAATATGACAGGGTAAGTAGGAAATATGTAGGGATGGATGGGAAAAGGCCCTTATTAAGGGTGATGGTTGTAGACTCCCTCTTATAGATGCCACATTACGAAACTTTATAGTAAAACTTTATAGTAGTACTTTTATTTTATAGTAAAAGCTCGCAGTCGCATCAGTCAGTTGCATTTCACCCAACAACAGTCCATAGCTTTTGGTGTTATTATCAATTTATATCATTGTTATGCGGTAAATGCGAAAATAAAGGGAGTGAGCGCTCATTTTTTACGCCCTTTATGAGTACTATAGTAAAACAAAGAAATATAAACTATTTTTACGACAAAACACGTGGCTATATGAAATAGTCTTACCTCAGTAAATCACCATCAAAACACAAGTTCGAACACCTAAAAGAAACTCTCCTTACTCCTGATTTCCATGACTGCAACAAATATTTGATTTGCACGAATGGCAGTCTTCTTATATTTCATGCCATATATGCCATAATGACAAGCAGTAAAAGATTTCCTACAATCTGATTGATAGCACTATGACATAGTCCTACAGTGGCCTAGGGTTCCAATAGGTTGACTGTTTATACATTGGATTCAAAAGTATTTGCCGCGGCTGAAGCCCCTCGCGTAATGTAGACACTAGGTATAATATCGAGTTGCTTGATCTAGTAGTCGAGTGATCTGTGGTAAAGCTAGTACGATATTTGCACTACGAGGTAAACTACCCGTGAATATTCACCTCCCGCTCGCACGATTTATGGGGTAACAGGAATGAGTTATTTACTAAACCAGGGCCATCATTTTGCGTTATTTTCTATGAAACATAAGTGAGGTCTGATTTTTTTTCTTGCATACCATATGCTATACTAGAGTCTGTCCATGCTAAGTTTCCTAGATTTTGATAGCACAGACAATGAAAGTGTTAAGTAAACGTCATAATCAGGGCTCGTAATTTTCATGCCGGTTTCGTCATAATGACGTATATAAATACACAGGATGTTTTAATTCGAAATGAGTTAATGACAGATAAAGTCTATCAAGGTTCGATTCTAACGTGTAACGTAATAGTTTTGACACTATTCAATGACAGCATTATTCTTTTAAACGTAAAACCTAAAATATGATGTATGAAACTTGACGTCATTTGTCTGTCATCGGCATGAAAATTACGGGCCCTGCAGGGTTAGCATGGTTAGTTAGTTAGTTAGTTTTCCTGGGCTTTTTCCGCAAATCGACATCCATTGTGCCTATTTTGCGTGATAGCGAGGTAGCACTACTCTAACCACCCTAGTTCGTCTATGAAACCTATCATCGTTTTAAGGTTGCAAGTTGCCTCCTTTAGTGTGCTGGGAGTTCCTAAGTATTTGCTCCTGTATACTTCTATCTGTTTACATTCTTGGAGAACATGTTTTGTTGTTTCTTCCTTATCCATACATGCTCTGCACATCGGGCTGTCCGTGATGCCCATTCTGTGTAAGTGTTTGTTTAGTGTGTTGTGTCCTGTTAGTAGTCCTACTATTTTCCGTAGTTGTTCTCGGGGCGTCCTTAGTAGAGTTTTTGTGAGCTTGTAGTTTAGCTCTGGCAGGACTTCCTTGGTTTGTCTACATGTATCAAGATCATCCCAGTATTTGTTGTGTAGTTGTCTGTGATGTTGGTTTAGAAGGTTTTGAATGTATGATAAAGGTAGTGGAACGATGGGTTCTGGTCCGTATGCCGGTGTCTCTGACCCTCTTCTTGCCAGTTCATCCGCTGCATCGTTTCCCCTTGAGCCACTATGTCCTTTTATCCATTGTATAGTTACTTTGTTTCCTTCCTCGCTCATCTTTGTGAGGCCATTATGACATTCGAGTATAAGTTGTGATTTAAGTTTGTCGCTGCGTAGCGCTTGCAGTACCGATTTGCTGTCTGACAGTATTAGTATGTTTTCATTTTGTGTTTGTCGTCTTTTTGCTGCATTGCAGGCTTCTATTATTCCCACACATTCCGTTTGGAATACTGTGTTGTGTACCCCTAGGGGTTTTGAGATGTGTATGTTGAGATCTTCTGAGAAGACACCACATCCTGTCCCTTCGTTTGTTTTTGAGCCATCTGTAAATATTCTAAGGTTTGTCTGATTTAGTCCTTCCTTTGGATCTTCTGTCAGTGATATGGCATAGTCCTTCCGGAAGATCATAGTTTTTGGTATTTGATCAATCGGTGCTTCCAGTATTGGCATATCAGAGATCATATTTTCATAGATCTTCTTGTGTATCGATCTAAGTGTTGACCATAGGTTGAGATTTTTCAGCCGTAAAGCTGTGGCGGCTGCCTCTTTCTGTATGTGTATGTGTAGTGGTAGGAGTCCTAGCATTATTTCTAGTGCCGCAGTCGGTGTAGTTCTCATGCAGCCTGTGGCTGCTACACATGCTAGTCTCTGCGTTTTACTTAGTTTGTCTATGGTTGTTTTTAGTTGTGTGCGAGGCCACCACACGACGGCGCCATAGCTGATCATTGGCATTATTACCATTTTGTATAGCCACAGTATGATGTTTGGGGCAAGCCCCCATCTTTTACCCACCATCCTCCGGCATTGCCAGAAGGTTACTGTTGCTTTGTTTAGTTTATTTTCAAGATGTTTTCCCCAATTTAGTTTGTCGTCTAGGATTATACCTAAGTATTTCACTTCTTTAGAAAGTGTTAGTCTCGCTCCGAAGAGCTTTGGCATTTCGTATTTACCCAACTTTCGTTTATGTGTGAAGAGAATTGTGTCGGTCTTTTTTGGGTTAACCGATAGGTCATTCTCCTTGCACCATCTCTCTACTATATTGAGTGCAGCTTGTGTAAGATCACATAGTGTGCTAATTACTAGGCCGCAGATTAATATCACTAGGTCATCTGCATATCCTATAGTCGTAAAGTGCTTGTTGTTTAGTTTTGTTATCAAATCGTTTACTACCAGGTTCCAGAGTAGTGGTGATAATACTCCTCCCTGGGGGCACCCCCTCATGACTATTGCCTGGTGGTCCTGGTTCTCAGACAGTATCACTACTCTCTGCTTCAACATGTTCATTATCCATTCTGTTATGAGTGGATTAGTTCCATGTCTTTGTAATGCTAGTTCAATACTGCTATAGTTGGTCTTGTCAAAAGCCCCTTCTATGTCGATGAAGGTGCCTAGGCAGGAGTTTTTACTCACTAGCGCATTTTCTATGTTGCTCACTACAGCGTGTAGCGCTGAGTCCGTTGACTTTCCTTGACTGTAAGCGTGTTGGTTTGGATGCATTTTTATGTTCTTTAGAGCCGTATCCTTCAGTTCCCTGTCACATAGTCTTTCTAGAGTTTTTAGTAGGAATGATGTGAGGCTTATCGGTCTGAAGGACTTGGGGTCTGAGTAGTCGGCTTTGCCCGGTTTTGGTAGGAAGATTACTTTCACTTCCCTCCATTTGTGTGGTATGTATCTGAAAGCTATGCAGCTGCACAGCAGGTTCGATAGGTGTCTCAATAGTTTATTCCCTCCCCATTTTAGTAGGGCTGGGTAGATTCCGTCTGTTCCTGGTGATTTGAAGTTGTCAAAACTATTTACCGCCCAGGTTGTTTTGTTAAGTTCTGTTATGCGTTCTGCTGTTTTCCATTCACTCTCAGTGGGATGATAGTCTGTCTTATGTGGTTCGAGTTTTTCTATATGTATTATTTTGCATCCCGGGAAATGGGTCTCCACCAGCACTCTTTCTGTTTCAGCTGGGGTGCTGGTGGTGCTGTTGTCTAGTCCTCTTAGGGTGCCTAGTAGTTGTCTTGGTTGGTCTGTAAGGACCTTCCTTGTTCTGTTTGCCTGAGTTACAGTGGTTATGCTGTCACAAAAATTCCTCCATGAGGATGATTTTCTGTATCGTAGTTTCTTTTTGTAGTTTGATTTGACTGTTTTGTATGCGTCCCAGTCTTCTTCGGCTCTTGTGTTCATTGCTCTGTTGAGTAGTTTTCTCATTTTTGTTCTCAATCTTTCCAACTCCGGTCCCCACCAGCCGTTCTTCTTATCGTTTCTACTGGCCAGCGGTATCGATAGTGGACATGTGCTATCGTAACTGTCGATTATGTTTGTGGTGAGTGAGTTTACCTGCTCCTCCAACTCCTTCGTAGTGTTTCGTCGGTGTAAATGTGTATTATTATCTAGTTTACCTGCCAGAAGTGTCATGTATGCCGGTATGTCCGTGCGTCTCGGGTTTCTCCTGGGTGTTGGTGTGCGGGTGTCGGCTGTCAGGTCGTATCGTATCCATCTGTGATCGGAGCAGGATAGGTCATCCGATACATGCCAGTTGGATACGTGTTGCGCTGCCAGGCCTGTGCTTAGGGTAATGTCAATTATAGTGTTACATCTACGAGTGACAAAAGTAGGTTTGGATCCTGTGTTCAATATGTCTAGGTTAGTAGTCATAAGGTATTCAATTATGTCGTTACCTCTTTTGTTGTTGGTTTACATTTCCCATAGGTTGTGGTGGCCGTTGCAGTCTGCAGATATGACAAGCTCGAGCCTTTCTCGTTCACAGTAGCGTATGAGGTTGTTCATCTCCGTTGGAGGTGGATTATCCTCTGCCGCCATGTAGGTGGATGCCAGGATAATTTCCGGCAGGCTTGAGTTTTGTGTTCTGAGGAGTTTTATGGCACACACGTCTCTGGAACAGAATTGCGTTAGTGGTTGTGCCATTATGTTACATGATGTGTATATACAAGTTCTAGGTTTGCATTGAGTATTGTAAAATAAATTACCTCCGGTGTTATTGAGGCCGTTTATGCGTGTGTTCCTGATCCACGGCTCTTGGATCAGGGCTATTGCTGTTGGGTTAACCTCCAGCCATCCTCGTAGCTGAGCCGTCGCCGATTCGCTATGTTGGAGGTTAACCTGCAGGACCTTACATAGGGAAGGCGCCATCGGAGGGTGTCCCATCCGCCCTTCCCTTTAGGTTCAAGAGACTGATCCCCTTTGGTAGTCCATCCTCGTCCTCCGATTCCAGCAAAATGCCTTCCTCTACGTCCGAGGTGTTTGTTCCTGCGCTGTCTATGTCCATGGTAGAGGGGGTGGGTGTGCTGGTTTTTTGCGCGCCCTCTGCGGGTTTATCCTCCCCTCTAGCTTCGTTTTTCTCCGGCGGAGAATCTCTAAAGCGCCCTCCACTGTGCTGGAAACGCACGTAGACCGTCCCACATAAGTAGTTCAGCCTACGCCCCTTTTCCAGCACTTTCGGCACGGCATCCTCAGGTATTCCCACCAGGAGTAGAGTGCAGCCCTTCTTCCGGAGGGGGATTGCTTGGTGCAGCGTCCATTTCCTCACCATGGCCCAAGAGTTCTGGAAGTTCAGGACCCTTCCTACCTTGATGAGGTCGTTTTCAATGGTCGGGATCAAAATTCCGCACCTTATGTTCCGTACCATCTCGTCCTCCCTTCTTCCGACTAGATGGTCGCCGTTTTGGAGGGTGGCCGTCTCCAACCACTTCGTCAGCCACTCTTTGGTTTTTGCGTCCTGGCACCACAGCTTCAGGTACCCGTCTACCAGACTAGGCTTACCCGCGAACGCTGGGGCCTCCGCTTCGGTTTCAAGGTCCGTTTCGATGGCCGCCTGGAAGATGGCGTTCCCTATGTTTCTCTCCACTTCCTCAGCGTCCTGCTGCGACAGCCTGCCCGTGCGACTGTTGGTAATCGCCACCGTCAGGTCTGCCGCCGCCGCCGCTGCGTATGTGGAGGGCTGAGGTTTAGTCCCCAGGGCTTCAGTGCGTAGTTTTTTGTATTCGCCTCTGGGGGATATTGTTTCATCCAGGCGTGCCCTTTTGGCTTTCCCGTCTGGTTTCTTCGCCTGGGTTTGTTCCACAGAGGTTGTCGCTCCTTCTCCCTGTTTAGCGTCAACCTTCCGTTGGTTTTCAGAGAAGCGGCTTTCTGCTTCTCTTCGCTTTTGAAGCCACTGCCTCTTTCTCTGCGAAAGCTTCTTCCGCGGTTCGTGTTGATCGGTCTGGGCAGGCTTCCCCTTAGGTTTGCACCTGATCTCCCAGCCGGGATCTATGACCTGCTTAGAGGGTTCAACGGGTGTCGTCCCGCTCTTTGCAGCCATCGCCATGTCTCTTGAGGGTCCAGCTGTCGGAGGTCCCATCGTCTCTGGCTTAGCCGCCTTGGCCGGGGTTCCAGATGGTACCCTGACTTCCAGTGGCTTCTCCAGCTTCGATGTTTCCCCCTTGACCGTCCCTTGCTTCTGTTCAGTCGCCTCTCTCGGTGCTTCAGCAGATGCCGTCTCATCCAAGAGAGTCGTTGGTTTTGTTTGGTTTTTATTATTATTATTATTTTTGCTAGTCGTATCCATTTGGTTCCCACGAGTAGCTAGGGAAATAAAAGTCCATCCCCGCAGAGCCCCGCTTGCGTGGATAAGGCAAGTGTACAACGGGTAGTTGCCCAATACCCGAGGCCACCGTTCGCGACTGATCTCACCACCAGCCATGCATCTCTCGGCACGGTGAACACCTTAGATTGGTGTAGGAGGGCAGTTATATTAGTTATAATAAAGATACTTAGATATGTACACATACATATATTTAATAACATCCGGCGGGTTGGGAGTGCCACATCTCTGTTAGGAGCGTGGCCCACACCGGATGCCGCCCTCATACTTAGCTACTAGTGGTCTGGAGTAGACTGGTAAATAGTGCGACGCCCATTGACCACCAGCATTGCCCGGGAGGTACGGTCAACCCACTGGTTGGCTCCGCCCTGGTCCACGGCGGCAGAGCCAGGGAAGACGGGGACGTGTATGATGGACTTGAGGTGCAGGCCAATATCTCAGCGTCGCATACCTGAGAGTACCTGCTACCCCCTACCCCCCGGTTAGCATGGTTGCCATTTTATCGCTTATCACGCTATGCGTCACTTTCGCACATACATACTTGTTAGAACGTGACAGCAACAAGCATAATTTTATAGAAGTTTGATTTTTAAAAACAACACTTTAAAGTTTGACTGTTTATTTGCTCGGAGCTGATAACGTGGCTTGACCCTAGAGGGCTTGTAAAAACTGTAATTATGTATTTATGGCTACCTATATTGGAAGGTAACCTGAATGGTGCCTACCAATCATGTGGCCATTGGTTGTTAAGTTTTTTCGAACAGTTGACGCCTAAATAGTTTTTAATAAATAAATAAATAAAAATAAAAATTCTTTATTTTCAGACAATTACAAGTCCATAGTATAGTTAGCAGCAATAATGACTTATGACCTATGTTAGCAACTACTCTATTTACTATTTAAGTATGACATGACATTTAAAACCTTACCTTTAAAAACGTACCTTACACTAAGGAATGAGGTGCAAAAGTATAAACATAATACTTTCCATAAAAAGTTATTCCGCATGACCAACATACACAACAACAACAAATTAAAAACCCCACGTATATGAAAGTGCCATCAATCATAATCATCGACATTGAGAAACTTTTTGCACAAAAACAAAACAAAAGTTTCTGATTAAATAATTCAGATCAACGGGAGCCGTTGACGTCCGAAAATAAACCGTTAAAAGTTAGTTAACTCAATTAACTTTTCATATTCGGCAAACTTCGATATTTCCCCGATATAATATATTACTAACAACTAACAAACTCCTTACGCACAACTATTTAGTTTCGGCCCTCGATAATGTTGATTCGCGATTCAGCGAGCGAAGTGTTTCCTCAAAAGGCCGCCAGGGGATTGCTCGCAATCACTACCCTAGCGACTTCAGCTTATAAAGGTCACAAGTCTACGACAATATGACAACTATACGACCTTTTTGTACAGTGTGGTGGCTAGAGAAGTGATATTTAACATTAGAAAAGATATATCAGCATCTCCATTCAGCCGAGGCTAAGTGAATTTCGTGAGCGTGCATTTTTCCTTAACATTGTGTTTGCTATGGAAGGTCAGAGGGCAGTTTTGTATAAAAAACGGAATAGAGCCAGCTGGATTTTGTTTTGTTATTCTATATTTAGAGCTGGTTTTCGATGTTGGCTTGTTGTTTCTTGAAATTTTCAGGTTTGTGTTTTGTAGAATTTGGTAGCTCTGAACACTATTTACTACTCTCACTGATTAGTGACGGGCAGGGCTGGGCCGGGCCGTGGCCATGTGTCAGTTTCAATAGAAAACGTCACTTACTTACAACCCTTTGTGGGTCTTGGCCACTTCTACGATGGAGTACCACTCGCTTCGATCCCTGGCCTTTCTCCTCCAAGTAGTAACCTTCCCTATGGCCCTGAGATCTTCCTCCACACAGTCACACCATCTCTTCTTGGGCCTCCCTCTTGGCCTTTTCTGCTGCGGCTTCCAATTTGTCACGACCCTGGGTGCCCTACTGGGTTCCATTCTCTCCACGTGCCCCGCCCATCTTAGACGATCTTAGTTGTGTCAGTTTCAAAAGAAAACGTCACGTGATCTTTTATTGTTTAAGCAGAAACGTCTGTGAACGATAACAAATCTTTTAGAAAGAAAGGAAAAGTGAAAAAAAATTATGACCTCGGGTGGAACTCGAACCCGCAACTCGGGGATATACGCCCAACCCATCGCTCTGTAAACTGAGTTACCGAGACCGCTAAGCGCCCCACTAAGACGCATACGGATATGGTGGAGAAATTCGGGGCCAGGGGGGTGGCCTCGGTAGCTCAATTGGCAGAACTATGTGCACACTTTTACTTTCTTAGTTAGGAACGTCTCGTGATCTTTGAGCTAACACGTGACGCGAATAAATTGGCACGTCCTCCCGGCCGAAAAACTTTAGGATCTATTTATCTTTTTCTATTTAATGAGCGACAGTATTATTTCTCTGTAAATAGACGGTCCAATGACAAGCGACCCTCGTCGAGAGTTCTTATTACATTTAATCATATTACTTCATAGAACAAACGATATAAGCTATTGCTATATTTTCGTAGCACAAAGGACTGAAAGCAATTCCTTTTTAATTAAAACGCCCTTTGTTTTACACAGTTACTGTTTGGTTTTTTGTTTGACATATTCGGATAAACAATAAACAGGCGCCATGACGTCTTAACGCAATTCAGTTTAGGTTCTAAAAATTGAGTCGCTGCTATTCAACTGACCATATAAGGATATGAACTAAACTGAATCGCGTTAAGACTTCATAGTAAGGCCACTGAGCATAATTAAGAACCATGGCATCATGGTAAGGCCCCAAGTGTTTGCATTGTGCTATTATTATAAACTACTTTGTCATTTTAAATAACTTTCTATTTTAAACTCCACTGAAAGGAGCCTCAGCCTTTCACGCGAACAGTGGCTTCCTTCATCCGTAACAAAACACGACAACTCTTGTAATACACTTGTACTTGTATAGAACTCTGTAAAACTTTTAGAGCTGAATAGAACCATGTCTTTGTAGCGCTTTAATGTAGCAAACATGTTTTGTAAAATGTATAGCTGAGTTTACCGTAGTGCGGCAAAGTTCTATCGCAGTTTCAGACAGATAATGCACAGAGGATGCTTGGAATTCCCTCGGCCTTATTAAGATAGCTGCTGACATCAGCCAAGTACAGTAACAGTATTTTTAACGGCAGTGACAGAGAAAGATTATATGAACGAATGAATGGGTGACAAGGTCACAAAATCAGAAAACTGACGAATCAAAAAACAAGAACTGCTTGTGTATGTTGGCTTTAGCATGACTATTTTATTTTTTAATGTAGCTACTGGCGTAAAAGTAATTAAAATAAGACATTAGGTTGTATAAAGAAGATTAAAGAACTTAACTTTTTTTTCTAGTGACCGAGTCGTGATTGAGTGATTCTGCCATCTATTTAGTCCTATATAATGTTTTTTTTAACCTTTAAGCTTGGCCCACCTTTCCGGGATATTGCAGAAAAAATAACTTCGTTTTAACAGTGTCATTTTTAGCTATAGAATATATAACACAATCAGTAATCATACATCACCTACTATTATTTTCTACAAATATAGCGTAACAGCGTTTGCAAGCAACAACTTCAGGTAGAATGCTTCCTACATAGATATTATGCTACAGTTGTTACGTTCCAACTTCGAAACTTCAGACCTTAATCTAACTCCAACACGGCAAAGGACTAAGTGTGATGACATTTCTAAAACTTGCTCTTTGCCGATCAGACTGCTGTGCTGCTATTACGCGCAGTTACTGCTCAACTGTTTACAGCTCTTGATTGCAGTTTGCTTCATAAATAGTATTGGAAGCGCTTTCGAATAAACGTTTCAACTTTTCAGGTATTATAGAGATTTAGAGAGATTTTTAAGTATTTTATCAGTGTGAGTCATCCAATTGCTGACTCACACTAGGATGGGACGGGGCGGGGCAGGAAGGTTGTCAATTTCTATAGAAATAATCACGTGATAGCTCGGAGCCCTCGGATGTCACATGTACATGATGTGACATTTTGTATAGAAACTGACAGATCGTCCCGTCCCGACCCGTTCCGTTCTAGTGTGAGTCATTCTTAACCATGTTTTGGGATATGCGACTATACGCTTTCACACAGCGTAGGTACTAGTTGGACGAATAAGCACGATGGCAAAATGATGTGATGCGGTGCGGAAAAATCAAATCGTTGATACATATGTGTGCTTACCATGAGTTGCACGCAACTGGAGTCGATAGCGACTGCGGCACTGGAAAGTATGTCCGTCTCGCTTGTACCATTATGGTAGGAGCGAGACGGACGCACCACCGAACGCTGCAATAACTATCGAACACGGCCACCTACAACTCATCGTAAGCACACTGGTAGTGCCCTACGTGAGGCGGACGTTACGTGATCGCAAAGCGGCATGGGGCGACGCGTCGCCCACCTAAGACACTCCAATAGCCATCAACGATTGGTTACTTGACATTTATGACAATTGAAGGCGAAGCGGCCAAGCCCCCCGTCAAAACTAAGAACATCAAAATCATAAGCCCGTCCTTCATTTCCTTACGAAGTAAAGGAAGTGTCAAAAAGAGATGTACTTATAATTGTTTTTTATGTCTCCGATTCCGTAGGTTGTCAACAGTTTTGCTGATCTCTTTTGATGCAATTCGTCCAAGCAGCCAAATTAAATTCGTCGTTGTAATTTATTAGTCGGTATCAATGCATTACAACTTAAATTAGTCGCATATTTTGATAGTGAATTTTTCAAATGTCGTAAGAGCCACGTTATTAGGTTAGACTTACGACATTTGAGAAATCCACTCCTAATTTCAAGGCCGCTAGAAACTGTTGTCATTTGACAGTTGTTACACTACTTCCATGCTTTAGTTATTCTTCCGTGGAAGCGGCACATCGAAATGTCATCGCATCGCATCACGTCGCCATTACGATCGTTTGCCTACGTCAAGCTAGGGCTGAGGGTAATGTGACGAACCAAGTCGGGCCCCCTGGCTATGGTTTCCGGCGTTAACCTTGTTTTGGAATATGCGATTAAACGCTCCAAGTTTCGCGAGCTTACTTACGTAAATTGATGTCACTTTGGTTTGCGACATGCTGTTTATAAGCTTATTTAAACACATCCACGCTGTATGAAGGTAGGTACAAGGTACTAGACATGCATAATAGTATAGGTTAACACTACTAAAGAGAGTTTTAGGCGTAAATAAAAGGCAAGTTTAAGACACAAGAGAGAAGACGGTATGGTTAAGAAATTCGGGGTTACCGGTCTCGGTAGAGGTAGGTCAAAAAAAAAAAAAAAAAAAAAGGTCAGTTGGCAGAGTGTTGGGCATCTCTCCCGGAGTTGCAAGTTAGAGTCCCGCTCGAGGCTGAGATTTTAAGCTTTTTTGTACTTTCTAAGAAAAAAGTTTCATACTTTTATTAATTTACCACTTATTTAACATTTTTAATTAATTTACTCAAAATACTTTCGAAATATTTTGCACATTTGTGATTACTTCACTTAGGGCCACTTGCAGCACCTGAAGTTAAACATATAGCCCGGAGTTAAGCGTTTTGCATGTAATTTGACAGCTCAACTTAAATAGTAGTTTATGCAACAGTGACATATTAAGGGTTCTTAGAACTTGAAGGTCGAGGGAAATTTAAGAATCAATTATGAGCTGTTGTATACGCTAGTTTTTCTACGACGGCTAAAATAGCTATAATAGCAAAATCTCGAAAAGTGACAGAATGTGGAACATGTCGTATGCCGACTATAGAAATAAAAAAAAATCTACTGTGCTAATATATTGCATGAAAATCAACAGGTGCAGTGTTCTTATGGAATTCCATAGACAACGTTATAATGTATACTTTTTTAATATCGCTATCAGTCATCAAATTGACAGAAGTGCTGGAGTATAAAAAAAACATTTATTTACATCACCCAGTTTATATGCAAAAATCGTAAGGAATATTGTATTACTTTAAGCCCCTTTTAATGACCTGATTACTTCCAAGCAATTCTCCACCTTACGAGCTTTGTTACTAGAGTTGAATTTATGTTAATTTACAACGGAGTTAAAATGTATTTTATTAACGTTTTAATATTTTAGTCTATCATAAATAATACAGCCAAGTTATGCATCAACCTACTTTGAGTGTAACCCATTTCATGGTTTTACAACTTGGCTTAATAAAGATTTAAATCGCTCGAATAAAATATTTTTTAATTTTTCAAATAGGCAGCCATAGTTTTTTTTTAATTACACACTTACTCAACTTTTCTTTCGTAATTCTGAATTCAAACAGAATAGCTTAGTAATTAGTAATAATTATTTTAATTATACTGCCATTATTTCTTGTACATATAGGTACTTAACTCCTTAATTAAAATTTCCCGTAATAAAAAACATCTATTGTTGTCGAGATTATGTCTGTATCTATTTTAGTAACCAATCTATGTATGTATTTGTATGTATGAGTTGACCATGACCATTTGACTTGAAAATGCAATTTTTAACGCGTGTGTACATTGAATAATAATATTTAGTTAGTATAAAAAAGTTAAAACTTACAGTACGGTGTACGTTATTTTTAAAATTTGTTGATCTAAAGTTTTTAGGTTTGAGGGGTACCTACAGAACCTTTTTTTTGCTCCTGTTATGCGGCCCAAGCGGTATTTAATAATGATTTTTTAAGAGTACTAAACTATTTAATTTTTCCATGCTACATTTAGCCAAGCCTTAATCACCTTATTCTGTATAATTACATTAACTTATGCATATACAGCGGTCAGATACCAACGTGTCCCCTTACAACGAAGCCGGTTTGCAAATTTCCCTGATGCCATCACAAAGAGGCCAGATAACTCGACGTTGTCGGTAATGCCGCGGGTTTCAAATGACTTGACCTAGATATCGCACGCTGATTTCACTCACATGCCTACAGGGTGTCATGTAATTGTTTCACAGTGTGAGGTATGAAAGTCCTTAAAATTTAATCATGCCATTTGATATCTCAAAAGTTGCTTAAAATTTACTTACTTTCATGAGATATTTAACGTTAATGACGTTAATATTAGCAAATGGAATTTTTAGAATTTCAAAAGTGTTACTCATTTTCATTGACTTCAAATAATGGTTGAGGGAAATGGGTGTGTGTGGGCAATATTGGCGGCGTCGTCAAATATAATTTTTTAAGGGAAAATCGAAAGCCTTTAGATTTTTATTCTAATCTTACGATATAATCACGAGGATCAGAAAACTCTTAATGTTAAAAGACACATGTGTATTTATATTGGGGTTTTCTTAAATTTGTCAATCTAAGTCGGATTCCTTCTTGCAATTTAATTACATTTACAATTGCGACATAACAAAGACCTTCTCAATCAAATAACATAAGACAATTAAGATTAGAGGCCTACTCGAATTTCGGAGTAGGCCTCCTGTTTTATTACCAGTAGATTGATTCGACATCAAGAAGCTAAGTCCAACCTTCATTAACGAAAGGTCGGCCCTTTACGTTAACTTCGGTACTTAACCAACTCGTCAAAGTAGGGTTACGATTTAAGGCAAATTACGAACACAGATGTATTCCCTACGTATAATTTAATATTGAACATGTTTAAAAGTGTATTTAATACACTTTGTTACATATACCAGAGCGGCCAAGGCGTCCAAAAGTAATTACACTGGAACCTCGATGGCACAAACCTCAAACCTATCGAGTTTTCGTCTTATAGGTTTCGACCTACAGAGATTTTTATACGTGTAGGTGTTTGTTCGTCTAAAAGAGTTTTCGAGATAAAGAGGTAAAACTAATCAAAACTCAAGAGAGGTATGGGCACAGCGGATGCATATCGTTTAGTGTGGTAGGGCACAGCACAACGAATGTCGTCTCGCTCAAATCAGGAGCAGAGCCCATCTGGGGAAACACCTCCACCTTACAGAAAACCGCAGTTTAATAATAATAACACTAGACCCTACTCATAGTGTTGTGTTTCTGTTGGTTAGTAAGGTCGCCAGAGCTCGAAGAGGATTCTCTGTGTTGACAGCTGAGGACCCACGGAGCAAAGCTTGACCCTTTAGCTATCAACACAGCGAACCCTCCTTTTTTTAAAGGGTTGGCAACGCGCATGTAACACCCCTGGAGTTGCAGGCGTCCATAAGATACAAGGACCGCTTACCATCGGGCGGGCCGTATGCTTGTTTGTCACCGTCGTAGTATATAAAAAAAATGCTCACTATACCGGTGCTGCCTTTGCCCGCGCCGACCGCCAGTCGCCGGCCGGACTCAGCGGGCTGTCGCTCGCAGTGTGCGCAGAGCAATCGCCGCGAGCGCTTCTCACTCATGATTATGGGACGCGGACCGTTCCGAAACATGTCGGGCTATTTTCGACTTTATTACCGTGAGTAAACCGATATAAGTATATTAATATGTCTAATACTCACGGGAGTTTTCTATTTAATAATGCACTCTACTGCCTCGATATACAGGTGTGTTCAAATATTTGTGTGCGCCTTTATCGCTCCGATATACACCGTGTTTTTGAGCAATTACATTAACTTCAAGGGCGCATTCTTAAGCTTTAATTAAGTTCATTTCTCAAAGACACTGGTAGGTATTCTAATTAACTCCATTTAGAAGACAATGACTAATTTCATTTAATCTCATACCTATGTTATTTTCAAGTGTGTAAACGGAGTATGAGTATTTGACATTACATTTACGAGTACATGTCGTAGTTGTCACTTACTTAGTAAAGTTAATTCTAATGCTTGTTTTACATTGACGGTTCTTATAACATGTAATTACATATTAACATGATATAGAGGGGGGAAATGAATATAGAGGGGGTGAAAGTTAGTGACCAATCTGCATCTTAAAGCCATTATAAGCTTAATACGTCACTTGGCTATTCCTAACTTTCTTGCCGTAAGAACAATTACTGACCATGGAGGGAAATTTTAGTTACACTTTGGAAAATCCAAGCCGAGCTTAATGAACAAAAAATTACAATGAAGGAAAGCGCAGATCAAGTGACAGCGCAACTAACCTAGAATATAAATATAATATTTGAAGACAAATTAAAAAATAAACATTTACATGTAATACTCGTAAAACAAACTATGTCATTATGTTTCCTTAGTTATACCAAGCCACATGACGAAGTTAAAGGAAATGCTTAAGAACACGCTGTATATACCGGCTGGATATCAGCTGTTAAAAAACTTCTTTGGAAGTTGGAATTAGGTGAACGAGAATACGTTATCCACATTGATAAGTCTTCTAACAATGAATATGCACTTGAAAAAGATAAGGGTAATTCCTATGTTGGAAACTATTTTGGATCAGCATTATAAATGTCTAAAAATATCTCTTAATGGTAGTTTTTATTTATTGTGAAAATAAAAAGCAGTTGAAACGGCACTCGCGTCGAGTGTGACGTCAAAGTCCACGTACATCGCTAAAACCAACTGTTTCAGCCGTGCGGTGTACGGCGCCGTCGTTCGTTAGTTGTCATAGACTATGACGTCACCAAGCGAACGTTATAAACGCCTGAAACGGTAAGATTTTTTTGAAAGAAGATTAATACTCTTATACAAAAGTTTTTTTAACGCTGCAAATTATTTTACAGTATTTTAATGATAAAAAATTATCATACAACACAAGTGCATATTCTTTATTGCATTTACGATTATGTTTACTTCATAGGTAACTTAGCTTAACACTTCCACAGTTTGTGCTATCACCGACTGAAAAAAATGCAGTTACCAAACTGAGTTTCATGATCAACTCCATTTCACGGGAAACCGATTTCCCTCAAACGAAGTGTCCCAGTAATTCTGTCCTACATTGTGGCAAACAATATAGCTGTCCCAGCACATTAATACGGCCAGTATGCACGTACTGCTGACAGCAAGTGTTCGTGGAGGCAAACTTGCTAACACGATTCGAGGGAATGTTCAGGACGGCGTAATAGATGAACTTTGTGAGCTGAAGCTGGGTATAATGGTGAAAAACGGGATAGCGGGATAACTATAGATAGGGAAAATAAGGCCTGATTAAGAGCTGATTTTATTGATGAAAAACATGTCGGGCCATGCTCAGTGTAGGGTTTCGTAGTTTACGGTCCGTCACAATAGGCAACCTTAAAAAGTGCTTTAATAGATACCATGCGCAATCTGCTTATTTCATTAAAAATGATACTTTCGATCACACCCGTCCCGACCCCATCAACTCCAAAAAAATCTTAACAGCGCAAAGTAGACTTTTTTTAAAATGATAAATTTTAAGTTATAATAATGAACTTTCAAATTTAAAATTTGACCGTTGAAATTTAAATTCACTTTTGTTCCGGAACGCTTTGATTATTATTATTTTTTTTTTTTACCATCTGCACATCACAACCTAACATCATCATCATCACGCAGTACTACTTCTTGCTTCTGCTATGTCGTGCCGGTACAGTCAGCGGAGTCGTTGATGACAATTTTATTTAGACGACGGAAATAAATTCCAGGGTGCCTAGTTTAGGCTGAACACCTTAGCGGACCGGTCCAGACAGCTGATCCTGAGCGTCTCCCTTGCTGACGTCCCTCAGCTCGTCCGACTCCCAGCGCGGCAACTCCGGCGACTTCAGGGGAGTACTTGCGTGGTGGAGGAACTACACTCGGAAGCAATAATTAGACCGGCCTTTACGTACCCTACCCTAAAACTTAGTTGTGTGCTAGCGGCGGATTTGGCGAAATAAATAGTTACATATTACAGTTAACTCTTTGTTTTATTCTATCGCCAGCCAACCCGTAGCACTGCGGCCATCTCTCGGGAAATTGGGTTACTAATTTATAAAAACTGGACGGGTTATATAGTGGTAGTCGGTTATGCCCATACCTTCAGAATCAGGAATTTACAAGTAAATCTATACATATGTCTGGTGACCTCATTGACCTCATTCTCTTTGGAAACGTTTCATAATCCTTAGCCATGTGCAACCAAATAACCGAATAATATAGCTACCAGCTGGTTATACGACTTTCTCAACACAATCTAAGCTCTAATCATATTGCTTGCAAGTTGGGAATAGGACAAAGCAGTGGGTGAAGTTATATCGTGTTAAACTGGAAATATGCATGCAGAGGCAACGAAGTTACTTATAGTGAGGAAACTTATCACTGACGAGAGAACTAGCTCTGACGAGATCTCACTATAGGTGCTATAGTCGAGGCTTGTAATCTCTTTGTATTTTAAAATAGTAGTTTATGCAACTGGGATATAAATATATGTGACTGTTTTTGGGAAAACGTCCCATTTTGTCGATATGGAGTTATGAGTAGTTCCTAATACTACAGATCATACGCTATCTTGTGGTGAAAGATATATGCTTCTAAGTGCTACAGTTACTTTTTAATTATTCAAATTTGCAAAAGTGCAAAAGCGACAATTGAGAAAACGTTGGTTAAAGTTTGGGACGGCAAAAAACACACTTTTACGTTTAAGTTATGGAGTGGTTAGTATCAAATGAATTGGCATGGTGTGTAATTTCATGTTTATTATTTTTATACAGTCATGCTTATTCCGTACAAATTTTAATTTATTAAATAACTTACTGACTACTTTTGAGGTACCTACCTACATACTATACAATAATTTTATTTATTTAAAACATAGTAGACTATCATTGTTTTTTTGCGGGCAGGAACAATCCCAGCACAGTTACGCCTGAAAAAGAAAAAAAAGTTTAAAAACCCTTGAAAATTCCGAGGTTCAGAGATACTTACTCAGCGTTTAGGTTAACACAAAATCATCCGCCCATGGGTGGCATAAACTGCCAGAGTTCTACAATGCGCATTACCTCACGGGTGCGTTCAGATATATTTATATTTCAAACACCGCATACTAATTTATACTTAGACAAATTAATGCCAATACTAATAAATAATCAATAAAACGTATTCTTATAATAAAAATATTCAAAGGCTTTGCGTCGGGAACCAATCGCGGCAGTTTACTTTTATTTTAGTTTATATGAATTTAGTTTTAGATATTATGGTTAAGTTTTAATTTATGGAGAATAAATGATCTAAATGAAATGAAATGAAATCGTTTATTTCGGAAATTGATCCATATTATGTTAGTAAATCTTATTCTAATTTAAATAACTATTGTTTTTTTTTTTTAATCTGAATTTTAAGGAGCTTGGTCGGTAAACGATCATGCCGCTCCATACGGTGTCTTATATATATTAACTTAATAAACTAAATACATTTTTTATATAAACTATACAATAATTTAGATTCATCCGACTCTGGATAGGATAATAAATGATTACAGTATCCTATTTCATATGATAAGCGACGAGGTTCCCCTCGAACACACTCCATCAACACATGGTACACGTAAATAACTATTGTTAGTGGAATATATAATTGGAATTGGAATGAACGTGTACAGACATCCAGTGAGCTAAGATGGGGCTGTCCATCCTCCCAGCTATAACCTTCAGGAGTGAGTTGGTGCTGCCCCAAATGCGCGCGTAAAATAACTTGTATGTAATTATAAAGAATAAAAAAATGTAATCATTTTATATTTAAGTCAGCGTAAACCTTTCTATTGAACGTTCTTTGTTAACATACGGTTGACCTAATTTCCTTTGCCCCAGACCCCTAATATTTCAATAAAATGTCACAGTTGACCTCGATTAAAACCCTTATCTCGTAAACGTTAAACTCAGATAACAAAGACCAAGATTAATAAGGTAAAATACTCCTTAAAACTATTTCTTTAAGCGTTACATCGCAAATTTTCATGCTTCTGGGTCATTCTTGGCAGATATTAATTGCTAGGTATAAAAATGCTGAGTCAATTCGAAAAAACTTATTACTTTTTGCAATTTCGCGAACAGGCTTGTCGTTCTTCACACTCTTGGCTAAGTATAACCAGTATATCGTGATATCCCTGTGCGTGGATGGATGAAAAATTTCGCCACTCTCTTTCCTACGGTGAGAGTAATAGACGTCCACTGTAGGATATGAGTTTAACCCAATGCATACATTTCCCGATTAGGTACAACCAATATATTTGCGGATTACGCTAAGAATGAGGTAGGCAGCGACATCTGTTATGCGTGAAAGGCTTCAAACCATACTTAGCTACTACGATCTCGCTGCTTGTCAGCTACCGTTCTTCATACGTTCATGTTGTGGTACAGTGGGCCAAGAAAGTGGTTTACCACTTTTGACAAAAGTTTCTGCGAGCTCTAACGATCGCTAAGGTTGACTTGACACTAACATAATATTATTGCCAGGGAAAATCGAGCTTGTTGCCTCATGACGTTCAAACGAATCTTAACCTTAGTGTCGTAAACCACATTTTTGGCCGACTGTACTTCATGCATTTACGTTCAAAAATTGTGTAAAAAATGTTTTGCGTTGAATAGACGTTATGACATTGGCATACGTCTTAATTTTGTCTAACCTGTAGGATAGGAACCTGTATTCATGTTTTGCTCGCAGTTTGTTACATTTGGTAATTACTGTTTTTTAGACGATATGGAAGAAACCTTTTACGAACTTTTTGGGCTCAATGCATAGAGTTCCATATCGGGAACAGGAAAATATCAATCTAATTTTTTTTTATCTTACACTTTCAACCTAGTTTAGGCATTTAATATATTTAGCGTTGTCAATTGTTTTAAATATAGAGATGGTTTCTGGAACTTATATTTAATTTATTATCTAGTATAGAATATGTCGAAACATTGAAAGGGACTGGTAAACCGTAGTAGCATGGTTTACGTATGTGTATGTAGCTTGATATCAAATTCCGTTACTAAAATGGGCTTCCAAATATCACAGTAAACTGGTCTTAGAGAGAGGCTTTTGGAATAGAGATCAGTATTAAGTAATGCAAGCTATTTTATGATGACGCAGCTGATAGTCTTTTATTTAAAAAAAAATGTACAATTTTTACTGTTCTCAAGAAACGATCATAATTATGTCAGACGTAAAAATCTTGATTGCCTAAATTATTTATTTACTTATTGAACTTATCTCTGTGCTTACGTGCGGTGTGTGAACGCATTTTATATTGTTGAGGATATAAATAAATAAAATAAATATTACAGGACATTCTTACACAAATTGACTAAGTCCCGCAGTAAGCTCAAGGCTTGTGTTACGGGTACTCAGACAACGATATATATAATATACAAATACATAAATACATAGATATTTTTTGCGTTTTATTTGAACTTCTTATAACTTAACGACTTTCCGGGAACGAGTGCATAGCAAATAATTCAATGCCCTCAATTATGTACATGTTAAAATTTGCCTATTGTAGTATTTTTCGTTTGTACGTACTGTGGTAACACTTTCACAGATGAAATTCAAATTTAAAAATATAACTGTTGCTTTACTAGTAACATGACAGGTAGAGCCAAGTCAGTGTGTCAAAGAGCATCGCAAAGTGAACACCATCTCTCGCTATTTTCGATTAAAAAACACTAGTACTTTTACTTATTGTCTATCGCATAATCTAAGTAGAGTCAGTATTGTGTAACTGTCACCGCGCGTTAAATCCGAGGTCTAAGTTGGACGACTCGACGGTTTGAAGCTTTCTCTAGCGAGCGACAAGAGGCCAAAGCCAGCAACAGCAGTCTACAACGGCGATCAACGATTTTGTCCCACGCATTCCCGGACAAGAGGTTCTGTTCACACTTTAGTTTTTAACATTATTATTTTCTTCCACATAACACCAACTTTCTTACTTCCCCAGCGACCCATAAATTTAAACTTTCTTTCGCTCCCCCTTTCGTTTTGTTTTAACTACAGTCCACTAACCCGTTATCGAAAAGTACAGATTGCGCTTCAGCGGGCCTAAGATGGTTAACCATGAATGTCATAGGATACTGCTATAAGTTGATAAACTGCGGATAGCGCGACGGTGACAGCTGCCAAATGCAAAGACATTTGACAGAACTGTTTAAAATTATCAGAAATTGTCAGTACGTGCCGATAAACTATCGTCTTATCCAGCAATTATCAGGATGTCAGCTTGGCATCTTAGCCCCGCTGGTTAGCTTTAAATGTATACTTTATATACATTATTACTTTACATGTAATTAATAAAAAAAATACACAAAGTAAACAATTGTTAGGTGTTTAGCCGTTTGTTTTAGTAAAACCCAAGCGACTATATTAAAATATACCTTGTAGATAATACAAGTAATTGATACATTTAGCTTGTGCGCGGTTTTATACAAAATTGCCTCATTTACTGTATTAGCTTTTAAGCCTGATTTGTCTAAGGTATTAATTTTCATACTGACATCTGTCTATCAAGTTATCAACCTTGATTAGCCCTTGGTGAGCGGACTGATAGATTGAGAACATAATTATAGTACCTTAAGACTGGATTACCAAATTAATTTGCTTAAATTCAACTATGTCATATTGAAAATAACCAAATCTTATTCGAAGAAGTAATTACTAAGCGGTTGTAATGAGGGCAGTTGTAAAGTATGGGGCAATGGGCACTCGGTGTTACTGTATGAATTTTCTTAATATATATACTCAGTTACTCACATATCATCAATCCGCCGAATCCAAAGAACGGCACAACACATCCCATGTTCAACAATATAGGGAAGAGGATGTTACCGCATAACGTCCCGGTTCGTCCGACGAGCATCACTATGGAGATGGCCAGCGTTCTAAAACAAAAGTTAAAAATACTTATCAAAGTGATTCAAGAGCTTCAAGCAACACAAAGGGTAGGGGGGGGGGGGAGAGTCGGCATAGGTAGCGTTTCTCCTCTGTTGAAGTACAAGCCCACATGGTCATACGTGGGTCTGAGTTGCGACACTTGCGACTATTCCGTCGATAAAAATAGATAGAAGTGTGCAAGATTTGTTAGTACCTATAGTGGATCATTTTCTATGTGCTAGTGTCGTTATTACACCTCAGCTAGTCTATGATGGTCGGGTTTTTATCGTTTACCGACGTTGCTGTCACGTTCTAACAAGTATGTATGTGCGAAAGTGACGAATAGCGTGATAAGCGATAAAATGGCAACCATGCTAACCCTGCAGATTGTTTTTTGTATGTCACGTATGAGAAGTGCGTCTGTTTGCACATTTTCCCCGCAAAAAGGGTGTCGCATTGCCGTCTCCTTTTCAATGTCTTAGAAGCCCGTCTTGCTCGAAGTTCAAGAGTGATGCATGGCCAAAACAGGGGCCCTTTTCGACATATACCACTAATTTGACAGATTTTCATAACCACTTCACATGAATGGATACACATACACTTTTAATGGATTGTATATAAATAAAGCCCTAACCTAACCTTGTAACCTTGTATAATAAAGTCAAAAATGTATGTCCAATTTATGTTATTCAAATAATGCCTTGGTTTGGACAATGCGAAATTATTAGATTATTTACAGTTTTTTTAAATCAAAAAGCCACTTCCTCGCATGATTGTGTGCGGGAAAGAGTCACTTTCTATGCGTAAGTTTACCCTCGAAAATAGCACCTTCCGAGCTAATGCATTGTAAACATATTTAACTAAACCCAACGGCATGCGCCATACATAGCTTTCAAGATAAACGTACAATACACATTTGAACATATAACGATTAACTATATTTCTAACTTCGAAGCACTTTGGTAAAATCATAAGCCGTATGCCAAGTTTCAAAAGAGTTTATAATTCGAATAGGCGGGAGTTACAGCGGTGTTAAAAGCTAATGATAATATTTGCTGTTAATTACTAGCGTGTTTACTGCCAAAACGGTTTTATGGGTGACTATTACGTAGGGGGCGTATATAAGTTATGTTAATTTTCGGCAGAAAGCTGTTATTCCAGTTTTTTTATGATGCGATTTGGAAGTTCTGAACTTACATAGAAAGTATCCGATAATAATAGAACAGAAAAAAATTGTTAAACTACAGGAATTAGGGTACAATGGCATTGATTATTCAACGGACAAAAAAGCTAGCCTCGCCTGATTTTTCAATGAGACGAGACGCTAAATCTTTATAGATTTTGCGCGTACCAGATCCTCACGGTCTCAACGCCTCAAAAACCAACATTTGGGGGCTTGGGGGTTCGGGGGGTTTATATTGGCTGAATTTCTCTGACTAGCTTCATTTGGAATTAAATGTCTTGAAGATGACTACCTACTCCTTCATATTACAAAGCTAATTATTTACGAGTATTCTTAGACGTTAATCCAAAGTTTCTAATCTTTATGGCCTGTGTTCCAAATGACTATCAGGCTCAATATAATTAACATACAACGCTAATAGGGAATCAGACGGAACTACTTTGAACATTAATGCTAATGTTACCTACATTAAAACCTATTTTTATACCTAGCTCAGAAGTCAGGGAATTCAACCACAACTTTGTACCGAATTTTTGGAAATAAAAGTTTTATTTATTTATTTATTATTATTTCGTTTATTTATTTTCTTCCTTAGGTTAGGATTTTTTTTTGAATTTTTTATTATTTATTATTAAAACGCATATTGAACTATCAATAAGTGGACCAATACTAATAACAGAGGCAGATTCTAATGATATGACCTTAAATGCAGTGCATTGCGCGCTGATAATTAGGAACGAGATGCTATTGAGTTATTTGCTGGCCAACTTGCTCACGCCAATGAAAGATTTGTATCCTAACCAGTTCACATTTACAACAAATCAAAGGCTTAAAATCTGAATACCTCTCTTGACTAAAGTAAACTTTACTTTGTTCCATTTTTAACATAAAATTGATTTTATTTTATTTTAAGCTGTCAACAAATGGTACTTTAACGCGGCCATTTTACTATTTACTCCGAACTACACTTAAAATTACAACATTGTAATAAATATTAATATACTTATATCGGCTTGCAGCGATTGCTCTGTGCTCGCCTTCTCACTCTTGATTATGGGACGCGAGCCGTTCCGAAACATGTCGAGCTATTCTCGACTTTATAGACGTGAGTAACCCGATATAAGTATATTAATATGTCTAATAATCACGGGAGTTTTCTATTTAAAATTGTAATAAATCCCTATTGCCGGGTTAGTCACGGACGATCTACAAAGCAAAACAACTAGTGTAATATTTTGCCTATATTGATTTTAGTCTTCAGCCGTTTCAAGATAACTAACGAACCTAATCTACACCAGTAATATATAACTAGTGGCTCTGTGAGCTGTAGACCTCGCGACCATCTGCTCTTAAGACCCATAGGCCTGTGCGGCGCTTACTCTCTTTGTGCCAATTTCCATCAATTCTAATATTTTTCAAAAAACTAAATGACAAAAAGATCCTACAAAGCCATAAAATCTGATCGCTCAACTTTCACGAGAATTCGTAGATAAAAACGACCTGTAGAGGAGAACAGCCGGAGATATGAAAGCATTTTTGACTAAGCTGAAACGTAGACCTTCGCTTACGCTAGGTCAAATCAAGAGCCATAAAAGCATGTCACATGTCATATTTAGCGATTAGGTATATATTTACCAGACAAACATCTAAGTTACTCTTTAAGAATCCTCAAAACGATTTGGTAGGTAGGCACTAAAAAATAATTTATTTATAAATTTAAATAAATAAAATCTTTATGGAAAAAAAACAACTTCCCGATCAAAGTTAAAGTTTGCGTTAGTTTGAGTATAAAATACCGAAATCGCCATAAGGATCTTTCTCACCGTCTCATGGATCCCATCATTAGATTTGAAGTAAAATGAAACAAAACTACTTTGGAGTTTGGAGGAAACAAAATAACAATGCTTCAAATCGATTGAAAGATTTGGAAATATAAATTATAAACACTTCCTTGTTTCATTATCACAACGAACGTTCAATGGTCTTAAGCGCCATAGACTCCAAAGGCGCTTAAGACCTTCGTACCAATTCCCGCCATTTTTTAAATTTCCAAAAACTGAATCAACAAAAAATGTTTATGTAATTAACGAACTCGTTTACAAAATTTTACAAGAATTGGTTGATTTATGCGACCTGTAGAGGAGAACAAATGGACAGACACCTAAAAGCATTTTTCTCCAAGCTGAAGCAGAAACACTTCGCTTGCTTCGCTCGCTCGGTCAATAAAAATAAGAATTACTTCTTTTACCGTTTCATTATCACAACGAACTCTCAATGGTACTGGTATTGGCGCAAAGGTCCTAAGCGCCTTTGATTTCTATGGCGCTTAGGACCTTTGTGCCAATTCCCGCCATTTTTAAAATTTCCAAAAACTGAATCGACAAAAAAAAATTATGTAATTAACGAACTCGTTTACAAAATTTTTCAAGAATTGGTTGATAAATGCGACCTGTAGAGGAGAACAAATGGACAGACACCTAAAAGCATTTTTGTCCAAGCTGAAGCAGAGACGCTTCGCTCGCTTCGCTCGCTCGGTCAATAAAACTAAGAAAATACTTCCTTTATTGTTTCGTTATTAATGATCGTAAGCGCCATAAACTCAGAAGGCGCTTAGGCCCTTTATGCCGATTCCCGCCATTATAAAAAAATCCATAAACCGAATCGAAAAAAAATAATGAACGAACTTGCTTAAAAAAATTCACTTGGTTTTGGAATTGGTTGATAAATGCGACCTCTAGAAGACAATAAATGGACAGCCGGACACTCGAATACATTTTTGCAAAAACTGAAACGGAAACACTACGCTCGCTCAGTCAAATATGTAAAAATTATAAATACTTACTTCCTTGTTTCATTATCACAACGAACGTTCAATGGCCTAAGCGCCATAGACTCCAAAGGCGCTTAAGACCTTTGTACCAATTCCCGCCATTTTTAAAATTTCCAAAAACTGAATTAACAAAATTTTTTTATGTAATTAACGAACTCGTTTACAAAATTTTACAAGAATTGGTTGATAAATGCGACCTGTAGAGGAGAACAAATGGACAGACACCTAAAAGCATTTTTCTCCAAGCTGAAGCAGAGACGCTTCGCTCGTTTCACTTGCTCGGTCAATAAAAATAAGAATTACTTCCTTTACCGTTTCATTATCACAACGAACTTTCAATGGTACTGGTATTGGCGCAAAGGTCCTAAGCGCCTTTGATTTCTATGGCGCTTAGGACCTTTGTGCCAATTCCCGCCATTTTTAAAATTTCCAAAAACTGACTCGACAAAAATTTTTTATGTAGTTAACGAACTCGTTTACAAAATTTTACAACAATTGGTTGATAAATGCGACCTGTAGAGGAGAACAAATGGACAGACACCTAAAAGCATTTTTGTCCAAGCTGAAGCAGAGACGCTTCGCTCGCTTCGCTCGCTCGGTCAATAATATAAAAAGTGATCATTGTGCGTTCTTTCGCGGTCCTTTTATCGACCTTGTCATTTTGCGTTTTAGTCATTATGAGACTATCTCCTATTTCCGACATTAACTTCAAACCGGTCCTATTGTCATTACGGCATATAGCTGTTCTAATAACAGACGTGCATTCTGAAACCTGACTGAATACGACTGCATAAACTACCAACAATACCCCTCTATCGTGTCCCAACAACAATGGGACTGGAATAGACTTGCCTGAGTTTTAAGTTAAACTCGGCCGCTTTAGACTTTCTACGGATCTTAAATCGAGTGACGTTGGTAAGTTAAGCCTATTCAATGCGCCAGTGGGAAAATAAAATGCGAGTGCAGTTAAAGTTTCTCGAACTACGTTTCGTATCTACACGTTTTCAGTATTGAGCCTGGCAGGGAAAGTTTTGGTTGATATATTGAAAATAGAAGAATTTTACGTTCGAACTGAACTAAGCTAAAGTCAAAATTCTCTCATTTTTTATTCAAGTGCTTAAGTACAAGTTACCTGCTATAGTACCCTCCCCTGTAAAGGCCGCAGATATATCAGACGCAATCTTATTTTTACCACCATAAGTGCGTGTCTCATATTTTTGCGGCCTTCTTAGAGGAAGATACTATTGCAAGACTGTACTTATGAAATTTTAGAACCGCTGCATGTATTTTTGTTTTATTTTGTAGGGTAGAGTTTCCTAACAAGCTTGATATTGAGAATTGTATGGATACTATAGGAATTTTTTGTCTACATACTAAGAAATTCATAATGGGCCAGTCTGGAAGAAAAGGAAAAATAATACTCAGTAAAAATATCTATAATTTGTTTTCATAATAAATACTAAAATCAGTACAAGTATTGTTTTAGGACTACAAAACTGAAGTTTAAGCCTACAAATATTCATGATGAATACACAAATGCCTTTGCTAAGATTCTTACCTGGGATATCCAGTTTTGTAGGCAGGGTCCACTGACTTATTCAACAAAAAAGACACACAAAGAAAAACAAAAACGTTAAAAAATGTGGGTCAAATGACAATAACGAACAATTTAGCACTGATGATTATACAAACGATAAATGTTTCGTACGAAAAAGAGCTTACTGACGCTGTTTTAATTTTATAGGCTTGGCACTGAACGAAACATCACGTTTCAAACATGATTATATGAAAAAGTTCTGCATCTGCAGCACTTTTATGACATCATTTTTTACGGCTGATTGGGTATCCAGTTGTTTTATTATACATATATCTATGGCAGGGTCTTTATTGCCTACTAGACTGGAAACTCATTACCTCAGTGAAGATATCTAGGACATTTATCATTCAGTCACACACGCCAGAAAACCTTCTTACATTTTGCCGTAAAGCAATTCAGGCCATCGCCTGAATCCATAGTGTTCCCTGAACCCTTATTTCGAAAACTTAATAAAGAAATATGAGACTTGCCTCACTTTAGTAGGAAACGTGTCCAAAACTGTTGCTTGAAGCAGACTCTTTACCATCTGTGAAGCGGAGATGTCCACCGAGAATAGCACCACCACTGCGACCTTGGAGTTTGCCCAAGCGGCGAGAGAAATATAATATATGTATGAGAAAACGATATAATTTGCTTACACAAACCTTGGTCCAGCATTGGACGTTCATTAGATCAAATGAGTTAAAAAAAAATTAAAGTTTTTCATCGTTTTCTAGAGATAACGCAACCTTAGAAGGTTCAAGGACACTCCAACTCAACGAACTTTTTGTTACAAACTCTTTGGTCTTCATCATCAGTGTTCAGTATATGTGGGCCCCAGACTAGATGGACTAACGATCTGGTTAGGGTCGCGGGAGACCGTTCGTTCTGGAAATTTTTGGGGGAGGCCTTTGTACAGCAGTGGATTTTTGGTTGAATTGAATACTTTGAATTTTAAGAACAATTTAGATTTCTGTAACTTTGTCATAGAATTCCCTTATAAAATCTTAACGGTTAAAATTCTTACCTTTCCTCTGTGCTGTTCTTATATCGGTTCATACATCAGTCCACATTGTCCATCCGCCATCATATGTTTTTTCAACGAGTAAAATATAAATGCTTACCGTAATATAGTCGAATAGGTACTTGTACACAGTTTTGAAATATGTACTTTTTTAACTGACACTATAGTTTGCTACTGTTACTTATATGTCAGACAAAAAATGTAGTCGCCATCAGATATACCTATCGGGACTGACAAGATGCTCACAAATATCTGAACATGCCCTCTAACGCTTTGACAATAGAAACGCGTTCAGATATAATGTGTAAGTACCTCGGCATCTCCGATGTATATGATGATGATTGTACACATAAGACCACACCCCAATCACCATCCCATCAGCGTTCTAATCCGTTATTAAAGAAAAAAATCCTCTCAAAACAAATACAAAACTTGCCTTATCGTAGTCGGGAACACATCCACAGTCATCGCTTGCAGCAAACTCATCATAGTTTGCGACACCGATATTTCCACAGAGAACAGCGTCACAACAGCTACCTTGGAACTGGCCCATCGGAGCCCGAACGTGGCACAGACGCACATGACTCCGGTGACTAGGAGTAGGGCCTTCTTGCCTACTCTATTGACTAGCATGCCGGTTATAGAGTAGGGGAGGAAGCAGACGGTTCCAATTATCATGCTGTTTATGTAGGTTTCGGCGCCACTGGGGTGCTGGAAATGATAATTTTAGATTAGCTGGTATCATTATGATAGTGCGTTGCGGTTGCACTATTTTCTTGATAAATTCAGTTACTGAGTTGATTATACATCCGCGACAGCAATGTAGTAACGACAGTTACTTAATCAAATAAAAGCAGTCACAATGCCAAAACAATAACGCTGTTGCGATCACGATCAGAGGACCTATAATTTTATATTTTTTATGAAATAGAAGAAAACGAGCAGATGCATCGCCTGACAGTTAGCGACTGTTGCCGAGCGTGGACACTTACAACACCGACCTTGGGTTACAGTCATGTGCGTTGCTGACCTTTGAGACAGGAGTACGCTCCTTTCTTGAAGGTTTCAAGGTCATATTCACCCGGAAATATTGCTGGCGACATATGGCGATATTGAGTGCATTCCAGGGTTTAGTTCTACAAATTGGCTGTACCTTGGTAAATACAAGTATAATACCGGTATTACAAAATAATGTCAGGTCAGAATAACATTAAAATTAATTCTAACTTAAGCCTAAATATAAAACTAAAACTGAAAATAATACACAAACTGACAACTAACTTAAACTATGTATACTCCGCTCCGGCTCTCACCCCGTCCAAACGTGCCAAATATGCTCGCGGCATTACCGCGCTGGATGGCAAGCGATATTTGTTGAACAAGGTAGGAGCCGGATCGAGGATCGCCACCTCTGTCATGGAAACGCCGCCCCGGGTCTTTGACGAGCCTTTTAGCCTCCGCGCACCACGGCCCAGCAGTTTCCACGGCGACTGCAACAAAATCGTACGCCGGTTCCAAGTTAGCGTATTTGGCTTGTTTAAGCCTGATCGCATTCTCCGAAGCCCCATCTGCTATTCTACCGGTGCAAGGGAGATGGGATGGTGCATAAGTACTCACGCAGGTAGCATCCCATAGCAGGCAACGATCTTTTCCCCATAGAACCAGCGCCAGGTCATCCGGTCGCTTCCCATCCGAACGGCATAAACCCTGAGGCTCCAATACCTATGCAAGGCACTTTCGCCGAGACCATGGTGCGACGTAACAAGTAATTGATCGCATAGTGTCTTGGGAACCGCCCTGTAGACCGGGAGCAGGTCAGACCGTGGTGACCATTTGCCTCTACAGGCGCCTTGAATACACACCCTTAAAGCGAAACCCAATCTCAAGGTGTCGCCGTCTAACAGGGTTTCCAGATGTGGCGAAGGAAGTGCGTGCGGCCAAGCCCTGGACCGGATACCGGAATACGTCACACAACGAGTTATGAGCACTAGGCGAAAAAGACGGGACGGTATGTACATAAGCGCGTCTCACTCCCCCAACCCCAAAGAGGCTGCACTGATAGCAGTGGCTCTACGCATTTAAAGTCAGCGCTCATACTCGTAACTCGTTGCACGATCTGTATCGAAAAATAAGCTACTAACTTTGACAACGTTAAAAAATAATGCCTTATATAAATAATTTAATTAATGACTAATTAAAACTACATATTCTACAGATTACAGATAAACACTCAGAATAACAGATTAAATCTTTATTTCAAATATTAACGAAGCAGCAATATTTTGCCCGAGCAAGCAAAATTGAATTATTCAATTAATGCCTTGCGCATTTAAATTATCGCTGTTGACTTATAAATTGAATGGAGGATTAAAACAATCAGTGGGGATTGAAAAATAATCATTCCTTTTGATCATTCAATTTCAATTTATTTAGTGATTGTTTAACTTGTGTATTTTGTTCTATTTTATGAATGGTTAGTTTTTACAATACTTAGTAAAGCTTGGCTCTTGTTGGTGCGCTATTTTACAAATAAAAGCTTTTTTTAATTTTTTTTCTAGAAATATCTATCATTTTTTGAATTACTGATGAATTATTATTCTTATTGTGAGATCACATAAAATCATTATTTGGACTACTGATGACTTTTTAATTGTTGTTTTTTTTTTATTGTTTTATTGTTTATAAAGAACACTTAAAAAGCTGCTGTATATAACAGTCAGTACATTGTGTACAGTATAGGTCAAAAGTATCAATGCAATTTTCGTTACAAGCATCAAGTGTAGTCTCACGCAGAGGTGATCAAAAATATCTGGATATTCACTCTAACGATTTTACAATATTTTTCTTAGTCGCAACCTCATGACTGAAGGACGTGACACTAGAGGCGACTCCGTCGACCACTTCTCACCAGGCACTGACTCCTTGGATCCTGATCACCTCCTGGGTACATGTCATGTCCTCTACTCCGCCGACCAATAATGTTCCCAATGATCAGCTGCTCTCTTCAGTAAGCCTGCGCCACGCCTGACCGTATGGCCTAAGAACTTGAGGACCCTTCCGACGCAGATAGTGGATAGCGTAGTAGAAATATTATACTCCTCCAAGATAGACTCTTTACGACATTCTACGCCAGCATCACATCTCGAATACGTTTATATTTTTAAGCACGCGGGCTTTTAGAGTCCAAGTCTCGAAAATATACAAAAATATGAGAAGACTAGGCTACGCTGGTGCGTTATCGATTTATTTAAAAAAATATAGGCGTGTTCATATATTTATCAAAGATCACCCTGGATACTTCGATATATCTAGTGGTGACTGTACATTAGGTAGTATACAGGGTGACTTCAAAATGGTAATACAAAACACTTGGTTGTGGCTCAGTTAATGCCAAACTATATAATACATGCACCCCGTCGTTAAAATTAGCTGTATTTAATTATCGCTAATTTTCTAACAAAACACATATTTAAAGTTCCGAAGTGTTGTTACACTACATTCAATACCTAACTGTCATACCTGTCACTCGATGTTATCATCAAAGCAAGTTATTATCGATATCACTATGAGTGACACTCGTATAACTAACTTGTTTGTTCATTGAAATTAAACACTTTAGAACGGATTAATCGCGTTTATTAACACCATGATCCTACGTTTCGAGCCCTTTACAGCACTCGTTTTCACAGGGTTAAGGGCTCAGTCAGCCTGTGAAAACGAGTGCTGTAAAGGGCTCGAAACGTAGGATCATGGTGTTAATAAACGCGATTAATTTCCATGAATAACTATCGCGGTAACAGAAGACAATATTAACTTGTTTGTTGTTTAGTTTTAAGTAACCCTGATAAATTTGTGAAAATAATAAACGGAGCTAGTTTAAATAAAATCATTTATTAATGTACCTAAACTACCGTAAATTACAAGCTTAAAATGTCTACGTTTAAGTAGATAAGTGTGAACCTACTTTTCCTAAACGTAATTTAAGATGTGTTCAAAATGACCACCGCCTTCCCGGACACATAAGTCCGCCCGCCGTCTATGGTTGATCTTGATTCTGCCTAGAATAAATTCATTGGCTTTTACTGAATCAAACGCCTGAATTATCTTTTGGCGAAGTTCATGGACGGTATTAGATTCCCGTGTGTACACTCTCCTTTTGATTTCGCCCCACAAAAAGAAGTCGAGTGGCGTCAGATCGGGACTGTCGAGGCGGCCATGCGACTGGACCATTGCGTCCAATCCATCTCTCAGGGAATTGTCTGTCCAAACAATTTCCCACACTTAGAGCAAAATGTGCTGATGCACCATCTTGCTGAAAATAAAGATTATCCAAATTTCGCTCCGGCACCTCTTGTAGCAAAATCGGTAACACGTTTCTCAGGAAATCTTCATATTTCGGTCCATTTAAGTTCCCGTTAATAAAATATGGGCCAATTACACAATTGTTCAGAATGCCTGCCCAAACGTTTACAGAGAAACGAGTCTGGTAAGAGTCTCGGCGGGTTACATGAGGATTTGCATCACGATCAGCCCACCAGTGTTCATTGTGGACGTTAAACATGCGGACTCTTGTAAAAGTTGCCTCGTCGGTCCATAAGATATTTAAGTGTAAGTTTTGCTGCAGCCAACGACCAAAAATAACTCTTCTAGGGTAATCTGCTAATACGATATCCTGAACCCTTTGAAATTTAAACGGATGTTTTGCTTCAGCTTTCATTAGCCGCCAAATAAACAATTGGCTCGTGCCGAATCTCGCAGCAGCAGCTAGCTTTGTGCTAGCCTCTGGGTTGTGGTTAAAATACTCGAGCACTCGTCTCCGAAAAGCTTGTGAATACCATTGATATAAGTAAAAGAGGAAGATGTGTGACGCTCATAGTTGTCAACACGGAAAGCTAGGCCAAAACCCACACACTTGCAATTTCTTACACACCGCTGTAATGTGTATGTGCACAGTGCGCAATAGAGATAAAATAATACGATTTACATGGTTGTGCAAACGAGACTCCCCTATTTTGCGTATTACACACGGAGCGACAGAGATAAACTAAAGCATTCATACATTTGTGCAAGCGAGACACCCGTATTTCTTACAATACCTCTATAAATAAGAAGCCGTGTCATTTCCATTTTAAAAAAGAGGACTTCGATTTGATAATAATCTTAGTCCGTCCCTTACGGACCACTATGAAAGCAAGCGAATAGGACTATTATCAATATCAAATCAAAAAGTTTTACTCCTGGTACTTCGATATTGCCAATAGCTTACCAAGTGCGGAATAAGACTTGACCAATTTAAGATGTGATCTCCGATTGCGCATATTCACAAATCAAACAGGTCTCACTTTTGCTGGACGAGTAGTTACACTGGTAAGCTGTAGGAATTAGCGCCCTGAGTTGGAAATCTAGGTAGCGTCAGAAAACAAATTCAAAAAATTACTTAAACAATTTACTAATTTCATAATGAAACAGAATGAAATTAAAGATCGTTTTACAAGTCGGGAATTATGAAGTAGGTATGAAAATTACAATATTAATAAAATAGGGTATTTTATTAATATTGTAATGTACATACTTCACAGATAATGAAACTAGAAATAACGTTCAATAATAGTCGGTGCTCACCGGAGTACCTACCTACATAGTGAAATTAAAAATATTAAAATAATATGTTTACCTTCTTTGTATTGACAGTTATATTAAATTTCATTTAACTTAAAAGTTCTTATTAAGTTTTAAGAGTAAAATACCCGAAAGTAAGGAATAGCGTTATTCTTCTTCTACCCTTGTTGGTGGTGTAAATATGTTCTGGTTTGAAGTGTATGGAACATATTCTACTATTTTTGGTAGATATCCACTCTGGATCCCTATCCCTTCTTTGAACACGAACCACTGTGAGACACTTATCTCTCCATATTTCATCGGCAGGAAATCTGTATATTAAATTATTATACTAAAATCTATTATGTGTAGATGAGACACATATACGAGTATGTCTGATTTTTTAAGAGTCTTGCAATATCGTAGACACCGGTGATATAAATAAAAGTATTCTAAATGCCCAAAATCATGGGACATTTTTATTCCTTTTAAAAAGACGTCCCACTAATACGTAGAAGTTAAAATATACAATATGACATTATAAACTTATTACCATAGCAATTATAATTTTTGTAATTCAACCAAAAAGATGGTGAAAATCAGTGAAAATGGGGTTAAAAGTTGTAAATATAACCATTAGCATCAAATCACAGGACGTAAGCACGAGTATGTATAGGTACAATCGCCATCAGATATATCGGAGCGTCCGAGGCGTTCAAAATATCTGAACAAGCACTCTAACGCCTTGACAATAGAGGCGTGTTCAGATATTTATGAATACCTCGGACGCTCCGATATATCTGATGGCGACGGTACCCTACGTAGGTATGCATACAAACATAATTTACCCATATTATTTTTATAAGTGTTACAAAATTAATATCAGATGTGTTTTAAGTAACAGGAGCGCAGAAATTAAAAATACATTTCATATTGATCAGAATTTGTTTTGCTGACCCTATCAAGAAAAGTGAAGTGACGTAATGTGACAATCGGATAAACGTGTTACTCGCGTAGGTATTAGATATTTAGCTGTCTCTCTCACTCAATAACAAAGATTATTTTGAATATTATTTGCTAAAATATAATATTTTCATACTATAAACAGTACTTACGAATGGAAAGTGATACTGTGAGCTTTGTTTTTGTGTCTTGAGCTGTTGAAACACTCAAAAAAGGCGCCACTGGGCATGATTCTTTAATATTCGTGCCAGATGACCACGCTGTTGACACATCGGCCGCCGTCACACGACTATTTCAATATAGGTGCAGTAACCTATATTTCGTGGCACACGAACGTGCGCCTGGTACCATATCTTCCCCTTTTACTTATATCAATGGTGAATACCGCGGTCGTCGGCCTCAAGCTTGAGCATGCACCGGAACTGCAAACTGACCATAGTCTCGTAAATTCTGGATGGTACTCTTTATTAACACACGTGTAGGTGTTGGACAATCAGGGTAACGTTCGTTAAATAATACCTGAGCTCGCACAGTACTTACTTCGCGATGTTAAATAAAAATCAAGCATATCCATCTTTTGAATATTAGTATAAGGATAAGGTCGAGGCATTTTATTTAATAGTGAAATCAAAATATTACCGTAAATCAATCTTATTTTCTTTGACAAGTGTCAATTACTAATCAAAACACGTTATCTTCATAAATACCATGGTAGGTGATTGACAACCAAAGAGGAAAGTGATTTTTTAAACTTCTTTGTTAATTATTATGGTAGGTTAACCATGTTAAGTCAAACAAAATGGGATAAATTAAAAATTACAAAAAATATTCTTAAGATTATTTTGAAAGCATGATACTTAATTGAGAGGCTTAGTTTAGGGGAAATGTGTGTAAAACATTGATTTTGTATTACCATTTTGAAGTCACCCTGTATAGATAACAAATTGAGGTGTTTGCTCACATTAGCACCGATGATGTTAAACGTTCTATTCCTTAGAACCTAGGTGTCATAGAACCCAGATCTCCTTTACTGGCTTACTATAAATTATACAAAACTCTTTTTTTTAATTATATACATAAACATGAGCTAACTCACCGGTATGCACACATTAGCACCAGTATCCACACTCGTTCTATTCCTGAGATCTGCAGTGTATGCATCCAGCATAGTACACAAGTCTCCGTTACTGGCTGTAGTACTATAGTGCTCAACCACTGTCGAGAGCTGAGGATACCATAGTCTGTACACGTTGTATCTGTAAGAATAATTAGGTAACTTTTATAATTGAAAAATGAGACTACCAACATTGCAGAAACTCTAAATGAAAGTATCTAAACGCCGTTATATAAATTACGTTAAATAAAACTATTACTTTGGTAATAGTTCACATCTCGTAAGTCTTGTTTAGGTAACAAAAATTAAAATTAAGTATAAAGGTAGACTGTGAATACAAGTTATAATAAACCGCGTTCAAATTACACATTGTAAGCAAAATCAATTGAATGGTTTACCACAATTTTTGTATTTTAAATATGAAAACTAATAATTTTTAAAACAAAGTGGTTGAGGCAAACGCATGTTTTGATAATAAAAGTGCAAGCAAAAAGTTATTTTCATTTTCTTTAAAAGCAAGATCTTAAAATGACGTATTAGATTTTATTAGTAATTTATGCTAAAAATTACATTTTAAAACATACCGAAATAACGCTTGTATCCACAATCGATGTCTAATGATTCTAGAATAGACATTTAAATTGTGTTGGTTTCAACAACTATTCCAAATTGGGCAATCATTACAGTACTAAGATTGATACTGTAATGTCAAATATAACAGTACTGGCACTACAGGTGGGCGCCGCGCCGGCTATTTAGGGCCCGCCGGGGGTCTTGCTATTGTCATAGTAATATTGGTAAGTAGTAGTAATGCTAGTCATTTCCTACGGTTTCTGAACGTATTTTACGTATTTTAAAGCAATAACAATACGTGTGTACATAAAATATATAAACCTTAATACCACCTTAATACCAGTTGGAGGTTGGAGTTGACTCAGCTTGTGAAAACAGTATCTCTCTATCAGACAAGCTCGGACCAAGTTCACCTTCAAGCGCATGCTGCGCAAGCACTTTTTTGACAAGCTTTCTATATCGTCCTCTTAATGGTTCACACAATGTACATAAGGTATATATATGTAGGTATATGTATGTTTATGTGTATATGTATTTGTGTAAGTTTATGAATATAGTTTTTTTGTTGTAGTAGTAGTAAGTAAATCAAGTCCGTTCAACACGAAAGTCCCTGCACCCACTTGATCTTTCTGGTTTAGCCCATTGGTTGACTGGTAGAGAATGCCTAAAGGCATTAAGCCCGCCATTTGTGCCATTTGTATTGTGCAATAAAGTTTTAAATAAAATAAATAAATAATAAAACAGTACCTACCCTATTTAATTGCCCGACTAGCGAAGGCAGGTGAGGTTAAATTTGCAGCATAGTATTTCTCCAGCGTTGCGAATTCCACAACTATTATCTTGTATATTACAAACTACCTACGGGATAAATTACATCACAACTTCCAATCCAAACTTCTAAACATCCCGTATCTTATGCACATTATTGTCTAATCAGCCAAATTGCCAAGTTTCTGGCCACACCAGCCTGGCAGATTTAGCTGACTGACTATTAATAGGCACTGAAACTATCAGACTGGTCCCTTTAGAGATTTCAATGGCTAAGCAGTTTACTTGAGGATACTCCTCGTTGATCAATGACGTTTCCTGAATATAATTGGATATTCAGGTAAATTTATATTAGATACATTGATTGTTTTTATTATTTATATACAAAGGTAATTCCAACATACGAGTATTCAACATTGTCAGAGAACCCAAAGGACAAAAAAGGTTTGGGTATTTGTAAACGTAAAAAAATCAATCTTCTATAAAAATCTCTTTAGAATCAATGAGGACTATCGTATTATTATCAGTCACCAGGCGGCGCCACTCATGCGTGGGTCTTTGTCAAGCGCCATTAGTATGAATGTGTATAGTGCGAAACCAATATAAGAATTGATTATTTTTCATTAATTTCCACGTCAAAATGTTTTATAAAAACGCTAATGCGTATAAATATTATGGCGTTAGCCGCGTAAGCTGAAGACCCGCGTTCTATCCTCGGATTGGCCTTCGTCGGTAAATATATAGTAGTGTTACTACTTTAATAACACATCAAAAAATATAAAATAAAATAATTTGATTTGCTTGTACAAAAAGTTGTATTGATGACAGCGCCATCTCTCTCGCTATACCAGAACCCCTAAGTGGTTTGGATGGAAGTACTAAGCAACGTCGCCTGTACTTAGAAAATGGCCACGGGCGTCTTGCCTGTTAATAAGATTGCATATACTCGAGAAATTCGCCGGCATTTCGATAAGACTAGTTGGCCTAGTGGTTATGGCGTTAGCCGCGTAAGCTGAAGAACCGAGTGCGATCCTCACTATCCTCCTAGATCACTAGGCTCACTCTGCTGGAGTCCCCATATATTATATTAGGTCATGTGCCTCATGCACTGATTTTTTTATTGTCAATGTAAAAAATAGTCTGAAACTTGTGTAATTATGTCGGAAAAAAAGTGTTTATGTTTATATATAGCTATCTGACCACTAAGCTCACTCTGCTGGAGTCCCCATATATTTTATTACTCTGTAAGGGAGAACAGCTGGATATACATAAATCGTTTTTGCCCAAGATGAAACGTGAACTTTGCTTTTGCTTGGTCAATATTATTATTTTATATGAAGCCGCCTGTGGGCACGTGTCAACCGGGATTAGGCAACTAACACAAAGTTTAAAAAGCATTGAATTCATTTAAAATAGGACTGGCAACGCCGGGTTAGCGGTTAAACCTAGTTGCCGCGAGTGTTGTTATGCAAGAGGAAATATGCCTAATCATTCAATAATTGTTTTTGCATGAAAATCTGTAAGGTTCTATATTAAAATAAATACATACAAAAACAATGTCAACGTACTTACAAAGCCATGACTAAGAAACCCATGGAAGATATGATGACCAGCGGAAGAACCAGTGGCATACTGAACATAGGCTTCACATTGTATAAACCAGCCATGAGCTGATGAGAAAGACCTTTGTTCCTATTTTCTGAGGCCTCATCTATTACTTGCTGCTTTGCTGACTTCCAAAGGTTAGGAAACTAAAAAAAGAGAAAAATTTGTTATATAAAAACTTCAGAAATTTCCACCTACTCATACCAGACCGGAACCTCTTCATTTTCCTTAGTCAAAGATAAAAAAATTGCAGTCTCATGACAGATGCAAACTTGGTCATACTTTTGGATTTGTTGTGTATCTTCGCAAGCATGCAGTGTTCGTATAAGTGATCACTTTTCTTTTGCATATTTAAATCATCGTTCAGCGTTAGCGCAGTATTAGAGTTGTGCATTAAATTAAAAAAAAAACCTCCTCGCATCGGTTTCCTCATTGCTGAGGGTCGTGACCACCTCGCGGAAATAATTTGTCGCGGACTACCCGACGCCATTGGCTCCTATCTGATGCCGTGTGGAGAGCCTCGTGTTATACGTAGTGTGGTGTCGAGAGTAGCGCGTATCTGGTCATTATAAAAACACTTACCGGGAAAGTATCCGCTGGTTTCCCGGTATTAATGACGTAAGTCCTGATAATAATGTCTCGGGCTTCGTCGTACCTTTGTTGTGTGATCAAGAACTTTGGACTTTCTGGTAATAAAGAGTATAGGAAACTGGCGGTTAGAGACCACAGTGACATTAGGTAGATGTAGAAATTCCACGTGTTGAGAACTGAAACAAAGAAAATTGAAGGTTTTACAGATGTTTCAATACGGATCGACCACTCTGTTTGTACAGACTAGACACTTTTAGTAGTGCCGTCGAGCTGTAAAAACTTGACGAGCAATTAAGCGTGTTTTGATTCTTATATTATTATTTATTTATTTATAACATTTTAAAGTGTCAAAAAATCTAAAATATTAAGCATTTTTTGGTTCCGTACCCAAAAGGTAAAACGGGGCCCTAATTCTAAGGCTTCGTCGTCTGTCTGGACGTCTGTCATCAGGCTGTATCTCAAGAACCGTGATAGTTAAAAAGTTGAAATTTTCGCAGATTATGTATTATTATTGCCGCTGGAATAACAAATATTAAAAAACAAAATAAAATAAATATTTAAGGCGGCTCTCATAAAAAACGTGATTTTTGCCGTTTTTTTAAATAATGGTACGGAACCCTTCGTTTGCTTGTCCGACTCGCACTTGGCCGGTTTTTATTTTTTATTTTAATAACCATTTTTTGCTTATTATAAACTATTGATAGTTATTTTTTAATTGTCTTGTATCCTTATTTAAAAAAAAATACGCGTACATCCGACTTGCTTTAATAGTTTCAATTTTATTTATTTATTTATTTCAAAAATAGTTTACAGCATAATAGTCAAAACCAAAGCACTGCAACTATCAAATAAAAAAGCAAAACGTATAATACATACAAAAAACACAAATAAAACCATAACATATAAAACTTAACACTACTTATAATTTAGGCGACGTAACTACGTGGCTTCGTTGCGTCGTCTGATCAGGCGTAGGATTCGGCAAGTTGCCCCGGAACCGCCGAAACACGACACCCTTCGGCCAGAAGTCTGGGCTCGCGATGGTATCCATCAGCGGCCGCGGCACGCGCACCACAAACGAGCTGAAGTGCACGTAGTGACGCGACCGCAGCTGGTGCACCCTCAGCTTGTAGCTGGTCTTCTGGCGGACGTACTCTACCACCTCATCGGCTACGGCAGAGTGATGCAGGCGCGACACGTAGAGCGCCGTACTCGGCGCTCGGGTTTATGGTCACTTAAATTACTGGATCCTATCCACTGGACCGCATAGTGACTAAAAGTGTTCGAAACTAGGGCGTGACTGTTATTTATTTAATCTTTATTGCACAAAAGAAAAAAACTTGATGTACAAAAGGTGGACTTAATGCCATAAGGCATTCTCCACCAGTCAAGCTTTTCTAGTGTTATAGCTCAAAACTAAGCTTGATAGACTTATGAGGCCTGCTAGTCTATGATGGTCGGGTTTTTATCGTTTACCGACGTTGCTGTCACGTTCTAACAAGTATGTATGTGCGAAAGTGACGCATAGCGTGATAAGCGATAAAATGGCAACCATGCTAACCCCACAGTCGCCAGACTGAGTTGCTAAGTAAGTACTGAGTTGTCATATAATTTTGTCGCGATTTATAAATATTAGATATGTACGTTTTATGATACAAGTAAAAAAAATATGTTGTTTTTATCAATATTTTGTAACAGCATTTTTTGTCATTTTTCACCATAACCTTTGTAAAATTAATAGCTGTAACTAACCTCTTCCAGATTTGCGCTGCGTAACTACATATTTAATTTTATTACAAAACTCAAACCTGCGACTTTGGCACGTCCATCGTTTTGCCAATTGAACTACCCGTGGCTCCGAATTTTTCCACCATATCCCTCGTATGCGCATTAAGGAGGCGCTTAAAAGCTCAGAAATTTGGTATCGTTTGCAGACCTTTCTGCTTAATAGTACATTGTGCATCTAGGGAGGTAAGTACGGGATTACTAACGAGAGTCTGTTAGAAGCCCGACGCAGCAGGCGGAGGGCTTTTAATGAGTCGAGTTTGTAGTCCTCTTACCGACCGTGATGCATACAATGTTTTTCATCACACTTGTAAGGGAAAAAAAAAATATACAAATATTTATTATTATTATTTAATATTTATATACATCTATTTATTAAAGTCGAATAATACACAGTAAAGCTGGTTTATTACAATAGCCAAGTTTGAAGATTTGAAATGCCTTAGCTGATGCAAAACCTCCTTATTCTGAAGTGAAATTACGTACGATATTTTAAAACTAAACTCATAACTCCCTCGGGAGTTATATTGTACTAAAACCATAACTCCCTAGGGGCGGCTAGGGGACTAAATCGGCTCTAACTGCTCTATACGCCTGCGCGTTATAACACCATTACCAAGCAAGTGTGATGAAAAAGGAATAGTTTACACATTTCATGTTGACTTCAAGATAGTTGCTTAGGTGGTAAGGAATGCTTAACTAGCATACATTTACAATTTGCACATTCTTGGTTAATACAATACAGAGTGTGCTATAAATGTTAATACGCGCATAATGTTGCATAATGGCGTCCTTTCTGTCGCAATTTAAATTTACGACAGAATAAGTACTTACGAAATATGAATTCTTGCAAAAGCTTGGAAAACATTACAGTTACGGAGTTTACGCTAATCATGTAATATCTTAACACGGTGGTGATCTTTAAATTTGGAAAATCAAAAACACAATGTGAAATAGCCGAGTTGGCTTCGGCTCCGCGTACGCCTCCCAAAGGTCCGGAATACCATTGTTTCGTGATGGGAAAGACAAAAAAAAACAATCACACGAATTGAGAACCTCCTTTTAAAATCATGAAGCCGGTTGAAAAGCATCGCACCGCTCGCCATCGAGAGGGCGCTCATCCACACACCTTGCAACCAAAATGGTCGCGCACTGTGCGGTTTCAGTAGAATTTCATCCCGCGGACGCTCCGGCTGTGGAGTGAGCTCCCTGCCGAGGTTTTCCCGGAAGATTACAGTATAAGGTTCTTCAAAAATGGACTGTACAGTGTGTCAGCTGCAGAGTTAAGTGACCTCCCTGCATACAAACTTTATATGCAGGGGGGGTCACTTAGCTCCGCAGTTGACCGTACAATATTTTAATGGGTCGGCAACGCGCATGTGACCCCCCTGGGGTTGTAGGGGTCCATGGGCTACGGTGACCGTTTTCCACCAGGCGGGCTGTAGGTATACATGTTTGCCACCGTCGTAGTATAAAAAAAGCAACGGAAAATATAAAGGTCTGGCAATATGGCAATGAAACACTCGCAGCTTGTCTTGTCTTATCTCGGCTATTGTTGGAGCCGAACGTCAATCCAACGGCATGATAACACGCCGCCATTTTGTACGCGACAGTTATTGCCGGCTGTTTGATAAATACACAATTGTGAATATTAAATATCCATGTAATCAGAAATGATGGCGATAAAGAAGTTTTTTGTGAAATAGGAAAGAGACATACTCGTAAATGAGACTTCGTTTTTACTTGAAAATTTTTGTTTTATTCTGTCATAACTGATTAGCTGGACAATATTAAATGAAACAAATGGATGACTTACACTAGAACGGGACGGGACGGAGCAGGACCGGACCAACTGTCAGTTTCTATAGAAAACGTCACGTAACATCAGAGGTCTCCAAGCTATCTTTGAATCTTTCTATAGAAATTGACAGACCGTCCCGTCCCGCTCCGTCCCGTCCCATCGCGTCCTAATGTGTCATAGTTAAAAAGGATAAAAAGGCTCTCGTATTTGAATACAGCCTCGATGACATAGTTGGTTCTTTTTTGTAAACTTCAAATACTTCCAACAGTCACCAGTGTTGACCTTGATTCCAACTCCATTTTACTGTGCGATGGATCCCTATCAGAACCCTGCACAACAATCTTATCGGATACTACCCCGTTTTGGCAACGGTGTTACGGTACATTTGGATAGATAAGAATGTAGTTAGGGGCATTAACATAGCGATATTTTTAGATGGAGTTGGGCTACACTTTTTAAGAGGCCTTTGAAAAATATTTCAACTCAAAATTTGACAAAAGTATTGGTAATTTTAACCAATTTTCGAATATAGGTAAGTGATAACTTAATCGTAATTTTATTTAGTTTAAGAGCTGAAACTTGAATTTATTTTGTGTAACTATTTTTATGCGGAAAAAACTGTTTGATAAAATTTAGTCAACTTTCAAAGTGACTATTTAAGTGAGATTTCCATATAAAATACCTAAATTTAAATTGTATACTTTTGTATTGATACATTGTTGTATCAATACAAAGCTTGTATTGTAGGTACACTCATACTAACTCCATGCCGTACAAACGACTGAACCAATCTGTCTGACGTTAGCCACATTGGCATGTGGCTAACGTCAAATTTTTAATTCTGGGTGTACTTACAACATAAAGTTTACACGGAACCCTCGGTGCGCGAGTCCGACTCGCACTTGGCCGGTTTTTATTATTCATTTCTTTACCCCCTGATTTATTTTCATCATCATCATCATCATTTCAGCCGAAAGACGTCCACTGCTGGACATAGGCCTCCCCCAAAGATTTCCACAATGACCGGTCCTGCGCCACCCGCATCCAGCGGACTCCTGATTTATTTTAATGCACATTAAATAGGTATAAAATGAAATTTATTTTTGTATGTATCTTTATTTTTATGAAACATATTTTACAAAACCAAATACTCGTATACCTGCTAAAATTTGGCAATTTTTCTTAAATTTGCTGTAGCTTAATGTACATTTATTCGAAAGAAATATATGAAAGTGGAAAAAAGTGTCGATATATTTTTAGACACATATATGTTTAACTTATATAGCGGTTTGATATCATTTTGATGGTCAAAAAGCCTCAAGTATTTGGGTACTTCTTCGAGCAAAAATCGTAAAACAGTCCTCAGATTTAGGAACATTATTAAAAATCTTAAAACAAAAACAGGAAAGTAGTTCATACATTCCATTCCAATTGAAATTATCTTCCGTAATATGTTAAAAACTAACAGGAATCTTGTTAGTTGCTCCAATGTAGTAGTATCAAAAATGAGCAAAATCGTAAAAATAATATACCGGACTCTTATAGTGAAAACTTTAAACGAGTTACCACGTTGTTGACGTAACATATCATTGGACATAGGGCCAAATTGTGTCTATTTTTCCACATATATTTTTTATACCGTCATTTTAATGCCACCTTCAAACTCAATTTTTCTACTCCTACACTTCTATCTGTCAATTAGATGATTAACATCGATATTAAAAAAGTATACATTATAACGTTGTCTATGGTATTCCATAAAAACACTGCTCCTATGGATTTTCATACTATAGTGGGCACAACATCTTCCCTATTCTGCCACGTTTCTAGATTTTGCTTTTTACGCTATTTTCGCTGTCGTAAAAAAACTAGCGTATGCAACAGCTCATAATTGGTTCTTAAAACTCTCGGATCTATTATTACAAAACTCGACTTCGTCTCGTTTTGTAACGGCGACCCTCAAGTTTTAAGAACCCTTATTATATCACTGTTGCATAAACTACTATTATAGCTGTAGGAGGACAGGTGGTCAACTATTGAAATGATCTTTCATTTAAATCCAGAAATACCCCTTTAAACGCACCACTTAACCAATTTATTTCCACTTTGACAACTGACGCATGTTTATTTATTATTCAGACAATAAATTGTAGTCTTTATTGCTACAAAACAAGCGTGGAAATAATATTCAGAAGCACATTGATTTATTAAAATTAATAGACACACAAAGCAGAACAAAAACGTGAAAAAAATGTGGGTCAAAATGACATGAGCGAACAATTTTGTATTGATAATGATACAAACGATAAATGTTTCGTACGATAAAGAGCTTACGGACGTAAGCATCAATGTACAGAGCTACTAACACTTCTCTGTTAAAACTTGTTGATTGGGTATCCAGTTCTTTTATTTTATAACTATCTTAATCTATGCAGAAACATTTCTTTTGGAGATGCTGTCCGTTTTTAATGTTAAATGATTTGCGCTGAATGATGACGAGTTATCGACATTTCAATTTAGGAATTCTGTAATTCGTACAAGTTTACAAACTGGGATGTTTTATTAGATGTATACAAGGGTTTTTGTCTCATAAAGTCATAAATTAATCGTATCACTCTGAAACATGATAATATATACTATGCATTATATTCTCATAAACAGATTTTTTCGGAGTAATCTTTACAGTTTGACAAAAAATGGGCTGAACTAAAATGAGAATACCATTTGTTAGGAATATCTGCCGCAAATGCAGAAGACGCAGGTTCGATTCTTGCCCTGAGCACTGGAGCCCTTAGCCACTGTTTTAGAATATGCCACCCAATTAAATTAATAGATTTTTAATTCACTTGCCAAATGTCTCCTCCTAATAAACTGACAGTCCACTTCTTACTGAAGACAACCCAGGTAGTGCCGGTGATACAGACCTGGCAGAAGCCGGCGATGGGCGACTGCTACAGCAACACGCGGTTCCGGGTGCCAATCTTCTATGACTTACAAAGTAGGTACTCGCCAAACAAGCTGACGGTCCACATATTACTGAAGATAATAATTGTATACCAGGGAGAAGCTGGCAAAGGGCGACTGGCACAACAGTACACAGCCCCGGGACCCAATCTTTGGTTGCTTACCAAAGTATCCTCAAAACATACTGATAGCCTACTTATTACTAAAGATAAGCCAGGTAATGCTGGCGATGCAAGCCTGGCAGAAGCCTACGAAGCACGAATGCAACACTCCGGTTCCTAATGCCAATCTTCCAGTCACATACCGAAGTATTCTCGAAATAAACTAAGCCAGGCCATGCCAGCGATGCAAATCTGGCAGTAACCCGCGCAGCATGACTAGCACAGCATGCGGTCTCTGATACCAATAATCGAGTCACTTACCGAAGTATCCTCCAAATAAATTTACAGTCCACTTATTACTGAATATAACTCAGGCCATGGCGGTGATGCAGACCTGGGAGAAGCTGCCGAAGGACGACTGGCAAAGCATGACACAGTCTCACTTTGTGATAGATTAAACCCTCAATAGGTTGAATTGAATGCAAGCAGTAAATTATCCTGTAGTTATCCGAACTATACTAACCAAAGTATCCTCCAAATAAACTGACAGTCCACTTATTACTGAAGATAGCCCAGGCCATGCCGGCGATGCAGACCTGAGAGAAGCCGCCGAAGGACGACTGGCAAAGCATCACACGATCCCGGATGCCTTTGTGGCAGAACTCCGATGTGTAGGTGACGGTGGGGCTGAAGCAGGAGGCGAAACTGAAAAAAAAAATGTCTTGAAATGATATACCTATGTATATAAATAAGGTAACATGCACCAAAAGAGATAATGCATTTTAAGATTTATTTAACGAACAGAAATACAAGGAGGTTTACTATCTCTATGATAGGTTGACCTAGGGATTATTGACATCAGCTGCAATGGCATATGCTAAAGTCCTCAAATTGATCTCACCAACCAATTTTAAGACTCAACCGCCTCTTAGTTTTGTTCAGTTCATTGACTCTATATCGAATTACGAATTATTTGGGTAAAGTGTTGTAGAAGGCGCAAATTGAAAGAATATTTGTATAATATATTGGTTACATTTTTCATAAATTGAGGTTTAGGGACATTAAAAAATATCCAAAAAGTAGTGACGCCTTTATCCCGGTTGACCTTAAGTGATAATAATATTGACAACCTAAACGAATGTAATGCTACCTACATTGCAAAAGAGCTTGCCAAACCTAACAAATAAACATCTTAAAGTATAATATTGCCTTCCATAACGATTGAAATAAAGATTAGTATAAAATATGAAGACCTATAAAAATAAAAGTATAATGACGCGCAGTACCCATAAATCAGTAAAACGTGAAACGTCTAATTCTCGGTTTCCGGCGTTTAGGAAAATGGCTGGCCGTTATCGTGAAAGTTTGACAAATGTCCACGGGAAGAGTTTCAGCGGAAACCAACAATTATGTTACGGAGCGAAATTGGTTTAGGAGTGTCATTCCCACAAATAGATACTTTACCACAGAGTGCGGTTTTCTTTAATTTGCAGATACTACTGAAACGAATGATGATTGAACGAAATCATATTAATAATATGATCATGATAATATTACATATTTAGAGACAGTATGGGGAAAGAATTCTAAATTTAAAATGACAGTGACAGTTGGCTATAGGAATTTGAAACGTCAAAATTTTCTTAATTGAATAGAACACTATAGGTATAGACAGTATGGGGAAAGAATTCTAAATTTAAAATGACACTGACAGTTGGCTAAAGGTTTATGAAACGTCAAAATTTTCTTGAATAGAACACTATAGGTCTGATCTGACCGGATCGGACCGGTGTTCAGAGAGGTCGTGGGATCAAATCCCGCTCGACGCGGAGAATTTTTCTATTTTTCTTTCAATTATAAAATTGTAAATTTCGTTTGCATACGTTTCTGCTTAATACAAAATGAATTAACACTATAGGTATACACGATATACACCTTTTTGTACGACTTCTGCTCGTTTAAAATCATTGAAAGCGTACTAATACATATTACCTCATTTTTAGGGTTCCGTACCCAAAGAATAAAAAAGGGACCCTAATACTAAGACTACGCTGTCCGTCTACCCATCTGTTTCTCACCAGGCTGTATCTCATAAAATAAATATTTAAGGGGGCTCCTATACCTACAAATAACGTGATTTTATTGCTCATTTATGCTTGGTAATACCAATATAACGGCAACAAGAAGAAGATTGAAATGTTCACATAATATTTAGTTATATCATTATTTTTTACCTAAGAAGTAATAAATCAAATTAAAATAAAATAAATATTAGGAGCTCCCATCCAAATTACGTGATGTTTTTGCAGTTTTTATACGTAATGATACGGAACTTTACGTGCACGAGTCTGACTTTTAATTGGCCGGTTTTTTATGAATTTCCTTATCTACATTTTATTTTAAAGCGGCTTCAAAATTATTTCTTAAGGGAAAATAAATGTTTTTTTCATCTGTGTGGTGCAGTACTTAAAGTAGCCCTTTGTATTCGACATTATAAGTTGTAACAGCAACAATATTATTGTTTTTGCTACAGGTAAAACATATCAACTAGACGTCCGGCTAGCAGACAAGAGAGCTGTAATTTAAAGGTAAGGTTTATTTTGGTACAATATTGAAATAATAGGCAATTATTTTGAGAGGACTATTATTAGGATATAATTCTACACCAAAATTGGAGCCTTATTTAGGAATACTATAATTATATTAAGACATTATTTAGTCAGTACGTTAACTAGTATGAAAATGAAAGCTATAAAGAGAAACAAATTTAGAACTAGGGATTAATTATCAGATTGAAAATTTCTGGCCACTGGCTACGTGTGAGTAGACCAATTGCCCAATTGCAATTGACCAGGTCCCAATTATGGATTGAAAGACCAGCCGAAACAGAAGTTACAATTTTTAAGCGTTCAAAATTACATTAACGGCAGTTTATGAATGAATTCATTAATAAATTGCCCACACACAAACGCATGTGTACGTATGTGTGTTTGTATACAGAGATGGGCATTAGTTGATTAAGTTTTTGGTCCATTTATTAATCAATTTGTAAACAAATTAATCATCGGATTTTTCGGTTAGCGACTGATTAACTGTCATGTTAATCGACTAAATTTCACGATTAAATATCGATTAAAAGTCAAACACGTTAACGTTACAAAAACTCAATATGTCTTGTTATGTGACTGTAGTACAGTCGGTGCCCTCACATACTTAGTTATGTGCGTATTTAAAGTAGATACTTGTACACACTTGGAAACTCACTCATGGTATTTTGACCTCAGATTTGTTATGAAGAATTTTCGGGTCCTCTGATATCGATTTTTATCATGGTCGGATAAAAACGGAAGAATTCCAAGACACCAGCCGGTTTTTAAAATTTTGACTTCAGTTCCCTTTTGAATAACTTCTCGGAATCATAGATATCGATCTTTATCACAATCAGATCAAAAGTAAAGAAATTGAACATGGCCAAAACGATCGGTGAATCTTCGGAATCGATGAATAATATTCTTTTTTTTTTATCGAATAATAAAGCGGTAAACAATCGCCGATTTCACCGAAACTCGGTTTTCGAGTTTACCCATTGCACACCCTAGTCCCAGTTGCTGATGCCCTGCATAAGCCTTAATCATTTACATAAGAACTTAAGTAATACAATGAGGCTGTTATTAGAAATATTGACCACACGGTTCTGATTCATGAATAAAATAATATGAATCACTATCGAATGATAGGAGTAGATTAATTATTCCACTTTTCCTTTGTTTCTGAGAAGTTAAAGATATAATTAAGTGGCACAACAATCCCGGTTCGCGACTGTACAAAATTATCACTGTCTAATAAAATCGATGCCTCACATCACGCAATATCTATCTTGTTTTGATTGTACCTTAAGTCAATCAGGCGTGAGCAGACAGTTGGACTACGCTTTACTTGCTTAGACATAAATACCTGTACTAATTGAATCGCTTACAATCTCGAGCAAACTCATCTGTTAGAATATGCGGTTTTAGTATAAAGAAAAGCAAAATAAAAATAATAATATATTTCGTCTCGAAACTCTAGGTCCATGAGGTCCCAGCGCACGCAAGTTTATTCTAGAAATCGCGAAACGTCTGGTTGAAGCAACTGGTGACAGTGGTAGTCAAAAAGCTGGATTCCTCGCACAACGTATCAGTATTATAATACCTACAATGAGGAAATTCTGCCAGCATCCTAGGTACAATGCCTCAAGGGTAACTTATTATAAATAATTTGTTAGTAATATTTGTGAAAAAAATAAGGTAGAATTGCTGAGAGAATCGCATGGATTTCGAGTGTGAAGACACAATTACAAATGTATGTTTTCTAAAATCCCAAACCAATAATTGCAAATTAAACATCAAAGCCTACGTAATGCGATTAACATGTAATCTACGTTCGGTTACATTCCTACTTACCCAAAGGCGATTATAAGGTATAGCATCCACGGATCGAATTACTCGCTTAATGCTCCTTGAATAAGTATTGGCAATTACAGAAATGATTCCTGCTGTTGGTATTACACGGGAAAATTGGGAATCAACCGAATGGAAAAGATTGAATGTGTTGTGCTGATGAATAAAAGAAGGATATATCATGTGTATAAACAAGCAATAATGGGAGTTTATTTACTCCCGTCTTGTTTCCTGTGAAACATGTAAGTTTTTGTCTCACTTCCTGGTTTCCGATTAAGCTGAAATTTGATAGCCGTTTGATATTGCAATATTCTGATGATACGGAGCTATTTGATTACGGGGCTGGAAGGCCGCCATTGAAAATTTGTTATAAAACGACGCGAAGCCATTGTGTTTCAGGTTGTTAGAATCGCCATGTTAAAAATTTGACCATTGCAATAAATAACTGTCAGCGAGAAGCTTGTATCAAAAATGTAATTTAAGTTACTGACAGTTAAGTTCAAAAATAATAATAATATACATTTCGAAACGAAGTTTAAGGACGTGACATAGGTAATTATGTAAGGTCACTCTTATATTCATATTCATATTCATATTCATTTATTCATAAAATTATACAATTTTACATGTCAATATAAAGTTAAAATGAAATAATAATGTCAAATAAATCATGTAAATTACAATTAAAGATTAAAATAACACATTATATAAAATTAAAATTTAAGATTAGGCATAAATATTAGGATTTGCATTCAATTATGCATGCAATATAATCGGTTCTGGATTGCCACGACACTACACTTTGTGTCTTTTTGTACGGGACACGATCATAATAACTATAAAAGCGCCTGCATACAACTCCATACATATCCATACCAATTATTGAATCTTGTCATATTCTGCCAATAGTACATAGTACTAGGGAGTAGTGTTCTCCTAAAGTGACGTGGTGACACAACGTGTCTCGTCGTGGTATCCTACAACCAAGTATAAAAGGGTCCATTGTCACATCACTATGCTAGCGATCACAGGATGCTCTGTTAGCAGAAAATCACATGATTCGCAAATTTTATTTCCCGTATTCACAAAAACTTTGAGCATTAGCTTAAAAGAAGCTGCTCCAATCCGTATTTACTAACTTAGATAAATAATCGATTCCCTGTGAAATATTGTATGAACTTAACTAGGGTTCTACTTTAACTTGAACTTTTATGTTAATGGTCTAAGTCGGTAAGGAGCATTAGAGGTCAAGGCGATGGCGTGATTTGTTCGGTAATCCTCTTTAAGTTTCCACATGTTGTAACGTTGCAGCTTTAAAGGAAAATGAGCGAATAGGTAAAAAACTTCAGTAAAGCTCTTGTTATGTAGTAAATACCTATAAATACACGTGTAAATTCAGACACAAATGCTTACATATTTGAATTAATTGCAACTACATATTCGCACAAGAAAGGCTTTGGCTTTACCCTTTTTTATTCGTGTTATCATGTCAATTTACTTGAAAAATTACGTGACAAGGCCGACAGAGACAAGATGACAAATTCACCGACGAAATCACTATTTTCTTTAGGCATTCGTACCAAACTAAACTCATATTTTATATACTAGCTATACTAACTCCATGCTGTACAAACGACTGAACCAATCTTTCGATTATGTGACTGGCGTCAAATTTCTACTTCTCGGTGTAGTTGCAACATAAAAATTGTACGGAACCCTTAGTGCGACTCGCGCTTCGCCGGTTTTTTTAAGATCCCCGTACCATAGTCTTTCAGGAAAACCTCGGCAAGGAGCCGGTATAATAAAATATTATAATACTCACAAGAGCCCTTCGAAGAATTTAGCAACGAGTAGAACTTCGTAAGTCTGACTGCTCCCGGCTACAAGCGTGGAACAGAAGATGCCGAAGTAGCCGCCGACAAGGAATAGCTTGCGGCCGAACTGATCCGTAAGAAAACCGGCGATGAGAGAAGACAACATCATGCCTGGAACGTGAGATTATGAGGACATTATCAAAAACCAACACGATGTTAAAATGGTAAATATATTTATTTATTGATATAAACTTTAATTGCAGAAAATGAAAAAGAATGTACAAATGGCGGACTTAATGTCTAATGGCATTCTTTACCTACCATAGGTATATACATTTTTAATTTTTTTATATCCTGATTTCACACTGGTGCCACAATTTATAAAATGACGACGAAAAGACTCGAAATTCTTACCAAATTAACTGCTATTTTCTCGTTTCATGGCATCGTGATTGTGCATGAATCATGGTTATACGCCTTAGCTAACGTACACCTTAGCTCAGATATCTTCAGGGATCGTTGACGTTCTTGGCGTCCAAAGGTTTCATACTTTGGCGGGTACGCTATGCTAAACAACAGTGACGAAAACAAATGCTCACCAGTATACGGCATCGCGTTCAGCATCCCTTTCTGCACCAAATTCATATCCAGATCGCATTCTGCGTTCGGAAGCAGATACGACGTGGAGTTGCTCACAAGCACCCCGGACATAAACGCGATTAGCGCCGTCCCCAAGATCTGTAAATGGAATCTGCCGAACTTGCATGCTTTTAATGCTTGGTCGATCTCTTGCATCGGAGTCGGGTTCTTGGCTTCGATGCTGTCTTTACCTGTTGACAAGGAATTTATTGATATTGAAGTATTCGCTAGAAATGTGTGAAATGCATGGTGGGGAAAATAGGGTGTAGCGCGCCCTGTCCCCAAAATCTTAAAGGCAGTACCAGGAACGTCTTGATCCTTGTAAAATAAACAGTAAAATCATTATTATAAGAATTAATTCAAGCATCCATTATTACCATCAAAATTACAGCGTAGGGAATGATATTAATAATAAAGTTCAGCCCGAAAATTACATTTCACAGTCAATTTAATTACAGTACAAATCGTTACCATCGTCAAACTAAAGGTGGCATTATGAATACTTTATTACACTATTAAAAGTAATTTATTTTGACCTACATTTTTACCTTAAGATACCTACTAGAGGCATATTTTGAATAAGCACTATGTATTTGTGTCAAATTGTTCATGTTATATTGATGACCTTGGCTATATAACCGTCGTCATAGATTTAGCACAACCCTAATTTTTGCTTATAGTCACCTTACACTTTGGTTGCATCGGGCACGATATATGTAAGTAAAATAGGATACTTGACCCTTTTTTGAAGTTGGTCTTATATAATAAATAAATGACCAATTTTAAGAGAAAAAATATATTTTTTATTATGCCCTGGAAAACTGCACTCGTACACTTTTAATACCCGAAATCAACAAATATTTGGTTCTTAAGTCAAATACAGTAAATAATCATTTATTGTGCCAAATTTGATATGAGTCTAGTAGCCTATTGATTTAAACTTACATTGTCTAAACTACATAATTGTATCGAGATAGAACAAAAAATTTAATCATTTTGTTAGGAGGCCGCGCGCGTCACATTTTGCTTACGTTATTTTAGACGGAGAGCTCCGGAAATAAGTGTTCAATTTATAAAGCTAGTATCTCTAGTAAGTGTGCCAAACTATAATTATTAATTTATCCGGGTGGCTGCCAGCTGTTCAGCGGTGGGTGTGATAGTGGATATACAACAAAGGGGTTGTACAATCAGTTAAAGATGTTCAATTTATAGAGCTCAAGGTTAAATCTGATATAATAGTTCCCCTTATCTTCACTTAATTTTTGTCTGGATAAATCTCACAAGTCATAGTCTAAGAACAATGACTAACATCTGTCAAGTGACTATATTGGTCATGACTATATATTAGTCATTGTTCGAATATGTCCTGAGTGTCACTGCCAATACGTTCATAAAATAATCAAATGGCTGATTATTATAAAAAAAATATGTTTTCAAAATAAACATTTCAACTTTCTTATGGTGGAGTCTGGATTACGGGAATTTTCAATAAAGTAATGATATTGGTAAATATCTTGCTTCACAAACTATTCACAATCATTTTTAAATAGAAAACTCCCGTGAGTATTAGACATATTAATATACTTAATCGCGGCAAGCGCTTCTCACTCATGATTATGGGGCGCGGACCGTCCCGAAACATGTCGAGCTATTTTCGACTTTATAGACGTGAGTAACCCGGTCTAAGTATATTAATATTCATAATCATGTTTTTATAAGTCGATACCTATACTTCTATGATCAAAAAATAATAATTGTAGAACACGCACATTTATTATTTATCCTGTCCTTCCCTATCCGTCTCTAGCGTGACATTATAAATTGGTGACAGAGATACCTACCAAAAGCAGATCTGTTGAGGGTTAGTGTGACCTCACTGGTCACATTCTGATAACAATTATGTATTAAATTAGTCATTGTTCGATATATATCCTGAAGATTACTACCAATACTTATGCGGTCACCACCAATACTACAAAAATTATGCGAAGGCCAGTGCCAATGGGTTCATAAATTAATTAAAATTGCGGATTATTTAAAAAAAATGTTTAAAACATAAACCTTTCAACTTTGTGGTACTTACTTACAGTCTGGATTAAGGGAATTTTCAATAAAGTAAATATTTTGCTTCCAAACTATTCGCGTCATGTTTTTTAAACGTAAAGAAATTAAATAACTCGTTCATCAAACAAAGTTTTAATCAAACATCATTTCATATTTCAGTACAACCACGGACGTACCTAATACCAATCACAAGATAATTTCCAATTTATCAATGTTCGCGCATCTCACGTAATCCGTGTAATCCCAGCGCCGAAAATCCTGGACTTTCACCGACTTTCCCCGCTCTGCGACGTAAATTTCCCTATACTCGTCCATCCAGCTCCATCCCTCTTTATGCGCCTCAGAAAAATCCCTATTGTATAAACGGGACCAAACTCGATCCTCTTTTACGATACAATTCATTACTTTGCACGATTCCGATAAATTCAACACGTCTTTTATGGGAAGTTTTAAAAGTATCTCCAAAATAACGGCTTTGGGGAGGCTTAGTAAGGTCCCGTGTTTTGAATTGTGTTGATTTAGTATGCAACTTTTGATCGGGACTGTAATCTCTCTCACCGTACTCTTGAGTTTAGACAAGTTTTTTACACGACAAGGTATTCCTATTTCAGAAACACCGATAAACCGTCTAGTTTCCAAGCACATTGTGTAAGTATTCCCGGTCTCTGGTATAATAGTATTTAACAAGAAAACGTTAGCTAGTGGCTTGGCGAAAATTTTTATCGGTATATCTTGGAATCCATTCAAAACGAATGTGGCCTCGTAAATGTTTGTGTTTTTCTTCCTTGTGGATAGTATATAGTCGGATATATCGATAACGCCTTCGTTCAGCGCTTTTATTTGAAGGAAATCGTTTTCCCTCATTAAAATAAGCAACAAAGAGAAGAATAGCTCGCGCTCGAACCGCCGAGGTTCGATTAACACTTCAATCGATGAATCCAATGCCTTTCGTTGCTGGAGCGATAATTTTTCATTTAAGAACAATTTTGTGTCTGCCCATTCCATTATTGAGCACGTTTATTTGCTTCTTTATTTGTGTGTGTGTGCTTTATTTGTTTCTTCTCGAAAGTGGTGTATTTGTTTTCATTTTGCTTGATATTTATTAAGTCAGTGACTGACATCAAACTGACACTGTCAGTTATCAATGTTACACCGTGGTTACACCTCTTTCACTGTAAAAAGGATTACACTTATACATTTAACATAGTATAAAGGTAATGTTACACTTGCTCATTATCAGCAGGTAATGAGCATGTGTAGTCTAAGGAGAGAATTGCCTCCTTATGTGTTCTATCGTCCATACAATGGGTTGTGTTCTGAAGAGTTGTTTGACATGATGCCAACGTCCATTGTTCACCATCGCACCGCTCGCCATCGACAGGGCGCTCATCCACACACCTTGCAACCAAAATGGTCGCGCACTGTGCGGTTTCAGAGGAATTTCCTCCCATGGACGCTCCGGCTGTGGAATGAGCCGAGATATCCCGAAATATTACAGTATGGGGTTCTTCAAAACAGGAGTGTACAAGATTTAAATGGGGCGGCAGCACGCATGTGACCCCTCTGGAGTTGCAGACGTCCATAGCCTACGATGACCGCTTTCCATCATACGGGCCGTATGCTTGTTTGCCACCGTCGTGGTATAAAAATAATAATAATATTTTATTTTTATAAACCTAATTTAAGATGGAAAATAAATAAAGAGAATAATAATAATGTAAGATTCCTCCGTCTATCATACGCCGGCGTATGCTTGTCAGGATACAAATAATTAAGTCACCATCCGCAAAATGGATAGGTGTTTAATTATCTTGAGCTACAACGGAGCACTGAATCCACAGACCACCACAACCACTAGATGGAGCATACAAAACAACTCGCGGTCACCACAGATGTACCAGTCCCGTACTAATTTAGTATAGCAGCGTGACCACTTATTTCAATCGCATCTACATTTACGACCTGCGTGCGTAGCCAAGATGCCAAGATGCGCTAACGAAACGCAACTGTCATTGTCACACTAATAAGGAAGAGTGATAGAGAGAGGTAGCTACGATATGTTATCAAGCGTGAGCGATTGGCATCTTGGCTACGCACGCTGCGTGCGTAGCCAAGATGCCAATCGCTCCCGCTCAGTTGCTAACGAAACGCAAATATCATTGTCACACTAATAAGGAAGAGTGATAGAGAGAGGTAGCTGCGATACGTTATCAAGCGTGAGCGATTGGCATCTTGGCTACGCACGCTGAGGCCTTACCATGACGTCAAAGCGCGATTCAGTTTAGGTTCAGTTTAGGCTCAGTTGTATGGAAGCAACTCAGTTCAGGTTGTCTGAATCGCGTTAAGGCGTCATGGTAAGGCCCCGCGTAAATATTATGAAAATATTAACAATTAATGTGTTTTAGAGGCGAACCTTGAATGTTATAAATAAATATTAAATATTAAAACATTATAGGACAATCTTACACAAATCGACCTAGTCCCACTGTAAGCTCAATAAGGCTTGTGTCGTGGGTACTAGACGGTGATACATATGAATACTTAAATACATAGAAAACATTCATAACTCAGGAACACATATTCGTGATGAACACACAAGGGAACTAAGCAATACCTATTACGAAAATACTTCAAACTGTTAATAATTAAGAATGACTCACACTAGAACGGGCCTGGACGTGACTGGACCGAGCCGATCTATAAGTTTCTATAGAAAACGTCACGTGTCCTTACGTGCGAGCTATCACGTGATTCTTTCTATAGAAATTTACAGGTCATCCCGTACCTTCCAGTGTGATTTATCCTTAATGCGTTGTCTATGTAGTCTGTGACTTAATCTAAGTGGTGCCGTGTACTCGAACCTACAACTACAGGCAGTCTGGGCAAATCACATAAACGTCATCATCATCATCATCATCATTTCAGCCGAAAGACGTCCACTGCTGGACATAGGCCTCCCCCAAAGATTTCCACAATGACCGGTCCTGCGCCACCCGCATCCAGCGGACTCCTGCGACCTTCACCAGGTCATCAGTCCACCTTGCGGGGGGCCTACCCACGCTGCGCCTTCCGGTACGCGGTCGCCACTCGAGAACCTTTCCGCCCCAACGGCCATCGGTTCTACGTGCAATGTGCCCCGCCCACTGCCACTTAAGTTTAGCGATTCGGAGAGCTATATCGGCTATACTTAAACGTACTTACGTTTAATTGATTTGATTTAGCTTCAGACTGAATGGGGACGGAGTTCACGATTGACAACTAAAATTATAAAGAAAACTAAATAATTACTTTACTGTCCTTATTATTGGATGGAGACGTCTGGCAGTTGTTCAGCTGGAGGTCTCAGGTTTCGTTCATTTATTTGTTGACAACCATTTTTCTGGACAAACAATCATAAACGCACATCGAACAAAGTTTATCTACATGATTGTTTGTCCTTGTTTGTCAGATTTACAATTGCCTTTGTTAGAAAGGGAGAAAACATAATTTGACTATAAAACTCTCGTGAGACTCGAACATATTAAATAATATTTAAAACGGGTCACTCACGTAATTTAGTCGATTTTCGCTCGACATGTTTCGTTCTTTACGAAGAACGTCATCAGGAGCGCCCTCGCCGTCGCTCGTCGGAGGAGTGGGCGCTCCTGATGACGTTCTTCGTAAAGAACGAAACATGTCGAGCGAAAATCGACTAAATTACGTGAGTGACCCGTTTTAAATATTATTTAAAACATAATTTGATTTAAACGTCTGTTAAGTTTTTAATGATTAAGGGGGTCTATTACAGACTAACGGAAATTGTCATCATAGTGATATTAAACAAATCCTAAGATATGATACAAGCCTACCAGAATACAACTAATTAAGTCGGCAGCTGCAAAATGGGTTGCTGTTTAATCGTCTAGAGCTATAACGAATTAGGTGGCTTCAGAGCAATCTGGGCAATCACTTCAATATTATTGATTTGGCTTTTATCGACAGAAATGTTTAGAGCTTCACGACTGTTAACTTCAAATTATAAATTGAAAGACATGTCAAATAACTACTACAGAAAATGTGACCAAGGCCCCCGGTGAGCAGGGCTGGAAATAAATGATTTGATTCGTGCTTTACAATTGTAATCTTCAAAGTAACAGAAAAAACTTGATAATAAATTTTCGAAACAACTTTATTAAAACCAAATTGAATTTGTTCCAATTAAGACGTGCCTGTAGAATTCCTCAAAATCAGTGGTGATCAATCAGTCTCATTGTATTATTATACGTATAAACCTTCCTCTTGAATTACTCTATCTATTTAAAAAAAACCGCATAAAAATCTCTTGCGTAGTTTCAAAGACTTAAGCATACATACAGACAGCGGGAAGCGACTTTGTTTTATACTATGTAGTGATATAATGTTTTACAGCCTCCTAGCCTAGTCGATGGTGACCCTGCCTATGAAGCAGGAGGTCTCGGGTTCGAATCCTGGTCGGATCATTTATTTGTGTGTTTAATCACGAGTATCTATAAATTGAAAGATATGTCATATTATTATACTACAGAAAAAGTGACCAAGACCCCCGGTGCCCGGTGCCCAGGGCTGGTGCCGTGGGCTTTTAAAATTGCACGAATATTTGTACCTGAGTTCCCTGATGTTCCCTTTGTATTTAAGTATTTATATGCGTCTATCTAATTATACATATCGTTGTATCCACAACACAAGCCTTATTGAGCTTACCGTGACACTAAGGTCGATTTGTGTAAGATTGTCCCATAATATTTATTTATTGGGTTGTTCTATCCGGTAAAACCCGTATTGCTCAATCAATCATAACGTATACATCCGACATAACGTCATACCTGACGCAGCGTACACTGGTCCCACCCCGCTCCTTTTGTCACGCATGTGTTTTTCTGTATTTTGCTGTACTTTATTTCTTATGACAATAAATTGTTTCATTAAACTACCTATAGCAGATTTAACACTTGATTAAACAAAGAAACAAGACTCAGGAATGAAATGATAAGAGAGGTGTGGTAGGGCAACGAATTTCGTCTCGCTCAAATCTGGAGTAGAGCCCATCTGGGGAAGTACCTCCACCTTACAGAAAACCGCAGTTTAATAACACTAGACCCTACTCATAGTGTTGTGTTTCTGTTGGTGAGTAAGGTCGCCACAGCTTCAAGAGGAGTGAATCCTCTTGGAGCTCTGGTGACCTTACTCACAGTGTTGACAGCTGGGGACCCACGCAGCAAAGCTTGTCCCTTTAGCTGTCAACACAGCGAATCCTCTTTTTTTTAAAGGGTTGGCAATGCGCATGTAAAACCCCTGGAGTCGCAGGCTCCATAAGCTACGGTGACCGCTTACCATCAGACGGGCCGTACCTATGCTTATTTGTCACCGTCGTAGTATAAAAAAAATATATGAAAATATTGTCTACTTATTTGGCTGACGCTAGATTGCGTGTACCTATAGTCTCCTTTAAAGTCTGCTTCCACTTTTACATCTTTTCCCCTTGTAATACGGTACGTGTACATGTTAGTAAAATTAACGACGGAAGTGTTTGAACATTGGTTAAAACCTTTGCGATGTTAATAGAAATGGACGGAGCAGAACGGGACGATCTGTCAGTTTCTAGTTTCGTCCCGACCCGTCCCGTCCTTTCCATCCCGTCCCGTCCCGTCCTAGTGTGAGTCATCTTTAAGTTGGTAAATCATTGAATAAAGAATAAAGAATTACCTTATCTGTTCACAAAGACGTCATAATTTAGAGCACATATGTTAGTACAAGTGGCAATTGTAGTGGGTGTAGTACTAACTACAACTATTTATATACCTACTCGTATTCTTAAAATTATTATCTACGTCTTTTTCAATTACGGTAATATGTAAGCTGGGGTCGGTCGCCCAGTATTTTTGGTACATTCTTACTACTTATAATGTTGGTGAATAAAATATTTCTTGTATAAAACACTAATTTATAATCGTTTAAACTGGCAGGCAATCGCTTTATCTATCATAAGTCGTAACGACTGGCAGGGAATCGCTTTAAACCGGGGCGAGTGAGAAACAAAGGGGGGGCATTTGCCCAGCAGTGGGATACTTTAACGGCTTCATGAATAAAAAAAACATAACGCACCTATAAGAGTTTAAGAGAGTTTGCACCTACAGTGCAAATTCCAATTTTAACGAGCTTAGTTTTTTTTAGGTAAACTATAAATCCAGAAATGTTAAACCACCTGTCAGTTTCACTGTAACATGTTTTAAATAGCAAACTCCCGTGAGTATTAGACATATTAATATACTTATATTTGGGTACTTAAGCGCTTCTCACTCGTGATTATGGGACGCGGACCGTCCGAAACATGTCTAGCTATTTTCGACTTTTTTAACGTGAGTAACCCGATATAATTATACGAGTAATATGAGTGTAATATGATAAGTGTAATATGACGTGTTCTAAATATTTTAGTCAATCCAATATCTATCGCCAAATTAAAAGCGTTTAGAGTACCTTGTATTTAAACTTAATTACCGATACCCTTGTCACTTTGATCGGTTACAAGTTTTGATTATTATAAACATGATAAATTGAAAGAGATATTAATAATATAATTTACTATAACTTTCATTTAGACAAGGTGACTGGTAATTTTACCTATTCCTTGAAAGAGCTTATTCTTAAGCGTATTTGCAATGTTTTTTGGCTCAGGCAACTAGGAGACCTATTCGAACGTGTTTAAATGACATTTTGATACGAACTTCCGTGAAAATGTTCAACATGAGTTGATAATGATATAGGAAATATGAAATGGATATGTCAAATGTCAGTTATTACGTTCTAATAGGTATCTTAGGGGTCAATATTTAATGGCTTTCGAATTGTTCGAGTATTTAGTTTTTTTTTAAAGCGCCACCTTGAGACCTTAAATGCCAATTCTAAGAAAAGTACATGCATAAGGATGATCAGTTTTTTTTTTAGCCAGTAAATATGATTTGATCGTTATAAGTTTTGAGTTTGAATCCAGAAAGAGTAGCAATTGACAGGCCTACCCCTCTGCCAAATAGGTACTTATGTCATAGTATTATACTCATTGTATAGACTGACGTTCATTTGAAATACCTATTTCTACGCTTCGTACGAAAAGCTGTACATTTGACGTGCCCCTCTCCCGCAAAAATGGGCAGACTTTATCATATAGAAAATGACAGACGTATCCAGTCCGGCTGATAAAAAAGTCAAAGGTCACAAGCGTTTTTCTCAGAGCCAATATGACTTAGTAGACAGCATGGAGCATACATTATATACATTTAAATACTTACCACTTTCAGCCAGCGCAGATAAATTCACTTCACTCATTTTTATTTATTTCAACTACTATCTCATCTCATCAACACTCCACTTGGTACTAACTAGACGTATTATGCAAAATCATGTTATAAATTAATGCTATAATTTATCTTACGATGTCGTAGGTAATGTTATCTATTATAACTTGGTCTGTATTTTATCTAAGAATCTCTCGTTTATGAACGAATATCTTTAAGCAATGGATGGAGAGATGGGTCGACAGATCCTGGTTGATGGCTTCGCGTGAATCTTGGTATGGGTAAACATGAGATAAAAATGATTTACATTAATTTCCTATGTACGTAACCAATTGGGAGTGATTGTGCAATAATTTCGTAATGGTTAAGACAGTTATTGGTAATAAAATTTGTAGCCCACAGTAAAATAAAATAATAATGGAAGTAGGCTTTAATGTACACGTTTTAATAAGTCCAATGTACTGCCATTAGAATTATTGAAACGTGTAAATTAAAGCCCGCCATGTGTTGAAGTTATTGTAGACTGATACAATGGGGGGTTTTTCATTAGCCGGCCCGGTGCCGGGGAAGCAAAAAAGTATAAACTGTATAGCTTGCTTTTACACCTACTGGCACCGGCTACCGGGCATCGCAAGCTTCCCGGTCAACAAGTCGGTGCTGGCCCGGCACAACTGAATGTGTGTTGTATATGAATTGTACTTGTGTGCGTGTGTGAGTGCCCGGGGTGGGTAGAGGGACGAGGAGAAAACGGAGAGACAACCGGCGCAGTGGAAAAAAAAAATGAAGCCCCGGCGCCGGTGCCAGTGGAAGCCATGCCGTTTCGGTGCCGGGCCGGCTAATGGAAAACCGCCCAATACGCTGAGATAACTTACATTAAGTTGAATGCAAGGAGATTTCCGTATTCTCACGAAAATGGGCCACAACGCCTTATCGATTTGATCATGCCATCTCAAATGCAGGTCAAGATCTATACCTAAGAATTGCACGAAATTTGCTTGACTCTGCCTACAAAGCAGGAGGTCCCGGGTTCGAATCCTGGTCAGGGCATTTAATTGTGTGTGTTTATCACGAATATTTGTTTCTGAGTTATGGATATTTTCTATGTACTTAAGTATTTGTATGTATCTGTCTATTATATATATCGTCGCCTAGTACCCATAACACAAGCCTTATTGAGCTTACCGCAGAACTAGGTCGATTTGTGTAAGATTGTCCCATAATATTTATTTATTATTTATTAATTGGGATATTACAGTCAAAATCAGGACTTGTGGTGCTCCTACGAAATGCCATATAAAAGCTTTTTCTCAAACATGCAATGAAATGTTGTTATAACGTTCGTTATAATAGGCTTCAAAGTACCACGTTTCAGGCGGGGCAACTGGAGAGACACGTAATGAAATTTCATACAAAATTGAAGGCCTAGGCCGGGAAGTAATATTTTTTTAATTTTATTCAACATAAATGTGTGACACAGCAACATGGTTTTTAGCCATTATAACAGTTTCATTACGACAGTTTCATGATGACATTCTGCCAGTTATGCCAGTACGCCTATTAAAAAAACAATAAATTATATATTCGAATATATTAAGTCGATAATTAATCAATATGGACATGAACATAACAAATAACACATTATAAATTTAAACATTAGCGGTAAAAGTGTCTACTCAAACCGTGCCGTTTTGTTTCATGATAACATTCTGCCACAGTGCCTATTAATAATAAGTAATGATATTTTGAAGTTTTATTTATATAAAATGGACATCGACATAACATAAGTAACAACACGTTATTGCAAATTTACTCACACAAATATAGGTACATTCCAAATATTAAAATACATTTAAACGTAAAAGCGTCTACTCAAACCGCGTGTGAAAAAACGCCTATGTAGTTTTTTAATAATTTTGGAGGTTAAGTTAAATAACTTTGATTCTTTTATTCTATTTCATTGGTTTTATTGTTCATTGTTATTTATTATAATTTATTATAATGTTGTCGTCGAGTTTTGAAGCAGAAATGACTATTCATTGAGCCCCACCAGAATTAAGTGCGAAATGCGAAAGTAAAATTGAATGGGCTCTAAATTAATTGATGGCGCAAATGACAAACGAGATGTCGGAAGGCATATGGCTACCCAAAATGCATGCGTGTTTAGTTAATATTACGATAACTGTTTAGACTAAATTGGTTTCTTGTTTAAGTGAGAACTGTGTCTGTATATCTAAGGATAAGTAGGAATTACAAAAATTTGTAAAGAGGTTATAATTTTCATTGTCACAGAATAACAAGTGCTGTTCGTGTTTGGTACATTTTACATTGCGACATATTTATACATCATGAAATATTTATGGATCATCTGTTTTATCGTTATAGACTAAATTCATGTTGGAATCACCACGAACTAAATAGCAATATTTGTGTTAGATATATTAATTCGTCAAGTCAACTTTTAGTTTTTCTAGAAATAAAACTATTATATTTTTGGAGATTTTTTTATTTATTTCATTGCATGTTTGAGAAAAGCACTATACATGCCTTGCCGTGAAAAGGGCTTTAACGGCTTCGTATGGTTACCCGGCCTCGCTAACGCTCGGCTCGTGTATATACATACTTACCCGTTAAGCCCTTCTTTCCCGGCGTCTGCAGTAATGTACTATTACTGCAGTTAATTTTCAATCCGTTGGCTGCAAACCATAATGTAAGTTGCTGCCAAGAAGTTTGCATACGTGAATCCAACTCTTTAACGGACGTTACACTAAAGATAACACTTGTATCATCACATCGTCAGCGTAGAGTTATGGGGTACTATAGCTTAATATATCAGGCAGATCATTTATAAAAATTATAAATAATAAGGGTCCTAACACTGATCGTTGTGGAACTCCATATTTAACATGTTTCTCATCAGATCTTACTGCATCTTCATTTGAGCTATTATTTAGTTCTACATATTGGCACCGGTTGGACAGGTATGATCTCAATAAGTTTAGACCATTGCCACGCAACGCAACCCATAAAAATTAAGTTTATTTAACAATTTTTCACAACACAACACATTATGTAATGAATCGAGTTAGTGATTAAAACTGATGTAATTATTGAAATTAAACACTTTAGAACGGATTAATCGCGTTCGGAGTTCGGGCGTACGGAGTAATCTTAACCCTGTGAAAACGAGTGCTGTAAAGAGCTCGAAACGTAGGATCATGGTGTTAATAAACGCGATTAATCCGTTCTAATATTCCGCAGTGCCTGAAGACGAAAGTCTTCGATCAGTGTGTGTTGCCAGTGATGACATACGGTACTGAAACGTGGTCGCTTACAATGGGCCTCATAAGAAGGCTCAAAGTCACCCAAAGGGCAATGGAGAGAGCTATGCTAGGAGTCTCTCTGCGAGATCGTATCAGAAATGAGACCATCCGCAGCAGAACCAAAGTAACCGATATAGCTCTCCGAATCGCTAAACTTAAGTGGCAGTGGGCGGGGCACATTGCACGTAGAACCGATGGCCGTTGGGGCGGAAAGGTTCTCGAGTGGCGACCGCGTACCGGAAGGCGCAGCGTGGGTAGGCCCCCCGCAAGGTGGACTGATGACCTGGTGAAGGTCGCAGGAGTCCGCTGGATGCGGGTGGCGCAGGACCGGTCATTGTGGAAATCTTTGGGGGAGGCCTATGTCCAGCAGTGGACGTCTTTCGGCTGAAATGATGATGATGAATCATCCGTTCTAAAGTGTTTAATTTCAATGAATAACAATCGCGGTAACAGAAGACAATATTCTGATGTAATTAGTACAGTTATGACTCACTTTCAAATTCCTACCTAAAATGTGTGTTTCCGTTGTCCATATTTCACAATCTGTCCCGTATTGCGTAAATTTACCATATTCCATAACTGTCTTCTTCGACGTCAAACTGAATTGTGATTAAGTACTCGTATTGATTTCATATAATCTGCACTGTTATTTCAATTTAAAATAAACAATAAGGTTTTACATCACTTAACACGACAGGTTGGTTAACGACCAAACACTACTAATGATGAGTGTGATACGAACATAATTATGACGCGGTGGAATTTATTGTAATATAAATTACAGTGTGTCTCGTGTGGTATTCTTTTAAATTATGAATGTATTATGTTATTTGTCAATAATGTCTGTTTCTATGTTGACATTGTTGGCTGTGTGTTAAGTATTTAGTGAAGGTAGATACAGTTGCCATCAGATACATAGGAGCGGCCAAGTCGTCAAAAATATCTGAACACACGTTTAACAATAGAGGTGTGCTCAGATATTTTTGAGCACCTTGGCCACTCTGATACATTTGATGGTGACTGTATAAACGACGCATGGAAACAATTTTAATTTTCAGGGGATATCATTTGCATATCCCATGCTCTGAAAGTGGGTCGGTGTTTTATTTTTATTTTATTTTATTTTCAACCGACTTCAATATTTCAAAAGGAGGAGGTTCTCAATTCGACTGAATTTTTTTTTTTATTTTTTTTTTTAATGGATGTTCACTCATAACTCCGTCATTACTGAACCGATTTGAATTTTTTTTTTGTTTTCTGAAAGTAGACGGTTCCTGGTTGGTCCCATTTTTTTCAAAATCCATTTCTGATGATGGGATCCATGAGGAACTGAGGGAACTCCTCAAATTTGAAAGGCACATGCATACTGATTTGGGTGATTTCTTAAGAAACTCGAGCATTTCTTTACGAAAATCATCAATTTGGTGGAGTGGACCTGATGATGAAGACCAGGGATGGCAAAGTGGAACTGCTTCGTAATTCTCAGGACTATGATCCGATTTTAAAAAATATTTTTTTGTCTGTATATAGATGGTTTCAGGATTGTCCCATTTTTTTCAAAATCAATTTCTGATGATGGGATCCATGAGGAACTGAGGGAACTCCTAAAATTTGAAAGGCACATGCATGATGATTTGGGTAGTTTCTTAAGACACTCGAGCATTTCTTTACGAACATCATCAATTTGGTGGAGTGGACCTGATGATGAAGACCAGGGATGTCAAAGTGGAACTGCTTGGTAATTCCCAGGACTATCGTCCGATTTTAAAAAATATTTTTTTTTCTGAAAATAGATGGTTCCAGATTTGTTCCGTTTTTTTCAAAATCAATTTCTGATGATGGGATCCATGAGGAACTGAGGGAACTCCTCAAATTTGAAAGGCACATGCATTATGATTTGGGTAGTTTTTTAAGACACTCGAGCATTTCTTTACGAACATCATCAATTTGGTGGAGTGGACCTGATGATGAAGACCAGGGATGGCAAAGTGGAACTGCTTGTTAATTTCCAGCTCTATCATCCGATTTGAGACATTCATCTTTTCTTTGTAAAGAAATACCTTCAAGATAGTCCTATTTGATTATAGTTCTATTTTGATGATGGGCTTCATGAGGGATTGAGAGAACTCCTCAAATTTTAACGGCACATGCATTCTGATTTGAGGGTTTCCTTAAGTAACTAAAACAGTGTTTTGGCGGAGCCAAAATTTTGATGAACTTGATCTGATGATGAAGACCAGGGATCGCAAAGTGGAACTGGTTAATAAACCTAGCTCTACTTATTATCCTAGTTGTGACATTCATCTTTTTGATTTGATTTATATTCTGATGATGGAGTTCTAGAAGAATTCAGAGAACTCTTCAAATTTGAACGGCAGGTCAATTGTGATTAGAGGGTGTTCATAATTAGCTTAGGCATTTTCTTACTGTGGCCATCATTTTGCTGGAGTGGACCTGATGTTGATAATCAGGGATGGCATAATGAATATGCTCGTTAATTTACAGTCTGTCATCCAATTTAACACATTGTTATTTTGTTTGTTTAAAGGTCTACAAGGGAGTTCCGTTTGATTATACTTCAAATGTAATGATGGAAGCCCTAGGACATTAAGAAAGCTCCTCAATTTTCAATCGTACACGTGCGGTGTATTGGATATTTGTGAAGTAAACTGGCTAACTCAAACAAATTCTTAATTTCACTTTTACCGGGAACCAAATGAAGTCGGTTTTTTTTTCTTAAAAATTATATCAACCGACTTCAATATTTCTAAAGGAGGAGGTTCTCAATTCGTCTGAATTTTTTTTAATGGATGTTCACTCATAACTCCGTCATTACTGAACCGATTTGAATTTTTTTTTTGTTTTCTGAAAGTAGACGGTTCCTGGTTGGTCCCGTTTTTTTCAAAGTCCATTTCTGATGATGGAATCCATGAGGAACTGAGGGAACTCCTCAAATTTGAAAGGCACATGCATGCTGATATGGGTGATTTCTTAAGAAACTCGAGCATTTCTTTACGAAAATCATCAATTTGGTGGAGTGGATCTGATAATGAAGACCAGGGATGGCAAAGTGGAACTGCTTCGTAATTCTCAGGACTATGATCCGATTTTAAAAAATATTTTTTTGTCTGTATATAGATGATTTCAGGATTGTCCCGTATTTTCCAAATCAATTTCTGATGATGGGATCCATGAGGAACTGAGGGAACTCCTCAAATTTGAAAGGCACATGCATGATGATTTGGGTAGTTTCTTAAGACACTCGAGCATTTCTTTACGAACATTATCAATTTGGTGGAGTGGACCTGAGGATGAAGACCAGGGATGTCAAAGTGGAACTGCTTGGTAATTCCCAGGACTGTCATCAGATTTACAAAAAAAAAAAAATGTGAAAATAGATGGTTCCAGGTTTGTCCCGTTTTTTTTCAAAATCAATTTCTGATGATGGGATCCATGAGGAACTGAGGGAACTCCTCAAATTTGAAAGGCACATGCATGATGATTTGGGTAGTTTCTTAAGACACTCGAGCATTTCTTTACGAACATCATCAATTTGGTGGAGTGGACCTGATGATGAAGACCAGGGATGGCAAAGTGGAACTGCTTGTTAATTCCCAGCTCTATCATCCGATTTGAGACATTCATCTTTTCTTTGTAAAGAAGTACCTTCAAGATAGTCCTATTTGATTATAGTTCTATTTTGATGATGGGCTTCATGAGGGATTGAGAGAACTCCTCAAATTTTAACGGGCATTTGCATTTTGCATTCTTATTTGAGGGTTTCCTTAAGTAACTAAAACAGTGTTTTGGCGGAGCCAACATTTTGATGAACTGAATCTGATGATGAAGACCAGGGATCGCAAAGTGGAACTGGTTAATAAACCTAGCTCTACTTATTATCCTAGTTGTGACATTCATCTTTTTGATTTGATTTATATTCTGATGATGGAGTTCTAGAAGAGTTCAGAGAACTCCTCAAATTTGAACGGCAGGTTAATTGTGATTTGTGGCATTTTCTTACTGTGGCCATCATTTTGCTGGAGTGGACCTGATGTTGATAATCAGGGATGGCATAATGAATATGCTCGTTAATTTACAGTCTGTCATCCAATTTAACACATTGTTATTTTGTTTGTTTAAAGATCTACAAGGGAGTTCCGTTTGATTATACTTCAAATGTAATGATGGAAGCCCTAGGACATTAAGAAAGCTCCTCAATTTTCAATCGTACACGTGCGGTGTATTGGATATTTGTGAAGTAAACTGGCTAACTCAAACAAATTCTTAATTTCACTTTTACCGGGAACCAAATGAAGTCGGTTTTTTTTTCTTAAAAATTATTCATAAGGCACACAAAACAGACAACATTCATTACATTATTACAGCAGCTATATGTGGTAGGTATAAAATAAAAATGCCGTCCAAAACATGCATGCACAGCAAGAAAAAAAAAATAACAATGAGTAAAAACCTATCCTAAAATTACAAATTACATTTTTTTAAATGAAGCGGGTGTAAAATGAAGCATTTCCATTTAATATGAATTATTTACATCCGTTTTATTAATTAGAATTGAAAATTGATTTAAAACAGTTGCATCGTATGACTTCCATTGTAATAATATTTCTCGAATCCATTATTGCCGACGATAAATAATTTTTTTTTAAATCATCGAGCCTCGCATTCTACAAGGTTACTTATTAAAGATAGTTATTTTATGAAGTGCACTTGAATTTTTCTTTCCTCGTATTCGATATGAAAAGTAGAGTGTTGAACTTGGGTGAAGGGCACATTTCAGTCTCCGACTACTAGCAGATACACCTCTACTGAAATGAAGAAATTTGTAATCATTAAATAATATTGAAACGACAGGCCCAAGCGAGAGGCAACAATAACAAGGGTTGTACACACAATTTATTGACTACGTTTTATTATGTATGTAATTACATCTTGCAATAGAAAATGAAAACTTATACATTTTCACAGTCAATGTACAGAACAGATATCCAATTTAAGAAACTTTTTATTTTATAATGCCCATTGGTCCCATACATCATTTTTAACTGCCAATACCTTTTTGCTGTTCGTTCAAAACAACGGGTGAAAATTTTAGAAAGTTTATTTATCATTTTGTATTTTTAAATAAAATAGAAAAAAAAAGTGATAATTTAATATAATATTACTTTCCTTATGCATTTACTAAAACGGGGCTTAATCGTGTATAGATTTTGAAAACAAACCTCCGACGTTTTCAAAATCTATACACGATTAAGCCCCGTTTTAGTAAATGCATAATGTGTGAAAATCGTGAAAGTTTAAATAAGTGTATTACTTTCCTATTTACTTATATTAAATTCAATATTAATAACACAAAAAATAAACCACCAGCTGTAAGTTTATACTTTACACGGTCGTATAATTACCTCTCTATTGCGATGTTTGGATTAGTTTAACCTTTGTAATTCTAAACCTCTGTAAGACGAACATGCACCTATAAAAACATCTATAAGACGAAAACTCAATAACGCGAAATTTTTAGAAATTTCACTTGAACGAAGTCACGGACAACAGCAAGTTTTTTTTTCAAAGCAAGTCATTTTAAATTGTGGCTAAAAAACAGAGTTGTATTTTCGAGCAATAATTTTAAAAGGTACAACGCGCAGCGTCCAGTGTAGGGTAAGACGTTTTGTGAATAATAATAGATTTATTTCATGTATATTAGACGCCTTTCTAAATTTTATTTTTAAGCTTTAAAATATTATAAATATTCTATTCTTGAAAAAGTTAAGACGTTTTATTCTTTTTACTCTTTCTAATAAAGGCAAATGTGAAACTAGCAGATAAGGATAAACAATCACTTAGCTACGGTTTAGTTGGATGTGGATGTCATTTGCACTGCACTCCGGTTTATGATAGAGATAACGCTATGCGCGTGTATAGCGCTGTCCTCCTTGCACGCCGCAGTGCGAATCGCATCCAGAGTGACCTCCACCTTAGGCCCACTTGCACCACCCGCTTAACTTTAGGTTAGTGGGCTGTCAACTGTCAAATTCAATATAAAATGGTGGGTTAACCTCAGGTTAACCCTCCATTTTCGGAGGTGCAAGTGACCCTAAGTCTATTAATCTTTGCAACAATATAAAATAAATGTTTAAATGTCTGATTGTCGTACGCATTTCTCCACTTCTTCTTAAAATTCTATGAGCAGGTATTTTTATCTATATAATATTTATATTATTCTATCAAAATAGGGTTGAGAGTTCTTATTCCTTTTTAAAAACGCTTATGAATTTAGTACATTTTTGGTGTGATTTAACGTAATTTAAAGTAATTTCTTATTTTTACTATTTTGAATAGGGTTTAATAGCATACAATTTGCATGTATTTTACTGACATTTTATTGATAATCTTACTTCAAAAATCACACAAAATTTTCCGAACGTCTGGTTGATGATACTGGTGACAGAAGAGCTGGTGGCTTTCTCGCACAACGTATCAGCATTGCGATACAACGAGGAAATGCCGCCAGCATCCTAGGTACAATGCCTCAAGGGCCTATTTTAGATAGCTTGCAACTTACTGTATATACCTATTTTGTTAGTTATATCTGAAAGAGTTATTTTAATTAAATAGTTTTATGTGATTTTAATTTCAACTGCTTCACTACCTAATTAATACAAAGATCAGAGTATCATATAAATTTAACATCTATATTTTGTCATAATTTGAGTTGTAGAATTTTTAAGTTGTAACAATTTGATCTAAAATGGAATACATTCTTTAATAGGTAGGTAATGGCTGATATATAATCTATTTACAGGAACTACCTTATTTCTCTCTTATCTTTACACGATAAGCTTGTTTTATTTATAAACTGATAGCAGCTGTTGGTTTATGTTTGTTCTAACAATATTTTGTCATCCGGAGTTAGTAGGTAAGCAGGTTGCTTTATTTTTTATAAATATAATTTGCAAATAAACATATTAACTGATTTTCAAAGTTAATAACCCTTCAATGTGCCTTTTACTAATTAAATATAGTAATTACTATTTACTTCTTTATTTTCTATATATAAATATTCACGTATTTTAAGTCACGATGCGTGACATGGATTGGAGAGTTTCAGTCTCCATTATCATGAGTTGACTAACCCCTATTACCACGACAATTTAACGATTGCGGATTTGGATCTCCATCTCTGTCACACTTGCATATTATAGTGACAAAGAGGTTTTTCCGTCAAGGCCAATTTTCGATGTTCGTGGTAGAGGTGCAGTTGAGGATGATCCTGTATAGGTATCCCGGGATCGTTCGACTGCAGAATTTGTTCATCTAATGTAAACGGCGGCAAGCTAACCAAACTCACTGTGTTCACTCTGTCACTACAGGAGACCGTAGCTCTCCGAAACATGTCACGTATATTGACTAAAAATACGTAAGTGTTATTCGTAATTTAATATAATATCAACATATCTTACGATCAAAACATTTATTATGATTTATAAATGATTTAATTCACGCTTTACAATTTTATATCTTATACGATAGTTTATTTGATATTCGATATAGCTAGTATGAAATTTGGAACATTCTTCAAGTGTCGTGGAGCTTCGCTAAGATTTTTTAAATATTTTAATCCATAGGGATGAAAAGGAGACAGTTTAAACGACTTCTAGCTAGACAAAGACGAGGGTAGAGGCAACTTTTGCATTAAACATTTTTTTACGGAAAGAGTTGACGGTGTTTTTAAACCATTTTGGTCAACAAAATGCTTTCAATAAAAGGACATTAGCATGTCGTGCAATGTTTAATGGAACACTTACTGGACATAAAACTAATGCTATCGGTTGAGTACTTAATAAGAGGGGTTTGCAATGTAGAAATTGCGTTTCTAAAGTAATAATGTAAACATGAATTTTTGTATTAAGGTTTATCTGGGAAAATAAGAGGTAGATTGTATAGCTAAGACGGTTAGCTTTTTAAACTTACGCAATTTTACGCGGTTACTCACGGTTTAAAAACTATGTAGTTTAAATAAAAAAATTGGTACCTGCAAACTCCAAGTACCTAAATAAAAGATGCGCGTCATGTTATTACTGTTGAATACAAATTTATTTTGCAACATTTAAATTTAGATAATTATTTGCTCTGGCAATCCTACCAAAACCTGTCAGACCTGTATTTGGTGATTTGTGAATGGCTTCAGGCAAGGTCGATGGACCAATCACTAAGCTTGTTTTTGCCGGCATTATCTATAGAAATTGACAGATTGTCCCGTCCCGCCCCGTCCCATCGTAGTCATCCTTTATTGTCGTGAAACGTCAGAGGTTAGTTTTCAAGGTTTCACGTGATTAAGACCCATTTAACTAAATTTAGAACAAGAGCAGCCTGTTTACTTGGACATTGCGACAATTGTCACAATGTTTCTACGAACTTTAGTTAGCAGTCGACATTGTCAGCGTGATGATGGGGATTGATGTCACTTTTTTAGCATTGCTTGATTGTTTTACAAACTTATCAGGGCTGCATTGACTGTACCAGTGTACCTACCCTGCCTTAACTATGTAGATTTTGTATTCCCTACCATCTAAGATAAATGGAATACCTATACGAAGTTAGGTTAGCTAATCGCCTCATTTGTCTCCTGGAACAGTCCGGCGTTTGTATGTGTGTGGTGTGTGTCTACTGGAAAGGATTATCCTTGGAAACGCACACATATGCACAGTTTTACTTATAAATATCTACGATTGTGTATATAAACATAATCGACTACCATTCGACAACACTTTATACTACAATATTTCAGGTTCACAACTAAAGCACAATCATCATCATTTCAGCTAAAATTAATCCACTGCTGCAAATAGGCCTCCCCCAAAAATCACCATGACGACCGGTCCTGTGCTACTTGCATCCAGCGGGTTCCCGCGACCTTGACCAGGGGTCAGTTGCATAATCATTTGTAACTTGTAATATTAGTGGAACTCTCTTTCTAATAAGAGGGATTGAAAAGAGACTTCCGCTAATATTACAAACTACAAGTGATTATGCAATAGGCCTCTGGTCATCAGACAGCCTTGTGAGAGGTCTACCCACATTGCATCTTTCCGTTACGTGGTAACCACGTGGTGGTGGTGGTGGTTTTGGACCCGGGTATGTCCTTAAACTACGTCCAACAAGTGAGGTAGGGCACAGCGAAACGTCATCTCGCTTGAATCTGGAGCAGCCTGACTGGGGAAGTACCTCCACCTTACAGAATACCGAAGCCATAATAACATCACTACTTACTTTGTAGGTATGTGGTGTTGTGTTCCTCACGGTGAGTAAGGTTTCCAGAGCTCCAATCCCCCCAACCTCCCCCTTAATGACGATGACAGCGCAGATTAATAAGCTACCCCAGGAGGGTACCAGCTGCTCTAGCGCTGGAGAATCCCTTTCTGGGCTTCCATGCTCAGGTACTGTCGTGCCTGAGCGTGGACGCCGAGAGCGCCCCGTTTCGTACTCTGGGGGGGGCAAATCCGCGCTCCGCCATCCGCCATCCTCCCGAGGCAAGAGCAAGATGGCTACGGCAGCCCCTGCCACGCTCGCTGTGGATTTCTGCAACATCAGGGGTTTGCATTCTAATCTTAATGCTGTCCATCATCACCTCGAGACAGCTAAGCCGGCCTTGCTTTTTCTGACAGAGACGCAGATATCGTCTCCAGCGGACACAAAATACCTCTCCTACCCTGGGTACGAACTAGAGCATTCCTTTCTGCCTAGGGCTGGAGTGTGTGTGTACGTTAGAGGCGATATCAGTTCTCGTCGCCTCAGCAATCTTGAAGGTAGGGACCTTTCCACCTTATGGCTACGTGTTGATTGTGATGATCATCCTCGCGTCTATTCGTGCCTCTATAGGTCCCATAGCGGTGATGCCGAAACTGACCGACTCTTGGAGCAGATTCAAACGGCTGTGGATTCAGTGCAGCAGCAGATCCCATCCGCTGAGATCATCGTTCTTGGCGATTTTAACGCCCATAATGCCGAATGGCTGGGCTCCAGCAAGACTGATCATGCGGGGAGATCTGTTCACGACTTTGCTCTGACCTACGGCTTGACACAACTGGTTACTGCGCCTACGCGAATCCCAGATGTGGAGAGCCAGGAACCTTCCCTGTTGGACCTTCTGCTGACTTCTCACCCGGTTGGCTATGATGTATCCGTTGCAGCCCCTCTCGGTTCCTCGGATCATTGCCTCATCCGGAGTACAGTGCCTCTCACGTGCCCGCCGCGTCGGCGAGTTGCTTGTAGCCGCCGTGTGTGGCACTATAAGTCAGCAGACTGGGACGGGATGCGAGTGTTCTTTGCGTCTTACCCGTGGGGGCAGGTTTGCTTCACGCCGGATGATCCTGATATCGCTGCTGACTCTGTTGCTGACGTGGTGCTTCAGGGAATGGAACTTTTCGTTCCATCCTCTGCGGTACCTGTTGGTGGCAAAACCCAGCCTTGGTTTGATCGCTCCTGCAAAAAGGCGTCTCGCCGAAAGCTGGAGTGCTACCAAGCCTGGGTAAATGCAGCGGCGGTACAGGATGTAAAGACCAGCGCTTTAAAAAAGGAGTTTAACTTTGCCTCCAGGTCCTTCAAAAGAGCCATTGCCAGAGCAAAGTCGTTGCACATTGGTAGGATTGGCGAGAAACTAGAGCGTCTCCCCTCGGGAACTCGTGCGTTCTGGTCTCTTGCCAAAGCTATCCAGGGGAATTTCTGCACGCCGTCTTTTCCACCTCTGCACACGGGAAATGATTCGTTGGCCCACGACGCAAAAGACAAAGCCGATCTACTGGGTAAGCTTTTTGCGTCCAACTCGACTTTGGATGACGGGGGACAAGCGCCGCCGACTATACCGCGGTGCGAGAGCTGTATGCCAGATGTACAGTTCCGCCAAAGCTTTGTGCGTAAGGCTCTTCGCTCCCTCGACACCCATAAGTCCAGTGGGCCTGATGGAATCCCTGCAATTGTTCTCAAGATGTGTGCTCCTGAGTTGGCGCCGGTCTTAACGCGTCTTTTTCGGCTCTCCTACTCTTCTGGCGTAGTCCCGACTTCGTGGAAGTCAGCTTTGGTGCACCCGATCCCTAAAAAAGGCGACCGCTCAAATCCATCCGACTACAGGCCGATAGCTATAACCTCCCTTTTCTCTAAGATTATGGAGTCCATCATCAATCGTCAGCTCCTCTGGTACCTAGAGGATCACCAGCTGCTGAGTGACCAACAATACGGTTTCCGTAGGGGTCGTTCGGCTGGTGATCTTTTAGTTTACCTGACACATTGCTGGGCACAGGCGATAGAGAGTAAAGGTGAGGCACTGGCAGTTAGTTTGGATGTAGCGAAGGCCTTCGATCGCGTTTGGCACAAAGCACTTCTTTCGAAACTTCCATGCTATGGGCTCCCCGGGAAATTATGCGAATGGGTCAGCAGTTTTCTAGCAGACAGAAGCATTAAGGTCCTAGTTGACGGTGAATGCTCAGACTCAATGTCTGTGAATGCTGGTGTCCCTCAAGGCTGTGTGCTATCACCCACGCTATTCCTCCTGCATATCAATGACATGTTGCAAACTAGCGGCATTCATTGTTATGCTGATGATAGTACGGGTGATGCCTCCTACACCGGCCGCGCCAATATTTCCCGGGAAAACGTCATTGAGAGCCGGAACAAACTTGTGTCCGAAATTGAGACCTCCCTAAAAGAAGTCTCAGATTGGGGTCGACTTAATTTGGTCCATTTTAACCCTACAAAGACACAGGTTTGCGCGTTCACCGCAAAAAAACTTCCGTTCGTCGCGTCACCTCGTTTTGAGAGCACTCCCCTATCTGCCACAGCCAGTATTGGAATCCTTGGCGTTGACATCTCGAGTGAAGTCCAGTTCCGCGGCCACCTAGAGGGTAAGGCCAAATTGGCCTCGAAGAAGCTCGGTGTGCTCAATAGATCGAGGCAGTATTTCACGCCGGCCCATCGCCTACAGCTTTATAAGGCGCAGGTTCGCCCGCATATGGAATACTGCTCTCATCTTTGGGCAGGGGCACCTAAGTACCAGCTTCTTCCTCTAGACCGCATCCAACGGAGAGCAGCTCGAATTGTCAACTGCCAACGTATTTCTGATCGGCTTGATCCCTTGGCGCTGCGTAGAGATGTGGCCTCACTCTGTATTTTCTATCGCATGTATTATGGGGAGTGTTCCGAGGAATTGTTCGGATTAATCCCTGACGCTTCTTTCCGCCATCGCCCTACGCGACAATATTTCCACTCTCACCATTTAGATGGTTGGCAGTCCTCAACTGTGCGCTTTTCCCGAAACTTCCTGCCTCGCACAGCTAAACTGTGGAACGAACTGTCGCCAGCGGTGTTTCCGGACCGATACGACCTTCAAACCTTCAAGAAAAGAGCGTACTCCCACCTTAAAGGCCGGCAACGCACTTGCGACACCTCTGGTGTTGCGGGTGTCCATGGACGACGTTAATCGCTTACCATCAGGTGATTCGTTTGCTCGTTTGCCCCCTATAGCATAAAAAAAAAAAAAAAAAAAAAAAAACCAGTCGAGTAGATTTTGGCCCCATCGGCCATCCGACCTTCTAGCAGTGTGCCCAGTCCACTGCTACTTAAGTCTAGCAATTCTGAGAGCAATGTCAGTGACTTTGGTTCTCTTGGGTATCTCCTCATTTCTGATTCGATCACGCAAGAAACTCCTAGCATTTATTACTCTTTGCATTGCCCTTTTCGTGTTTTTTTAGCATTCTATAAGGCCCATAGTAAGCGCCCAAGTCTCTGTACCGTAGCCAAATCACACATTGTTGTTATGTAATAGTCTGTATCAATGCATTACAACTTAATTGAGTCTCATATTTTGAGTTTGACAGTGGATTTTTCAAATGCCGTAACAGGCATGTTAAAGGGTTAGACTTACGACATTTGAAAAATGTACTACCAATTGCAAGGCCAAGTGACATTTGACAGTAGTTTTACTACTTCCATGCTTTAGTTATTCTTCTGTGGTGCTAACCTATAAAGTTTTAATAGTATTGGTAGATCTGTGTATGAATTTGACTCTATGCTTACGTCAGTAAGTTCTTTTTCGCATGAAAAATTTATCGTTATATCATCATCAATACAAAATTGTTCGCTAATGTCACTCTGACCCACATTTTTTGACGTTTTTGTTCTGTTTTGTGTGTCTATATTTTTTAATAAGTCAATGTGTATTCCTGTGCTGAGTTCGTCCTAACAAGTTAAGTGCCAGAGTGATGCATGTACAGATTGACTCAAGAAAGCTGGCACGGAATGTCTATAATTAATACAGTTTCATACATTTTCCGCGCTAGCTTTAGCGCTGATGAAATTCAAAATGACAACTATACTATCCATACTGAAATACGACAAACTCTTAATCGCATTGAGCTCACTTTCCGCTGGCAACAGAGCAGCGAAAACACTTCTGTCACAATTTCCACGCGATGTTCCTATTGGACGAGAGTCGACGAGTCGAGTTCTAGGGTAACTAGTAATTCTTCAAAGAGCTATAAATAATTGTAGCGAGCATAGTACCGTGAGGACGTCTTTACTAATGTATCGCCATTGTGTGCCAAATTTTCATTACCCAAAAAATTTAACCCAAAACACATGTTTGCCAAATACTCATTACCCAACGAATCCTTTCGCTACTATATTAACCCTAACCTAACCTAGTTGGGAAATGAAAATTGGCCAAATGTAAGTTGGCAACTAATAATTTGGGAAACGTTGATATGCCAAGTCAATCATCGGCGAAAAGTTGGTTGGCAAGTGATATTCAGCAAAATAAAATTCGACTAAAAGGCAGGATCCCAGTGTGGACATTAAGGTACCTATTGGTTTTTACACCACATACAACAACACCAAAAAATCTCACGTACTTTTATTACATTAGGCAAGACCTGTTTCGGTCCTTCACTATCGACCTCATCAAAAACTCAAAGTTGCTCAACGAGCTATGGAGAGGGCTATGCTCGGAGTTTCTCTACGTGATCCAATCAGAAATGAGATCCGTAGACGAACTAAAGTCACCGACATAATATTATCGTTTTAAATGACACTTGCGCAGGCTCTAATATCAAAATTAATGTAAACTTGCCTTGGCATGACTCTAATGCTGCTGTGTCATGACAAAATCCTGTATCTCTAAAAACCGAGATTGTGGGAAATTTACTTTGAAGTTTCAAATTGGTTTTCTCAGTTATATCGGAATCTTATAAATTAATGTAAATTATGTTGAATTATGCAGAAATGTTGGCTTATCGACCAACTTGCTTGGCTTATGTTGGTTTTCGACTTTGATAGGCCCGTATTGTTTTTGCCAAAATGATTATTATTAACTGAGTTATCGGTTACAGCTGTTAGTTGTGACAACCGTGCAGTACAAACTGAGTCATGACAAACTATTGTAACTGTAGTTACTGCATTTTTTCCATACACTTTTATAAAAGTAACATTTGACATTTTCATTTTCTTGTAATCTTAAAGATCATTAATGTTTTTTCTTCAAGGGTAGTATAATATGACCAAAAAATTTGATAGTACATTGTTACCACTAATTGATGTAACTGTGGTTACAGCAATTTGTCTACACAGCAAAATAGAGATAATTAACATGACAACGATGAGTAAACGAAGAATCGTGTTCTTTCCAAACTAACCAATACGAATAACAGTACCACTAATCTCCGGACACATACGCTATTACAGAAAGCCGTATCTTTATCTAAACCTCAAACGACATGCGTCCTTTTAGATCTAGGTGTTAGTACAGGTAATCCCTGCTTTGTTCGTAATAGAGGCTTGTTTGATACTAAAGCCTGGTATATAAATGCTGCGTATACAGTAGCGTGTTTAGCTAGGGTGCCATTTCCCTTTAACGTATTCTTAACCTTCCCGCACTTTCTAGAAGGAGTCATTAGCCTCTAGCCGCCCGGAGTACTATAAAAAGGACTACTTTATCACTGTAGTGTAATATTAGAAGATATAAAAATCAGTAAAGTTTGTTCTTTATTTTGTAAGTCCCTTAATAACAGCCTTTGTACACAACCCTTCTGGTTTTGACATAGTGGAAGTTGACTTAAAGTCTTAAGTGTCTGACAACACCCAATTAATGTTTTAAGCAGTTTTTCAATTAAATCTATTTGTTTTATTACTGAAATAAAATATTCATCATATTTCAAAGACCGTAGACGTAGCGGATTTTTCATTTAACGAAATCGGCTTCATAGAAATAATTACATAGATTGGTGTTAAATCCATCACTTAATTTTTTCCTGAACACAAATTTGATTAAGTAGGTAATTGATTTTTTCCCGAAATAATCGCACTAAAGCCTGAAAAAGTGTCCCCCCCCTCTAGTTTTCAATCGGGAATTACAAAACATGTGATAAAATTCAGGAAGATAGGATATAAGACGAACTTATCACGAAAATTATTTTAAACATGGTCAAGCCGTTTTTTACTTTTAACCAAAAAACCATTTATTATAAATGGACGTAAATGCCTTGATATTTTGGAGGCACTTACGCCTTTTTGCTTGCACATTTTTTTCATCGTGTGACGGTACGGTTTTTATTTCCTTCTAAAACCAGACCGCCCGGTGATAGTGTGATCGCGTTTACTCCGATACAAAATAGACAAATGCTCTGACTCGCTCTTGTCAACCCCTTAACGTTGGAAATAGGCAACGCAAGGTCTGTTCTGGACGTATATTTGGCATGCGTTCGAGCGTAATAGATATATGGCATGATATTGCTAACACGAGTCTCTTTCATCGCAGTCGGTGATGCGTGTTATTTCGATGCCAGGGTTTAATGTATTTGTACGTCTCCCTAATACAGGCTGTTCCGAATGAGACTCACAGCGACATCTGTTATCGGAGCACCGCAGTTACGTATGTCGCGTCATACATATCGCGGCCAATACGGAGCGCGATATACGCCAACGTCACCCTTACGTCACGACATATTGTCCTCATACCCCAACTATCCTCGAATTATGTTACACGTAGACTAAGTTTTGCAATAGAAGAATAAGCACGTTACAATTTGCATTTTTTATTTCACCAATCCAAGAAAAGTCGAATTCTCTTAATTAATTACGCTAAAAGACGCCTAATCACGAACATATGATCCTTCTTCACCAAATATCAACGACTTCTTCGCCAATCGTCGAATCCGAGATGAGAGGTCATTGAGAATCAGCACCTTCGGAGAAGAAGAAGCGCACGTCGACATTTCTTCTTGGACGGGAGGCGCGTTTGCAGCAGAAGACCCAACTGCGGATACCTATAGGACGAGAACTGGACCATCCAACGATTTTAAACGCGCATATTTCGGTACGGACATCCAGCCACCCTATACCTAATCCTCGTTGTCTTCAGTTGCTTAATGCCGTGCTTAATCAATTTCAGTGAGAGCCCGTGACGAGTTTGCATTGTGTAACGAGTACTAGGACGCCTTTTCGCCGCTACACCACGCGGAGTTGCATCAGGGTCCAAAGTTCACACGTGAGTACTCCAGCTTTCTACGTATACTGAATCAAAATGGGAACCGATCTAGATACCGGTAGTGGAACTAAAACACGCGATAAATCACCGGCTAGGCTAATCTGTGATGCCTCGATTGAACCTCATGTTCGCGACTTGGTCAAAAAACGTGGCATTATAAAGGCTAGACTTACAAAGTTCTCAACCCACATTCAAAGCTGTAGTGATAACTTAGGTGCTCTAACTGAACCTTCTAAAATAAATTTAAAATTACGCGTACAAGGAGCGGAGAGCCTGTACACTGAATTTAACGAAATTCAAACTCAAATTGAAGCAAATGTGTTCGAATCAAATCTCGATGAACAGTTAACGCAACGAGAACAATTTGAGGATGCTTATTTCAGTGCACAGTCCCTCGCGGAGTCTATACTTAATAAATTCAATTGTACAGATTGCATAAGTCCTAACGTTTCGCAAAATACGACAATGAAAGCTATTAAACTGCCAGTTTTATCACTCCCTTCTTTTGACGGCACCTACGAAAACTGGCTCGCGTTTAGGGATATTTACTTATCACTAGTTCACAACTCGAAGGATCTCTGTGACATACAAAGGTTTCACTATTTAAAATCATCCCTGACCGGTAGTGCTGCGTTAGTTATAGACGCGCTTGAGCTAACAGCAAGTAACTACGAGTTAGCATGGGAGCTCCTTCTTAATCGCTACAATAACAATAGGCTGCTTATCCACAATCACGTCAAAGCACTATTTTCGCTTCAGTCGCTGCCTAAAGAATCGCACATACTTATAAGAAAGCTAATTGACACAACAACGAAAAATTTACGCGCTTTAAAAGTCCTAGGTGAACCTATATCGTCTTGGGATACCTTAATTATTTACATCTTAGTGTCGAAGCTCGATAAAACCACTGAACGCGAGTGGGAACAACATAAATGTACTCTTACGAGCGGCGACACTCAAATGAAGATTAAACTGGATGATCTAATTCAATTTCTTACTAACCGCGCAAATATGTTAGAAACATTGCAGGCATCACAAAGTACGAGTGTACGCGATAAACACGAAGTGAACAAAAAATATACCACTCCTAACGTCACTCACAACAATAAAGTACACTGCAATGTTTCTACCAACAGTAAGCCACTAAAATCACAGCACAAATCAAAGTTCGCGTGCCCTATGTGCAAATTGAATCATCCACTTTATTCTTGTGTCAAATTTCTTGAGACTAACTATGAATCTAAACTTAAGTTTGTCGCGGATAATAAGTTATGCAATAACTGTTTACGAGCTGGTCATTCCGTGGAGTCATGCGTATTCGGCCCGTGTCGCAAGTGCAATAATAAACATAACTCAATAATCCATCCTCCTAGCGATGAGTGCACTCGCGTCCCGGCCCCCGCTGACGTCACAACCCCCGCTGCAAGTACTTCGGCGGCCGCCGTGTCGGTCAATGCGCATTGTCAGCGAATTCCTTCGCAGCTGCCGGTTTTAAGGCCAGTCTTGTTGTCAACTGCTGTCATTGACGTGATAGATAAAAATAATAAACCGCACACGGTCATCGCTCTTCTTGACGATGGCGCGCAACGATGTTTTATAAAAGAATCATTACGTGATTTACTAGGCGCACCGTTAATACAGTCCACTCATGAAATAAGTGGTGTAGGCGGTATTGTGACGCAGAGCACGCAAACCTGCAATGTACAAATAAAATCGCGCGTTAATTCCTACACTACAAATTTATATTGTTTCGTTTTACCGCAAATAAATACATCAATACCAGTTGTTTATGAACATTGCGCAAAATTCGATATTCCAGACAATATTCAACTGGCAGATCCGCAATTTTTAGATTATAAAGATTTCGATATCTTAATTGGTGGTGATAAGTATTGGGATCTATTTACTATGGAAAGAATACATTTACGTAACGGCCCTTACTTATTAAATACCGAATTAGGCTGGGTAGTAGCAGGTCCTATCAATTTAAACGCACGCATTGAAGGCCGCATCCAGTGTAACTTTACGCAAACATCAGACTCGTTATTACGGCGATTCTGGGAGATTGAGGAAGTACCTACCAGTCGGGACGCACTGTCTGACGAGGAGAAGGCTTGCGAGGAGCACTTCGTTCGCACCACTACGCGCGACAGCGAAGGAAGGTTCTGTGTTAGCATGCCACTCAAGCAGCCACCCGAACTGCTAGGGGAGACTTATCCTCAAGCTGAACGTCGTTTGCTGGCGCTGGAAAAACGATTACAGCGTTCAGAAACGTACAAAAAATTATATACGGACTTTATTCATGAATATCGCGATTTAGGACACATGAGTAAAGTTTCCAAATATAACTCACCGCATTTCATTTTGCCCCATCATGGCATTTTTCGCGAATCCAGTACTACGACACGCCTGCGGGCAGTTTTCGACGGCAGTGCGGCATCTAGTTCTGGTACGTCTGTGAACGATCTTCAGATGGTAGGTCCCGCTATCCAGGGCGATCTTTTTTCCATCCTTCTACGCTTTAGGCAGCATCGTTACGTAGCATGCGCGGATGTGGCTAAAATGTACCGTCAGGTATTGATGACCGAAGATCAACGTGACCTTCAGCTAATCCTTTGGCGCGACAGCCCCGACCAGCCCATAGAAATATATCGTATGAATCGCGTAACTTACGGCATGGCGTCGGCGGCTTTCTTAAGCGTTCGTTGTTTAAAGCAGTTAGCCACTGAATGCACCGATCCCGACGTTAAAAGAATAATAAATGAAGATTTTTACGTAGATGATATGATAACTGGGTCACAGGATAAACTAGAATTGTTACGATTATGTAATGAAACCGCGCGCACATTACAATCGGGTTGTTTTCCGTTAAGAAAGTGGGTATTTAACTTTAGTGAGCCGTCATTAGAGTCTAACTTCGCACTACTCACAGACGCGCAAACCCAACTTACGTTCGATAAAGACTGCAATTCAAAAACATTGGGCATTGGATGGAATAATTATTATGATCAATTTTATTTTAGCTCGCGACTTGATACAATAAAAGGCGATGATAAAATAACAAAACGCATTATGTTATCACATATTTCGCAGATTTATGATCCCTTAGGTTTACTAAGTCCGACAATAATGCTAGCCAAAGTTTTACTCAAGCGTTTATGGATTTTAAAACTTGATTGGGACGACACAGTACCCGCTGACGTCATGCGCACCTGGGATGAGTTCACTAGGTCATTATCAGCTGTTCTAAGCACAATCCGAGTGCCGCGTTATGTAATGAGTAGCAATAATTATACGCGCATAGAAATGCATATTTTTACAGACGCGTCACAGGTTGCTTATGGCACTTGTATTTACATTCGCACAATAAATGATGACTTAGAAGTATGTTCGCGGTTGCTATGTTCAAAGGGAAAACTTTCTCCCATTAAAGTCCTAAGTATTCCCCGCTTAGAACTGTGCAGCGCATTGCTAGGTGCTAAATTATATAACAAGGTCATAAATAGTATAAATTGTCAATTTGACAACGTCGTATTTTATTCCGATTCGACTTGCGTTTTAGGCTGGCTGCGCATGTCACCTAATTTATTAAAAACGTTCGTGCAGAATCGGGTCACTGAAATCCATGAACTGACCAAAGGGCTTCCATGGCGCCACGTCAGCGGTAAAGTCAACCCAGCTGACTTAGTTTCAAGGGGCGTTCGGTTGGAAGACCTAGCTGGATCTAGTTTATGGTGGGAGGGACCTGAGTTTCTGCAGGATGCCAATTTTGACCCTAAAACCATGCCTGGAACGCCAAGTACGGAAAACACGGAGCATTTATTGCCTGAAGTCAAATCTAACGTCAATTTGGCGCTGACCGCTACTACGGAACCGTCAAGGTTTCCATTCGAGCGGTTCTCTCAGTTCTCGCGCATGATACACGCCGCTTCGCGCGCAATAAGAATAATAAGCGTACTGGTCGTATCAGCGTCGAGGAATTGCGGGAATCGACAAATTTATTAGCTAGGCTGTCTCAACTAGAATCTTTTCCAGATGAGTACAAGCTATTGGCTAATAAACAAACGCTAAAAATAAAACACAATTTAAGTAAGCTAAACTTATTTATTGACGACGATCGCGTAATGCGCGTCGGCGGTCGCATCGATTATTCGCAACACTTTGCTTATGGAAAGAAGCACCCGATTTAAATAAATAGCAAGCATCATTTCGCACTACTATTATTTCGCCATCAGCATAAAAAAAACTTTTACATGCTGCGCCTCAAGCCCTTCTTTTTGAGTTGCATGATGCTTGGTGGCCGCTAGGTGGTAGGAACCTCGCACGAAAGGTTTTCTATGACTGCGTTGTTTGTAAGCGATTAAGAGGGAAAACCCTTACTCCTTTCATGGGAAACCTACCTGAGGAGCGAATAACGCCTACATATCCATTTTTCTCTTGCGGCGTCGACTACGCGGGGCCTGTTTTTATATTAAACCGCAAAGGCAGAGGTGCTCAAACTGTCAAGGCCTATATTTGTCTGTTCGTTTGTTTCGTCACGCGAGCTATTCATTTAGAACTTGTCAGCGATCTGACTACTGATGCTTACCTTCTAGCTCTTAAGCGCTTCATAGCTAGACGCGGTAAGCCTAATGAGATATTCTCTGATAACGGCAGGAACTTTGTGGGTTTAATGCACGATTTTGCCAAGTTTTTGACCAAATGTAGTCCCGAAATTATAGATTACGCCACTAGTTGCAATATTAAATTCCGCTTTACTCCACCTCACACGCCCCATTTTGGTTCCTTATGGGAAGCTGGAGTAAAATCGAGCAAATATCATTTGCGCCGTGTAGTAGGAAACGCACACCTCACATTTGAGGAACTAAGCACGGTATTAAGTCAAATTGAAGCGGTCCTTAATTCCCGCCCTTTGTACGCCATGTCATCGGATCCGCACGACCTTCTTCCTCTGAGTCCTGCGCATTTTCTCGTCGGTCGCACCTTAACGTCGCCTGCTTCGGAGGACTTTCAGCACGCACCTGCTCATCGACTCAACCGGTACCAGATGGTGGAGAAGATAAGGCAGCATTTCTGGGCCCGCTGGTCCAAAGAATATGTCTCCGAGTTGCAGACGCGGTCCAAATGGAGGAGTCATTGCCAGGAGCTGAAGCCAAATACCCTGGTGCTCATAAAGGAGAACAACCTGCCTCCACTAAAGTGGCACTTGGGACGTATCGTCAAGACCATTCCTGGCAAAGACGGAGTGTCAAGAGTGGCAGATATCCAAACCGCATCCGGCATCATCAGACGCGCCTACGTCAAAATCTGCCCCTTAGTATCTGAGCCAAACGAAGACGCAGAAGCTCAAGATTCCTCTTGAAAGCCAGATCTTTCAAGGCCGGGGGCATGTTCCGAATGAGACTCACAGCGACATCTGTTATCGGAGCACCGCAGTTACGTATGTCGCGTCATACATATCGCGGCCAATACGGAGCGCGATATACGCCAACGTCACCCTTACGTCACGACATATTGTCCTCATACCCCAACTATCCTCGAATTATGTTACACGTAGACTAAGTTTTGCAATAGAAGAATAAGCACGTTACAATTTGCATTTTTTATTTCACCAATCCAAGAAAAGTCGAATTCTCTTAATTAATTACGCTAAAAGACGCCTAATCACGAACACAGGCTGAAATAAAAAGGACCGTTTAAACTAGTAGTAAATTAATAAGTAATTCTGAACAAGTTTTGGTATGAAAAATAATTGGCTGTTTCATACATTCCGGCCGGTGGGATGCCGCCGATTTGTATAGGACAGCCAAACATTTTAGTGGCCACAATGTTTACACAGTCTGCTAAGAAACTGGGACGACGACGCACACCGCAATAGCGTGGCGTGGGGCTTTCCAAACCCGATATAAATGCTGGTTACTCTCTGTCACTGTTACCTTTTAAGAAAATTAATTATTGTACTAGTAAGATTATTTATTTCTTCGCAAATGTAATGAAAAACATTGTATGTATCACGGGCGGTACAGGAATTACAAATACATGGTCGTAATTTCTTGTTTACCGCCCTTAATACACAATGTCCTATTAGATTATTTGTCCAGGGTGTGTTGATTGCTTGATAACTTGTACTAAACTGCGTATAATTCGAATAAGGTACAGAAACCGTTTATGTTAAAACCGTACAACAATTCAATTCTGCTCTTCCTTATTTTGTCGTCATTAGTGCTCAGGTGCACCGTTCTTAATAGATGATTGCTGATGCAAAGCGGTAAAGTCATAATTGCTACCAGTGCCGTAATGGATGGAAAACACATCGAAATTGTTGCAATAGCGCTCTCCCTGCTGAATTGAGCTCCATTTGTACACCGCTCCATTGTGGGGTGCCACTGAAAGCGTGTTAGAAAATAGTTGATTATGCAACAGTGATATAATAAGGGTTCTTAAAATTCGATGGTCACTGATTACAAAACGAGACTGTCAAGTTTTGTAATAATAGACCCGTGAATTTTAAGAACCAATTATGAGTTGTTGCATTCACTAGTTTTTCTACGACAGCAAAAATAGCAGATATAATGAAATCTGGAATGTTGGCAGAATGTGGATGATATGGTATGTATTCCCACTATAGAAATTTAGAAAAATACAACAGTACTAATATTGTATGACAATTCATAGGAGCATCGGTTAGCAGTGTTCTTATGAAAAATCATAGACAACGTTATAACGTACACTTTAATATCGCTGTCAGTCATCTGATTGACGGATATTAAGTGCTGGAGTAGAAAAAATTACTCAAGTGTTATACATAACTCCATAATACCGAACTCACACTCATGAATACTAAATATGAAATAAAAGTAGGACCTATGATCACGTTATCGAAATTTTAAAACAATGCATGTTTGGGTTGTGGGGGTGCAAAGTTTTTAAATGAATAATCATTACTCCGGGCTCTGGACTAATTACTACCTGCTTAAGTTCTGGTAGACTTGATTTAATGTTATTAATGTGTTGCAGGTACGTTAGATGACTGCTTTCGTGCCAGACTGCATCAAAAACAACAGCGTAAGGTTTGATTGTATAGATACTGTACGTTGATGGTGTATACACTATGCGAATTTCTGTGTTCTTCTATAATTTTCAGCCCTCTGTACTCCGCTGACACTGCGACCACAAACGACAAACAAACATCGGACCGGTGTTAATTGTTTGCAAACTGACTACAAATAACATACCGCGTAACGATACTGCCGCTTTCATGCCTGTACTGTTATAGTTGCTTTGCTTTCCTTTTATAAGAAAAGTCGCTTTGACACCCAAATTTGGCAGCGATAAAGTGTAGCAGAATTACCTTAAATATGTCATTCAACTTATGAGTGTAGGCAGCAAACGCACCTACTGACAAGCTTCAAATTGGACTGTAATGGTATAGTGTTAAGGTTAAATATGGAATGACAGAGTTCGGCAACACTGCCAAAGCACATTTTAGTTGTACCACGCTAAGTCTTGCTGCCAATTATTTATTACGTAAAGTATGACATTGTCATACAATGTCACTGCCAAGTGTGCTAAAGCAGTACAAAGTTAACGTGGTCGTACTCTATCAAAGTCACAATTTCATAACAATTTTGATATTAGTACTGGCACACATTTTTAAATTACTAGCTTTGACAAGTTGTTGCAGAATGTCGTTTGTTTGTTTAATTTATCATTTTCATTGAAGTAAACTAATAATTTATTCAAGCCTTTAAACAGAAATTTTCATATAAAGTAGCTATCTTCCCAAATAAGATATTTTTAGCATAAAATATCGCAAGCATAGCTGCGCCATAGGAACTGCTGCCTTAGTTATGTTTCTCTCTTCCGGTCCCACCTACATAATATATTAACAATACCCCTTTTTGTGAAACTTTGGATTACCTAGCATACCTGCCAATTGTATAGTTGCAGCCACTTATTACCGTCTTGCTTCCGCTACCGCTTATGCTCCCGCTAACACAGCAACCGCGACTTTTTGTAACAAATATCACTTCAGCGTTCATCATTTGCTAGCACACCTGTGCTAGAACTGCAGCTATCCTATACTAATGCGGCTTCTATCTGGATTAAATTGTGGAGAAGAATACTGAAACCTGCATTATTTAACAACGTCGAGCCAAAATACATACTTTGTTAATACATTAGGAACAGCTTCATTTCCAAGCGTGATGATTTTCGTTGGTTATCTAAAATAACTATGTATTCCGAAATACTCTGTTTTGATAATAAGTATAGAAATGCCGCTTTTTAATAACAATGGACTGAATAAGCAAAGATATGGAAAAATATTACGAGCCAGCGGTGCTCTCAGCGACATCTTTGGACCAAAAGTGAAACTAGACGAGCCATGTTCCTTATGGTTACTCTATTCATAGTTCCTCTTTGATTGAAGGTAGGTAGCTTGTAACTTACTGTATTGCTGTTAGGTATATTTGAAATAATAATAAATTATTTAATATAAGTATAAAACTGCAAACCAAAGTTTATCGCGAATTATATTCAGAGAAAGTTGTGCTTGGTTGTTATAGAGATGTAAATTTAGTACTAATAATCTAAAATATGTTTTTTTATGAAGATTTGTAATTTACCTTTTGTTACCATGCCTTAATAAACTAAATAACTAAATAAATAACACCACTGACCACCTAGACGCCGCAAACATGCTCGATAGTATGGGAACCGAGGATGTCAGTAAAGTGAATGTCATTGGACTTTCAGGACTGTGTAAACAAACCGCCATATTGAAATTGTCTTTGAATGATGAATTTACTAGGGATGGGGAATTGCTATTTTAAGTCAAAATAAATCGATTACTAAAATATCAAAAGTAAAACACATCTCATCTTCATATTTTTAATTGGTTTAATCTTCTGAAAAATCGGTGCTTGAAGTTTTACTAGAGTCACCAGTCTTAATTATAAAAGGTGGCGTTACATCATCAGTATACCCTATCGATGATGCCGTCTAAGTTTTTCATTTTATGCTCTTCTCCTATTACATGATCCACGCATTTCTTCCACTGCATGCATCCGCATCTGAATTTAGGTATTTATTTAATTTTAAGTATATTATACTTTACGCTAAGATCCTTTATTCATTTACTTACCGTGTAGTGTACACTATGCCTATATCAGGTAGATACCGTGAGTACCGGCATTACAATGTCACTAACTTAGTTACATCCCTAAACGTCATAGACAAACGTAGAATATAAAAGAAACAAAAACGTCATTGCATTTTGTCGAAATAACGTAACTTTTAAATCGTATTGAATTTTCAATGAAATTTCCAAGATAAAGTAAGTTTTCCTATATTATTTGTTTTTTACGAGAAAGGCTATTTTAATAGTGTATGTTTTCAATGACTTTTGATGAGGTGGTGTGAAACTTTAAGGAGTAACAGTGATAAATCAAAGTGACGCCGTTTGTTTACATAGTCCTGAAAGTCCAATGACATTCTCTTTAGTTTTATTATGCCTACTTTGACGTCACGCAAACGATTTAGTGATGTGCTACGCTACCGTCAAGTTGATCCGATTCAAAGGCGCAAGTAATAATTAATCGACGTTTTTATAATTGATTTTCTATCGATTATTTTATCGAATATAAATCGAGTTTATTTATAGACAAAACATGAAAATCGATTTCAGTACAGTCGGTGCTCTAGATTTAAGAAATATAGGTACTTACTTCGGATAACTGCGGGAACAGCCGAATGAGATTCTGCTGTTTTGCTTTCTTATTAACTCACAAAACTGTACAACTTAAGTACCGTAAAAAAATGAAGTAGGGCGTTGGAAGAGATTCAATCTCGTGATTTTGCTAGACATGTCCATCTCTCTATTAACTGAGCTAGCGAGACTTACCCGTTGTTTGATGAGCACCACTGATCTAGAAGTTGACTAACAATGCGCTAGTCTTGTTCAGGCGGTATCTAGTTAATCCTTAATCTGTGATATAACACCCATTACTTTACGTACAAAATTGGCTTTGGCCTAAGGTCATAAATGGCAGGGAGAATCCTTTGTGTGGTAGGCAAGTCCCATTCGCACTTGGCTGGTTTTTAAATCTTGCAAAACTCACCTCCAAGACACATGATCCTATATACAGCTTACCTCATCCACTTTGTATATTCCGTTACTGTACGAAACTTACACAGACCTTTACAAAATCCAATCTCACATACATCCAAAATGAAAGGGGCATAATGGAACATGGAATGATAACATATAAAAATATGTAGTTCCACCAGAATGGCGTATTCGAGTCATTAACTCGCTCTCGGATTGATATCTTGCGAAGGTTGAAACTCATCCTTTCACCCCAAAGGGGGAAATTGAGATATAAAACAAGGAGATAAAGGGAGCCCAGTGAACCTTCTTATGACTCACCGACTGCGTATAAAATATTTCAAGCGAACCAGAATACAGTCCTTCTTTGCTCACATTTTTGTTAAGGCTTAAGATTAAGTTATATTGGTTTTTACAAGGACTGACGTGTTCTAGGTCGCCCAACCAGTCAGAATGCAAAGGTTTTTATTCCAATCGTGAACATGCTTCATCCAGCGTATCCGATCTCCAACTACATACGTTTCCAAGGGATCGAGGGATCAACATTTAATGGTTATTTAAAAGGTTTTATACAGGGGATGGGAATAGACGGTCTCGGGACACTGAATAAAAGGATGCTTTATGAAGGTTTTTGAAGCCTAAATTAGTATGGTGGCAAAATTGGGAATATTTTCATCAAAAGCCTTATAATAAAAGTTGAATTGACTTCCGTTTGTGAGGACGACATTCGGTTTGTTTTTTAGGCTTTATGTATTGATGAAAATACTTTTTGAACTGGATCGCAAACGCAGTTACTTTTAGCGAAATCAACCTTCGGACAAAGCACATAATTTGTAGGCGGTGCAAGATCATAATGTACGTAGTACAAACAATTATACATATATGATTGAATATAAATAATATATAGGTATAATACATACATGTACATGTATTAATTCTGCAAGCAAAGTAGTCACTTAAGGATTTTTTAAATGCAAATTTGTTTGGACACTGTCTAATTTTAACTGGGAGACTATTCTAAAGGCGAGCGACTTGAACAGAGAATGAATTGGACATGAAACCTGTGAAGTAAGAAGGTATAGCGAGAGAAAGGTTGCCAGTAGAGTTTAGTTGGTGGACACGAGAAACACCATAGTTGTTAAAGAACGCTTTAAAATACTCGGGAGATTGAGGATCACTAAACGATAAAAAAGAGAATAAAGCATGCGAATGTTGCGACGAACTCGAATAGGAAACCGGCCAAGTTTGGAGCGAAAAGAGGTGACATGGTCGTATGTTGAAAATGTATTTAATTTAACAAATCACTAAATAACAAACAAACTACGTACTCAAACCACTACAAACGCCAAACAAACAATTTAAATGGCTACTGCTTAATTCAGGCAAATGGTTAGAAATTAGTCAACTGCAAACTACTTGAAGGTTCGGCTGCATAAAATTATTAATTATAACACTATGACACGAATCAGCATGTAATTCGACTAGGTCAGTCCGTCTCCAGGACCAAGATTCGAAACCGATCCGATTGCAGCGTGAGTGAGGCAAGGAGAGGTCACGTCATATATCCTACATTTTGCACTGCTGCTTTGGAGTCTTCACGCTCGTGAACTGGAAAGGATTCCGCGCAGCGTGGGAACCGACGTCCTGGTGAAAGTCTCGGGAAATCACTGAATGCGGGCAGTACAAAACTAGTCGTGGAGATCCTTGGGGACGCCTAGCAGTGGGTTTCCATAGGCAGATATGATGAAGCATGTAATACAGAGTTCTGATTTGATTATGAAAACTTAAAATAAAACGATGAATATGATGAGACTTCGCTGACTTGATGAATACTAAAATTTATTAAACATATTCAAAATAAAAACTTCGCCTTAGAATGTGCTCTTATCCAACTTGTTTACCATAATGTTGGTAAACAAGTCGCTCGTGATTTTAAAAATAAAGAACAAAATGAATTTACCTACAACTATGTACGACCACCACTGCTATTTTCATGCAAAACTGAACCTTATTACGCAATGTTGCAGCCCGAGGGACGAAAGTAAAATATTAAAACGACGGACGGCTTGCTTGCTTTTTAGGTCAGTGAACATTGGGCACCTTTGTGTACGTAAAGGCAGAACTTCTTATAGGTTTACGTTAGGCACCGCTTTTAATAACGTCGTCAAAGAAATTTATACGATGTTATTCGAGCATATTGTTATTTCTTGTTAAGATTTTAAATGCATATACAGCTTTTGAATTTACAATTTTATTCTATGAATTATAATTTACTCTGTACTTACTAATGTATCTGTACTTGTTACTTTAAAATACCTACTGACCCTCCTTATCGCGAATAAAATATTATTAAATAAGAAAGCAAGCCACATAACTATGATTAATAAATAATCCACTCATCATCAAAACCAAGACAAACGCTAATCCGAACGAAACTATGAACTTCAAGCAATTTGAAATTCTAATTCTCAGTGACGAGTTCACGATAAAATTCTAAGTCTGAGTTTCCAACTCAGAGCTGAACAACTGAACATAAATATAAGTTTAGAGAGGAAGAGGAAGTTGCTGTTTCAGATGAAGGGAAATTATTGCCACGGACAAAACCAGTAGAGAGTTGTGGCCCAGCGGTAAGTGCGACTTTCAATTAGAAGGTCGCGGGTTAAACCTCAGCTCGTACCAATGACTTTTTTGGAACTTTTGTAGAATATATATTCTACAAAAGTTTGATATTTGATATTTATTAATCGCTTTTCGGTGACGAAAACATCGTGAAAAAACGGAACTTATCCTTATAAGGCCTAGTTTACCCTCTGGGTTGGAAGGCCAGATGTTACATTAGTCGCTTTCGTGAAACTAGCGCCTACGTTAAATCTTGGTTTTAGTTCCAGGCTCCCCAAGCCGTGACATAAGCCGGGAACGCTAGAAAGAAGAAAAAGAAGGACTAAAGCAGTCTGAACAAACCAGTATCAGTACTTTTTGGATTACTTTAACACATTCAGCGCCAATAAAGGATGACTTACACTAGAACAGGACGGGACGGGACGGGCCGGTACGGGACGGAGCGGGACGGGAAAATCTGTAAATTTCCATAGAAAGCGTCACGTGACATCCGAGGGCTCCGAGCTATCACGTGATTCTTTCTATAGAAATTGACACATTTTCCCGTCCCGCCCCGTCTCGTCCCGTGCTAGTGTAAGTCATCCTTAACCCTTAACCGTTAATCCTTAACCGTTTGGTTCTCTGTTTGTAGGTGCTACTCGCCACATACGCATTTCGCCATGTTATCGGCTACGCTCGTAGCCTGTAAAACGCGCTGCATCTACATTTCTAATGTATTTTACCTATAATGTTCTTCTTATGGCACTAGTCCCATGGAGCGCGAGTAAGTGATGAGCTATCGGCGACTTTACGAACGAAACAAACGAAAGATAATAGCTCTGGTGCAAATAAAAGAAATACTAGCTACTAGCACGGGACGGGACGGGAAAATCTGCCAATTTCTATATAAAGAATCACGTGATCGGAGCCCTCGGATGTCACGTGATGCTTTCTATAGAAAATGAAAGATTTTCCTCGTCCCGCCCCGTCCCGTCCCATTCTAGTGTCAGTCTTTCTTTAGCGTTCATGGCTGTTAACACTGCCAGCGAGTATTTTTCATAGAAAGTCACTCGCCCGCGAAGTAAAATCGCTATTCGCTGATCGGCGATCGCTGGTGGGACAAGTGCCTATAGTTTTTAAGTTTAACATAGTAGACTTTCTGTACGGTAGTTTAAACTGTTTCCAAAATGGCGCTGAAAAATACGGCCTGCTCCGATTGCAAGTGCCAAGCCTAGTACAGATAGGAATTTAGGCCAGACGTGGATGTTTATTCGGATTTAGGAGGCAAAGGCACCGGAGCTGTGTTTCGGTGCTACAACGATCGCTTAGCTAGAACTTTGCCTACCACTTTTGTGAATACAGGCGTGAGTTTATGCTATATATTGCAAGGTATGTGGTGGAGAGGATAAAAGCTACAATGCACGGCGTGGAGGGTAAACTTTCAGCGGACATTAATGTCTGATTTGACACTCAAAGTAACTAATGCGTCCCTTACTCGACACGGTGGCGCCATGATCATCCAAAGAGCGAATAACGTATGGGTCTCTGCGACTTATGTTAAAATAAGATCTGATTTGGAAAGTTTAAATAGGTTTCTCAATTTCCATCAATTAGAAGAGATTTTATTTGTTTATACTTTACTAGCATTTGTCCGGGTAAAACTAGCATATGTCACTCTCTATCTCTTCAACTATCTCCACTTAAAAAATCACGTCAAATCGTCGCTCCATTTTGCTGTGAAAGTCAAACTAACAAACAGACACACACACTTTCCCATTTATTTATTAGTATGGATTGTACAAAGTATATAAAAACACAAATGGTGGACTTCATTTGATTATAAATTGTATTCGGCATAATTATACTCTTTGATCATGCAAACGTTATGGGAAATATCGACATCCAAAGATCATTTATTACCTACCACCTTTATAGTAGACTTTTTGTACGTCTATAACAGACTAAAGTTAATTTTTGAAAAATACTATCAGCTTTGATTGTAAGTGACAACCCTTAGTACAGATAGGAATTCAGACAAGACGTGGATATTTATTCAGATTTTGGAGGCAAAGGCACCCGAAGCTGTGTTTCGGTGCTATAAAAATTAAATATGTATGCTTAGCTAGAACTTTGCCTACCACTTTTGGGAATACTAACGTGAGCTTATGCTATATATTGCATGATCCGTGGTGGCGATAATAAAAGCCACAATGCACGGCATTGAAAAAAATTAACTTTTAGGGGATGACATTTAATGTTCGATTCAACAATCAAGTAACAAATATGTCCCATTATAAATTTACTAAAACGGGGCTTAATCGTGTACAGATTTTGAAAACAGACCTCCGATGTTTCAAGGGCGACATTGTCCCCGTGGTCCCGGAGAAAGACTGGCTGAGGTTGACATCAACATCTTCTAGCTGCGCGGGTTTTACGAACTACCCGCACTTGGTCTTGATTATAAACTTGAACATTTTGCGCACTAGGGATGTGACTCTGTCGACACACTACACTCACGATGTCCGATTTTTGAGCCGGTGATATTCGATTACGCTTACATTTATCAATGACCGGATTCCATGTAGATAATCTGTACACGATTAAGCCCCGTTTTAGTAAATTTATAATATGTGAAAATCGTGAAAGTTTAAATAACTATGTCCCATTCTCGAAAATGCAAATTGTGTCAAAATGAGATCTGGTTTGGAGTGTTTGGATAAGCTTCCTGAATTCCGCCATGTAGTATCAAATTTAAAAGGTATTGGGCATCTACTTTTTGACCAGGCAAACGTTAAAAGAAATATCGACATATAAAGATCATTTATTAACAACCTTTATAGTAGACTTTATGTACGCTAGTTTATGAACTAGCGTACAGAAAGTCTACTATAAAGGTTATCTCTTTAGTCTTAGTCTTTAGTCTGTTCTTCAAAATGACTGACTGCTCCGATTGCACGTACTATTTAGGCTTAGTACGTGCATGTTAGCGATTAGATAGTAATTTAGGCGAGACGTGGATGTTTATTAGGATTTAGGAGGCAAAAGCAGCGGAGCTGGGTTTCAGCACTGTAACCATCGCTTTCTAGAACATTCGAGTCAATGATTAAAGGAACCAGTGTATAAATCTACAGGAGTAAAAGTCTACTACACGATATTACAAGATGGAGGAAACAAAAGCTCCAATGCACGACATTCAAGAAAATTAACTTCCAGGGACGACATTTACGTTGGCTTTGGATTTGACAGTCATCGTGCTACATTCCAAAAACATATTAACTTGAGTGTCCATTACATAAATTGAAACCTTAGGACCATGAAGATACAGTTGTTTTTAAGGTTCCGTACCTCAACAGGAAAAAACGGAACTCTTATAGAATCACTTTGTTGCCCGTCCGTCGGTCCGTCCCTCCGTCCATCTGTCTGTCAAGACCCATTATCTCGGGAATGCGTAGAGGTAGCAAGTTTAAATTAATATTACATATACAAGTCTGGGGTTCCTTGAAGCTGTAAAAAAAATAAAAAACCTCTACGTCAACGCAATCAAAAGATTCTGTTCTTGTCGCAAATTTGGCAAAAAGCAAGAACTTGTAGCACAAATACAAGAGAAAATCCGAAAACCGTGTCATTGCCGCACACTGAGAGTCTCAATGGGGGGGAGCATCCTTGGTGCGGAACCCTCGGTGGGCGAGTCTGACTCGAACTTGGCCGGTATTTATATTGTTACCCTTATACGTGACGGTTGCAAAAAATGATACAAAAGCCATTGTTTAAAAGATTAAGGCTCGAACCGTAAAATTCACCTCAGAAGATTCGTTCTATAACTTACTCGCATGTACATAATGTCGTCTCTAGTAAAAAGAAGAAGCTATACTGTTGAAATATTCTCTATAATCAAGCATTATTCTATGCCTCTTTCTTAAACCAATCATTATACAATACAATACAATACAATACAATAACTCTTTATTGCACCTCAAAACAACAAAAATAACACAAACTGGTATAGATTACACATGAAAAAAGAGGCAAACAACAGGCGGTCTTATCGCTAAAGAGCGATCTCTTCCAGACAACCTTTGGGTAGAGGAGACACTACACTAAGAAAAGTATACATACAGTAGGTGGTGCAAAACTGAAAAAAGTATTATGTGAGAACCAAAATATATGACATAAACAGAAAAAAACAAATCTACAAAAAAAAAGAAAACAAACACACACACAATTACATATACATTATCTAAGATCGTCATTCAAATATTCCTATAATTTTTAAGGTTGTCTGGAAGAGATCGCTTTTTAGCGATAAGACCGCCTGTTGTTTGCCTCTGTGTTAATCAAATGTTTGTACCTTGTAAATGTTTTTTTCTTTCTCATGTACTGAGGTGTGCAATAAAGAGTATTCTATTCTATTCTATTCTATTTTTCTTTAATTTTTGATCTATTCAAAATCTGTGAGAGTAACATGCCAATGGCCTAACGATGATATCTAAATTTTAATTTCTAAGTTTTTGGATATGTTCCTTTAACTTGAGTTACAGGTTGCGTCACTTATTTGCTGGCTGTGGATTGAGTGTTTGAATTCACACATTCGGTAAGCTGAGGGAATACGTGACTATGTCTAGAGGGCATTTACATGATACGAGTTTCTCGTCTCGAACACGTGGAGATACACTATCGTATAATCTGCACGTGCCTCTAAAATTGTACCTAGATTATACATGTTGTATTTGTTAACTATAGCCAGGTGCTTATAAGTAACATTACAAGATTAACTTTTTTTATAATAAGCACAAACGTCCCAAATATTAAATAATATTTAAAACGGGTCACTCACGTAATTTAGTCGATTTTCGCTCCACATGTTTCGATCTTTACGAAGAACGTCATCAGGAGCAACCACCAGCGACAGAAGCAAGTCGTGCACTTCGGGAAAGCCCCCCTTTCTGCCCTGCTACTTGCAGGATAGTGTGGTAGTGGTGCGTGGCGCGACCCGGCAGACGATTTACCCTCGTTCTCAGTATCGTTTTTGTCAACCGGGTTGCAAACAACGTTCATACAGTCCACTGACGCGATACCCAAAACCATATTCCTACTGGGGGGCACAGACCAGCTACAATCATGGTTGAAGTTGGAGTGACGACTTATTTCGATAGCCTCCCGCATTTTCCGCTGAACTACGAATTTTGCTCTAGCCAACACGGTTACCCTATCAAATCTGATATAATGCGTCGAATCCGAGTGAGTTCAATACTTGTTCCGTCACTGCAGAGCCACGGTCATCTCGGATTTCATACTGCGTATGAGTCTAGTAGAATTATTTCGGCCTGTTTAGCCAATATTATTTCCACAAGAACATGGAATCATGTAAACCCTAGGAACATTCAAGGGCTCCTTGTTTTTCGGCGAACGCAACCATTGTCTCAACTGAGTGTTAGGACGGAAAATCGTTGCAATATCTACGGCGTAACAAGTATCCGATTTTATCCGTCACGCCCTTAATGTATACGGCAGGCATAAGGGTGACCTTTCCACTGCAGCCGGCCGACGATGCCTCCTGATGACGTACTTTGTAAAGATTGAAACATGTCGTGCGAAAACCGACTAGATTACACAAGTGACCGTTTTAAATTGTATTTAAAATTTTCGAGTCTCACGAGTTCAGTCAGAGAGTTTTATAGTTGGAATCTTAAATATTAACTTCAAACCCTCAAACTTCAAACATTAAGTTCAAATTATATCCGAAACAGATCGCGCGGAGGGACTAAAAATACGTAAGTGTTATCCATTATTTAATTATACATGCGTACTGTTATATACGTAAGTTATCCAATCATATTTTAATCACAATTTAGATAGTAGTATCACCAGGACTGACCATCTAAAGAACACGCGAACGCTTGAAGTCGTGCTTCAAATCTTACGAGAATCTCGTGTTGTGTAAACGGATCTTCTCGGAGGCAAGCTAGAAATGCATCTAGATAAAACTGTGGAAGTGGGGGAACCCCCTTTTAGCAGGGTGTTTGCCTGCTTTTGAAGTGCACTGGTGAGAGACAGATCGCATTGGAAGTCAGGATAGCTTGGGAAATGAGATGTCAATGTCTTGTCAGTGTAGCGAAAAGTTGGTTTAAAATATAGATACTATCGCGTTTAAAATAGGGATGACGACTACGTTGAAAAACTATTATTCTAAGTTGTCTCTAGCCTAGAAATTTGAATTATATTCAATTAATTTTGACTCTTTTTGAATTCGATTTTAAAACAAATGAAATTGAACTGTATTGTATGGTGGGCGGCAGGAGGTTAAATAAGGCTAATTTGTAATTACTACGGTGACCGTTTACCATCAGGCGGGCCGTATGCTTGTTTGTCACCGTCGTAGTATAAAAAAAAGTACTATTTAAAACGAGATATTTACCATGTAAATAAAAAAACAAATGTTTTTTCGAGCATTTCGGCACTGTTACAAGTGTAACACGACACGTTCACGGTGTAACACGACACGGGAGCTCGAAAAAACAAATATACATGGTAAATACCTCGTTTTAAATAGTAATTATAATGTAAATGACCATGTTAGCTTAAAATCGTATAATGCTAATTTGGTTCAGCTATAAATAAATTATAACACTCTTCTCTATGCAAAATTTTTAGTTGTTTTTCGGACGATCAGATTTTTAGTGGGGGTGAGTCAATTCTAAGCCGCTATATAAGTATGTATTTGTGAATTTGTTCTGTCTTTTGTCTCATATGTGGTGCAATAAAGAATATTTTACTTTACTTTTACTTTATGCTTGTAATTCTATTTTTTTTAGATGGGGCTAAAATCTCTCAAGCTTGGCAAGCTAGCAAGAATCGAGTTTTATGAACGTTCCGTCACTGCTTCTTTGTAGTTACGTCACGTAGTTAAGTCGGAGGGAGGAACAAATTATTCTGTATCGAACTTAAAGGCTTCCCCTTTTATCAAACGAGCAGACAGTCATATCGCCTCATAGTAAGTGATTATCGCAGCCCATGGATACTTGCAACAACTGCGGGGTTACATGTGCGTTGCCAGCCTTTGAGATGGGAGTACGTCTACCTTCTAACCTTTGATTTTTTTAAATAGCCTCTGTTTATCGACTGAATCGGCAGCGCGGCGTACTGTACTCATAATTGACGTAAGAGTGAATTAGACATATATAATAGTCCCTATGAAGGAATTATCCACTTTGGTCTTAAAACAAAAAGAAATATGCCACAAGGCACCGAGCTGGAGCCAGTTTTTAGGGTTCCGTAGTCAACTAGGACCCTTATAGTTTCGCTAAGTCTGTCTGTCTGTCCGTCCGTCCGTCCGTCCGCGGATAATCTCAGTGACTGTAAGTACTAGAATGCTGTAATTTTGTACGAATATGTATATCGGTCACGCCAACAAAGTGATCAAATAAAAAGTGGTTATAATCTTTTTTTTAGGGTTTTTATATTTAACTTAGTTTTAATTTTATTATTTCTTATACGTTTTGTGGTTTTATGTCATTTTAATATTTGTTTTAATAAAATAAAAAGAAACATAAAACTTTTAATCCTACTCTTGTATCTTTCTGTGTAACTTTTTTAATTTAACTACGCTACTTCAATAGCCATCTATCTTGTGGTTGTTCATACAAATTAACTTCGTAAAGGCTATGAAAATGCTAGTTTACGAACTGAAAATATAATCCAGCAGCGTTACGTAACTTCGTTATGAACGGAGTGTCCCGTTTTATGGACTGACTTCCTTCTTTGGTTTACGACGCACATATTTAGGGTTTATGTTGCGTTACATAATATATTAGGCGAGTTTCATGCCAGCTAACTAAGCTGCTTAAAAATTAATCGTTAAAAACTGCTAAAGAGTAAAGTTTACTTTAAGAAAACCTTCAGTTTAATGCTTGTATGCAAACAAAGAGGCTGATATAAAGATGTATATTTTTGTTTGCACAGTGTGCGACCATTTAGTTCGTCAACAGGCATTATCACAGACTGATATTAAATATGACCAAAGCTAAAGATACACACATCTTCTTCTAGGTCTCCGAATTTCGTTTTACCGAATATCACTTTCCAACCAACTTTTCGCCGATGATTCTCTTGCCATACCACCATTTGCCAAATTATTTTTTGCCAACTAAGTTAGATTAGTTTGGACTATGATACTATATGAAAGCTACGTATGCAAAACGTTGCAGTTGGCAAATAAAAATTCGGCGACATGAAATTCTGTGATAAGTTGGTTGGGACGTGATATTCGGCAAAATGATTTTCGGCGATAATTTACAGAACCCTTTCTCTTAATTCCTGGTCAATTTGGTGAACTTAGGAGTACGATGGAATGTACAGACTAAAGTTGGGCCACGTTAAGTCATCCTGCCAAGTTTTAAGCATGGCATTTTCATACAATGTCGTTGCCAAGTGTGCTAAGTCAGAGCAAAGTTAGCGTGCTCGCGTGCTAGTTTGCATTTGATGTGGTTAATTTACTTATAGTCGGAAACGTCTCCGAGTAGTAAGCATTTGGTATAGTTTGGCTTTAAACGAAATTTCGAAAATCTTTTCAAACTGTGAACACTCGGTATGGTTCGAGGTCAGGTCTCTGAGCCATGAGAGCCTAACATTAAGTATGCATAGAATTTTCCAGACGATCTTTGCTAGGGCATGACCCAAGCGTCTAATTATTAAAGCACGTGTTATTCCAACACCCAACACATTCTGCATAAATCACACTTTTAACGCTTTTGAAATTCAAATACTTCCCGTTTGATGGAACGGCATACTTAAGTGAACTAATGTAATGTTTTCGCATAGTAATGAGTCTCGTGTTTGGTTAAAGTACGACCGGCTGAAATCATTTGCATTTTATTGAGAAAATTATACTTTGATTCATTGCTTCAAAGCATATGGCCTTGAAACAGTTACAAGACTAAATTTTACGGTTCGATATCTAAAAGGAATTGGCCATTCGAGAAGTTAAGCTTTTTTATTTTGAGCCCGCATAAATTTGCACATGAATGAGATTTATTTCACTGACTCTGCACTTAAATTGATTTCGTTTCAATTTGAAATACTAAAAATGCCGGAATTTAATCGTGAAATATGTTTTTTCAGCTGGAAACTAATATACCTAAACTAAAATATTTCATAAAATCATAAATAATATAATAAAATACGTTTGAAAGCAACACAATAGGGATGACGACTAGGTTGAAAAACTATTATTCTAATTAGTCCGTCAGTTAGATTATCTAAAATTATTTGACACATATTTTTTCCTTTTTCAATTTAACTAAAATTGACGAAGATAAAGAGCATCAAAGTTCCGGGGTGGGGGCTTGTGACGTCACTCCTAGGTAAGAATTGTACCTAGGAGTGACATTACGCGAAACTTGAACGTACTGTATTTTTGTCATTTTTGATTTGACGAACAAAAGAAAAAATACGTGTACAATATTGTTTTATAATCTAAAAGACGGACTAAATAGATTTTTTCAGTCGTCTAGCCTATTATGAACTTTTTAGGGATGACTCACACTAGAACGGGACGGGTCGGGGCGGGATGGGACGATCTGTCAGTTTCTATAGAAAACGTCACGTGCCATCCGAGGGCTCCGAGCTATCACTTGATTATTTCTATAGAAATTGATAGATCGCCCCGCCCCGCCCTGTCTCGTCCTGTCCCGCCCTAGTGTGAGTCATCCTTTACTTTTAAATGCGTAGTTGTGCGTAGGTACATAAACTCACGTCCGTATTCCCAAAATGAGTAGACCTAGACGAAGTAAATGAAACTGTTCAAGATCCAGTGCCTCTTTTAGCGATTTAGAGATTTATACCTATATGACCAAATTGTGATATAAAAGAAGGATCTTTCATAAAGTATGTGTCGGTTCGACTCTGCGTTCTGGCGACAATGGAAGAAGTTTTTTTAGGTCTAGGTTTTTAATTAAGGTTTGTGTTTTATTTTAAGTTCGATTTAAGAATTTGTATTTTTTTGTGACTTAAATGTTTGTGAATTTCACATCGTGTAGGTATATTTAAAAAAAAATAGCTCAATGCCAAATGTGATATTGCAATGATAAGTTGCTCGTCCATCACCCACAATACTATTTATATTCCCTCCCACGGAAGGTAAAAAGTGGGTGAAACTCCTACCACACGAGGACCTATATCGTTTATCGCTTTGTACCCAGGTTCATAAATTTACAACACTAAAAGTCACACTAAAGACCACGAAATCAAAATTCGAACGATCAAAGTTCAAGGCTTCTACTTGACTCAAAACACTAATTACAAAATGGAACCCTTGAAACGTGACAAACTTATACGCGGCGAACCGCACTCCAAGAACTTTCCAGTTTAATATCTTAAGCAGCATAAAAGCTAAGTGAAAGTGCGCATCCCAGGCATATTCACGCATCCACCATTACTGGAGACCTGATTTCTATAGACCCCATTACAAGTAAAGTATGAGCTTATATTGGCGGTTTAGTTGTGTAACCTCCCGTGATTGATTACCCTGGAGTGGATCTTTTGAATTGGACATCTTTATCGCTAATGTCGTCAACGCCATTCAGAGCATGTGTCGTCTTTATATCGAGAGCAAAATTTCTGAAAATGATTATGTTATAATGATTACAAAAATTCTTTACATGGACAACGTTGATGAGTTTACAAAGTTTTTGAGTACTAGGAGAATGGATAGCTAAAATATACTACTTGATACTCGTAGTTGCGCGCTCTCTAAAGAATTTCCAAGAACGATCATCTCATAAGATTCTCATAAGGAACGTTGAACTGAGTGGAGATTTTTCAGTGACGGCTCATGTTTCATTCATGGTATACTTTTGATTTTACCAAAACCACGTCTTCATTCTGATCTTATGTTACTATTATTTCATTCAAATCCCAGACGCCTATTAAATGACGAAGAAGAAGAATTCATCATCATCATCATCATACCAGCCATAAGACGTCCACTGCTGAACATAGGCCTCCCCTTTGGACTTCCATATGTACCTGTTGGAAGCGACCTGCATCCAGCGTCTCCCGGCGACCTTCATAAGATCATCTGTCCATCTTATGGGTGGACGTCCTACGCTGCGTTTGCCAAGCCGTGGTCTTCACTCGAGCACTTTTCGACCCCATCGGCCATCTGCTCTGCGTGCGATGTGGCCTGCCCATTGCCCCTTCAGCTTGCTAATCCAGAGAGCTATATCGGTGACTTAGTTTCGTCTACAGATCTCCTCATTTCTGATTCAATCACGTAGAGAAACTCCGAGCATAGCCCTCTCCATGTTTCATTGAGCGACTTTGAGCTTTGAGATGAGGCCGATAGTGAAGGACCACGTTTCGGCGCCGTAAGTCATCACTGCTAACACACATTTATTGAAAAGTTTGTTAATGGTTATTATGTTGTTTATGAGGGACTTGTGAACGAGAAACCCGACACCACCTTGGTAGTAGAGCAAGTTACTGGCCTTCAGGTTACGGTGTCCTCCCCCTTTCTACGGACTTCGCATAACCCTACCATATCCCAGCGGAACCTGCTCAGTTCCTCTTCCAGGTCGTGAATCTTTTCGTCAGTCGTCATGGGGGTAGGCCACGCTGGTCATTGCTGCCCATCTTTGGGTTAATTCCCTTAGCAGGCTCCTACTGCAACCACAGGACGATAATATGGCGCGGGAACTAAAGCCGGTCACCCCATAGCGAAGAAGAAAGCCCCATCGGAGGTCAAGCCGATGATATATAATGATACTTTATTCAAAAATCGAAATATTAATTTATTAATTTGATTTGTTACAACAAAAAATTGCATTTTTTTTTTACCTAATGACACCTTAATGACATTTATCACGGCAAGGTTTTATGCATGAGCGGCTAAATAAAAGGCATAAAAGATATAAGCGGATTATGTACTCTTTATTTTGAAGCTTCAACAATTCGAAGCTCACGTAACCAATCAGAACAGCTCAGATTACGAGGGTTTAAATACCTCTCCCCAAATCACTCGTCTCGTTCGGCCAGC